>JAOQGH010000069.1:24745164-24819482 GCA_025769975.1 Gallinago jamesoni | reverse complement strand
GGGATATGGTGTAGGGGAGAACTTTGTAGAGTAGGGTTGATGGTTAGACTCGATGATCCCAAGGGTCTTTTCCAACCAAAATGATTTTATGATTCTATGCTGTAGGGAATCAACTAAGATTCCTTGGGCCACACTGCAATGCTAGAGGGCATGTTCTCAGTCTCATTCTCTGCATATATCTAAACTCTATTCCAAAATTTGTCAGTGAATGGGAGGATAGATTTTCATGGTCCTTACTCTTGGCTGGTTAGCCCACCCTTGTTGGCTGTCTCTGAATATCCCTTGTGCTTACAAACACAGGGAGATCCAGTGGGGTCGAAAACACAAATGAAATTGTTCCCTTAGAAGATCAAATCTTGTTAGTCGCCTAATAACAATGTCAGGCATTTCATCTTCATGGAGGGAAAGCTGCCACAAAATGTTAATGAAGAATATTAATAACTTTGCATTTTTTACTAGCAAGAACTATAGAAATTATATTTTTAGCAAACAGTTGTTCACTGACAATTAGTCGTTTATAAAGGCTAGAACTATACGTCAGAAACCCAGCAAGTAGTTTAGGCTGATCTTTTTTTAGTTCAGAAAAGTTGTGATAGTGTGTTTCATTGATTCAGTTCAGATTAACATCATCATTGCATTGAAAACTTCCTCAAAGCTAAAGGAATTAAAATACTGTTACAAAAAAAAAATCCCAAAAGAAGTAAAACATTTTAGTCAACCAAAAATAAAATTACTATAGGCTTCTTCGTTTGCTGAATTCTTCTACACTTCAGAGTTGTTTTTTATAATTTTGCAATCAAGCAGAAAATACGTTATCCACATAGCTCTAACCTTTATTTCACTCTTTCATTCAAAACCTTAGCAAAGGATGTAGCATTATTTCCTTTCATTAAATTTATAGTCATTTCATTTTAAAGCCAGTTTGCTGTAAGATTTGTTTCCCAGATCCTGGAGCATAACTTTCAGCTACTTACTGGTTGTTTGTGTGAAGTGGTCTGGAACTAGGCTTTAGCTGGGAGTGGAACACAAAGTTTAATGTACTGAACACTCAGTGATGCACTTCAGCAGAGGTGAAATAAGAACTAAACAGGAGTTAACATGGTAGGCAGAAAATGCCTTGGTAAAGATAACTGGTTCAAATTTCAGATTCTTAATTCACTGTGCAAAAATGCAGGATAAAAAACATGGGTATTTTAAAGGGGCTAAGCTATAGAAGCTCACACAGACAGAGCAGTTCAATTTGGGCATCTCAGCTTGAACAGGGATTCAATAAAGCCATGAAACGTACATTTTAGACAACAGAAAGATTATGTGATGGAATGTTCTGGAAAAGAAATAAGCATCAAAAGGCTAGAATAGGGGAGAAATTTTGTACTACTTACATCTCTCTAGCATTTTAGCCATTATCCTTATAGTATCCGAACGGGTATTCATCTTTTGCTGTTTGAGTAGTTCTAATTAGCTGTGGTTATAACAGGTAGGTCACATAGTGAAATCTGCTCCTAGAAGGAACAATACAAGCACTTTGAGAGCAAACAGTAACACACATACACTTAAAACTTGCCTCTTGGAAATCCCCCTTTCAAAAAATGTTCATATATGTCTAAATAACTCAATGAAATGTTACGGTACAGAAAATAAACCAAAGATTTAAGTAATGAATATTATGGTAGCTGTTGCAGCTTCTGCTCAGTAGAGTTTCCCATGCACACAGAAAACATAAGATCCAATAATTTATGAGTTTAATGACTAGATTTGTTAAGATTAAAATAAAGATGCCCAGACTTTAAAGTGAGGTTGTACTTGATGGTGCCTGCTGGAAATCTGAGCGCTGCACTTCTTAAGTAAAGGTCACATCACAGATAATGGAAATAGCAGGAACATGCATGCTTGTGTCAGCAGGTACTAACGCAGCCCAGCTCCTCGTTGCTGTGTGTCCTAGGGGCTTGGGGGAGTGTTATGTCCCAGTGTCTAATAACATGTGAACTCTGATTGAGGCTTTTCTTGGATTTGGGCATTCATACCACACTCCCCTCCCATATTGGGTTTCTGGTGTCTAGTGACAGTCAAATTCACCCTATAACTTTTCTTTTCATTGAGAACATTACTAAAACTTACTCATTTTCCTGTAACTAGTCAAGCTTAATATTGCTGAATTTGCTGCCTCTGGTTGAAGGTATTGGTCAGACACACAAAAGCAGATGCAAAAAAGCGTGACTGCATTTGGCTTGTTTGGTTATGAACTATCATCCTCAAAATCATTAATTTAAAACTAACTGGTTTCAGTTTATAGAAATTTGGAATTGGGTTTGGAATTATTTGATCCCTTTTAAAATACTTGATAAAGAAACTACCATGTGTCTAATGTCAAAGCCATGCATTATTCTCTCTCTTGCACTCAGGAGGTAAAGGGCTTGTTTTTTTGACTATGCAAAAGACCTTGTTTATAAACGAAAGAATAACAGAAATGAAAATATTCGTAAATATGTATCAGTGCTATTGAAGGATGACCTTTTGTCTTTTTTTTTTTTTTTAAATAACAGCCAGTCTTAAGAAACATAGTCAGCTTGGCTGAATGTTTTTTCCCAGGATAGCATTTCCTCTCTTGGAGGAAGGCTGGTTCAGTCACATCTCTGTTTAACTGTCTGCCCCTCATCCTCCCCACCCAGCCTGCTGATCTGTGTTTCCAAATATACCCTTAATTATGTGTATGAAAATGTAGAAATATAAGAATAGCACACAGTGGCATGTTCGGGTTTCTAGTCTGTTTTCATAACAACGTACAATACTGTTCTGCAAAGCAGCAGAACAGATTAAAGATCACAGAAAATTGTTTCTGGCTTACTGTTTCTGGTTTTGCAGGCACTCATGGAATTCCCAGGATACAAATTTCTTTATTACAGCATGGCCTTGGCATATGCTTAAAGATGCTCACGTAGCGTGCAGAGCTACTTACTACATGAGTCAAATTGAAAAAATAGCACCCAATATGTGGATTGACTTAATAATACAAATACAGAATAATACGAAAGACCTTTATATAATATCATAGGAATAGGCTGGCTTTACTTGCTTCTGAAGCTTCTGAGAGGAGAGAGGTGGGCATTTTTAATGCTGTTTCTGTAGTGCAGGCAGTTCTATGGCCCCTGTGGCAGACAATACGAGCAGCACAAGTAGCTGGGTCTGTGCCACTGAAATGAATTCAGAGGCAGCACACCTGCAGATCTCATGCGCTTCTACTCACTGAGCATTGCAAGCTGCTTAATGCAGCTTTACACTTTTTTATTTGGACTGGGTGGAGTTCAGGAAGAAGCCAAAAATGTTCTTACTTGTGTAATCTTCAGTTAAGATCAGTTGAATTTAATTCTCAAATGAGATGTTTTTCCATCAGCTTGTGTAATTCTAAACGCAAGTTATGTTGTCATGTGCTCTGGCAGAGGAGCTGCAAAGGTTACAGTTCGGTGGGATTTGGAACATGAAATTCCAAACCTATTTAAAATTGTAAAAAAAAGATAAAAAAATCTACAATATTCCTTATCTTTTAAAGGCAATTCTTGCCTGCCTCTCTGAAGAGTAAAGAATCCTGAGCTGCTTTTTGACTTACTGCTATTTGAGACCCTCTAATAATGCTCATAATGCACAAAAATACTGCCACTGCCAAGGCATAGTGTTAAGACTCAGTATGTATACAGTTTATACAATATATACATTCACACGCTTAACATATTTCCTGCTGTATTTAAGATATTTGATAACATTTCCACAGTAATTTACAAGATTAAATTCTGCAGTCATCGTGTAAAGGTAAATTTCTGACTTCAGCATTGGCTAACATGGAGCTCAAAATCTTTTTTGTGTTGTGTACAACCACTTTCATGGTGAAAGCTCTTTGTTGAGTACAGCGTGTCCATGGGTTACTGCTTATGCAATTAAATTGTACTGTGGCTGCATGTTCCCTAATGAGATTAAGCAATCAATTCATATAATCTTTCACTCTGTCGATTGCTTTATGGCTGGTAAAAGGACATTTATATAACTTACCTGCACAGAAAACCACATCCCTTCTGTTTGAGAGATGAGACTGATGACAGACTGTGAATTTCCATGTGTGGTTTTGGAGCAGCAGCTAGGTCTTGTCTTAATTAACACCCCGCAGCAACTTTGTTCCAGACTGTGTACTCATTTTTTATGAACAATAATGACTTTCGTATCTTAACACAAGGCATCCAGCATTTCCTCACAATACAGCTTTTCTTTGAGGAGGTATTGCTAAACCTCTACAAAGCTGAGAAGTGCTCTAGAGAACTTACTAATACTAGTAGAATGATGCCAGCTGTCAGAGAATGCATGGAGGAGAAAACCACTTGACCAAGAAACTTAAAGGCAACTACCAAGAAGATACCAAATCAAGGCTAGAGAGGACTGAGGCAGTGAAGTAGCTCCTAGAAAGGAGGACAGCACGGGACAGTAGAAAAATAGTAGAAGAAAGGCAGCACCCTAAATTACTACCACCATCACCAACATCATCAGATCAGGCAAGTGAGTAGGAACCTGAATGTTCTCATCCAGATCTGATGTGCAGTGAGGAGAGGGGGAGATAAGTTGTGCAATGCCTCCATGACTGTTAGTGCTGGATAGCACAGGTCTTACACAATCCCACTCCGGAACCTCTTCTCTCATTAGGCACTGGAGTGTTGTGCCTACTGCACCAACTCCTAGACACAGAAAAGAGCACCTGATGCCAATCAGCAGAAAAGGTGCCATTTTCTTTCTGCTTCATGGCGTTGCCAACAGCAGAAGCAAAACATTGCATGTTAGCTCTTGCCTTCCTAGTCTGAAAGCAAGCTTTGCATGGGGCAGTCCTTCTAGTGAAGAACACTTGCTGACACCATTTGTAATGAAAACAAACACAGAGAAAATAAACTTGGGCAATAGAAATATCCAAAGGCCATTGCTTACCAAAAAATGATGCCATAGCTCAGGAATGAGAAACTTCGATTCTTCATGTCAGATCAGCTCCCAGATGCTGTCTCATTGCCCTTCTTCCCAATGGTCCCAGAGTCCTCATGGAAGTATATCTGTTGAATGACCAAAAACACAGGGAGAAGACTCATGAATCTGGCACATAACATGCCCACTGCAGGCAGGAGCATGTCTAACAACAGATGACTGGATACATGACAAACAGCTGTCTGAGAGATGAGTCCCTGGCAGTTTGCAGGAGAAGGCTGAGGAGGACATTGAATGGATTTATGTGAGGGTTATTAAGCAACAAAACTATATCCATTAAAGCAGTTGTTGGTGGTTTTACTCTTAAAAAAAGGTTGTGTTGCCCCAGGTTTTTTAGGCTTTAGTTCAGGGGAAGCCAACTGAAAGCAGTCCTGCTCATCTTAGCTGCCTTTGCAGATCACTTAGGAGGTGGTGTTTATGGCATTCCATATGAAAATCTCTCTTGTGTACTGTACAGATACAACCATTGCATTATGCACTGTAATAGATGTAACTAATGAAATCCACAAAATGTACTTGAGAACAATTGGTCTAATGCGCCTTGGTCTTTCTCCTAAATAATCAAGGCAACATCAGGGACACTTGCTTTCTTCGTGTTCTTAAACAAAATCCTATTTAAAAATGAATTGCCTGTCTGTTCATTGAGACATTATTTGAGATTTGGCTGAAGTAACTTGGAAGCTTCATAAAAAGAAGGAAAAAGAACGTACAAATCTCTTTTTCTGAGCAGGAACCTCCTAAATAGATCCTGGAGATAAATGTTATGGCAAAATCTGTGAATTTAAAATAGATTATTGGCTGCTTAGATTGAAGGCTGGCTGGGGTCAGTTTTGCTATCAGGCAATTTTAATTAAGGTGTATTGAATTTCTCCAGGAGGCTAATTTATTTATTTATTTCCTATTTGGTGTAGAGCATGGAGACATTTTATTTCTTATTTTGCCACTTTTAGAACTTTTAGAGCTCTCTGGGTCTCTGGTACTGGCTATTCAGCATTAGAAAGATTAAGATTAGTGCAAGTAGGAAGTTATAAAAATTACAACTACAAAAAATGCTGTATATTCAAAAAAGAGTCAGATGTTTTAGGTTAATAACAAATAAAGAATATGTTATGTTCAGACCCAGCAATAACAAAAGCACTATACAGAAGTAGCAGACGGCACGTTTCATGATTTGATGTTTTTATTTTAAACAAACAGAGAAACTAAGAATGGAATTAATAGTCCGAGTTGCCCAAGGCTATGCAGCACATCAGGGACACAGCTGGGAACCTGTTCCAGACACCCATCCACCCAGCAATGCTCCCTCTGTCTGCGACTAGTGCTCGACGTGCCCAGGCTGCACATCGGCCACAGTGCCCACACACAGACCCCAGCACGGCCACGGGCATCTGGCCCTGTCCCAGGTGTCTCCCGTGCCCGAGATCTGTTGAGATCTCATCATCAGGTCACCAGACTGCTATTTCTTTGAGCTCACCTTAAGAGTGATCAGGGTTTTTAAGTCAGCTAAGACAGAAGGCTGCTGCCTTCAATGTGGCACATTTACCTAGTTGAAATACAGCGCTCCCTGCAAAATGAGACCTAAGGCAGTGAACCAGAGAAGCCCTAGCACCTTGTAGCAAATGCAGAAAACACAGGTGTGGCTGTGGAGAATACCAGGTGAGAGCCTTACATCCAGTGCCTCAAAATTGCCAGCTTGCGTTTTCAGCAGAATTGTTTTTAAATAGCTGAAGAGAGAGACTTCATCACACCTTCTGAACTGTCAGACAGACATAGGCACAGCTTGGAGGAATAACTGAATATTGCACAGGATACAGTACAGATATTGTCAAAGTCCAGAAGTGAAGTCCAGTGGCCTACAAGAGAGATGAAATGTGACATCTATGAAAGGATCAGGAGCCCTGCATCCCTGAAGATCAAGTTATCTAATCAGGTATCACTAGTTTGATTTACAATACTTTTTAATGGGTTGCAATACCGGAGAGGCCTCCTCTCTGGCAGAGAGTAACACCTTCTCCATCCAGTTAGTGCCAGGTGGCATCTACCTCGCTCCCAACCTTTTCATTCTAACTTTTGCATACAGAAAACCATGGAATACATTGTTACCCCTGCTAATCATGCCACGTTTGCCTTCTGCAGGTGAACGGCCTTTTGAATGCAACTGGCAAGGATGCAACAAGAAGTTTGCTCGCTCCGATGAGCTGGCCCGCCATTACCGCACTCACACTGGAGAAAAGAAGTTCAGCTGTCCTCTCTGTGAGAAACGCTTCATGCGCAGTGACCATCTGACAAAGCATGCCCGTCGCCATGCCAATTTCCACCCGAGCATGCTCAAGCGGCGAAGCGGAAGCAGCTCGAGAACAGGGTCTGTCAGTGACTACAGCCGCTCAGACGCCTCCAGTCCGACGATGAGCCCCGCCAGCTCCCCCTAGACCTACCTGCACTGGATGTCAGCACTTTGCTTCCAATACCTAACGTGGAGTTTTGTTGTGTTGCACACATTTAAGAAACTCTGCCGCCTCCCCTCTTCAGTTTCCCCCCACTCCTTTTTTTTTTTTTAATTAAAAAAATCAGTAAATAGCTGCCTCCCACTGCAATTTCCAGTCAAATTTTCTTTACCCAACCACACAAGTGGCTATTCTAACCTCATGGACGGACTTACACGTTCCTCTTAGTGACTCCTGCTGTCTCAATATTTCATACATTTTGCAACAATTTACAGACCCTCTTGATTATTCTTTATAAGAAAATGAGAAAATCTAAAAAAAAAAAAATTGAAAAAAGCCCACCTAATTCACCTCAGGTGTCAAACTAGTTTTGTAAGACCAGATTGCACAACATGAACATATGTACACTTACAGATCAACTGTTGGATTGTGTCCCCCTTCTCCTTTCTCAGGGATGGATATTTATGTTACACAATAATTATAATGAAGACACACCCTAACCGCAGCCTTACTCTGTAAATATATTTGCACTCAGAAGCTTTTTGTTAGGTTCTTTCACACACTGGGGAAAAATAAAAAACAAACAAACAATATAAAAACCAAACCAGTACTGGAATGAAGTGCCAGACGCTTCCACTGTTTGTTTTCCTGATTACATACCTACATTGGGGAGCATCCAAACAGGAGTCTTGTCTTTCTTCAAGCTGCCCTCTGTTTTTGGTAGCAAGCTGTCTTTTCACTTCATGCTGAAGATGCTCCAAAACCAACATCCTATTGCAAAAATCTCTGTGAGGTTGATAACTTGTTTGTTTGTTTCATGCTAGATAAAATTATGAGAAAAAAAATTCTATACAAGATGCCTTAAGTAAATAACCTAAATCATGAGGAAACATTTACACTGGGTAACATTTTATGGCAAAGTGGCATGGAATCTCGGAGGCATTCTGTTGTCGCTCTCTCCAAGTTGTTAGCTCTGCACTGCCTGTTCAGTATGGGACCAACAGAATATTCAAATCAAACCACACTGACTTGAACAGTTTTCTTTATTCATTTTTTCTTTCTTTTCTATTTTTTTCATTGTAATGAACTATGGAAATACTGTAGCTGAACCAATGTCCACCAGACTTTTATCAAGGTACTTACCTACTGTACAGCTGTATCTTAGCAAGAAAAATTGGCTAAGACATAGTTTCTGTATCCTATTGCATCACAGTCATGGTTTTTGATAAATGGAAGCAAAAATCATAAAGTGTCTTCTGACTGGAAAAATGTGCATTTTTATGTTTCAAAATTAAATTACATTTTAGCTCAGCACTACTACAAGTTTATCAAAAACACACATACCAGCCTGAAGTGAGGTGCTCTTATTTCAGAATAACTCCTTAGCAACAAAAGGGGAATCTTGGCTAGTTTTCAATAACTTTTAAATATTTGACGCTAGATAGAGCACTAGGAGATAGATTTTTATGTTTTCTATGGTAGAACAAAATATTGGAGACCTCATTGGCAGCAGATACAATTTCCTTGGCTTGGCTGGGTCTGATGGTGCATAATATAAATTCAGGTCCTTTTGATTCTGGATTTTTTTGGGTTTTCTTGTTTTTACTGTAGGGTATAAATACAGTTTAGTGTAGCATCATGAAAAGAAACTCTCTGTGCCAAACCAGCCATTTGATAGCAAGTGAATGCCTCCACATTCCAAATGAACCTGTATCTTACTTGCTGCTTTGCATTGATCCAATTTTTCAAGTTTTTATTGTACTGTATATTGTGAGAGGCTAATATAGATTTCCAAGTAGTTTCATGGGTACTTCCATAATATTTACATTATTCCTAATACTATGCATTCTATTAGTTGTGTGGATAAATACTTAAATTCAGTTCAAAGTGCAGGTATTTCAACATTTTTTTCATGTTTGTTTGCTTCAGTTTTTATGTCTATTAAATCACCATGCTCCCCTTTTGAATTGAAGTCATGTGAGGCACAATTGTACTGCTTCATTTCAGAGAATATGAAAGAACATCATATGGGTTTTTAGCAAGACAACAATATAGTTGAATTTGTGTGAGAAGTTGCCTAACCACTGTGAGTTAGGGGAAAGCCAGATCTGTTTGCCTCCATAGATTTCTGGGTTTTTGTTTTTGTTTTTTTAATCTCATCTACTGAGATACACAGTTTTAACAACTTGATACAATTCAGGTAACAGGAATTCACATTTCAATCATTTCTGTGACTGCTAAAAGTGCTCTTGTGCTGTAGTAAGTAAAGAGGCATATAAGTTATCTAGCTAGAGGAATTCTACAGGTCAGCTGTGTCTTGTGCACATTCTTCTAAACAAGTTATAAATGCATTTCGCATTTCTCATTTCTACTATAATAGAGGGATAAGGGGAAGAACAAATCAAGAGGAAAACTAAGTTTCATCAAAAATCATAGGCTTCACGTTCTAAGTTCAGTTTGTTGTAGAATCATCTTTTCCAACAAGAACATAATTTAATCTTTAGCAAAGGAATCCATTTGTTTAGGGCATATTAATTCAGCATGAATCAGTAGCTGCATTACAAACAAGTTGTTTTAATGGCCTGGAGAAAGACTATTTGCACCAGGTTCTATTAGTCCTGAGATTAGGGGGTATAAATACTATGGGACACCTATTCTGAATGGAACAAGTATGTAAGTTTTAACACAAATAGTAAACTAAGCATTTTATGTACATTCCTCATAGATATCACTAGTAATTTTCCAAGTTTAAGCAGAAAAAAAATTGGTTCAAAGTCAAATTTCAAGTTCAGCCAGTTCATCTCATGAGTAGGCGATGAGACTATATACAGTTAACATAGCTACACTTTCAGGAAATTCTCTGAAATTTGTTGTTAAAACTTTTTTTTTTTTTTTACAACCTAGCTGTAAATACCAACCTGTGATAGGCCGACAGTCAAATTACTGTGTTTTAAAATCCTAGCAAGAGTTTAAAATATCTCCATTAAAGGTTCAATACATGATAGCGTTAGGATAGAACTCCAAACCAGTAGTACTTTCCAAAATTGACTGTGAACAAAACTTATTTTAATGTTTTCATATAAAAAGAGAGTGAGTGGGGGTTTCTGACATCTGCAAGATGATAGAAGCAGAAACACCAGCAAGGTCATAGGACTCCATTCTCTTATTGGTTCCTCCTGAATTTTGCAGATCTGAGAAGTCTGAGTAGCTCAAATTATATTCTGAAATCTGGGTGCTTATCCAAAATGACCTCAGATTTTTACCTTTTTGTTTTTTTACCCAGCGATGTAACCTAAAACAGTCTCCTGGTGTAGCAACAAACACTGCACACTTGGGAAATACTGCTCAGGCAAGGTGCAGATTTCTCCACAGTCCTCCACTGGAGGAGTGTCAGTCTCTCCTGCCTCCTCCTTCCTCTGTGCAACCTGTTGAGGTGAATCGCCACAAACTACAAAATTGCCCTAATTTTTTTTTCTTTTGATTTCAAAATATAGTAGCAGGTTTATTATTACTAAGAAAGCCCTGAAAGTTTGGTTTTTTGCAGCCATGATTCTAGCTTCCTCTCTAGGAGCTGAGCTTAATTGCCTTGCTATAGGAAACGGGTGCAAGTTAAAACCATCACTTCACTGCCCCACTCAACTGAAACTAAGGATGCCCCTGGAAACTCCTTCCCTCCTGCCATTAACCTCATCCTGTGCAAAGGCCTCAGGTGCATTAATGGCCACATGAATTCAGTTTTCATCCTGCTTCTTAGAAAGCAGTCCTGGTAAACTCCTGGCAGCTAGATTTTATTGTGAAAATTGTTTGTATCTGCAAATTAGTTGTTTCTTGCTTTTGTATTTGCATAGTATCTGTTTACATTACGTAACTGCAAAGATACAGATATATTTATAACAAGTCGTCAGATGCCTCTGTTTGATGGAAACACCAAAATCCTGTATTTAGCCTACTCTTTTTACTGCATTAACCCTTGTGATAGTTTTTAGCTACAAGAAGCCTCTGTACACCTTTAAAACCTTTTGACCTTTTATCCAGACACAGCACTTTCCGTGTTTCATGCAGCCAGGCAGCAAAAGGCTGTGTGAGAACCTTACTTGTTTCTAGCTATTCACATTCACAACTACTTTTCTCCAGTTTTTTACCATGAGCTGTAGAATTTGTGCCGTGTGAAGCGCATTGTTATTTGGGGAACATGGTTTGTGAAGAAACAGTAAGGAAAATGAGCTCTGCATAGTTAAAGCTTGCCTTTTCATTGCCACTTGATTTACTAATTTCATCAGGTGATGCCTACAAACTGATTTTCAGGTGCTCTTTTACTCCATCACACCATCTGTTTGTGCATTGGGTGCTAACATACAGTCTATGTCAGTGAATGGTATGATGAACGTCTGTATTTTTAACTCTTTTGGGGATAAACCTATAGCCTTAGGCAGAATAAAATATCTGAATTATACTTGTTTATCCCATAAGCCAGAATACAGAATGCAAAAGCCCATCACTGGTATAGATTTTATATATATGTATAAATATTTATATATATGGATTTATAGAATCATATGCACATATATATAAATACGTATATGTGTATATTGTATAGTACTTGTGTATATACATAAATACAGCCCAGTGTGTATATACTACACACTGAATAATGAAGGGATGTCTACAGAGCAAAAATAGGTATCCATGTCATTATAACTAGTGATGGGTCTGAACCAAAACGCATTTGGAAAGTTTGAACCTGTTTTTTGAGATCATTTGAGATTGAGTTTCATCTCTGCTTATAGCTGCAGTGGATATATGCATCCTGGGGGGCGTGTGTGTGTGCACACACGTGCTTTTTCACAAGGGCTTGCCTGTGTGGGTGACAGAGGATATGTGTGCCAGTAAGTGTGTGCGTGTTTACATATAGAGACTCCCAGCTTTGGTGAACTATAATGTTACTGGTGTCATCTTCACATGTAGAGTTTTATCAGCAGCACATGAATGCTTCCATGGGTCACTTTTCAACTCTTTAAATCACTACATTGAAGTATTACAGTTGTACAGTTATATGTTCATCTATTCTTGCTCAGCTGTAACTTTTTATGTATTTTGTACTACATAGATTATATATTGTGATAATTTCCTATGCAACAACAATAAAAATGGGAAAAAAAAAGCAAAAAGGAAGAAAATTAACAGCTGTAAAATATCGTCTTAACTTGTATGCATGGTTAGTGACGTTTACATTTTCCAAAATAAAACTTACAACTATGAAATGTCGGTTTTCTTTTAATTTTCTTCTCTATGTATCAGTTAAGAAGCATCACTTGTTAATATTTCTGCTCTTCATTTGAGGCTTGATATCTTGTTTGATATCTTTGTTTAAATTTCACCCAGTGCTGTTGTTTAAAATGGGACTTTTTTTTAATCATTAGGAGAAAGTTTCTGAGATGTTTGTTTTGTACTCCCCTCTGCTTTAACCAGTATTTTATAGTTGCATAGTGAAATTCCTTTCTCAAAACTGGCATATACTGTGTTTTTCTTTACAAGATGGTTATGGAATTAATATGCGTGACTTAGAGAGTCAGCCATCCTTTCTTTCAAAGCCCAATTCTTTGCAAATTTCTGATATCATCTCCACAAGTGGCAATGTCCTGTCAAAAGAGCATTAATTTAATCTCACAGCATCCTGAAATGTTCTGTCCTAATTTTAGAGATGAGGAAATTGAAACACAAGAGATTTAAATTACTTTCTTGAAGACATGAGGCAATGGCAGATGTATGCCTTATCCTCCTTTGAAAGTAACACCACACCCCCAGGAAAGCAATTTTGTGATCTATAATGAATATCTGTCTATAGGACATTATCACTGATTGCAAAAATAACAAAACAGTGGGCTACTCTTGAAAGATGAAAGCTAAAATATCTTTACTAAGCTAAGGGCAATTATGAGAATTACTTTAAAATTAGTACAATTTCTTGTGTAAGGGTCATGAAAACCATTCAGAGCAAATAACTTGGAGAGCCATTATCTATAAAAGCAGGTTTCCCCATGTGTTCATGACAGTGTTGAGCTGTCAGTGCTATTCATTATCTCTGACCACGTGGCAGTTTGCTTGGAGATCTCTATGTGTCTGTGACCAGCTGCTGGTTTATAATGTACACAGAGGAACTAGCTAAATCACAAAAGTGCTTAACCATGTTAATGCAGTATTTAAGGGCTTGTTATCTGAGCATAGCATACTCTTTTTGCACGGAGTGGATAGCCCTGTAGCCCTGTCCCATTATTAGTGAACCCTCACTGGAGTAGAAGACAAAATGCTTCTGTCCAGCAGAAAACCACAGGTTCGTTTCATTCTCTTCTGCTAACATGAGCATGATGTGGCCTCTCACTGCTTCTCTCAACGTGTGTTATAACGGGGAAATCCCAGGCAGAGGACTCTGAAACATTCAGGATGTGAGAATTCTCAGGCAAAAACCCTGGTGAACCACCTAAAAATACCTGAGTGAGTTGGCATTTCTTTGTGTATCTGTCTGTGGAACTTGCATTTCAGATCCACTGAACTAACATCACCCTTCCCCCGGCAGTCTTTCCCTTAACGCTTCCCCAGATGTCCTCTCGTCCTATTCACGGTTCCTAGTTCAATTCTTGCCCTTGAACAGACGGCTTAGGCAGCTGCTTTAGAAGTCCCCTTGCTTTTTGCTAGTTTGTTCCAGTAGAAAGGTGTGACATGTCTAACCTCTGCCGCTACCCAGTTTTTCACCCACTTGCTCTATCTGAATTCACTGTTTGTACTGGTGGGGGAGGTGGGGGTGGTAGTGAAGGGTCTTTTTTCACTGATGCTGGAGAAAGTTGATGCAGACTCTTGCTCCTCTTTTCTGTGAAGGAATGAGCCTTAATTTTCTTGAAAATACAGGTTACATAACACTTCTAGGGACATGTAAGGACATCCTACATGAAGGATCCACCTCATTTTTGATAACTGAAGAGCAGTCAAAGATTGTTTTCTAAACTTTCTGGAAGAATGAAAAGAGAAATCCTTCTAAAAGGATGTGCCTTTTCAGTTCAAGTATGGAGTTGTTGCCTTGGTTCTGTAACGTTATGTGTCTCCCCACCCAGACACCCACATTCTGAAACGTGTATGTTAACACATTCTCATCTGCAAGAGAAACTTCTCTCAGGTTGCTAAATGTATGGGTTTCTGTCTTGCCTGTGACTCAGCATTTGCCATGAAATGTTCATAGACTTGGAAGTAGTCCATCAGTTCAGAAGAGAAGCAATAATACTCCTAGAATTAGAATGGGATTTTCCTATTTACGCTTACCTGTGTATCATTTCTGGCTTCAAAGTAGTCCACCTGAAGGTTCATTGCCCCAGCTTTTCAAGGAACCACACCCACGGCGTGCTTTTCTAGCAGACCACAAGAGAGTCAAGTGACATAAAGACAAGTACACAGTCATTAGAAGCAGAGAGAAAAGCAAGGGAAGATGAAGGTTGAAATAAAGAAGAGCTGAAGACAATGAGATGAGCCAAGTGTTTCTAGCAGCTGAGCAGAAAGGCTTATACAGCACCAGAACCGGTGTGGGGCTTCCTAAAGAATTTCAGAGCAGGCAAGTCAGGCAGCATCTCCAAAGGTGACCTGAGACTGCAGCATCTTTTCTAAGAGCCATAGAGGAGGGAGCTAAGTCAAACAGCGATTCAGACAAAAGCATGTGTCTAGCCAGCTACAGTGTGTTGCTGGCACAGCTAAGAGTATAAAGAGAGGAAGGGATTATTTTAATTGATTTCTCAATCCATGCACCGGACGAGGGAGGGGAGTCTGGATGCCCAGACATCTGAGCAGCAAGAGAGGAAGAGGGAAGCATGAATGAACACCGGCTTTGGGAGCCAGATTGCTTTGGACAACTCAGAGAAAAAGATTGCTTTAAACAAGTCTAGAAGAAAAAAAAAAAGAAGAAATGAGATCTGAGAAAGCTTGAGTGGGGTTTTAAGCAAGAACAGGCCTCAAAGGTGTGCTAACAAAACCTAAACGCTGAGCTTAGTTATAACTCCGCCTCACCAAGAGAAAACAGCTCTAGAATATAATTGCTGCCTCATCTAAATTGTAAATGAAAGATTAACCTGTCTTACCTGGTTGGCGCTGGCAGGAGTTAGAGTCAGTCTTTGGCTCCCACTGGCTGGACCACGTGTTGAAGAGGGGAAGAGGATGGGCCAAGGGAGGCTCCGAGAGGCCATCGCTGGCAGGGCACTGCCCAGCCAAGGACTCTCCCTGCAGCACCGCAGGAAGGCGCCTCCTGGCAGAGCATGCAGTGGGACCCTGCCGTGCCCCTTTGTGCAGGGTCCCTCCAGAGGGTCACAAAGGCTGACGCTGGCCAGGCCGGCTGCTAGAGAGGTGGCCCAAGTGTGGTTCCCAAGGCCTGCCCAGTGCAACCGGTACATCTCCCGGAGGGAAGGTGTGGGGTGCTGAGTGAGGGGATGGGAGAGCACCACCAAGAAAAAAGGCTCAGATGAAGAGATGATGAGAGAGATGGTCCTGTGAGAGGGAGGGTTGCAGGGGTATGGCAGCATCATGAGAGGAACAAGATGAAAAAATGTGGGAAATGGAGATGAAAGGTGCAATAAATGGGTAAGGTGATGTAAAGAGGGGGAAGGTAAGTATAGAAACATGAGAAAGGAGTATAGAGTAGGGAAATTTAATGTCATTTTCTGGAGAGAAAAAGAAAGGGGGTTTAGAGGAAGGAATAAGATAGCTCACATGGTAGCATTTCCAACAGACCAGAAGGTAAGGTATGTCAGTGTGTAATAAACAGGACTGTGTGTCTTTAAGAGACCAATGTTTGTGTTTTCCCATGCTCTCCTATTGTGGAAATAACTTTCTGAGTCATTTCTCTGATCCTGGAGACAAACTGAACAGACCCAAAACATAACAAAACACAATAGCAACGGGAAGAGAGAAATTCCTCCCTCCCCCTCCCACCACACACGCATTTTACGTCAGCGATCTGAATGCACTCAAAGCCTCCGAGTGGAAGAGAAACAAGGCGCAGGCAAGAGTGCTGTTTGGTACAGACTTTGTGGGTCAAGTTCACTTCTCCACCACTGCATAAACAGTTAAAACATGAAAGCCACACTTCCCCAATCTGTTACTCCTAAATACGTTATGCAGTCTCTTTGGTTAAAAGTCTTACCTTCCAGATTTTCCACAGACAGTGAACTGCAACAGGAATTTGCTAGCTTTTTTAAACTTCAAAGCTTTCCACTTCAAAGACCCTGCAATTTTTCTCTCAATCCTCACGCCCCACCCTCTGCAAAAAAGATGTCAGTTTGGGACTCTCTCTCAAAGTGCCATGTTTGGGAGCTCACATACACCTGAAAATCAGCATCACAACTATGACCTTCCCAGAAAGGAGTGGAGATGGGCACCTCCCACAAGTGTATCGACACTTTCTACACCAAAACGCAGAATCACCCCTGGTCAGACCCGAGACGAGCCCATTTGCTCTGTTTCTTCCTTTAGCCTCTATTCCTGTGCTAAGAACTATCATCTCAGACCCTTTGATATTACAGACAATAAGGTCCTACTGCAGGGCCTTACAGGTTTGTTGTAATACGCAACCTTTTTGGAACAACATCCCAAGCTTTCCCACTTCCCACAGCCATACAGACTGCCCCTCGCAGCCCGCTGGGAGGAGCAGGATGAGTGGAGGGGCAGAAGGGAGAGGAAAGCTTGGCTCAGGAGTGGCAGTGCCTCCCCTGTGGGTGCAGCAGGCGTGGGTGGCTGCAGGAGGCAGGGCAGGTTGGCAGGTCCCTCAGCAGACACGACCCACATCCACCTTCCTCCCCGTGGGAGAGGAGCTGCTCCCGGGGCTGAGGGGGTGGGAGCAGCCCCAGCCTTTCCCGGGGAGTTTGCAGCTTTCCCTGAAGATGGGGTTGGGGATGGTTTCCCCTTAACGTGCCCTCGCCAGCAGCTGCTCTGAGTAACCCGGGTGAGCCAGCAAGAGGCGAGCCCGGGAAACAGGAACCGTGTGGAGGGTGGGACTGCACAAACAACAAGGCTGGGTGAATAAATCAGGCCTGGCAGTTGGCTTCCCTGTAAGAAACCTTCCATTAAGGCTCCGCTGGGTATTTTTGGACTCCACCTGTCTATTTTTAGGAAGGATAATTAATGCCAAAGGAAATAAGAAAAAAAAAATAATCAAGCTTTAAGGCCAAGAATGGAAAATTTGTTATTCTCCACAAAATCACTATGATTAAAATCTCTAGGATCAAAAAGGAAGAGTTACATTTCAGGAGTAAAAATAACCTACAAGTGGCTGTAAAAATTGCACGTTACATGGTGCTCGCTAAGAGAAGGGAAGCATTTCAAGGAGACGGCGCTTCACCACTTCACTTACTAAATGGGAGTGAGGGCAGAGCCGAGTGCCCAGCTTTAAAAGGCAGCTGTCCCCTGGCCGTGTTGCTGTACTTCTGTACTGCCCCGAGCTGTGCGGAGGCTCCCAGCTTCTCCCCCTTGTTGTGATCTGGCGTTGGGAGAGGCTGGCTGGGACCCAGAGAGTCACTGGCACAGGCTGTGCCCTGCCCTCTGCATGCAGTTACACAGCCAGAGGAAAATCACAGCCAAGTTATGCAGCACCCTCACCAGGTCCATAAAATAATCTGCCTGAAGTCCAGGGCTATTATCAGCCTAGAAAATCTGTTTTATGGACTCAGATGGGAAGCTCTGAGAAACACCCCCCCCACCCTCTTGCAGACAGGAGCCAAAATGTGGTGGAACAGCGTGTTCAATCCTTTCAAAATTCAGTAATTATTTTACTGATAGCAGTGGTTTAGATTCACATCTCTCAGCCTTATGACAGAGTCTTCAATCAGTGTTAATGTTACCATTGCTTGTAGAAGAAAAAAGCCTTTTCTTATTCATCTTCTGTTCATCTGTTCCCATTCCATCCCACTCCAAACAGCAACTGCTTCAGAGCAGGGCCTCCTTGCTTACCTGCTCAGCATCCTCAGCACAGCGTCTTTGCCCTCCTCCAAGGAAAAACACTCTGGCTCCCTACTATCCAGCTACAATCTATATGCACTGTTACACACACAGACACATTTTTATACCGTAGGGGTTATGTCATCTTAGACCGAGCCCACCTTGTAAATTCCTAACACCACAGGGAACATTTGTGTGAAGTATCTAATAGAAATGGAAGATGTCAGGGGGCAGCAGTCAGTATCTAAAGCAGTACCTCCCTTCTGGGTGCCTCTGAAAAGAGTTGCCTCTCTGCTTTGGGGAGTGGCACACAAAAATCTTTTTAACTTCGAACTGCCATTTCCTGTAAGTATGACTGTGGCCTGGGAAGGGTTGTTGCTGGGATAAATTCCTGGGAATTACTCAGTACAGTTTCCTAATCATACCTTTCCTGCCTGATAAACCCTTGCTCCTGTATCTCTATAGTTACAAGGAACATGCTGGATGAAGGTCTGTTTATTTCTAAGCTCGAGGAGGTAAATGTCACCTCCCATGAATGATAGAACAATTGGAAGAACAAGGACATGCTACAGAGTGTCTTTTCTGATGAACAGTACTTCTAATTTTAAAAAGGTTTGCAGATGTGACAGGGTAACGAGCATTTGAACTACTTGATGCCGGCCACATATTAATGATCTGAAGCAGTACACAGTAACAGTGAATCTGAAGTATTTCTATTTTGTACTTGCTTTCAGTTGTTTTCAATAATAAAATGTTACAGCAGTATTATCCACAAATCTTAGAAGCCCAGATTCATGAGATGCTTGTGCTACAGCTAATGAGCTCCTGGCTTCTCCGATCATTTCCTCAAAAAAAAGAGTCATTGTGTGAAGAGAAGCCAAAGCTGCTACAGGCTTCATCAGTTATAAAGATACGTAGCCCCCTCTTCACTGCCCCGTTCTAAGGCAGAGGTATGGCAAATACCTCAAAGGCCGTCAGACAGCAATAGATCTAATTGCCACATGGAAACGAGGCCAGAGAGTTCACCCAGTTCTCGGGTGGCAAGTGTCCAACAGCAGCACTGCTGTCGCCACCCGTGGGTGCCCCAGAAACAGGTGCATGGAGGCGACAGACATGGGATGGGTGCTTTCCTCCTTGGCCCGATTCTGCTCTGGGAAACAGATCTGGGCGCTGGAGCCAAACTAGTGCCGTTTGCGCCTCTTCGCGGATGTGTCCTACACTCCCTCAGCCCTACAAAGCCTTTAGTTCTGAAGGCAAATTCAGAACATGCTTGGTAGCATATTAACCAGCCGTCTGCAAAGTCCTGCTTAGTATATTAAATCCCAGCTAGAACCTGGAAATTCTGGAAAATCATCAACACAAGCGATGTGTCAGCTTTCCAAAAAGGGTGGGCTACAGAGCCGTTTAAACTTTGTTGAAAAAGTCAGGGAGTAGTTGGTTATTTTATGTAGCCACACATCCATAATTTGATTTAAAGTCTGTAAACAACTTCCTTGTTTCTTTGCAATTTCTTAAGTTAAAAAACTTCTTTAAAGAAGAAAAGAAACATTTTTAACATGAACATTCTGTCAGTATTTACAATCCCATAGATGGTACATTTGCCAGTTTTCTGTTTTCCTGGAATACTGTGCAGAAGACAAGAAGTCAGTAACAGATTTTACAATCAACTCTGATGCCAAATTAAAATCATGTCTTTTGGAGAATGTTACCCAGAAGTTTTGCAAGAAGAGATAAAGGAATTTCCCCCTGCAGTTACGTTCCCATCACTGACTAATTCCAATGTGTTGTACTTACCTTCAAATCAAGTTCAGTTCTAGAGCAGAGAAGTCAAAACTCCTCCCGATTGCCCAGGCAGGACATTGGACTTCAAATCTAATGGGACTCTTTTGTGTTATGTTTATCAGTTTTACCTATGGTAAATATACTCATATACTTATTAATTTAAATGTATTCATAACAGGGTCCTACAGTAGCCACAGCCATTTGCTCCACTTCCTTGCTACTCACTTCAATTCAATAATCAGGGCTTTTTATTATAACTGGTAGATGAAGTCTAATGTGTGGTATTTTACATTTTTTAAAAAACTTGAATATAGCACAACTTACATGCTGTTGAATCTTGTGTGAGAGGTATGGATGCTTGGCTCTGCCTTGCTTTCCTTCCAGTCACTCCAAGAGCTGTCAGTCGTTGTAGACATACTGAAGATGATTTGCTGGGGAACAAAGGAAGAAAATTCAGTATTATTCTGCAGAGCACTGAGACACCTTGGCTTTTCTATTCAGATGGTTCTGTGGCCTTCTTGAGTGAACAGAGTGGCTTAATACGATTCTGTGCAGAAAGACAGTATTTTCATCTTGCAAGTATAAAATGGGGAGCAACAGAGGGAGGCCAGGAATTCTTTAGGAATCTCTCCAGCCCCAGGACCTCAGGTGACTGCCTTGGCCTTTGCTTCCTCAATCAGATTTTTCTTGGTTCGTATGCTGCACGTAACTGGACATTTGAGTAAATGCTATGATCACAGTAATAATAATCATGGTTTTGTTCATTTTTTCGTTTTGGTTTCATGGCACTTTGTGAGTTTAGATTAGCTATTTAGCAGTCTTGGAGACCATTATTATCAGCTCCTACTGTAGCAAAGATGATTTCTACATTTAAACAGCATTAGAGGTAAATGATGTAGCTTTTGATAGGATTTGAAGTTACCAGAAACCAAGTGTAAGTGTCACAGAAGAAAACTGGAATCAGTTATGACAAAGCTGATAGGCTGGGGAGAAATCCTTTCTATCAGCACTGTGCAGATGTGGCCTATTTCCTCTCTTTTTGTTAAGAAAGCATATTTTCACTTCACGCTATTAAAAATCAGCATCTATCACCAGTTTTCTGTGCTATGGTATGTGACACCAACGCTGCTTCCTGCACCCCCCCCAGGAGATCAGAAGGTGGTTCCCTGGCAGCAGGTGTGAGGGGCCACTCCATCGCAGGGAGAAGGATCTTCACCCCAAGCAGAACCATTTGCCAGGGCAACCCCGAGGAAGTAATGATTTACTAACGCTGGTTCTCCTCTTTAGAACTTTTTATAAGAGAGATTAGCAACAAGCAGCACAAATTAAAATGCTATTTTCTGAACTTTTGGATGGACTGAACACTCATCCGTGATAGTTCTGGGCAGACAGTGAAAAGGAAACAAATCTCCAAAACAAGCTGAGGGAATCCGAACATTTGGAGTTTGGCCAGGATGCAGTCAGGAAGGCCAAGCAATATTAGATTTCAACAAGTGAAGCCTTATGTTGCTTTAATGTCCTTTCCCCAGCAAGTCTCAAACTGTTTCTTGAGTGTAAATTCCAGTTCTGCAAGCAAGTCTGCCCTGTGTTTTCCTGAAGCAGGCTTGGAGTCGATAAAGCTCTAGAAGGATTCAGGAGTCTGATCATATTGAACAGACTGCCTGGCCTTTAAATCAATACAAAAAGAGTACACAAGAATTATTTGTTGTACCACTGCAATAAAGGTAAAATAAGTCCATTATCAATGGGCCAGGCAGATAAGCTTACAGTGTCCTTATATTTAAGAGCCATATTCCTAGAAACTAGTCGTGCCAGTTAAGAAAAATATTCAGCAAATGCAGAGAGTTGAGCAAGTCCATAACCTTGGCTGAATTAGGCGTGCTGGCCCTGACCTTCTTCTCTTCTCTTCTCTCCTTAGGTACAGTGGGTTTGCACCAGGAAGAAAGAAAATCCTAGTGGCAGGTTGGCGCATTAGTTGCTGGACAACTTTGAGATCTGCAGAGCAGGTAGACGTGTTCAAAGAAGTTTTTTTCTCCCCCCTGAATTATTTTACTATCTGATTCATCCCCAATTCAAATTCAAGATGATGTTAAACAGCAACTATTGAAGGTAAACAAGCTGTGAAAACAGGCACAATAATAAAATGGTTAACATGGAACTTGAAGCAAGAATGAGAGAAGGGTAAAAATAAAAAATTCAGTATTATATTATAAAAAATAGGCCCTTTCAAGTCTCCTAAAATTACTTGAAAATATTAGAGGTTTAACTGATATATAATTAATCACCAATCCACTGTCTAAAGGGAGGGCCAGCCCTACATTAACTAACAGTTTTATCAATCACCTGGGGAAAGTGCTTAAAGGAATTATTAATAATATTAGGACACTGAATTATTGGATGCTAATACAGAGTAATCTGGATTGCTCAGTAAACTGGGTACAAGCGTTTTTGATATCATCAAAATTAACTCAGACATTAACTCAGGAAAAAATCCAAGAATTAGCTCTACTCACCAGACAGAGGACTCCAGCTCAGGAAACCAAGGACTCCGAAAAAAAATAGGTCGAAGAGCAGCTGAATGAGAGTTGCGTGTACATCTTACAGCCAGAAAGAGTAAAGACATCTTTGTGAATAATCTATAAAATAATTTTAGTTGGGAAATAAATTTCTACTGAAATGCAGACACTATAAGTTCCTATATAGAATCAGAGACTAATTCAGAAGATGCTGCCTAATTCAGCCGCGGGCTGTCCAAGACAGTCTGCAGCAGAGACTCTCTTAATTCTTACTTTTTGGAGCTGGTGTGTATTTCATAAAAAAAAAAAAAAAAAAAGCTTTGGGTCTCATTCAGATCTCAACAGATCAAGGGAGATGTTAAAAGGCTGGAGGACGCTTGAAGAACAGGTATGAGAAACCTTAAGACTCCAGGAGCAGTAAATAGGTGTTTGCAGCAGCCTCGGACAGCACAATCTGCTTACCCTGAGACAAGGGGCTATGGGATGCCCCCATCAGAGGGTACAAGCAATTCCAGGGCATCAGACAACTCCTCGGTCAGTCAGGAGTGAAATGACATCCGAAGGCAGAAACTGGAGTGAGGTTAGAAACAAAAGTTTTTTAAAAAACGGCTAACTGTTGGCACAACTTACCACATGTTAACGTGACTTCTTCACCGCTCGGGATTTCTCTAAAGAAACGCTGTCGGTCAAAATAGTTGTCTGACAAATATCCTGCCTGCCACCTCATGGCTCGGGCACAGGTGTCCCGCGGAGCAGTGACAGTCACCGCCCGGGCCGTGCCGCAGCAGCCCCCGGCACGGCAGCACGCTCCCTCCCCGCAGGGAGCCAAGGAAGGAGGAGTGCTCCATACACACCGGGGCGCCCCATTTCTGGCTTTGGCCTCAGCCAATTTATGCCAAGTAATTTTGATATCAAACTGAGCGAAATTTATGGCAGCGGACAAAAGCTCGTGATGAACCAACCCCCCCCCCCGCCCCAGGGTCTGCATCGTGTCCCTTCCTTTCAGCATTTCCCCAGCATAGCGCCGAGTACAAAAAGCACAAACAAGAATTCAAGCAAACAGATACTTTAGAAATAAGTTAATTTTATTGAATAGGCATTATAGCTTCTCTCCCTTTCAAATAATGGAGAAGCCAATTCACACAGATTACAGAGCTATCAGTTACTTTGAATAATCTTTCATAAAAGAAAGAAATTAAATACAGTTCTGCTATAAAAAGTGCGACAGTTATAACTGGAAGTTTTTTCAAAACAAAAGCAAGTTTTACTACCTATTGCAAAAATTGGTTTAGTGCTTTAATACTTTACAAAGTAACAATCCCACTGCTAAAAACAGCTCTTACACATCATCTTTGTCAAAGTATGGATCAGATTAAAAATGACATTTTAATTGAATTTGAATGAAAACTGCATGTAAAAAAGGTTCTCAAGAACTCACACTTTTCACAACAAAAAATACTCATTATCTTTTAATGTTAATTAATGCTCTTGTTTCTTATGAACGATGGATTTAAACATGATATGGTAATAAGCTTAAAAAATGATCAACTGTTTTGTTTGCAGACAAGTGACTACAACCAATCACGTCCTTAAATTATGAACAGGGAAGGGAATGGGAAAACAGAAATTCACTCCTTTCATACGGGATAAAAGTTTTTTATGAAAATGGTCAAATACAGAGAAACCTGAAAAGTCACTTCAGCTTTAAATAATTTTCTGATATATTTGCTGTATTGTTTAAATCCTAAATCAATCTTTGCTAAAATAGTATAAATTTATAGAAGACAACAAGAAATTCAGACTCTGAAAAATTAGAAGAATGGTGGGACTACCAAGAAGTTGAATTCTTAGCCAACAAAAATCAGTGAGACTTGCTTTATTCCTTATTAAAATTTACTTAAGCCCCGGTGAGAGCCAACTACTATATTTCTTTGAAATATGGACTTCAAGTACAAATACATTTATTGTACATTTCTATGGTTTCAAAAATGCTGAGTTTGCTAGGTTATTAGAAAGAGTCACATTACTTGTCCTGATTTTTTAATCTTTCTATAATTAGCTTTGGTTATAATTGAAAAGACACCCTCAGTTAATGAGTAAATGAACTTCTATAAACTAAGGGTGTGACATCTGTGTTATTTTAATTCTTATTTGGGGAGACAAGCCACTCTATATGCAAACTGAACTGAGGAAGCCAAATCTTTATTGGAAAATCTACCACAGGCTTTAAGGACAAAGAGCTTTAGAATTTTTCTAAGGAAGTTCAGAACATGAAAAATTTTAGCAATAGCAAAAGAGATGTGCCAATAACTTGGGGAGCGCATATTATACAATAGTAATAGGAAAGTTATAATGAAGTAGCTACATATACCTTTTGTGTATAATAATTCAGACTGTCCTTCAAGATTTGCCCTAATCTGAGAGGCATTGGGTTTTAACAACACAGGATTCTGTAACAAAAAAAGGTAAAATACACCAAATGGCAGAAAAACATGTAAACAGCATTGATATTTTCAATGTTTCATTCAACTTCTTCCATACAAAAACGTTAGTCACAAGAATCAATGAGGAAGAACAAGGACTTTCAAGGAGAACAAAGTCTTTCAGCCACACAACAGTCAACTTCAAGGCATTATGAGAAGTTGGTAACCGTATTTTACATCTTAAAATTGAATGCAAAATAAAGCTCTAGACGGGCTCCAATAAGAAAACAAGATCTTTATGCAGATTTGAAAAACGGCTTCACAGCTGAATCCTGGTAAGACTGACACATTCCAAACGCAACAAGGAGCGAGCAGGGTAAGAGCAATGGGCTTGGAAAAGAGACAGAAGTAATTGTTCCTCCCCAGGAAAGAGTACAAACCTAATCCAGATCATTGGGACAGAGTTTTATACAAAACTGCCAAAGCGGGCCTGGAATGCTGTGTATGGGGAACTCCTAGCCGCTTAGGTCTATGTGGCTAATTCCCTTCATTATCTAATCTAGGCTTAGGTGCTGTTTGTTCTCCTTGGTTTATGGTGAATGAGCAGAGATTGATATGTGCATGCAAAGCTCCTTGAGCAGCTCCCAGGGAAAAGCATTTTTTGTACCGTACATGCACTATGTGCATTATACAAAGACCGTATTTACAGTACTCAGAATCTTGAGCAAATAAAAAATAAAATCATTGCTTAATTTTTGTTAGTATTAAAACATAAGTGCACAGAATTTGCAAATTTCAAGACGAGAGCGCGTCTACCACGCCCGCATGGCTGTGTTTCAATCCATACCTGATTGCAAGCCCGTCACAAGGAGACGCAGGGCATTCTCTGAGCCCGAGATGCCAGTTCTGCTGCTACATCTCCTGGGTATTTTAACCAAAAGCATGGGGAAGAGGCTTCATGTTACTTAAACCTGGAGGCAATGACAACAAGGCAGTGTTCCATTTCATCTTGACTGCAAAGACCACACCGCGGGGCCAGGGTGGACTGTGTCTGTTTTAAAGGCAAGAATGGCCAGGCTTGCTGTGTGTTGGCTGGGCTGGCCATGGCTCCCGGCCTTCATCAGGCAAAGGTGCTGCGCCAAAGGGTTCTAATTTTATTCTGTGACAAAGCAGTTACATGGGATTTACCTAAAAATGTGGCTGTTACCTCGCAGTTTGCATGAGAGCAAACAGGTAACTCCAGAGTAACTCCATTTTCATATTTACATCGATTTTGCTTGTGAACAAAGGAAGAACTGGGTCACTGTCATACTTTTGCTTTTTTAAACAGCATTGGAAAGGGGCAAAGTGAAAACAAAAACCACAGCTGGCGCACAGGAGTCAGGCACTGTTCAGTTCTAACACTGGATCACACTTTTGCCATCTCAGATGATTCTGCCACTCGAGTAGAATTTGCTTTGTTTAAGAAGGGCAGAAAACTTGGTATTTTTCTCTCCCTTATCCCCCAGTAGAAAACTCTGCAACAGAGTAAGAGGCTACATTAGGTGCAGAGATGAGTGGCAAGACAACATTTATCTGTTTCCCCAGAATACAGGAAGATCTAAAAAACTCCCAGTCTTGACAGGAAATAGTTTTTGATACATCTTAACTGTTTTACCTCTTTTTAGTATTTTGGTGCCATGGTTACTCCAGTACCCACCACTATGTCTCTAGTTTTACCCCTATTTCCTTATGTGACAAAGGTTTCCTGACACACTGACGTTGAGCAAAGAATGACAAGTTTTAAAGAAAAATTTTTTAGGATTAGAGGTTATTCGGATGGCTAGGCATGCAGTTAGGTAGACTTAAGCAGGCTGGAGTATTTTACAGTCACGGTTAAAGGAGGAAGCGGGACAGAGGCTGCATCCAGTTAAGTGACTCTCAGTCCCCAGAGAGTCGTAATTTTAAGGCTGTTTGGAACAGGGTGGCTTTTACCCATATCGCATGTTCCACAGTGCAAATGTGCATCAGCCGTTACAATTCTCTTGGTACAGTACGTGCATTCAGGTAATGGGAGATAAAACAGCAATCAGAACAGTATATTCACTTGAGAGGAAAAAAAAACAAACCCAAACAAAACAGAGTGATCATGATATCCAGGAAAAAAAAGTCTCAAATTCCCCCCAAAATCAGTGGCATACACTAGCTCCGTTAAGAAAGCAACAGTTAAACAGACAATTGTATGGTGTTTTGGTACAAGGCAAGTCTCTCCATATTCAAGCAATCACTTTATGAATAAGCCCAATTATTTGTTCACAGATGGAAAAAATCACTAAAGAGAAAATGTAAATTCCATTCATTGAAAAGAAGTGTAGACTAATAAAGAAGAGCCCTGAATATGTGTTGGAGTAACGCTCGCTTGATTGTTCTGAAACCAAGAAAGAGCTTTTGCTGCCACAGCAATTGATGCCCAGTACGTCTTAAAACCAGTCTATTTATCAGGAGAAACCTGGATGCAGAATCTTAACATTAGGCGTCCAGATTTGATAATTTTGGTTGCAGTACATACTTCAATAGTAATTCTGGAACAAATAAACAAACCCCAACAAACTGAAGCACAGAAGTTATGGAATGTTAAAAACTACAGAGACTCCTGACTTAACAAATGCATTAGTTTGCAAAGTCTTTTTTGCACGGTTCATCAGTAATTGATATGTACAGTACAAAGAACTATGAAGAAATAAAATCTGAACACTTTAATCTGCAAGAAGCTAATGCATATTTGATATACATTAAAACACAATGTACCTGCCAGTTAAAGGATGACATTTCTATGATCTAGAGCGATTTTCTTCACACGGACGCTAAATGATTGCACTGGTTATTCATTCTTGACTTTCATTTTGAAGGAATAATATATCTCTGATCATGTTTTTTTTAAAAAAGCAAAGTAGTATTACTCCAATGGATTCAGGGTGTCTTATGAATGTCCCAAGTCAATCAATATCTGTATGGAAATGTTTCATTTGGTAAGAAAGCTTTCCAGATGAGTGTTTATTCAGAAGCTGCTTATAAAAGTAGCTATTGGTAGGGACTGGAAAGAAGAGTAGAATTAAATAGAGAGGGATAGTATTGTACCAAAATATATAAAGAAAAATTTAAAGCTTTTCAATTAAAAAAAATTTGTATATTCAACTCGCATTAGATACAGATGTGCACAACAGACAGAGCAGTTAGAAACAAGTACATTTACAAAGCTTTCTTTTCATGGTTAATATCTACCAGCATTTCTGAAGGTAACCTACTAAAATGATGACCCTGTTTATAATAAAGGCGCAAAATATTGCTCTGTAGCATATTTTCGAAATAATATAAAAATAATTTCTATATTACAATTTAAACTTGGCTTGTAAAATTCCAACACAATACAGCCTTAACTCTACAAACAGAACATACTTACAAACACCTTTGTGTTGTTTTCCTCTCGTTTTTAACAATATAATATTTTAGTCATACACACTGGAAATTAATATGCAAATTAAAATAGATAGTAATGTCTGTTACTGAAATAATTTAAATTCTATGCTATATACTGTTTGGTGATCCTCTGCATAAGCTGCCATACCCTAAAACAAATACTCTTCAAATACACTGACAGAGACTTAAAATACACTAAGCTGAAAAGCCATCTACAATCAGCATCAGTTATGTTGCTTCTCTGGACCTATGTTTATTTGAGATTATTGTGGTTTCTATTAACATACGGGGTTTCACCTGTGCAAAACATTCCCAGTGCTAGGAAGACCTTACTCCCTTTACTCATTGTCCTTTACTGTCACCTCCAGCTGCAAGGGCTTTGTGTGACCATGAAGCACCTGGTTTAAGGCCCCACTGCTAATGGGATTCTGTCCGCAGGTTCCAGAGGACAGCAGGTCTAGCCCAGAGAGGCCTAACGCTTCCCTCCCTCTGCTCCTCAGGCAAAATTCTCATCAATTCCCTCCTTGGAAGAGTGAGGTCAGGCCGCCTGAGGGGAACAAACACTGGCTAAAGACTCAGGCCTCCATCCCACAAACATTTATGCTTTTTCTTAACACTTGTGTTAAGTTTCTGAAAACAAGTAGTTTCCTTGATGTCAGGGAGACTATTCATGTCAGTGAAGTTAAGCACCAGTGTAACTGTTTGCAGAGTCAGGGAGTTAGAGGGCAGTATTTTGTCAGATCTGTGCTGTGCATTTTTTTGATATCTACACATTCATCACACGAGGAGTAGCCAACCCTGAATGTGCCTGTATGTACAAGGACTGGTATTGCCTCAGACTGCTCTGACCTGCAGTCCAACTGCACGAATCCACGTCAAGTGTCCCTCCTCGATGCTTTCTGTATCGAGCCAGACTGCTCACATCACCAGCTTGGCAATTTACAAAAGACGACTCTGGAGACTTCACTTGGCCTATTTACACTTCTTAAGAAATAAGCAACACAAACCTCTCCAAGTACAGCATCTTTCTTTCACCGATCCCTTTAAGGTTACCTTTGACTTAGGAAGAAGAAACTAATGGCTAAAGAAGGCTGGGTCACACACTATATTTCCATTGCGTTTATAAAACTCAATGAACCATAATAACAAAAGGCTAATCAATTGTTTTAAAATCCAAAGTATCGTCAATTGCTTTTGAAAATCTACACCACCTTTTTCTGAATGAGCTGCTTGTTAGCCATGTGCTACAACTGACACCCACATCTGAAAAAATACTTGTAAAGTCGAGCAATAGTTTATTAACTCTTTATAAAGCACTTAAAGTGGAACTTTAATATAAAGTGTGACTGAAACCCATTATGTATTACAGGCCTCCTCTGTTACGAACAGACCTTTGTATCAGAGTTTATGAACAACGTAAAAAAATTGCATAATAGGTTTAAACCTTTTTTAAATTAGAAAAATTGCACATTCACACATTAAAAAATCCCACCTTCCTCCAACCTAAATATCTCCTGGTAACTTTGGATCTATTCGAGGAAGGCATAGCCTACCCGAGATTTAGTCTGTACTTTTGAAATCTGGACAACAGGGGTAATTGTTGAATCACTGTCAAGGAGAGAGGGGAAAAAGGCAAATGCAAAAAAAAAATGTATGTGTTTTGCAACCACTTGAGCTAACACAAGAAATTAACACAGTCCTCCCAAAACGATTTCTGTACAACTGGGACTAAGTAATAACTCTAATAAGTTCTGGAAGGTACAGAGAGGGCAGATCAGGCACAAGAAAGGACTTTCTGGCCTGTGGGCTACATGAGCTTTCAATGTAAGGAAAAATAAACCAGAAGAGCAGTCAAAGGTTACCATCTAGTGCAACAGAAACTCACAGTTGAAGATTATTTCCTCTCACACCTACCTAAGGAATGACACAATTTCTTTCAGTGCTGGTGAACACAACTCATGAGCAGTCGGAAATTCTCTTTGAAAAAAATAAGTAGAAAATTTCCTCTTATAGCTAGACTCTTCTTTTAATGGGACAATCACTTCTTCAGGAGGAGACATTCCATCTCTATGTCTGGGCTGTTAAATACTAACTACAGTATCCCCTTTAGACAACTGCCACAAATAGCTCAGAAAAAAAGGACAACTACTAGGAAAAGATGGGTAGATTTTAACTGGCAAATTGCCTTGTAGGCATGCAGCAGGCACAACTGAAACATGTTCTGTCAGTATTTCATGTAACAGAGATTTTGAAATGAGCAATCTGGTAGTGGCAACTATTTATGGAAATATCTGAGTGACTTGAGGATGACACTGAACACTGAAGTTTGTTACTCCATACGGTCAAGCCTATTACTATCCAGAAGACCAATTAATTTTTCAAAATAATCTAACATACAGGTACAATCTATTCAATAATTTAGAATAGAGCAATTTGTCTAAATATTGACCAGCTGTGAAACTCTTTTGAGTAGTAGATCTTAAAAACATCATCTAGAAACAACTCTTTTGAAAAAGGGGAAACAGCAAACTCTCATGCTAATTGCTTATTTTTACGTATGTGCTGTTATTTTTTTTTCCTCATTTAGAAAGGATGCAACTGACTTAAATACATGGGCTGGTGTACTTTGCTGCTGATGTAGTATTTCTTAAGCACAATTTTACATAGAAGCAATTATCAGAGTATCAAATGCTTCTGCTACTCTAATGCTCTAAGAATTCTTAAATATTTATTTCTTTCATGAAGTTCTATCCTCTCAGTTTTCTCAATCTCGGCAACAAATACAATCAAGTATGATATCTGATTTGTTTTAAAATGACCCGGGTTTGTTTAGCATAATCTGCAATCACAGATTTCTTTGGCAATAAGAACTTACACGTAATCACAACAGTAAACCAAGAAAGGACACTGCTGACCAGGGTACACAGCCGGAGACACAGGGTTTACAATGTGCTTACCTTCAGGACAGAGGTGACATGGAGTTTTAACCTCTCATTACGCATACCAGCACTTCCCTTTAATGAAGGAATGCAAATTTAGTAACATTCAGTGACTGCTCAGAATACGACAAGTACAAAGTACAGGTGTGGATTCATGGAACAGCTAACACGGCAAAGGCCATGACTTTCTAGGAGTGGCTAACAGATCTATTTTGAAACTATTCTTTAAACCTCCCATTCAGCAGAAAACCTAAACATATTATCAATTTTGAGTATGTGCTCAGTCCCACAAATTTCAGTGGAATATTAGCAAAAGCTTATGTGCTTTTCCTGAAAGCCAGTACATGTCAGCATAGGTTTGTGTATCTTGTTTCACGGACTCCTTTAGGCTCAGTTTCAAGGCTTACAAGGATGAACTGTAGGCAAGTGAAATGCTGCCTCCATGTCAAGAATAAAAATTGGGGTACAGCAGAAAAGAATCAGAAACAAAGACTCTTTGGCAAAGAATCTTTCCTGTGCAGTCCAGAAAAGTGCTATTCCGTAACAAGTAAGGCAGAAATAATTTTCTGCACCTTTAACTGGCAGAGTAAGTAGTCTTGAAGGTCGTTCTTCACCTATTTGTGGAAAATGAGCTCTTAAAAAAAATAAAAAAGAAGGTAGACAGTAAATGAGCCATTGCTTACAAGTGTAACAACACTAAAGATCTACTCTTAATACATCATGCCAGTTGATGGCAGAGGGGTGCAAAACCAGCAAGCTCTATATTCATGAAAACCTCCTAATGCCATACATCTCCTTTAACAGTATTTGCTGTGTCTGCTTTACAGAAATGTTTCTATGAGTCAAGTTTTATTTTCAAAACTATTGCAACTAGTTATGTAAATATTTGGATATCAGACTTGTGCAAATCTGTGCTAGGAGTTGCCATTCAGACTGGAGGCCACCTGGGAACCTCCTGGTAGGTACGTAACTCACTCTAGAAGAGTCAGAAATAGGTGGAGCCAGCAGCCTTCAAGAAAGGCTCACAAGTAGTTATGGTTGCAACAACTATCAACTGGTAATGCTGAGAAAAGAATAAATAAATAATGATTAAATTAATGCAATGGCGAAGGGAATCAATTGATGCAATACATTTGTTTTGACAAGCAGTTCATTCAGCTCTAAAATGATCCTAAATTTCCTAGCTGGTCGTAAAATTTTCCAAATCTAATAAAATTTTTATAATTTATTTTAACATTTATCCCAATTTTAACAGCAATGAAAATAATATTGAAATTCAGGTGCCCCAAACTAACCTATGTGGTGTTTTTTTGTGATGTGAAGTCTTGCCAGTCATTATGTATTTTTTGTAAAAGCAGTTTTAAAAATTCAGTACAAATAAAAGTGGCTTGTCTACTATTTTATGGAAATGTAGAAATAACTGGCAAGAACTTAAAATTAGGAAAAGCTACAGCCCTCATGAATTGAGATCTTTCACTCCCATTTTCCCAGAATCATTCAACTTCAGACTAAAATGAGTACAAACATTAGTAGTAATGCAATATGCTGCCATGTTAGAAATATGCAGTATGCAAAATCACTACCCTCGTGAAAAAAAAGACTATGAAAAATTTAGGTTTTACTGAGGAAAAAATACTCTCATAATAGCTATAGATTCTCAAATGTCTACAAGGCAGATACTACCCTACTACAACACCACATCTCCGGTATTATGACTTTCCCCTATCGTTCTACTACCTGAGTGATGTCAGTGTAAATTCAGGCACCATTAGTAAATTTTTGACCAAACATATACACAGCACTGACAAAGGAGTAAACAACCCTTCAGCTTACCAGTATATGTAAAAAAGACACTGACAAAATGGAAAATAATATTTTTTTTTATGATAAATTAATCCTGTTATTTCCTCATTGCCCCGGAAAAGCGAAAAGCTAGACACTATTTACTCATCAATCCTTTATTCTTTTTTCAAGGATTCCTTTTACTGCAATTTAACACTGTTTACTTTGTAAGTAAGAAAACGGTAAAATGAAGTAGTCATGGAAGAATCCTCAATGCCGGTGTCCCTTGCTTTCTCTCTCCCTGCGTTTTAACTCTTCTTTGTAGCAGTATGAACAGTAATTTTCAGTCTCAGGACGACCATAAAAGGAACAGTTTTCCTTCTTACAGCGGTTCTGCTGGATGGAATATATTGGGCAAACTGTGCTTCTGCCTTGATTTTTATCATTGTTCAACCAGGTCTGAGGAGCATCCTCATCAGCATATTCTAAGCAGTCTCTGATGTCGCCAGTATTGAATCCGTTTGTGTATGTCTGAGACTTGTGTTCCGTAGGCATGGCGTAGCTCAGCGATTCCACCGTGTTCACCGTACGGATACCGGATAACCGGGCTGGGCTGTAGCTTTGAGAAGACAGCGATCTGTTTTGTTGGGGATAGGTGGCACAGGTTTTTAAGGTGCCAACCACTGGCTTGTAGGTATCATCTTGGAAGCTCGATGGCTTGGAGTTGACATCATGCAAATGGATGACACTTTGCCTTTGAACGGGTGGCGTATGGCTATAGTGGGCAGATACCGGAATGGGTCCGCTTTTCTTAGCACCATTAGTAGGTGAAGAAAATGACCCAGGAGTGGGACTAGTGCGATCTTTAAATTTTAAAACCAGTTGAGTCGTATGGCTTTGAGGCAAGACGGGTGATGCCCTATCCTGAGGAGATGTTTCTAATTTTTCTTTTGAATATGCTTCTGGCTCCAGTTTCCTATTAGATGACCCATTAGATGACCCATTCAGTGCAGGCTTTTTCTCAGCATCCTTTCTTTTCTGTTCCTGTTCTGCATTGAAACGCTCCTGTGCACTGGTCAGGTAATAGCCTATCATCTCCTCGTGGAACTGATGCCTATGACTGGTCAAAAGAAGGCCAGCGAAAATAAACTTCCGTTCACCCTGCATGGCAGCTCTCAAAATATTTAGGCTGAGTTTCACATCAGTGCTGTACTTCCATGGGTCAGACTGCTTGTCAGAGAAGGATTTAGTGTTCATCTTTTCAACGGGTGAGTTGCTGGCTCTGTCAGTCGGAGATGGAGTGGTCTTCTCAGATGGAGAAGTGCTCGCAGACTGTCCGGATTCCTCTTTGCTGCCTTTTCGAGACTTAGACTTTTTCTCTTTGACTTTCTCTACTGCATCACCATTTTTTCCATTCCCTGAATTGGCTCTGCTCATTTTGCCATGCACCAGGCCTCCGAGACCACCCATATTCTTTTTCAGTTTAATTCCCAGGGTTTTACTGAGGCTTCCTATTTTATTGGCAACTGAATCCGTCCTGTTTTTGTCTTTATCTTTCCTCTGTTTGTCCTTTTCTTTTTCTTTACTGTTTTTGCCATTATTGCCGTTGGAATTACTACAGATGGAATCTCGGTCTGAGTCCATTGAGTCAGCCAGAGACTGAACATCTTCCCCGGCTGAAGCTGTAGGGGATTCTGGTTGAGCCAAAGGGGCCTGCTATGGAAAAGTAATTACAATTAGATACTGCAAAATCGGTTTCCTACAGGGACTTGGTGCAAAAAAACCCCCACCCCAATCCAATATAGATTCTGACACTGATTTTAAATGTACTTCTTAATTCATGCACTGACACTTTCAACTGGTTTCTTCACCAAATAATGCTTTTTTGGCTCTGCTATGTATCTTGCTTATTCCTACAGTAGCTTTTGGCTCATTTCAAGCACATTTGCAGTACAGAGATCATTCCCTCAGCGTTCCGTGAAAATCAGTGTCTGAATAATGGGGAGATGCAAGTTAGTGCTCCCGCTGAGGGGACGGGGCAGCACAACCTCCTGCTGGGCAGCGGCTGGTCTGCGTACGGAGACCGGCCCCTCCGGGCGCTACAGGCTGCCTCTCGGTTGGGGAGACAGAGAACTGGTACCGTGATGGAAGGGAAAGGAGGTTCTGCTGAAAGCTGAGAGGGGGATGCGGCACACAAACCTGTATGCAGCAATATTTCACAGGTTGTTTTTGTTCAAACCCCAACTTATTAATTTCTTCAGCATTCAGGTCTCTGGTGCGTGAAAATGAAAGGTACGATGCATCAGAGCTAAACATCTTGCCTGTAATATTAAACACTAAACTTACAGCAAGTAGACTGAGGAACAGAATGAGGTGTATTCATTCTTACTGGAAATAAAATGCAGACAAAACTGATGTCGGAAGTCAGACTTCCACCTTATATTTTGGGTAAGGTGATAAAACATTTCTTGAAAATGCAATAAGGATCCTCGGATAATTTAAAAATGTGGCTCTCTTCATCTACTCCTGGAAGACTTAGTCTTGCTTTCAGGCATCATGAAGCTAAAATGTGCTAGAGATAAACACAAGACGTTTAACTAACCATAATGATTCAGAGAGAAAAAAAAAAGCTCTGGAGATGTATATACTTCTAGTATAAAAATACTATACAAATGCAGTCTTGCTTCTTGTCCCTGGGCACTTCAGTGGCCTCTCTCTCTGGAATCACTGAGCCCCCATCACGCTGTCGGGAGCAGAGCTGTTACCCCCGCTTGGCAGGGGAGGAGACGAGTGCTGGAGTGACCTGGCCACACTCATGTGGCAAGTGCAAAGCGGGGAGAGGTAACCCAGGTCCCACGAATTTCAGGCTACAGGACCGTTTTGCCTCTCCTTTTTCTGATGTGGTAGTAACTGGTAGTTACTGTGGTAGAAATCGTAGAAAAATGCATTTCTCCCCCTCTTGCAGCTTGTTAAATGCTTTCTCCTTTTGTGTTCTGTTCCTCCTTTCAAATCCCATCTGTGTAGGCTGTCTAAATCACCTCCAGCCTCTCCTAGCAACCTTTTCCCTTCAGACTAACCCCTCCATCCATTCCATGTCATTTGCAGAGACATTTGCAGCTGACTGGGTACCACCTGAGCACAGTTCTGAAATAGCTTTCTGAAAGAACGAGGCTCCTGTTCAGCACCAGTCTGTGCCCCTTTGTCAGCCACTCCAAACTGGGAGCCGTCCCAGCGTGCCAGTGTATTCTCAGAAAGTGAAAGGATTTGGGTCTGGTGACTGAACAGTGGCATTAGGAGAGCGAGCCAAAGTTCTCAGAACACAATGGCGAGAAAAGGTCTATTTTAAGGTTTTTCTGAACTACACAGACTACTGAAATAAGTTACAGAAAGATTAAGCTAGAAAATACATTTCAAAACAGAGTACAATTTGCAAAAACATAAAAGCAACTGTGTTATTAAAACAAATAACTAGAAAAATGTATAAGCCTGAGTGCAATGACAGTGAGCCACGAGTGTCTTTGTCCCTGCTGCCAGGACACTGGGCATCTGGCCAGCCCACACCACACAGCACCCTGCCCTGCCCGGCACCTCTCCTCTCGGTTACCTTACCCGTGTCTCAGACGGTATGCGTATCCACGTTACATTCATATAGCTGTGCAGAAGATTAAGCTTTGCCTCAAGAGACAGAATCAAACTAAGGGTGAAAAAAAGAAGGGAACAAAGTGTCAAAAACGGCCTGAAAGAAAAAGCAGTATTTCTTTACAGGGAGAGATGCCATGCCAGCAGAGAACATAAACAAAGCCCTCTCTGTCGGCAGTTCTCCCAGTGCTTCAGCCAGGTACTGCTCAACACATTTTACTGCTTAACGCTAAGGTTTCAAAAAGGTCTTACTTGGCCAGCTTGGTGTTATCATTGTCATCTTTTCCCCACTCCCAGTCTTTCCCAGGATCGACCGCAAAGTGCAAAGGCAGTAACTTGTGTTCAGAGTCAGTCAGGGGGATCACCGCTGAAGTAGAGAAGAAACAAGGATTGGGGTGGAGGGAACAAAAATAACAAAAACATTAATTAGCTGTGAAAAGCAGCATAACTGGTTTAAAGAAGGGCAGAATTTGAGCGTGCTGCAAAACTGTCTCATTCAGAGCACCACAAATGATTTACACCGAGATCCATTTCCCCATTTTGATGTTTGTGCAAGAGAAGAGGAGAGTGAGGTTAATACACTGATTGCTCCTGGAGTGAAAGATAGTCACCTCTGGAGGAGGGGAGACCTCTGGGAGAACAACATTGCCATTTTGTAATGCACAATAAACATTTCCTGGAGACAGAACCATTAGAATAGCAGAAAGCAATAAAAAATTGAAATACTCCTGCCTGTCTCTCGCACAGATGCACATACTTGTTAATTATTTTCTCTTTTCAGTTTAGTACTTTTTTGTTTTTCACTGTCAAAGAAACAAAAATATATTGGTAACAGCATTAAGAAACAAAGCAAAATGCAGTTACAGGGATTTTGGATTCAAACTGTGAATTAACGTAATTGAGGAGCAAAGATCAACATAGATATGGGTCAGGAGGTCAGTTTGAGGCCTGTCAGGAGCATAGTGAGAAACCCATTACTGCTGTTATGTCCCAGCTCCACTGTCTAACTGCTCTTCTCTCCCTTCCCCTCTCTGCTGGGGCTCTGCCTTCTGACACCTATCTTGATGACTCTGCTTTGTGCTCTGTGAGCAGGGACTGCACTCGGATTTGACAGAGTGTCTATCATTCATCACCAGCAAGAAACTAAGAGAAAAACACTGTCAGCTTTAATTAAAGCCAGCAATTCGCTTCCATTTCATTATGGAAAAAAAAAAAAGTAAAAGCTGTTTAGGCACTGGATGGGATCCTCAACACGGTACAGGTCACTGCTGCTTCTCTGACAACCAATCAAGGAATTTAATTTTCTGTACTGGAAACTGTAAGGACTTTGCCTCAGTATTCATTCCAGCAAAGCCAGGGGGCAAAGAAACCTGGAGGCATCACCCAAACATCTGGCACTGACTTACTGAAAATTGATTGCACTTATTGGTTGTACTCTGTTCATAATCTTTTCTGCAGTTCAGAAAACATGTTCTCAAAACAAAGGTACAGAATTTTTGGTTAAATATTGTTCCTCACATAGCAGAAGGCAGGAAACTTAATCTGCATTTTAGAGAACACAGTAAAGTCGGTATTTGGCTCAGACAATCTGACAACAACTGCAGAAGGTATATATTTTTTTTTCATCTTTGCAGACTGGAAATAAAAAGGTCAAACCTCTAAAAAGTTCATGGAAACGTTGTCCCCTACTGCTTATAATAGGTAATTCTTGAAATATTTTCCCCATATTAACTGCAGATATAGTATAGAACAGCTGGAGACTAATCAGCTTTAGTTGCAGATACCACTGTAGGATGCAGCCACAGAAATCAGCATTGTAAGAGAATTTACCTCCTTGAAGAAACTCGATGTGAATAAGTAGCAGAGAGTCTAACTGCAGTTCAAAATACATGGTAAAGCGAGAGCTCATGAAGCACAAGAGCATAAGAAATGTACAGGAGAGGTGACAACTGAATACACTTTTTAACACCCATTGGTGTAATATGAGAGCTTACTCTGCTTCATTCAATGACATTACTGCAACAAAGGGGCTGGCATAACTGATAACACAATTCACTGGTGTTTCCCACGAAAAAGACATATTCCACCAATTAACTGAATTACTAGCAGGTCCTGACTGGATTTACAACCGACCTTACAATGCAATATCTCAACTTTTTAAAAGAAGGTGGCCACTCAGAAGAGAGCAGCTTTATAAGTTTACCACACAGCACTTCCACTTTTGGCAGCACCTGACCTTATGGGACAAAGCACAGGAGCGTGGGAAGCTCAAAGTTCAACAAAGCAGTCTTAGGGGCATGTGAGAACTGGTCTTTACTTCCATAAGCAAAACTATAAAACATCTGCATAAATATAGCCTGCGTGAATACAAAAGTATTTACAGGTTTTTGATTGGATGTTGTGGATTTCAAAACAAGAGGGCCTTCGGCATCCATCAGAATGCCAGCTGTGTGCTGGTAAAAAAATGACATGTCAAAATGTTTTTTAAGTCCTCTCCAGACAAGAGGATGTTAGCATGTTTTCTGTTTTACAGTAGTGCTCAAAATGATCTGATAAATGCCAAAGCAGAACTCCAGGTGTTTACATCAGCACTTATTTGATTACAAATATATATGTTTCACAAATATATGATGTACTGTCTCCTCCACATCTTCTTGGCAGCTTAAACGTGTGTACGTACACACAGTAGTTCAGGCAGCTTCAGCGCTGCTCCTGACATCCAGTTACGTGGCTATAAACACTGTGACTACGAGTTACAAACGGCCTGGCTCTCAGAGATGCTCCTTTTAACAAGCTGTAGCTCTGAGCTCCCGGCTGCATCCTGACAGTTCAAAACCTGGCCTTGTACCGTGGCACCTGTGCCATTGTCTTCTGACTCGTACAACTGTGGCTCTCTTTCCTCTCTGCCAAAGCTGTCTGCTCTATGCTGACAAGGTACAAAAAAGTAGTCATTACTAGAGCATCCTTGTGCCAATCTACTTCCTGCCACAGCACTTGAAGAACAACAGCAGTGCTGTGTGAGCTCTTAGGCTGCTGCAGCCTCTAACAGCGACCAGTTTGGCAGCTGGAAGCTGAAGCATTCCCTCCATCCCAGACCTAATGCCAAGTGCTTTCTGCTGACCCACAGGATTGATGGCTGTATATCAAAGGCCCTGCAGTAAAACATGTAAAATCGGATCACACCAAAAAAAATACTATTTTGACTCAACAACCCTGGTAGTTAGCCTGGGGGAACATACACATGGACAAAGCCAACATTAAATGTTACTGATGGTGTGCTGGATCTTTGGTAGCTTTTTGTCTCCCAGCACATTTCCTGTGCAGCTACAGGTATAGGAAAATCCTACACAAAGACAGTTTCTAACCACAAGAAGTATATTTAACATTATTGCTAGCACTTTGGAAGAAATTAAATATGCAACCTTGTCATCAAACCCAAGATCTCGCAGTGTATAATTAACAGGAATATATGACCTGTAATATTAGCAGTATTTCAGTAGGTGGCATCAAGGTGTATCACTGAATACTTTAACACAAGGCAGGGTCAGAGCAGCTGAACAGGAGTGTCCTTCACGGCTTTTGTCAGTCCTGTCACAAAGGATGCCACAATAGCAGCAGGTTTGGTGGGTGGCGATTACCCTACCTGCAAAATTGTTGTAGAGACAGATAAGTTCTCTGTATTCAATCAAATCACTCATGCACATCAGCTCTTGTAAGACCTGTGATAATGAAGTATTGTATGAAGGCAGATAGATGTGCCTGAAATAACTGAGGTTACTGTCAGTCTACTGATACCACTCTGACCCCAATTATAAGAATGCAAGAATTCTGCCTACTCCAGAAGCTGTCTTGTTCCACCACCACCAGAACTTGGACCTAAAAAGGATCAAGACCAAAGAGATGGGGCATGTTCTGTAAGGCAACCCTACAATTTGTAACATAGACATATACGCAGGAGCTGGTAATTTACAGCTGTGGATACTACAGTCCTGGCTGCAGTGTTTCTTCAGCAACTATCAGCAGTGAAACAGTACCCTTAAAAAGGCTCTCCAAAACTCTTATCTTCATTCATATCACATTATTGCATTCAAATGGTATGAATTTGCTTTGCCAGCTTTCATTTCTCACAAGGTGTTTCACATCATACCTCAGTGTACTGCTTTGGAAATGGTTCCTATGTAAAGCATTTTCATCTGTAGCTCTTCTACAGACTGGGGGCAGGAAGGCACCTGCAACATCCAGCGTGCAATGCCAAGGTCAGACCTAGTGCCAAGCACTTACCTACAAGTCCCTGAAATGGCTACGTGCCACTGGGGACTGAACAGTTGGACCAGTTGATTTTCCCATTGAATATCTGGCATCCAGATCAACCTTTGTTTCCATTACTGTCTTATGATTCAGTCTCCTCTTCACCAACACAATGTTTGACAATACCACATGCAACGCATTGTTGAGTGCTTCCCATCTCGCGCAACCTCATTTTAAAAACTCTTCATCCTAGAAGGATGACTTAACTAGATAACAAATTCTGGCATGAAGAGGCCTACAACATAATCTGTCATTCAGAGTGTCCTTCCTCCTTTGCATCATTTTTAACGAATGTCTTTCTCTCTGCTTTGCACAGCTGCAGCGTGCTGTCTCATAAGCATGGAAAATGACTAATACATCCAAAATCTGATGAAATGCACAAGGGGATAGGGAATTAAATGAAGGATATTTAGCGGTCTCTAAACCACTCTTTAGGAAGGAAGACACTAAATGAACTTCACTCAGGAGATCTCAACAACCAGCACATGTTCCATGTTTACTTTACAGGTAATGTGCATTCATAAAGGATTTAAAACACCTCTGCAGTGCTAGCAGGAAAAAAAAAAAAAAAAGGAGGACTTATACCTAACAGCAAAACTCCACTGACTTTTTCTAAAGCCTCACCATGTTTTTGGAAAAACACTTTTCCCTTCCCCTCAAGAGGAGCAAAGACAGATAAGGAGTTCATCTCACAGCTTTCTATCATTGAGCAAACAGGTCTTCCCAATAAGGGTGGTTATAGGTAGCTCCTCCATTCCTGATGCAGGAACAAACCCAGTCCTGAAGCTCTCTCCACCCCCAATCCCAGGGGCTCAAACTTGACACAGAAACATCTGGTCAGACTTTGCTGTTCTGAAGTACAGCAGAGGACAGCAAGATGATAAGATACAAATGTTTCAACTAAATGTTTTTAAATGAGAAAGGTGCATTTAGAAGAGAGATCTTTTATATGGGTTTTCAACACTAATCTGACTCGTACGTAATCTTCTAAACACTTTACTAACCCAAATTAACAAAGTTCAGGAACCCAGAAGCACAGCAGGTAACTATGATTATACCTATTTACATACATGGAACTGTCAGAAAAGGCCAAAGCACCCAAAACAGACAGTGACAGCCCAAGGATTAGGACTGAAGAGTTCTTGGCTCCCAGTCTCGTGATTAGACCTCGTAGAGTCCTAAGAACACAGCAATAAAATTCAGTGGTATTGTTTCCTTTCTGATAGGTAAACCCACCTACAGGAAGAAGAAAGTACTGTGTGCATGGTATTCACTAGGTACCCGTGGGCTGCTGTGTTTATAACATACCTTGTTCTCTCTGTTGATCTTTTTGTTCCATGGAAACAAGAGCAGAGAAATGGGCCTGATCATAGGCTAGCACAAGAGGTGAGCAATGGCATCTGTTAGGTAGAACTTCAAGTGGCAAATAAATTCCTCCAAATGGTATAGGTGCAAACGCTGAAGAATGAAATGAGATTCATTATTTTTTAAACTATGTCAAAGAACAGGCAATGTTGGTTCTATTGTATGTAACGATTGTGCTACAACGTTGTCAGAACTCTAAGACAGCAGTCTAAAGTGAAGTAATCAATGCAGAAAATAGTCATAACAGGTAAAATTTCATTATAAAAATGCATATACAGTATAATATACTGAGAACAATAGAGAAAACATTCCACTCTTCCATATGTTTTACTTGCTCTAATTGCTTACTAGTAAAGATATTAAGGTCTTATAATGATATTGTGATGACTCACACACGTATGCAGCTTTGTACCTTCCTGTAACACTTCTAGGTAGCAGGAAAAGGACGCTATGTGTCCTTTTGGTAACATGCTCTGCTCATGACTTGCATTAACAGGTTTCTCTAAGAAACATTACAAACATGTTTATAGTCCACACAAACGTCATCACACACATCATATATGTGTATATATATATATTAATGATAAGGAAAGATTAAAAAAATTCTACAAGTAGAATTTGAATGGGATGCTGCATCTGCAAAGGCCAAGCTCTTTCCTTTGAAAGATTCTAAACTTGTTTATATGTAATTATGGGAAATAGGGGAAAGGGAAAAAACAAAACCCTCATGGGTTGAGATAAAGACAATTTAATAGAAAAAATATCAGAAAAGGAAAAATAACAATAATAATGAGATGGGTGACTCTCACTGCCCCATGAATTTGCACCGTGCGAATCAGCGATCGCGGATTCCCGCCCCCCAGCCAACCCCCCTTTATATACTGAGTGGGACGCCTATGGTATGGAACATTCCATTGGCTGTTCCCTTGTTCTCTCTATTCTTCTATGGGAAGCTGAAAAATGGCCTTGAATAGTGTAAATACAACTTAGCAACAACTAAACCCAATATTCGTTCATGTCATTCCTTTCACAGCAATCACTAGAAAGAAAATTAACTCTTTCCCAGCTGAAACCAGAACAACCAGTAAGAGTTGTATTCTGCTCTGCAGTGTGGTGGTTATGAAGTTAATAGTAAATATGTAGGATAAACAGATTTTCAGTGAGACTTACATCATTATCCTGTATTTTTTACTTTTATCTTACAGCAAGGGGTTAAGTATCATTCTGCTCTTCCTACTCTCAGAAAAAGGCAGCAGTTATCCCACAGACACTCAGATATGTTACAGCTGGGACTTCTGTTTGTGATAGTTTACGATTGATTCAATTTACATAGGTGCATAAATTTCTCATGAAAAACTCTTACCTTCTCCCCCTGAGTCTCGTAACATTGTGTCTGCTACTACAACAATTGGTCTTCTCAAAATATGGGCTAAAACAAAAACATGGAACTCTTCCAAGCTCTCATACACTGGATCTTCCGCATTATCAACTCTGGAAGACACGGCATTGAAACTCTTTGAAACAACTTGAGCCAACCATTGAAATTATTGTGAAACAACACATTGCAGCAGCTATTTCTTCTCCCTTGTCGCTCATATTCCCACTCTTCTGAAACACATATTCCAATGATTGAAATAGGTAATACAAGAAATTGGAAAAGAAAAAATATTTTTGGAAATGAAGTAATAGCAGCAGAGAAAAAGTTTTCACTTGCGAACTCCACACTAGTTTAGTAGTCAGCAAAATTCATTAGTTTCTGAAATTGTTTGTTGTCCCAGGGGGAATAAAAAGGTAATTCTTAGCCAAGCCCCTGGTGTAAAACTGCTTTTGCCACAAAAAATAATAATTTCATGTGACACCCATGCCCATAGACTCTAAAATAAAAAGTGTTTTTCTGGTTCCTCTAAACAAAAAACAGCTGAATTTACCGTGGCAATGTAAGAAACACTGAAGTCAGCTTGGGTAGGAGGAATTTAACTTACAAAGTTGTCAACTTTTTTTCTTTGGTTATTACCAAAATATACTTTTTTAAGATGGGAAGGGGTTACCTGCGTAAGGAACTGGAGATCCCTTTTCCTATTAGGTTTTCTAATGAGGTTAATTTCAACTACTTTCAGATGTCTAAAAATCAGAAGCCTAAGCACTTCACCTTGACTGCCTGTACAGATTAAAAAAAAAAAAAAAAAAAGGCGCTCATCTGGAAGTTTGATCATCCCTCTCTTAAGCATTTGCCCAAAGATGAGATGAAAATTCTCATTTCTCTTTCAGAATATGGAAGGAATCTAGACCAAGATGCAGTTAGGTGAGACAAGGCCAAGCATTTTTGCCAGTGGAGCTTTGTGCATCAAAACAGACTGAAAAAATCAATACAAGTATCTTATATGGTAGGAGAGCAGAACATAAAATTCAAACAGTAAGGTAGCTCTATAGAGAAGCCCAATTTTTTTCTTTATATTGGCCTTCTACAGGTCTGATCCAAATACCACAGGAATTCATGAAAGTCCTTCCATTCTCTTCACCTAACTGGAGCAGATGCAGAGCACTTGAAAAAGTAGAGAGATAATATTTCATTTTTAGATTAAAGTAAATGAATTACTGAGGAGTATTTCATAGATCTAAACAGAGTTAATCCTCAACCAGCTTCACAATGAGCAAGGAATTTAAGAAAGAGGCAAATAAGTGCTGTTCTTGGGAGGAATCTTCTTAAAAAAAGAAATCAATGTAAGGTTGTCGTGGTTTCAGCCGAAATCAAAGGTATTATTGGAAGATAATTTGAGCACTTGAAGAGTCTTTGGCAATCTGAAGAGTTGTTTCTTCATTTTGAATTGTTGATACCATTATGGAACATACGTCTTGGGAAGAAAAAAAAATATTAAATTCATCATCCTTATTTGGTGAAAATGCCTTTCAGCATCTAGTTCTCTTCAACATCTAGTTCTCCAAAACATTATTAAGTGGTATTAAGTGGCAGTAGGCTGAGAGTGTGGTACTTTGTGTCAAAACTGTGATAATTAGCCCTAAATTTCACAGGTGGACAAAATGAATAAATTCTCTACTTAAAGAATTTGACAAAGACAAGTACACACATTATATTTAAAGAAAAAAAAAAAGACTGAGCTACACAGCTGAGTGCTACTTAAAAATATAATACAGCCAGAGCACAGCTTCTGTGAGCCATGACAAATGAAGGTGGGCAACAGAACCTGCACACACTCTGAAATGAAGGCAGCGATTGTCCTGTGTGCAGAGAACTTCCATAAGTAACTGCCGTTAGTTTTCATTGTATGTGAAAAATAATAACTGAACGCAGCTGTATGGGCACTGGTGTAGAACATGAGGGGCAAATACAGTAACCTTCGCAGAGGCCTGGTGGCATCCAGGCCATCACAGCACGGTGGCAGGTACTAACAGCAGGCTGATGCAGGGTGCAATTCCCTGATCAAGCAGAGACAGTTCTCCTTCCCTGTATCCCTCCTCCCGTCACCCAAACTCAGCAGGAAATTTTTTCTGATGTTCAAACTAAAGTCCCCATCTTGCCATTTCCTGTCATATTTCTTACTGGATTCTTCTCCTTTATTGGCTGCAACAGCTTTTCAGCATTTGCCATGCATTATATCACCCTCAGAGTAATTTGTTAGCCAAAAGGAAGTTAGAAGAATCGTATTATTGGCAAGACAATACACAACAAAGATTTCCAGCTGTTTTCTCACTATTTCTAGACTATCAGTCCTAAAGCTTTTCTTTACATCCTATTATTACTCCTAATCTCCTAGTTAATGAGGTTTCTAGAAGTGAAAGGCATATTCCAGATGTAGCTGTATCGGAAGGACTTTCATCCTCTTGGTCAGCTGATGCCAAGAGCCTGACTGCACATCAAGCTCAAAGTTGCACTGGCCTTTTTTTAAATTTTCAATATTACATCACCAAATTGCTTAATTCACTATTTATGATCATATTCACACATTTCAGATCCTTCTTTTATATTAAACATCTGTGTTCCATTGCTCATTTTCACAGAATCAGAGTGGTTGAGGGTGGCAGGAACCTCTGGAGGTCATCTTTTCCAACGCCCCCAATTCAAGCAGGGTCACCTCAAGCCAGTTGCCCAAGGCCCTGGCTAGACAGCTTTTGAATGTCTCCAAGGAGGAAGATTTCACAAGGATTCAGTAAGAATTTTCCTAAATATTAACGAGAACAAAAAATTATCATTAACAAGTCTCCATAGCAACCTGGCACATCCTTTGATCCTTACCATTCTACTTTTTGTCATGGACCTTTATTTATGGTAACTACATGGCCATGAAAACTGTGGACAAAATGATTGCGTCAATGTAACGTGGCAGCAAAGGAAATTTAGGAAACTGCAATTAATTCCTCTATTCATGTAAATTTTAAATAATGAAATCCACATATAAAGAGCATACAAATCTGCATTACAGAATCCTGCTCAAGCAGAGCACTCTAATTTATCTTGATTGTATGAACAAATTAACAAAAAAGGAAAAAAAAAAAAGTAAAAATCTCAGTCTGTCCTATAGGACCATTGATATCTCAAATCCAGACAGACTGGACACCTACTCAGTACTCCAAAGAGATTTTCTTTCCTATGGAAAATCTAATTTGTACTGCAGCCAGTAATGAGAAAAACCTCAAAAAGGTGAAACGGGAAAGTCCCCTCCCCTGTGGTTCTGCCTGGCCATCTGCGCTCTGCTCCTCTCTTTTGCCTGTAAACTCTGAGCAAGATCTGTTTTCACGTCCTTCTAAACAGCTCCCTATGGTAGCCTTGCTTTTCTTTCCCATACATACACTTCAGACTCCCAGTTTGTAATAGATTCGTAACAGCTATTCTGAGTTTAGATAAAGTTTCAGGATCCCTGCAAAGCAAGACACCAATACCTGCAGGCAACTGGGATCTACTGGAACAACATGGCAAGCACCAACTTCTTCAAGCTGGTGGTTAGGTACGAGCATGAGACCAGAACAAAATCTGAGCTCATATCTCAATCTGCTACAATCCCATTTCTGAAACCTCTTCTTTCCCTGCTTAAGAGTCCCAGAATTAAACCGAACATCCAATACAGCTTACAAGCAAGCACGAATTTCTCCAGAAGGCAGGTGAAGGAACCTTTCTCCATTGGTTTCCCTATGCATTATTTCAGCAACGAGCTTCGACTCAAACACAATGAAAAAAAATGAACAGTAGTGGGCTATTGCATTGATTAAAGGAGATAAAAAATGTGAATGTTTTGAGTTCAAATTTTTATTTCTTAGTCTTTAAAAATGAAATACTTTTTTTCCTCTGGCAAAACCAATACACAGTAAGCAGTTTTAAAGGCATATAATAGAAGAGTAAACCTGTATGAACTTTCCCTAGATTATTTTGGTTTGAATATTATTTTGTATTTAACTGTGTGGGAATGCATGCTTTCTGTGCTGTGTGAGATGCAACCATCTATCAAATAGGATATATCTTGAATTCAACAAAAACTTGTTAAATAAGGGAAAACCCCAATCGCTACAGAGGTATAGTACTTAATTTTAATATGACATAATTCTGACCCCTCCTTTGCCTTGGGTGTTATCTCTTTATTGTAGAGTCTGTGCGATATCCACTGTTTTCACAACTGAAGGGCTGGCTGAACTGGCAGATTTCAATCACCACGGCACGTTAATTATTTCTAGCTCACATTTGGCTTAAGTACAATTTACATCAACTGAAAAGTGATGGCCAGGCCTAAAGATCTTTTTGCCATCAGAAACTTCAGCTAATAAGCAAAAGATATAATGCTATAATTTACCTTTTCCTATCTGTACCCTATAATTGCTGCATATGCTGAATAGTTAAAAAATAATAGCACTCCTATAATAGACAACCAGAACAAATAAAAATAGTTTTAAAGCAATGTCTTTGTTAAATGATCTAAACAAAGTTCTCTACAAGATGAGGGTGTATGATGGACGAACTAGTTTTGTATGAAGAAATGTGTGTGTATGTGTATGTAAGTTGAAATACTCTGAATACCTAACCAAGCCCGAAACCTCAGATTACATGCATTTGAGAGGCACTTCCTGTTTAAATGTTCTGGGGTTTTGCCTTAAATAAAACCCTAATGACACATGGGAAGATTACAGCAACATTCCCCCCCTTCTTCCCCATTCAAAATCACTTGACTATACTAATAAGGAGACGGTTAATACTAAATAAAGTTGCCAGCCCCTTTCAAAATCTGTATCAGCTCACACCATGACATGCAGGTTTTAGCTCTACCGGAGTTTCAGGACACAAATAACAACAGTGATAGTCAGTCTCCGAAACCTCTGACTTGCAGAATGAAGGACTGGCTTGGAATTGTCTCTTCAGCGGGACTGCGACAGTTGGGCTCTTAACAAAAACAGAGGGTACAAGACATGTTCCTGTTTTCATAAGCAGTTGCCTCAATTCAGCACCCCTGGTTTTGCTTAGAAATGGTGATAAATGAAACAGTTACATTAATCTCAAATTTATTTTTTACATTTACAGAAAGATGTGCAAATCTGTTTCAAAACAAGAATCTCCTTCATAGCTTATTAGTTTGCCCTGATTCAGTGCTCGAAGGATTTTACATGCTGGAAACTAGAATTTAAGAAAAAGATTTTTCTATGTTCCTTTTATCTCTTCCTTTTTTTCCAGCTTCCCAGCCTCAGAACGAGAGTGCTCTCAAAGAAGAAATCTTTGAAGATTTAGTGACAATTGCTGATCTCCATTGCATGCAGTTCACTCTGAAAAGTAACTAAAAGGAACTTGCAGGTGAATGAGGCAGCATAATTTCTGCTTTAGGCTTGTCACTGAATTCTTTTGAAGCAGATACAACTTCTGATGCTTTAGCTAATTCTGACACCAAAGGAGGATGTCTCATCCACAATTCAAAGACTAATCTGCAGGCTTTCTTAATACAGCACCTGACTAGATAAAGTAATATACCCCATCTCAAAAATACTAATTTGGTATTTCTTTTCCTCTCAAGGACTATTTTGAACATGGATACATTAAACTGAGGAAATAATTCATTCTGTCACATTCATTCTTTGGAATGATTATAAAAAGAAATACATATTCACATGCTTAACAGGCTTTCTCTTGCCGTATTCCTCTGTCACTGTTTTAAAGGAAACAGTTGTCTATTTATGCTTACTTTATTTTGATTTGCAAAAAGATAAATGCAAATCATGATGAGAACACTAAACCCAGTTTAAATTAAATCTCTACATAATGGTGATACTCCTTGTTTACATATCTGGGAACCAAAGGCAAAGGTGGTTGATTGCCTGGCAAATGCAAGCCTTGAGGGCATCTCTGACTGGTACATACTGAAACTACATAGTACAAGAAACAGAATAAGGCCAGAGAAAATTGGTGGTGAATGGCCAAATTTAATAGAAATGTGAATTGAACTGCATTGGGAGACTAAAGCGTGTCAATAGGAAAATATCTACAAACATAGGAAACAAATGAGAGAGTAAAATGAAAATCAATCTTTTTTTTTTAGCCTCAAAATAGTAGAAAATGAGACACATTATGGCTGACAATTTTCTAAACAATATCCTCCTGCATGAGTAGAATTATCTATCCTTGACATCACAGGGTTAAAAGGAAAATACAATATTCTTTCAAAGGTCAGAACCTCATTTCTAAATATTTTATTATTGTCCTTGTGTTGTATACCCTAATTTGTCAATTTACTTATCACCACATGCAATTCTCTCCAGTGCAAACAGTAGCTAGAGAAAAACATGCACTGAGTAAACAAACGCCAAGTACTGTTAGTGATAAACACGAGACACAAAACTTCTGCTTCTGCATTCTTAAGGCTGGTCAATAATCCTGTGCTTTGGGAACAACTGCGCTGAAAGCAAGGGGTGGTTTATCCTACCAGCTATTTAAAGCAGATCCTCTGTGTGCATCAGGGGTATTTAAATGTGGAAGATGTTATTTCAACCCAAACTATTTCACTAATATCTTTCTATCCTTTTCTTCCAATAGCTTCTAAACATCTAAATGAAATGCATGCTGGCAGGAAAGTAGACAGTACTGTTTTTTCCCTGAGACCATCACATTTCCGGTACCGCTTATAATAAGCTAATTGACTAATACCCTACTAATTGAGTATTATACAAAGATCAAACACACATGCTAAGCCAGTCTTTAAGAAAAGACACTCTTTCCTAGTTTGCCTGTTAGCACGGGGTAGCAACTGGCAAACATTGCAACTTTCCAGAGCATAATCAAAGTAACTGCAATCAACCAGATGTACTCATACGGAATCAATTTAGATAAACAGATATGAAATCAGGTAAAAAAAGAATCTGATGTGGTTCTTAGAAATACAGACATACCCTACACAGAAACTTCCAGCAACATCCAACTTTAAACTGAGTCACTATCATCCTAGTAATTTGAAATAAAGACCCCTACAATCTTTAAATACTTCTTGCGTTTGAGAACATTATTTTTGTTACACGGGCTTAATAAAAGCTTGAATAGTCAAAGAGAGGGCAACTGTTCCCATCAGTACAATATTAATTATCATATTTTTTAGTTTTAAGTTTTTTATAGCTGTTCAAAGATTGAATTAGCATATTGATTTTTCAGAGGGGTTTAATAAGATTACAAAGTATAACTTGATATTCTACTTTCTGTTTAAAAAGACACTGGATACAAATATTTAATACCAAAAATACTACCTTATTTTCCCCTGTATGTTTAGGGTTAACAGAATTTTAAGAGGAGAAAATTTGAAGAGTTACTTGGTGACTTGCCCTCAAAAAAAGATCTCTCTGAAGATTTTCTGTTTGAAGTACAAAGCAAAAAAAGAACTGAAATAAATGTATGAATATCAGAAGATGGCATTAAAGCTGTGCTAAAGCACAGAGAAGGTGATATCAGGGCACAAACTACTTTCTTCTAGAATGCTAGTAGAAGATGAGATATTATTTTGTCATTCCATGTTTTAGTGAAAGTACCTGAGCAGTGGTTGTCTTTCTGCTAAGTCTTCCTCAAACAAAAGGCTACTTATCTTCAGCAAGACAAGGAACTTCATCTCTGTGAAGCTAAATGCTACTGTCAATATGATTGTTCCAAAACCCAAGAAATTAGGATTTATGAAATCCATACTCTTTTGGATGCAAAGTAATCTTAAGTTAGTATGGTAACTGTACAATGAAATTTAATCAAAATGCTAAATATTACAATAGGATGTTTAGATAATTCTACCATGGAAATTAATCCCAACCAGTGGAAAAGGCAGTTTGATGGTCCTGTAAACATCTTCATTAATTTGTACTGTATTGTTTTCCGACTGAGAACAAAACCAAAAAGATTTTGTTATACTCTAAACTTACCCACCACCAGTGCCTCCATTTTTGCTGAAATGTGTACGTGGCTCACTTGATGCCAGTTTAAGCAGTTCATTCCACTCCCGTTCCCATTCTTCTTCTGTATAAACTAAACCTGACTATGGGAGAGAATGAAATACCTTTACGATTAGGCTGGTACAAAATGTAAGCAGAGCCTGTAGTAGTATTTACGACTAACTTATTTTGAACTTCATACAGGATAACGGTTTAATATCTCAGACCGTTACTGGTTTGACATTTCTATTCAAGTTAAAGAATATTAACTTATTAAAAACTGATCTAAATCACTAACTGTATACACTAGATTACATTTCTAGACATGAGTCTGCTGCTGCTAACACAGTGCTGCACCACTGCAGATCCAGTTATTCATAAGCACATGAATTCCTCACAGCTCTGGTTAGCATGCTTTCCTGCCTGTTTCTGGAGGTTTGGTTTCTTCCCCAGTACATGGGACTACTATGAATGCCCTCCTTGGCAGACAGGTGCTGCGCTCTCCCTCTGGTCAAAAGCAGAAAGGGTATATAAGTGCTTCTGTGCCCCTGTGCTTTCAGGCAGCCTGAAGTAGCCGAGTTAGTCAGAGCTCACCTCTGTTCTCAACAAAGAGCAGCCAACAAAAGTCACAGACATGTTCAGAAAATAATTAATGCTGATGTACAGCTTTTAGTCAACAGTCAAACCAAACTGATGATTTCAGTTAAAAAACAATCTCTCAGTATTTGGTCACAGCTCTAAGAATCCTAATTAGCCATTCTTGGGAATCTTTCCTAAATGGAGTTTTCTTGGTTTTGCGCGTTTCATCCACTCATCTTATAATGCTAGGGATAGCTAAATTGTACATTTAATTTTGCAAAATTAAAATTTTCTGCAGGTTCCAAACTCATCTTAGAGTTCTGTAGGCATAAAACCGTGCATATTTATACCCACAAAGCTACAAACACGCTTGCATTCTGATACAAAAATTCTAAATACAAGTATCTTTTTCCCCATGCAAAAACAGAAGCACGGGGAATTTGACAGCAATTAAAACTTTCACACCAAACTTCAGAAGAATGCTTTTGACCCTAAATGATATTAACAAGACTGCCTTCAGGCCATACAGACCTCCTTATTCTGCTGGGTCTGTTGCCATCTCCATCTTCGTTTCAGTGCTTCCCTTTCAGCTCCACTTCTCATCATTGTATAGAGTGCTTTACGTAAAACAAGGTCCCGATCATGAAATCCCCACATCCCTAAAGTAGCACAAGACGACATTGAGTTTAAAAGAAATTATGGTAAAATGGTAAGTACTAATACAATTAGCAAAAGAAGCATAGTTTATACATTAAGATTCTCCTTGGCAAATAGTTCACTCATTATATTTTAGGTTCGCTAAAGAAACGATCAATACAGATAAGTTAATGAACAACAGGAGGGAATTCTAACAAAGTTTAAACTTTGATTAAGGAAAGACTAAGAATCAGATTTGTTTCAGTGTTTGCTTAAACACAGCTTCAATGTTGCTGTAAGCAATGGACTCTTCACTGCTCAGGTTGGTTTTAGTAGCAGTTGCCAGCAGAGCCTGCAGCCACGGGAATGCAAATGACAACTGCAGCACTTCTCTGAATAATACCAACAGATGATCCCCACACCCAAAGGCCTCCACTCTTTTACACAGCACAATGGTACATTTCCTTTGGCTTCAACATCCAAATAAAGAGATGCGCATTCAAGCTGATTAGAAGTCTAAAAATACAACCAGCCACAGGCTTTCAAGCTCATTTTATGATAATAAAATGTCTTCACGTAGTTGAGAATAGTAACCTACAACACGAGACAGCAGAGCTCTCACCAAGATGTGCCCATAGACAGCTACGTTTCAATTCATATTGTCAGCTGTTGGCATTAAACAAGTTTATTTAAGACAAGTCAAAATACTCCAAACATTTGCTGTAAATAATATACAATTCCTCCTAATTAAAAATGGACAAACTCAAACTCTGTGGGGAACCACCAGGGCTAATAGCTAGATTCTTGAAAAAGACAGGAAGAGAATTGTTTAACAAAAGGCAGCAAATTAATGCAATTCCTTGCCCACAATGAGGACAATCCAGAGGCACCTGGAATTTGCCTGCTCCTGAGCTGTTGGGTTGGGCTTTATAAGGAAAATGCAATGTTTATGATACAAGGGTTTTGATACTGTTCCAATTATAGTTCTATAACCTGGAAAAACGTTTACCTTCATCCCTCAAGTATGCCTAAAGCAAACAATACTTAAGTGAAATTTGAAGAATATATTGCTCCAGAACCAGGCTTTTAGTGAAAGTCTTTGCATCCTGTGTGTTTCTGAGCTTTGGCTGGGGGTAGAGAAAAGTCGTAAATATTTTTGGCAGAAGGTTTCATGTACAGACTCGCCCTTACCTAAAGATGCAGCATGCAAGAGGCAGTTTCCATCACCTGTTGTAGCCAAGGGAAGAAGACGTTTGCAGCTTGTGCACACTGTGGACCACCAATTTAGTCGTCCTGAAAAGAAAGCATCTATTAAAATGATGGAATAGATACTAAGAAGATGTATACATGTACGAGGCATACTGCAACCACGTGTAACGTTAATCACAAACATCCTTTCTGCCAAATAAACTGAGGTGTAATGTCAGAAGTGAAAACTGAAAAGATTAGAAATAAGAGGCAGGTAAACTTTAGCTATTCTCTAAACGTATCTGGAATAAGAAGGGAGCACCAGTAATTAATTTGCATCTCCCATTCTCATATGCTGCATTCAGGGATGGATTTCCGATGAGTTTGTTGCCTAAGCCATTATCAGTCTTGGTATCAGTTCCCAAATGTAATGGACATCAGCCTCCCATCACAGATGACAGATTATCTTACAGTAATAAAGTCTCAAAAGACAAGAGTAATACACATGTGGTAATCAAGATATGTTACTGCTAAGTTTATTAAGTACAGTACTATTGTTTCAATCGGATTGTTTCAACAGCTGATTCTCCTCTCAATTACCTTACTGTAAATCATGTTTAGGCCTACTAAAATCAACAGCTATACTACCAGAGAATTACAGTGAGACCAAATGCACAGCCCAAAGTCTAGGATAGCATGGAGCTTCTCTTTGAGAACATTTAGAGAACCACTTATCCATTATTGGTACATGAAGCGTATTTTACAGATTATAAAACAGAGATGGATTATGAAAAAGACTGACAAGAAGACAGATATTTGATACATCCAGATGAAGCAAATGAAGGCACGAAGAGTATCAGTGCCAAAGCCACCAGTGGAAGTACATCATTCCCGGCACACGTTCCCGCATAGTAGCTCCCTGGAGTGTTAAATCTTGGTTAAATGGTCATGTGAACATTTCTAATATAAAGAAAGAGAACATGACTAATTGTATAACATCTTTGGGAATAAGGAAGAGGAGATGATTAACAATGATGAGTAGAGCTGGTGTATTTACCAAGACTTTTGGAAAGTCTGTGGGTAATGCACAATATTGGATAATTGAATGAGTAATGCAATAGGCAGCCTGTGGTGACTCCATTGCTTTGTTTGTCCTCTGCTGCAGATGTTTTCTCCTCCAATTCCTTTAACTTGCAAGCTGAGAGGAAACAGAGTCTATATATTTGTACAGTCAGTCTTGCATTTAAGGTTAAATCCGCAAAGCAGAAGTAAGTTCCAAGAAATGAAAAAACTTTTCTCTGTTAATGTGTTTTCATTACAAAACTGTACTGAAGATTATCTGTAATGGCAGGTAATACATATTGTGCAAAAAAGTAGTCTAACAATGTTTTAACATGTGCCCCTAATTACTTGTTCCTGGTACTAAAAACCATGTAATCATATTTAGTCAGTATGGATTAAGAATTACTATACAGTAAAGGTAAAGCTGCATAGCAGATCTATAACTAAGCATACTTGGTAATCCTCCTATGATTTCAGCAGCCCGTTTGTAAATAACATTTCGGATGAAGCTTATTGAGTTCTAAATTAAATATGCATTAAAGAAGCTTAATTTAAAGTGCTATTGGACAGCCTTTAGGAAGAATAAATCTGAAATAACAAGCTACAATTTTTAGTAACTCCTGTGTCTGTGGGCTGTGAAATAACAACTTGCCACCTGCTTTTTGCAGAATGTTTTGGTGGTATCATATTCAGTAACCGAGTTATACCAAGGTGCTGTGTAAAGCACAGCTACAAGACCCGAAAGAGACAGCCCTTAGGACATAAGGGAATAGTGAGTGGTACTGCTTTGCAGATTAACTGGCAGGTATTGGTAATAAATGTCAAATTCTAGTGTTTATGAATCTTTCAAATAACAGGAGGTTTCTATAAAAGTGATCTGCTTTCAAGCAGATTACACAAAAACCGCTTGTGGGCTTGGTTAACATCACAAAGTTTATGGCTGACTAAAAAATTAGCAGAAATGCATTGGATTATAACAAAAAAAGTGGCGCATTTTCATTTTTCAAATCCAGTGGTTATGGTGGATCCCTTTAGGGAAACAACAGGAGAGTGGAGCTTAAATGAAAACTGGAAACAGTTCTGCCTTGGGCTTATTTCTGTCTGCTTTGGTAAAATAATCTTTATGGACAAACCATTTCTCACTCTCGCTCCCTCTGATGGTCTCCTACTTGATCTCGCTTCTTACTTTCTCACAAAATCTATTTAGTTTTAAAAAACACAATTTTAAGAAATTACAGCAAAAATACTCTGAGAATTAATATCGCCATATTCTAGAAAATTAAAATTTTATCTTAATTTTAGGTCAAGATTAACTTGGGTTTTACCCAACAGTATATGTAATATTGGATTATTATTAATATAAACCAGAAAGGTTTGTTATTTTCATAAGCCTCTACATTGTCTGACAAGCCACAGGTGTATTGTTTCTTGCCACAGGATTTATAAGATGAAACTGCCAAAGAGGATTCTAGATGGTTTATATGGCTCAAAAAGAAGGGAGTGGAGCACAGAGAATGCATTTCAAGAATGAACAGGGGCCAGGCTTGGCTTTTGCTATCAGCCCCCGATGCCTGGTACTACACTGGTACTACAGAAGGTACTAAAGCATTCAGCGTGATCACCTCTATGCCAAACTCCATTAACAGTATAAGCAACAAGATAAAAATGTGCAACAGAATTATTTCAGTTTATGGCTATGCCATAAAGATGCTCACACAGAGCTGCCCTCTCGTTTACTAAGGGCCGTTAGAAAGTATTCATCGCCCAGACATGCCCAAGGCTGGTGGTACACATACAAACCAACCAAATTCAAAACAAACATCCATTTATATAATACTAAAGAACCTTTGTAAACACTCTGCATAAATCCTTTGCTACCTCTTCATTTTCTCTGGACCATATTTTGCTTTTCCTTTTTTCTGGATTAAGCTACTAATAAATTAAATGGCTTTACAGACTGAATTTTTGTTGACTGGGATGTTTGAAAAATATTTTAAAAATAAGCAGTGGTACAGTCTTAAGTGACACCTTGCTGACACAAGCTCAGTTTCCTTCAGGAACTAGGCTAAACCCAGCCTTTTTCATTTCTCCAGCACATCATATTTCCAGAAATCCACCTGTCATTCATCCCCCAAGATAAGCAAGTCAGAAAATAACATATTCAACTTCCAAAGCAAGTCTTAATTCTGGACATTCCATATATTCTTAAAAGCAAGGGTTCACCCTACGCACCCCCTCGCTCCTCTCTGGAACCCACCAGCAATTACTGCTCTGGGGTACCTGGGACCCACTGGCTGAGTCACCAGAGGGTTACTCAGCCCCTTCAGAATGGACAGACAATTAGCAATGGGTGCAGAACCTCAAATCCAGATTTCAGCAGAGCTACGACTACACTTTATGTGTTTCTTACATGACAAGCTAAGAGGATTTGTTTGTTTATTTTTAGTTCTAGTCCTTTCATACATTAAATGTGTACTTGAAAGTACTGGCATGAAGAAAATTACAAGAGCAGATTTTCTACATAGGCTTACATTAATCATTCAGTGATCATTTTTTAAATAAGTGAATAAATAAAGCATTTACCAATACACTTTCTGTACTTCAAAGAAAGGACCTTCATGTGGAAGCTCTCTCTGTTAGTCTAGATGATGAAATCAGCTTCGCAGTAGCATCTGCGAGGCTGTTCTTATTTACAGATGTCCTTGAAATGTATGTTGAGCTGTGCATGTAGAAATAAGTAAAACTGAGCAATCAAGTAAATGCTTCTCTTTTAGCCTGATGCTTAAACAACACAGGCTGTCAGAGATGCTACAGACCACAATGCAAATCAAAGATCATAAAATGAGATGGCACAGAGATATATGACAAGGCCTAAATGGCTGCTGCAAACCGACACCCAGTAGTTTTCTGCAGGGAACCGCAGATCCAGTATTACCCGTTTTCTCCATTTGTTTCTTTCATAACCTGAGACAGATGTTTTTCTATGACATTATTAGATTTCATCCTACTCTGTGATACAATATTTGTCATTCGTGTTAGAACTGAATTACACAAGGATGAATTTCAAAGCTTGGAAATCAGGAAATTAATACAGTTCTCTTTTAATTATGATAGTTGCAATCCTAGCACCTTGCCTATACTGTGTGAAAATCCCTTAAAAATACTGGGATAAGAAAATGTTCCTACAACCTGAAAAGGCATCAATTTTTCATTAACAAAGCTTAATTTTTAACAGTCTGAAATCAAACATTTCCAGAATTTTGGTGGATTTGTTTTTGGGGATGTGAAACCCAGGCTTAACAACATAGTACTGTTTATTTTGCTTATTACTGTTTATTAAAATGCTTCAGAGAAAACGCAAACCTGAACACAGAAAGAAAAGTATAGGAAAGCAGTATTCTTGAAAGGTCATACGGTTTACTTTTTATTTTTGTATTAAATTATATTTCAGCACTGCAACAGAAACTTTTTTTTCTTTTCATTAAAAACACAGTGTTAGACCAACCATTCTCCTGCCTATCCTATGGGTTCTGAACTCACTGATACTGCAGAAGCAGCGTTCCTAATATCTCTCTTCGTGTCAGCCTACACATAACACCATGAGGGGGAACACGTGCATATAATGAAAATCAACTTGCTCCAGCAAAATATTTAAAATTACAGAATTCCTTTCACGCAGATTTCACTTAATGTTACCACTACCTGAAGCTATCCCTGTTGCTGAAGAAGCACACTGATAACTGCAGGAACACAGAGATCAGGCTCCACGTGACCTATAAGCCAACTTCATTCTAATTCAGGCCATAATGAACAGCTGAGTTTGTAAGATGCACGAAACAACAAAATGCTGCTATGAATGTGGTGAGTTCTATGCTCCATGAGAAATATTCAGAAAGCAATGACGCAGGTTAGATGGCAGCAGCAGTGAGTGAATCACCCTGCCGTTATCCGGGCTCTTCCTTCATCACCTCACACAGCACCGTGAGTGACTGGGAAAAAGAGCTCTGAGTTCTGTACAGGTAGGATGCAAATGAAACATCCTTTCACATGTAGATGCAATGGCAGCAAGTGCCTAAACATATAAAAAAGTGAATATAAACACCTTACAGGCTCTTACAGTCATCCAGACATACAGCCACTTCAGCCAACACCTGCAACAGGCTGTTAAAAGCAATTTTGCTCTCCTGAGCTTTGAAAGTAGGAAGCTACTCTGTTCCTAATAAAGTTCCTCCTTTCGCCTAAACTAGCTTCTTTCTGGTTTGTTCCCTGCCCCCTGCCCCCCCCCCCTTCTCATGAAATTCATGCCCTTAAACCCCAGCACACACCTCTCTCTTTTCCTTTAACACTAACCCCAGCCTCAGCCACAGAAGCTACTGTCCTTTGGGAGGTTGGGTTTGCTTTGAACTACATTCCAGGCCCTTCGAAGGGAATGCACTGTAGCTGTTAATTTTTATGTCACTGACCAAACCATAGTCAAACTGGGCCCTCTGTTGGTAGGAGACAGTAAAATGTCTAATGCTAAGGGATTTCACTCTTTCTTTCAGACAAGATGATGTCTAAAATAGGCAGGAAATAAAAGTAAACTGAATATCTTTCCCATCTTAAATAGAGACAAAAGGTCAGTTTATATGAAGCCTTACATGGTTTTCTTAAACATTCACTGTTTAACTCACTTGAGCTGAAGAACTGTTTCTCAGGAAGTCCCAGTTTATTTGGATGAAATGCTCACAGCAGTAAACTAAGTCTACCAAGGCTACAGGAACACCTGCCGTCACAACCATAAGCACTTCAAATGCTCAAAACACCCTCCTTTCCAGGAGGCAAAGGGGCTCTGAGGAGGAAGGGACTTCTCCAGTGTGAGTCAAGTTATCACCCTAATTTAAGTAACACAAAGAAAAGAATAAATTATTTATTCTACTTTTCAGAGAGATTTGAGAGAGGGCTGCCAAGGCAGAAAATTCAGTAGTTTCTGCAACCCTATTTCAAGTTTGAAGCCAGCCAGTTCTCTGTGAATTAAAAGATTTCGGCTCTAAATTCACATATTCCTTGATTTTAAGGTCAGAAAACTACTGTGATCTATTTTGTACTTTAGCATTAACTGGCTCTAAAGGCTGCAATTCCACTGAAGCAGGCAGGTCAACAGTGATCCTGCAGCAGGTATTTTCCAATAGCCCTACAGAATTTGGGGTGATTGCCAGAGCTGCCAAAGGAAGAGCCATCCTCTTTTTTCCCCCCATCCTTCTCGTGTTACCTGGTACTAGATATATTTTCTTGATAGGTGACAGACAGAATTCGTAGCTGGCTGGTAGCATTCCTGCATTATTTTATACCGCTGGCGCTTTTCTTTGCAGAAGAAGGCCTTCTGAATACTGTTTGGGGTAGAGTTTTTTGGATGTTTTGTTATTTGTTTTTTTCTCTTAAGTATTTACTGTTTCATGCTATTATCTAAGTACGTCTTGCTTTCCAAATACCAAAGCCAAGAAATAAGCATATGACAAATCCTGATAGGCACTCGATCTGTGGCACCAGATTAGCAGAGGTCCTGCCTAAATACTACCATGGAGTGCCCTGACCAATAACAAGCAGTTTGAACACACGATAAAGCTACACATTGAGTTTTGTGGCTGAACTCTGAGGTGAATACACGGCTTTACACAATCAACAGAAAAAAACCTGTCTGTTTGATATTGCACAGGTAGCCATGAAATCTCATTTTGCAACTCCTTTATAACACCAGAGTTGGGCATTTCACTATATAGATACGTTTGGTTTGTGGTTCATTAACACACTCGCTATTTCATAAGGTATAGACAGTATTTTTAAATACATTTCTCTGTATCTTTCAAAACTGACTTAAGACTTCAAACCACTAATAAATCTGACCCCCCTCCAACCATCCATGCTCTTCTCTATTGCACGACCTCCCCATCAGTGCTCCTTTCCTTCTTGCCCCGAATTTCTTTTTTTTATGAAGTAAACTTGACAGTTTATAACATTTTAAAAGCAATAGAGGATCAGGGTACATTTGCATTTTGCAAAGAGGGCAGTATTTGCTTTTACTCTCTGGCATTTATCACCAAAGCAGGATGCACAAGCTCCAGAACTGAAGTGTGATTAGAGATGCTCACCCAAATGTCAGGGTGCCCAGCTGCTGACACGCCAAGTACTGACCCACCTGCTTGCTCCAAAGCAACCATTGTTGCCTGCTCAATTAAGTCACGTTCAATGAAGCTTCGGAAATCTTCGCTGTACACGCTAAGGTCTGGTAGCTGGAATGTGTAGATGGGCATCTCCAAAGGGAACTGCTCATTGCTGCACTCGTTTGCTACATGTGATCGAGCCAGGGAGACTATGGCTGAGCTGGCGTGAGAAATACCTCGGGAGAGACGCTTTTCTGCAGAGAAAGCAAAGAGATACTACAGCCTATAACACTACATAAAAGGCCACTCAACACCAAGTCTGGTAAAAGTCTGTTAATTTCACTTGGGAATGTATGCCACTTCTTATTTGCTACCTTTCTGGGCTTATTTCCCTACTATAAAAGACTGCTTAGTTCCTACCATGGATTCTTCTGGCAAGTCATAGGAATTTCACTTAACTTCTAACTTAACTAACAGTAAAAGTAGCAAGACATGAAAGACAAGTATTTCTATAAAGAAATTTATAATGTATCCTCAGTTTCCAAAGATGCATTGGAAGAAACATTTACTGGTAGACAGATGATAATCGATGTTTTGAACTCTTAAATTAAGTTGATTACTTGTGAATCAAAAAATCCAGCATTCTACAATCACTTCATATTGACCACATCATACTGTTTTAATCTCAGAACAATCTACCTGAAAAGCAATTTTAACATCATTATGCTAAATTGAAGAGAAACTCAGTTTTTATGCCTATATGTTTTCTAAAATCCCGATGGAAGGAACAATGTATAGTTCAAATAGAATGATGACATTGAAAAGCCTGGTACAAAAGAATGCATCATTTCATCAAAACAACTATTAGCTAATATCTTATAATTTATTGAATGTCTCTGTGGACAAAATCTATATGAGGAACAGTAAAGGATCACTAAAGCAAAATAAGCATTAGAGTGTTAAGAAAGGGAAAAAAATTTTTCTATCATATAATTTTATTTTACTGTTTGGCTTCATTTCTGGTATCAGCAAACGAGTAACAGATACTCTTCAAGTGCTTAAACCATGAACCAGTCAGTTAAAACTGATAGAAGTATTTTCCCTCTGTTTAGTATCTGCCCTGTACTCCTGCTCATATTGTTAAAAACTGAAACGAGTTTGCTGTAACTGCTTAAAATGTATGTTTATCAACTGTTACTAGTCTTTCCTCAAAAGTTTAACAGTTTCTTCCTGCAGCGGGCTGTGACACTCCGTGGAGCAGCAGTACCACTGCTGTTCTCTGCTTCTGACTCACCCACCTCGGGGCTCCTACCGACTGGTGCTCTCTCAGCCGGCCTTCAAAAGGGGGATTATCTTAAATTAATACTAGAAACCTCCTGGGCGTTTTACTGAGTTTTATTAGTGAGTTGGCACCAGGTTTATAGAGTGTCTTATATTTTTGACTATGCAGAAAGCTTCCTGGTGGGATTTCGGTAATGTTAGTTAGATAATATTTTCTTAGAAATATTTCCTTAGAAATGGTTACCTTATTGTACTGGAAGTTTTTCTTAAAAAACTATCTGGTGCAACTTCACCTCTGTAGTTTCATAAATACTACCATAAAGTAGTTTTTATTTATAAACTCCTCAAACATGTAAAATGCTTTATCAAAATAAAAGAAGTTCCTGTACTTCTGTGCCTTCAGACATTAACAAACTTACTTAAGTGGAGCTTATCACTTGATGGTGTTTTTAAAACATCAAACTGACTAACAGCTACTAAAAAATTTTCCCTGGACTTTGTGAACTTTTTTTTCTGTAATGAATCAACATTTTTCTACTTTTAAGAGCTAAACTGCATATCCTAAACCAGGGGGGAGTAGGAGAAGGTTTGACTACACACGCATTTCTCTCCCCTCCCTGTACCTCTCAGCTAAATCACTTTTAACCAGGGGAACTGAAGTTTAGGATAGCATCTCCTTTGACATCCTCTTGCCTCCCACCACAGCCCAGCCCTCCCATTGGCTGCATGCTCTGCTCCCAGCATGTTGTCCATAACGAGACCCTCCTTTCCCTTCTTGGCTCCTTCCCGAACATCCTCATTGCTCCAGTTTCACAGTTTGGTCAGAGATGCCTCTCGGATCATGAAGATTATGCATTGAATTGACAGGAAAATTACCGTCAGTCCAGGCATTTAAATCCAGACGGACCTGACACTACCTGCTACACCCACTAAAATACCAAATGGCCATTTCAGTGTAAACTGGGCAGTTTAATAACATGGAATTTTCATGTGAGATATATCCCAATGGGGATGAAGGGACATAAGGTAATGGGCACAAACTTGAACATAAGAAGTTCCATCTAAACATCAGAAGGAACTTCTTTGCTTTGAGGGTGGCAGAGCCCTGGAACAGGCTGCCCAGAGAGGTGGTGGAGTCTCCATCACTGGAGACATTCAAAACCCACCTGGACACATTCCTGTGCAACCCACTCTAGGGGGACCCGCTTTGGCAGGGGGGTTGGACTAGATGATCTCCAGAGGTTCCTTCCCACTCTGTGACTGTGACACAATTTCATCAACTACTGTGTGCTACTCTTTCTCCCTTTATTTTTGTTCAGTGCTTTTAAGAAGTCACAGCAAGCACTACAGCTCCTTTGCTACCAATGGAAATTATCAATTTTCAAAAAAAATGTACTGACACTCTTAAATACTGATGCCATTTCCTGCTTAATAGAAGGGAAGTGCCAGCAGAAGGGGAGACTTTGTGTTCCTCCTAATGACTGCACAGAAAGGCATCACCAAGCTAGTGCTATTACCTCCCTACGTGACAAGCTGTCAGACCTGTAGATTTATTTTGGTGAGGCCACAGTTCCTTAATAAATTAATCATAAAAAAAAAAAGCATTCCAACAGTCTGAGAGAGAGAGATCTGAAATAAAACATATAAAAGATCTGCAAATAAAAAAGTCAATTCTAATGCTTATCATCCTGCACTTGAAATCAACTGCTAAAGCTAGCTGACTCCTTTTTCTTAAGGTTTCAATATCTATTTGGCAGGAGATAGGAGGTTGTCCGTTCTGTGCAACCGTAAAAGAGCAAAATTTTAAAGCTGAAAGTAATTCGTGACATTCCCTAATCACATACAGTGCGTAAAAATGCAAAGATTGAAATATGGCTTTTTCGAATCTCTTTTTAGTCTCAATAAGGATAGAAAGCTGCATAGAATAGTGGTTTGTGACACCTTCTAATTGCTTTCACATGTACCACAGGATTGCCTGGGGACAATGTATTTTTGTACTTTAATCACACATTAAAAAAAATAACTTGCAGAACTGAGCAAAGCTCATGGCTACCAAAACACATGCACGGCAGGGCCCAGCAGCAGCTCTGTAAACCCCACAACAATGACACAGTGCACAGGCCAATGGCAAATGACCTCCCACTCCCCACAGACAAGCATAACTTGCAAGCCAACAACTGCTTGTCCACAGGAGCCTGGAAAAGAGCTCTTACCTTGAGCAATATCATCCTGCCTTTGCAGGCAGGGCCGCTCAGCCTTTGTCACCTGGGGGGGCTGCTCCGGCTCCTGCTGCTTGTAGTATTTGCCCTCGTTGAAGACCTGTGGCAGGTTGGCGGTGTGTACCTGCCGGAGCTGCTCATAGTCACTCAAAGCTGCTGTCAAGTCCCAATTTTTGCCTGTCAAAGAGCAAAAGGACATTCTGCTCACTTCTGAATGTGCCCAGATCAATAACCTGGAAAACATCTTTGCGCTTAAAATATAAATTTAAATAGAGAAATCACTCTTAAAGCATCAGCAAGGAAACAGAGGTTCTTAGGATGAAACATTTTACAACCAGTCCTCCCTCAAAAAAATGTACAGTTGATAAACACCAGGGAAGTACACAGCAAGACAGAGAAGAAAGCAAGGTACTCTGTAGCAAGATAGACACAGCAAGGACAGAAATATATGTATTTTTTTAATTTATATTTTAGTTTTCTTTATATTAAAATTGGGGAAGACATCAGGAAAGCTTTTCTCACTCTCAAAAAATAATAACAAAAAAAATTGAGATGTTTATATGTTATTGTCAAAACAATCTTGCTAAATTAAAACACATAGATATCCTAGCATTGTCAAAGTATTTGTTTTTAACTGGAAAATTACAAATATGCAATAGCAAGAAAAGAAGACCCTACTAATTACATTAGACTTTCACAGCAGTCCATGAGCACTTTTTCTGGGAATTCAAAAGCAACCTGATTCTGACTAATCCATGATTTATTACACCATAAAAGGTTGTCACTTTATGTACTCTGAGAAGCTACATTACTTGAGTAGCAGTTAAATATAACTTATTTGCTTACACAAAGGAGAGTGAACTAAAAATATCACAAAGCAGTTTTACACAGATAAAAGAAAGTCTTTTACTGTTACTGTCATTTCTGTAAAGAACAAAGACTTAACCAAAGGAGCAAAAAACCAGCACAAACAGCTGTTACATACAGGGTTGAGCTCAACTATCTCAGGTTCTGATGTACTAAACACAATTGTGAAAGGAGAATTAATTTCAATGAGCAAGACCATTTTCTACATCCTGAGTAGTCCATGATATAAACCACCATGTCAGTGATACGGAATGTCACAATGTTATGGTGTGATCTTCTGTCAGAGAGCCGATAGGACAAAACATAATTCAGTGAAAATTGTCAGAGAACCTAGAACAAGCACTGGAGTAATTCCCAGCATTAATTTATTTTTTTCCTAAAAATTCCATGTAGATTGAATGGTTATAACCCAATCAAGGCTCTGCTTTAACTATATACATCATCTGAATGAAGCTGCCCAACTCAAATATTGAAGCACCATGAGTGTGTTCCCAAGACTGATGTGATCACGTACCCATGTCTAGAGCAAGGATTGCTGTTCTTTGGTCCTGTTTTCAGGTGACACACACAATATGTTTTTTAAATCTTCTTCTCAACCATTAGGACAAGAAAATAAAACTTTTTCAAAAAAGTGAAATTGACAATAAATATAATTGTAAGAAATGTAGCTTTAAACCAAACAGTACTATCTGAGTATTGGCAATGCTGCAAGTCCAGCATTACGTGACTCCCAGCAACAGCCTGGGTTTATTCAGTACAGATCCTTGAGTAACAGACCTGTATTAATGGAACACAGACAGTGTTACTCAAGTGTCAGGGCATTCCTTACAGGTCACCTGCTCAAGATATATTCATATTTATGAAACCAGGTAGCTGAAAACAGGACATTTATATAGAAATATTGTATTTTCAAATCTCTCCATCTCCGTAGATTTGTTCCCATCTCCTGAACAGAAGCACCAATCAGCCCCAAAGCTTTAAACTTCAGAGAACCATCATGAGAAATGATTTCTAGGCTCACTTACCCCAAATTTGCTGGATCTTCCAAGTATAAAAACAGAAGAAAAAAAATTCAACCAAATTAGAGAACATATTAAGCCCCTTCCCATCTCCATGAAATAATGTTTTTGAATATTAGCCACCCTAACTGACTAGCAAAGGTGTCTGCAGCTACTTTCTGCACTGGAAACATGTAAGCTTGCCCCTTTTGCCAAGGCTTCCTCTCATTTTGTTTTATATTTTCACAAGCAAATACAATGATGGACTTTTTGTTTTTCCCATTGCCCATAAAAAAACCCCAATGAACAGAGAATTCATCAGTTTGGAAGGATTAAAGAAAGAAATTCTTAGGTCAAAGTAGAGGCAACTGAAGGAAGCAAGGAGAACTAGGGGAAAGGAAGAAATAAAAATATGTACAAAAATGTAATGCATTGTAAAATAAAAGTAAACCAATCTAATAAAAAGTGTGATGTGATTTGGACCACAGAAACAACGGACAATGTGGGAACAAATCAGAAAGGTTATTAAATTCAGAGATGTCCAGAGCAAATGATCTGTACGAGGATTTCCAGTAGTGTGGCATGGCAGGTGGGAAAGTTACTGAAGCAGCTGGAAGTTACTGAAGAAACTAATGGGGCTTAGGATTGTAGAGAAGAATAGAGCTAACTCTGCCTAGCTCTCCTGTAACACTGAAATCAAACATATCTCCCCTAGCACCTCAGGGTCCCTCCTTCCAGTCTTTCTACTTGTCCAACCAGTTTCAGAGCCTTCTGATTTGGAGCAGACAGCACACAGTCCCCTGGGTCCATAGCAAGAGACTCACTCTACTACCCGAGTTCTCCTTGCATGTCTGTTGCCTGTTCATCTCCGAAATCTCCTAGACCCTGCTCCTGACACAAGTCCGTCTGCTGTCACATCCTTTTTATTTTCTTTAACTGTCATCTCCTGCACAGGCCCTCCACAGAAAGGAACAATCTTTCCTATCCCACAGAGGTTACACCTGACTTAGGCGCTGACATGCCCTCCTTCACAAGGCTGAAGGAGGAGCAACGGGTAATTCATCTGTTTTGCATAGTTTCATAAACTAAATTAAGTCAAGTAAGACTTTTTGTTGCAATCTGAAGGACAAAAACAAGAGAAGATGATTTTTCAGATTGCTATTTTATTTTATTTACTATTACTTATCTGAGGCACCCTACTGTTCACTTAGTGCTAACTTCTTTGTTTATATGACATATTATTGTATTTAAAAAGGTATTTCACGGGCATGACAATGGTACTTCAGTACACACAATCACATCAGATGACACCATATCAGTTAGTAGCAACTGAGCTGCTCCAAAGCAGCACTGACACAGTGGGTTTATATGAAAGGCTTTGGAATTTTTAATTGTCAGAGAACATCAGTCAGCAAAAAGCCAGAGCAGCACAAAGCTGGTTAGAAAACACACATAGTGAAACACGATCAGGATGCTGGAATCAAATTAATTCACTAACTCAACAGAAAGATAACTCGTACTGAACAATTACTTCCGTAACAGCTGCATGTGCTGTGTGTCAGTAGGTGTAAAATGTAACGGGACTGAAAGGTCTCTGTTTTAAAACTAAGTGTTTCTGGTGTGCAGGAAAACCAATAAAACAAACAAAAAGGTGCCACTGAGCAAGGAACGGAAAGTGCACTCTGACAGAGGGCTGGTACTGACGTCTTAGTGTAGGTGCCTGCTGTCTCTGACATGAAAGGGAAATTCAAAAATAAACTCAGTTACACTGTGAAGTTTCTGTCCTAAATAATAGTTGCTTGAATAACACAGAAGGCATTGAAGCCTGAAGAAAAAAAACAATGACTTAGATAAAACAACATATAATTAAGAAGCCACTTACCCATTCTTGCCTTACCACCTCAAACTGCACTAAGTAAAGAGTGAATGAAAGATGCTAAAGAACAGCAAGAGTGGGTCTCACCTCAGAACCATTCCAGATGATTTGCTTTTTCCTGAAGTCGTGATTTCAGCTAGGATAGAGTTAACTTTCTTACTAGCAGCTGTTATAGAGCTGTGTTTTGGATTTGGGACAGGAATAGTGTGGCAGTGCACTGGTGTTTTTGGTTGCTGCTGGACCACCAAGGCCTTTTCTGCTCCTCGTGCCCCCACTGCTGGCGAGGGCTGGGGGTGTGCAAGGTGGCTGACCCCAACTGATCAAAGGGATGTTCCAGACCATAGGGGATCATGTTCAATATATAAAGGTGGGGAAGAAAAAAGGGGGACATTCAGAATGATGGCATTTGTCTTCCCAAGTCACCGTTATGTGTGATGGAGCCCTACTTTATTGGGGATGGCTGAACATCCACCTGCCGATGGGCAGCAGGGAATTCATTCCTTGTTTTGCTTTGCTTTCACACATGACTTTTGCTTTACCAATTAAAATGGTTTTATCTCAACCCACAAGTTTTCCCACTACAGCTGTATAGTGCTCTCTACTGGAAGCTCTCTTGGAAAAGCTTCAAGAGTGACCTCCCGACAAAGTCCTGAAATCTGTAAGCAGAAGAGCACTGGAACTTTGGACCTTTGCTTTAAACTGTTTGCTTCAAGACTACCACATACTGTATTTTTTCAGATGAGAAATATACTCTGCCTTCATGGAGGCAGTGCAATTAGAAGCAATCAGGTTTTACAGTAGCTTTCACTGTGCTTAGACAGCTGCATTTACCCTTGTTATTCCAGAGAATAAGGGTCCATCTGCTTTTTTAACCTAGTCTTTCTCTGGTCAAGTCTTCAACTGGATTTTATGGTGAGGAAAAAGTGACTTCTTCATGCCCTGCAGCACATGCGTGATCCTTGCTTACTCCCTGCTAAGCACATGCTTTGTCAGTTCACAACTTGCACTCTCTGATAGCAAAGATCAGGCACCCATTAAGCAGCCTGCACTACTTGTACCGATACCACGTTATGTTTTTCAGGCAGGTAACATTCAGGCAGCAAGACCTGAGCAACATGCTATTATTTGGTCTGTGGTATTTGCCCTTTATATTGTTTTGGCCAAACCAGCAGAGCTTAGCGGGTTTGTAACAGTTAATAAATCTATTGTCTTTCACTTCTTAAAACAGATATAATAAAACTAGAGGGCATTTATCATTAATTAGTAAGAATAACAAGCATGCAACCATAAAGCACTCTCCCCCCCCCCTCAAGCTATCAAATATCCACCTACTCCAATATGTTAAAAAGAACATTTGAAAGGTCACCAGCAATACTTGATTTAATGATAAACAAAATACTAGAAAGGATGCAATTTGAGACGGGGAACTAGGAAAGATCTAAATAGTAAGGACCACAACAAAAGGCAACTTGCAGCAATGACATATACACGGGACTTCTGCAAAGAAAGTGTTAAAAGGGGGAGGAAATGCTGCCTAAAGCTGAACAGGACCAAAAGCATATAAGAAAAAGAATGCAGAAGTGTAATGTTAGACGCAATTAAACAAATTACGATAGGGTCTATGTTTACCATTCATGAACTGCTGCTGCATATATCTAAGAAACAGCAGCAATAGCAGCATCTAGTAAGAATTAACGTGAAACTTTCACAAAACAATAAAGGAAAAAAAGGAAGCCAAAATGCTACACAGCTCACAGAGAAAGCAACTTGGACAAGATTACAGAATTACGTATTTCAGAAAACAAAAATGAGGTCTATAGAAGCACAGAAAGATGATGAAACTGAAAAAGAAACTAAGCTGAAAGGAAGACATTGTGTCATTTTTTAATGTGACAAATACATAAAAGTAAAAAAAGTCATTTTGGTGAGATGGCAGTAAAACTAAGATGGACACACCTTTTGGAATTTTTAACCATTCTAATCAGGCACAATATCTGCCCATCTACTTTACATTTAATGACATTTTTCTTGTTAATAAAACTCACACTAGAATGAAATACCATTTAGAAAACATCTTTTTCCACAAAGAGGGAGACTACCAAAGAACCAGTACCAGCAATGGAACTTTCAAGGTTTTTGTCACCATTTCTTAAATATTGTACTATCATCGTCTGTATTTTTTACTGGTGAATTGGTAAAAAATTACTATCTCACTATTACTAAAGCTAACGCAAAGCATCCACAAGTAAAAAAACCCACCTCCCTATTAAAAAAAAACAACACAAACCATTAAAAATTCAATAGAGCGCCCCTGCCCACTGAACAGGAAAAGCCTTGTTGGCAGAAAAAAACTGTTGTTTTCAGTACCGTCCCAGTCATTCTAATTCCTTCAAATCTACTGCAGAGAACAGGCTGCTGTGACTCCAGCACCCCATGCCAGCGTACAGAAAGGTGTTCTCGGCGCGGCAGCTGTCCCGCAAACCCAGAGCATCAGTTGTTAGGTGGGAGGCACATCAGCTTCCCTTTTAGCCCATGCAATGGAACCAGCATTTTACGTGAGACTATACTGTGGATCAGTAACAAATCAATTAAACAGGCATAGGAATTTGGAGAAATGTTTAGCAGTTTCTCTCTTTCAAGGTTATTTATAGTTAGTTTCCACCAACATAAAGTGTTCCTCATTTTGTGCCACTAGGACAGTGCACAATGATTATTTTACATATATACATAATTGAATTTAAATCCCCCAAACTTGAAAATTTGTTAATATATGAAGTCTATCATCAACTTCTTTCCCATGTAAGGAATTCTGTTCTTACAAACCAACTGCTAACAAAGCAATCCACAAGTTCAGTTTAAATGCAGTCAATTCTTCCCATTTGGCATGAAGTAGATTAACAAATATTAACAGGTATAAGTAGAGGAACTCAAGACCAGATTTAATCCATCTGAAAAACTTATATGCAAAACTAGGATAAAATCAGACCATAAGTTTTAAAACAAGATTTAATTTTGATCCATGTTCTTAAAGGAAAATATTGTAGCAAGGACATTTTGTTAACATTTGTCTCAATTTCTGCTAGAATGCAGAGTCACTCAAAGCTGAAAAGGCAGCTGGAAATGACAATTTTGATCTCTGGGTAACGAGACATCAGTAGCAGCTCAGCTTCCTCTTCCCTTGCCAAGGTTTCCACAAGAGAGCTAAAAAAGGAACTGTCTGAGGGAGCGGAGAATAAGAGACTATTTTGGGGACTTAGTTTTGTATATTCAGTCACGTGACAGCACTGTAAATTTCTCTCTCCCTCTCCATTAATTACACACTTTTCTTTGAATTCCACTTATATACACTATTCTTTGAGGAGATATTATCTACAGCATGTCTGTCGTTTTCCACAGGGTCAGTCTCCTTTACTGCATACATTTCATAACTGGAAAGCCAATCTCCTGATTTCTGAGTTAATGATGAATTACGCATAGTTCAACTGAGTGCTATATAAAGCTAGAAATAAATAGCAAATAGTTTTACATAATGGTGAAAAACTACATCATTTATATAAATAAATGAAGCTATTTATACAAGTAAAAGGGCAGTTTTCCAGTTAAACATATTTATTTTTTTATGTAGTTTGGATTATTTTTAATTTTTTTACTATTTATTATTATATTATTTTATTGCCAGTGAATTTCACGAATCCTCCAGTTCCTAATGGCTGTCTATACTGTTGACATTTAAAAATATTTCATCATATGCCTTTCCTGTGTATTCAAGTGATCACTGCCTGCACCCCTGCTGCTTCCTGAGAACTAAGCTGTTTTCTGATTTATTAGTAATCTCCAAATTCATCCACACCTACAGCTCTGGCACTGTAAACCAAATACAGCATCACTTGTTTTAAAGACTGAAATATTTAACAGTTTTCTTTCTGCCCTAGGCCTCATTTTAAGTAGGTTATACTCAACACCCCGAGCAGTATTGCTATTCTATGCAGGGCAGATACAAGGCGCCCAGCCTACACGACCCAGAAGGACAAAGGACAAGCCCTACTCTTTCCTGGACAGTGGGAAGCTGGAGATCAAACAGAGCTGAAGAGAAATCAGTTCTCTTCCATGCAGACCTATCTCGTTATGCTTAAGAATTTTCCCCCAGCAAAGAAATCTTACCACCGACTTAGTGCTGCCTTTGGGTCCGGCTGCAGTTAACAGGTACGCATATAGAAAGGTGACATCTGGAGAATTTCATGTTTTCCTGTGGCACTAATGTAACCCATACACTGATTCAATCCTGCACAAACCAGTGCCACACATGCCTACCGGCATGGGCTGCTTTTCAAACCGTTTTGTTGAGACTGTTGTTTCTTCCACCTCATTCACGTTTATTGGGAAATTGCTCTGTCAGTATTAATCACTTGAGCACGGGCTTTTATTTTAGCTTGGTTTTAAATACAATTAGGATTTTGTGTGTGTTTGCTTGGGGTTTTTTCCCTCTGTTATCCTCAAAATTAAGTGAGGGCTGAAATCCAAATCTCTGGGTAATTAATGGAAATCTCGTAGCATCTAGATGGCCCTAATTTAGCACATTTTCATTCCATCAAACTAAAGGAAAGGCAAAGAACAATACTAAACCTTCCATTCAGCTCTCCCAACCTTCTGCTACGTTCACCTAGTTCTTCTGTCTGAAACATCTCTGTTTTTTCTATTACAGGTGGGGGGGTTGGTATATAATTCATAACAACAATATTCACATTTCTTTCAGTTATTTGGCACAGCAATTGATAGATTAAAATGAAAAAATAATTATCTAAAAAAGTTTGGAAATGGCCTCATTTTATACTCACTTCCTCGCAATGCTTTAAATTTGGAAAATTAGGATCTGTTCCCCATTTTGAAAATTGAGGCACAGACATCAGCAAATAAGAGAATAATGATAAATGCTTCCTAGAACAATCAGACCTAATCTCAGGAAAAGCATTTACTGAATGCAGAGCATAAAACTGAAGCTACAAAAAACATATAAGTGGCATATGCAGCACTCAAGAGGTCAGGTCACAAACAGCAAGTGAAGAAACAGTTTCAAGTTCTCCAGCAGAATTGTAGAGGTTCATGCTGTCTTTATTTCCACCAGGGGACTGATAAACAACTGTCCTGGCTAGTGATTTCTCAAGAATTTGCAATCATGGCCAAAACAATAGGTAACTGCCTCCCTTGGACTTGACCATGTGGATGCAATTCACTTATGGAATGAAGAAACTACTGAGTTTTTTTGAGCTTTTTTTGACATCTGATGATTTATAAAACACCAATTAAAAGAAATCAGAACTGATTAAATTCAAAGAAAAACAGTAGTAAAGACCACAGAAGGTTAGGAAATAGGGGCACCAACTTTTCACTGAATTTCACTGAATTTCACTGAATTTTTTTTTGGAGTTGGAAGGGACCATAGAGATCATCTAGTCCAA
>JAOQGH010000069.1:24730392-24745064 GCA_025769975.1 Gallinago jamesoni | reverse complement strand
TTCGTCGGCCTTTGTAGCTACAGAGCCCTCACCCAGCGCAGTCTTACCTGCTCTGGAGCCGGTCTCTGCCGCAATGAAAGTACTCCTGTACTTTTCCAGTACAGGAGTAGTTAAAAGAAATATATTGGAAATAGTACCTTCATCCATAATTAGCTTATTAGGAAAAGTAAATAAACTTGAAAGAACATGTAGTAGTGAACAGGAAAAAAGATCAAAAAGGAATCTGAAAAGCTGGTTTGCAAATATGCAAAAGAAAAGTCATCTTAAAATGGAGGCCCAGTGAAGTTTCACAAAATGTGATACCTACTCTACATAACCTCACGTACAGAAGAATGCTTTCAGTTCTTGGCAGCACACAACAAGGTAAAAACCTCAGAAAGTGGTGAACACTATCTCAAAGAGATATTAAACATGAAAGGCTCAGGAAGTAATCATCCAAAAATGAAAGTGAAGCTGGAAAATACAATTCTAAGAAACAAATGATTTAGCAAGTGTGTACAATCCACTAACATATAGTTGCCAGAGCTAATGATACATAGTTGAAATTTATGAATATTTAGTATGAGGAACATATCTGTGAATGAGATTAAAGGAATATATTTTCAGCAATCAAGAGCTAAAGAATTAATCACTGAAAAATAAAATGGAGGGAAAAGAAAGTGAGTATCAAAAGCAGAGACCTGAAACAATGGTATTGGTGACCCGTACAACCAAAGAGCAACAGAAGCATTATCTGCCAGGTAGAACTGAGCAGAACAGACAAACTCATTCTGACGTGGAGTTTTGCTACAAACTGAAACATACAAGTGGACTCTGTTAGAGTATTCTGGAGTTTTTCTGAAGTTCCTGTTATCAAAAATGAGGCTAATCTAATGAAAACACAGAATGCTTATATTTAATGGAAAAACTCTTCTACAATAATATGGGATGAACTGTGTCCTTCTATGCCCAAAACTGTGTCCTTTTTAAAAAGTACCCGAGCATCTTTCAGCCATCTAGTTTCCTATAGCTAGCAAGTTCCTTGTGAAAGACAGGATAATAATACCGACAACCATAAATTTAAAAATAGGGGGATAATATATTTTGGAAGAATATACAAGGGAAAAGATGTGGTAATAATCTTGTCCTGGTGCACAAGATTCAACGTGAGATTTGAATGCAATTTTAAAAAGTGTTTTTAAAGTCAGGAAAAGATATAGAGGTTCACATTGTGCTCTTGGATACTGCTAGTTCAAAATAAAGTCTTTGTCTTCAGGAATTATGTGAAAGGTTGTTGGCATAAGATTTACAGTGATGAGAATGCTCTTGTTTTCAGGCAGGTTGATTGAGGTGGGTGACTGTGGGTTTTTATGGAAGAGAAACAAACTTCTACAGTCCTCCTTTCTCCTGAAGGAAAGTGCACAGAGACAAGATCTCAGGTCTGCAGCAGATGTTTTTGATACAAAGGGATCTGCTTCAAACATATCTGATTCCTGAAGCACCACACTGTGTAATGTCAGATCCAGTTTCCATGTCCCCTGAGTCAAATGCTACTCAGAGAGCCAAGCAACTGTCACAGTCACTCTCTTCACTCTATAATTTGCTGACATACACGGTGCTCATATATTCTCCCCAACCCATGATGTTATTTATTATCTGATACAGTCAGCAAATAGCTTTTGGTGTCCTTTTATTTGCATAGGGACATACTCATCATTATTTGGTTGACTCGAAATTATTAGCATAAACCCATCAGGATTAATGATATCTTGAGGTGTTAAGAGTTTGAGGACACTTATCTGTGGACATGCTGGCTCGTAAAAGGTAATTCCTGCTGGACCTTTACTTTAAAGTCTCTGCAACTAGAAACAAAGGTGTAAATAACTATTGACCAAGTGTCCTCTCTGGAGTCCTAAACAACAAGGATGAACACTGCAAAACACTGTAATCATAACCAAGCTGAAAGAACTGTGCTTCCCCCATTTTAATAATTCAGGTGTATCAGCAGCTAAGAATTTTGGCAGAGCTGGTAGAGAGCTGTTCTTTCAACTGAAAAGAATGATGCAAGCAGTCCGGGGTGGTCCAGGACAGCATTCAGACCAAAAAAGCAAGGAGTTCTGAGTAGAGGAAGAAAAAGCCCTTCAGTATAAAACATACAGAGAGGTACCAAGAAGAACAAGCAACCCAAAACAAGCACGAAGTGTTCTATGCACAAGATGCTGCCAGCAGCTAACAGAGCGGACAAAGAGTACTGTGGCTTCTGATGGAAGGCAGATTCTGATGTGGAGACAGATCATCTGGAGAATTCAGCACAGAAATAGCCCACTCAACTATTGTTCAGGCATGCAAGCGCACTGTGGGCGCAAGACAAAATTTATATTAGTACAGCAAAGGGTAGACAAAAGCCTCCTGCACTGAGAGAGAAAAGATGCTGTTTGGGTTAGCCATACATGATCCCCACAAAAGGATTTGTCTCATGATCTCAGCTACCTTGGTTTCTCACCCTAGAAGTGCACATGCAGTTATTGGGATGTTCAAAAGCAAGGGAAAGAAAAAAAAAAAAAAGCTGGGGGCAGAACAGGGACAGAATAATATTCACACTTTATAGCTTTAAAGCCGTTCTGAGTTCTCAACTTCTCCATCTAAGTTACTAAGCATCCAGAGCACATCAGGGAGCAGAACAAACTTCAGTTACTCATTTGATTGTATATCTTTAATACATACATATGAGTAATATGGTAAACAATTTTGTGCTATCAAAACCTCTGCTTGAAGGCAATGCATAATCTATCTTTGACAGTATACCAGTTATATAGCTCTAAACGACTATACAGCTAATATTCTTTGTTACGTTTAATTATTACTTAACACAAATGGCGTGCATTTACAATACACAGTCAGCCATAAATATCACCACTTTTACAATTAACAGTTGGGAAAAGGCCTTAGTTTTGAAATGTTTAGATAGAGTTAAATGAAAAAAAATCACTGCATCAATCGTAACACATAGCTCTATGATTGTAATCTCAGGTGTCAAAAGTTTTCTTTAACAGAAGAAATGGGCTGTTCATAAACCTACCAAATTATCAGAATAAACTGTAATGGAAGCAAGGTTCTTTACAATACTCGAGAAAACATCAAGAAAACACAAACAGTAAGACAGATGCCTTACTAAAGTGTAGGGCCATGTGCTGTTACGTGCTAAGCCCCTTCTGCCTGCTCATACCTTTGCTTGTACCTTCTCCAAATCTGTACGTGTAAGTTCCCATAACTGTTTCACATAAACAGCAAATAGCAAGTAACCTACAATGGGCCTTTCAGACTCAATAAGTAGTATTTGAAAAGTAGGAATGAAACACAAATTGTGCATTGGACAAACATAAACTAAGCAATTTCTGTAGCAATTTTATCCACCAATGAATTGCTGATTAGGCAGATATAAGTCTTTTCTAAATGTGGACATAGCAATGTAATGAAAATAAAATTAATTTCTTAGGCAGAACTAAAAACAAATCAAACCAATTTTTAATTTTGATGCAGCTTTAAAGGTCTGCATTCACATCCATTTTCAGAAGCGCATGACAAAATTCTCATACCATCAATATAATGCCTTTAATATTTCAAGTCTATGAAATCTGAATTCCTTAACAGTTAAGCAACTGCACAGAACTCTAGAATTGGTAACTTTGAAACACCAAACTGAGCACAGACTTGTCCATAGGCTCCCTGTGCAATACTAAAGCAAACATGGCCAAGGATACAAACAGCAGGATATGCAATGTAATAGCAAAGAAGCCATCGTTGCACTAGAATGATATACACCAAACTAGCCAAACCATTTCTGTGTGCATTCTTTTGAATAATAGAGAAAATACAGAGACAGAAAGTGAGACCTGGATTTCAACATGTTTAGCTTATCAAACTTATATAGAAAAGCACTTGACTTAATAATACTATTTAGGATACTAATAGCTGACAAAAAGAACTAGACACAATTTTTTTTTATTTTTTTTAAATCTCTATATCTCCACATCAAATCAAGAATGGACACTTTCTGGGAGATACTTGTCAAGTACAACAAGTGGAATGTTCTAGTGAGACAAGTAACTGTGCTCATTACAAAGTTCAACAGAAAAAAACTGCAGGGATTTTACCAGCAGGACAGGCAGAGCATAGAAACATCAACAGGGTCAGTATTTAGGACAGCTTCTGGCAATTTAGAAAGATCTATATGCAATCTATATTTAATGTCTAGATTTTTTAGGTTTTTTTACAACAGTCAGTGTGTAAAACTCACCCATTTGCTACTGGGGAGAACACCACATACTGTGCACACTACTGCCATGATGCATCCACAGTACAATCAAAGCAAAACAATTAATGTATTAAAATAATTGGATAAGGAAGGAGAAACTGGTACCCTTGATTGTCTACAGGACATTGAAATTAAAGAAATTTCCCCCCAGAAATGAACAAAGGAAACAGTATTAGAAATGGCTCTGAAAAAGGTGTATATGCTCCATAGAATTATGTTCAGTCTGAGGAAGTTATAACAGAATGCATGAGCAGATTAGAAAGAGAGAACAGCCATAGAGGGAACAGTGATTACATGGAAATAAGGGTCTAAACAAGCAAACATTTTTTGGCTCAAAGTTCTCCGTGACAGTCATTTTGGGGCTACAAAATACAACCAAATATTGAAATTTCTCACAAATATTTGTGCAGACCTATTTTCAAATTTTGAATTGAAAATATTATACAGACATCATCATTGCAAGACTAGGTGCCATACATTTGCTATAGCCTTGTGCGCTGCGGTGTGAGGGGCTGCTCTTCTGAATATTGTTTATCTGTGAGAAGTTAGCCCATGGGTTTCAGTGCTGCTCACAGAGCCCAGAGCATCTACACACTGTGACAATCACAAAAGACAGTCATACTGGTGTAAGGGTGGCAGTGCCTTCTATGTCTTCCCTGTAAGCGCATCTTGTCCAGAACTAGTAACAGTCCATTCATTTTACTTTGAAAACCTCCTGGGCAGAAGGAAATAATTTGGGCTGGAGGCATATGTCTATTAGTCTGTTCAGAATAATTAAATTGCTTATTGCTTATTTTTTTTTGTTAATATGTATGGTTTGAATTTATTTTCTACAGAACTGAGAAGTACAACACACAAAAAATACTATTCTGTATTTATTTGTAAGCATTATCCTTTATAGCAAGGAAAAAATACAGCAAGGAAAACAAGATAAGTCTTCTGAACCACCTCTGATACATAGGAGCACTTTTGCAAATTTTGGCAGTGCTCTGTCATCACAGTAACTGTCAATCTGTCCTGACATTGCTGAGAAAAACCTTCTCGTATTCTTTTTCTAAAAGACCAACAGAGTAAGACAGACTCTAGGCTAGAATGACAGGTTGATCAAATCAGTCAGAACAGAGCTCTCTTAAATATAGCAACCCAACGATGACATTCATAGTGAGGTTTTCTAAGATTTTATTACATGTAACACAGATGACTTGGGAAATACTGCAAAATTGTGCGCATCTCTGTGTTAATAATATATCATTCCTTATTACTGAAAAACTCAGAGTATAAAAAGAACTTATAGCAAAATTTAAAATTTCCAGCATACATATGATAAAGTGAAATTGTTCTTGCGAAAGGGAGATATATACTCTGATGTATACTTTTAAGTCTGCTGTGGCTGTTCAGTAGTCACTTTGATTTAACACACAATTTCTTAAAGCATATTAAGATGAAAAAAATTTCAGGGAAAAAGTCCGGTGTGCATGTATCAAGCCCACCAAACTACCTAAAATTTACATAGATCTCATGACTCATTTCTAACTTCCCGTCTTCACAACTGCTATTAGCCCACATCAGAGGAAATGAACAATGGTTATTTTTCTGATATAGCTTCTTAGATGTTTTTCAGCCTAGCCATTTGACTCTCATACTATGAAGTTCAGGTATGCAAATTAATCACTGGGCCCTAAAAATATCTCTAGTTTCGCTATCACTTTACAGTAAGTGCATTTCAGACTAAACTTAGCTGCTTTGCACAGCAAGCCAAACCATTTACAACTACTTTCAGGCAGCTGAAAATGACAAAATTCAGCCAAAGCCCCCTCCTCTCTCCCTGGCACATATACATTTAAGGCCTAAATAACCTAAAATATACCAGTCTAGCCCTAAGAACTTTTTAAGGCTTTTGTTGAAAACGCCTACTTTAGTATAATCTGCAGCCAGCTTATTACAAGAGTTGACTTAGTAGTTAAAATACTAAGAAAAGCCTGTTCCCAAAGATCTGAGTTCTCTCTTTATTACTGGTTCTTGCTTTAAGCGAGCAGTGAACACAGGAAATAGTGGCGTCCTGGAAGCTTACCTTCCAGTAAGTCTCTTGCCAGACCCGGTTCTGCCCCCGTGGACCGAACAAAGTCTGACAGGACTGCATCCATATCAAGAGTCATGAGATCATTCAGAGATGCTGCCAGACATGCAGCAGCAGCAGGACTCGCGGGTTGGCTAGAAGGCATCCATCTGTCAAGGAGAAAAAGAAACAGGATTTTAGAATATACTCCAAAGTGATGTAAACCACATTTTTCCTCTCCTCCCCAAACAAGACTATTAAAAATGCTAAAACATCCAAGTTGCATATTAAAATAAACAGCATTTGTCATCCATCTCTGCCTCAGCCTGAAAGCTGGTGATCACTCACACTGGAAGGTTTTCTCTTTCTTAACATTTCATATTTTTATTGATTTTTCTTATGTGCATCTTCTAAATAATACTGTAACTTGAAGACTCCGATCCAGCCAAACAGAGACACTGTTCATTCAAAGCACAATTATCATATCATTGTTACCGCACACACTAAAGTTTAGCAAGTATTTAAATGCTTGGCTAGCCTAGAGCTCTTTTGCCTTACTAATACTAACACATACACAACAGAGCTTAGCTTTTATTCTTTTATTTGCCTAGTCAATACCACTTCTGTAATTGATAGCTCCTTCACTGTGTTGGGTCTGGCTGGGATGGAGTTAATTTTCTATGATTCTTCATTCATTTTCTAGAATTGTGGCTAAACCAGTGTTGCTAACACATCAACATTTTAGTCATTGCTAAGCAGCACTTCCACAGTGTCAAGGCTTTCTCCGTTCCTTCCTGCAGTGAGCAGGCTGGGGGTGGGCTTCGGGTGGAGGGGTCACAGCCAGGACAGTTGACCCAGCGGATCGAAGGGATATTCCATACTGTACAACATCATGCTCAGCAGTAAAACTGCAGTAAAGTCTTTCCAAAGTAGCCTTCACTCAGAGACTGGATGGGCATCAGTCCCCTTGAGAGGTGGGGAGTGATTCTTTTGGCATCACTTGCTTTTTTTTTTTTTTTCTCTCTTTGCTTTAATGAAACTGTATTTATCTTCATCCACAAGGGTGTTTTTTTCTTGCTTTTGCTGTCCTGATTCTCTCTCCCATCCCACTGTGGAGCGGAGAGCAAATGAGCAGCTAGTAGGTGCTTCATTGCTGGCTGCGGTTAGCGAACTCCAGGGCTTTGTACATCCAACTCCAGGATCTGTTAAAGGCCACCTTCAGCTTTTGCTGTTCGCTGTATTGTTTATCACTTGGTTTTTCCTTTCCTGTTGGAGTCTATGATAAAAGCACTAGCTTTGAGTCTAATCTGAGTTTGGCCAATGTATTGCTGCCATCCCAATGCTCTAGGAATCATCTCACAGAGTCAATTAACAATTATACCTTTCTGCTCTTCTCCTCCAGGAACAATTTTGTCGAGAAATTAAAAATGGTACCTCCTCCTCCAGGGTAGATGTCTCCTGCCTTGATGTATTGGCCCTTCAGTTTCTCAAACACCCCTGTGTAACCAGAATGCTCACATTATGTGGAAAGATTAGCTGTCAGCTGGGAAAGCAAATTATCAAGTGGTTGCTTTGCCACTGGGATACTGAGGCCCACAGTCAGAAATTATAGGGTAAGGAAGCTTAGCAGCTGGGATCCTTAATTAAAGACCAGGGAATCAGCAAAGGGACCGGAAAAGGGGCAACAATCGACAGCCTCTGGAAGAAGTTCCTGTTGAGTGTGAAGGCATGGTATCCCCTCAAGGAAGACGTGCAAGCTACTAAGGCAAGTGAGACCACCATTAAGGAAGTTATCCAGTATCTGAGGGAATTAGTGGTGGTGGAGATGATTTACAGCAACTTGGTCAACAGCCAGTCCTCCAAATATCTGGACAAAATCCAGTGCACGTGGTCCACGTGGCAGAAGTTCGCATGGAACTCACCAACAACCTATGCCAGCACCCTGGCAATAACAGACTGGACAGACATCAAGGTACCAACTGTGGACAGACTGGACTGCCAGCTCTGCAGTTCAAAGAGAATCTCTCTTCCTCCACAAATCCTTGGGCCTGTGCCTACTTTGTGCTGTCTACCTTTTCCAGTCTCTCAAAGGATCCTTCTATTGTGGGGTGCGTGCCGAGGAACAGCGGGTGTTGACTGCTAACATGAAGGTCATAGTTGACACTATCACACTAACCGAGAATTCCTTGTTCCCACACATGAGCTAATTAATTGACAGGAGAGACAAGGAGTGATCACAGCAAGACTCGCCCACCCCTTAATTGTCCCATATGGCCAGCACAAAACTCTGATGCTGGGTAGAGGCTAACAGTGAACTACTGCAGCCTGAGCAGTCATGCCAGTCATGGAGTCTAAGGCAGTCATCAAATGGTTTGCTACAGTTGACACTACCTACGTGTTTGTCTTGATTCCTTTGGCAACAGACAGCAGGCAACAGCTCCCTTTCACATGGAAGGGTGTCCAATACATCTGGAATTGACCGCCCCAGGGACGGAAGCACAGCTCTACTATTTCTACTCTGCTCTGGTGAGATTCCACCTGCAGTACCGCATCCAGCTTTGGAGTCCTCAGTACAAGCAGGATGTGGACCTGGTAGAGCGGGTCCAGAGGAGGACATGGAGATGATCAGAAGGCTGAAGCACCTCTGCTATGAAGGCATGCTGAGAGAGTTGGGGTTGTTCAACCTCAAGAAGAAAAGGCTCCAGGGACACCTTGCAGCAGCTTTCCAGTATCTGAAGGGGACCTACAAGAAACCTGGAGAGGGACTTTTTACAAGGGCATGTAGTGATAGTATGAGGGGCAATGGCTTCAAACTGGAGGATGGTAGATTTAGATTAGATATCAGGAAAAATTTTTTCAGTATGAGGGTGATGTGACACTGGAAAGATGTTGCCCAAGAAAGTTGTGGATGCCCCATCCTTGGAGGTGTTCAAGGCCAGGCTGGACTTGGCTCTAAAGTCAAAGGAAGGTCAAAGGACCTGCACAGTTTGGGGAAATAAAATGGCAAAATGGACATCATATCCCAATGGATGTGACCATATAACAGCCATATTCCAATCAGTTAACAAATAAGACAGAAAAGCTTTGCTAGGCATTGTGGTTTTCTGGAGAATGCATACTTCAGGTTACAATCAGGTTGCGAGTCCTCTTTATCAAGTGACATGAAAGAACTCTCTCAACTGGGGTCCTGAGCACTGACAAGCCTTTGAACTGATCAAACAGGAGACAGTATATGTAGCCCTTATGGCAGTTGAGCTCTTGGCCACAACTGGAGCCTATGGTAGAAAGCACTTTGACAGACTCAAGGTCAAGCTCTAAGGTTTTGGAGCCAAGGGTACAGAGGATCCAGGGTACTGGGTATATTTCTAGCTTCCTCTATTGTAGCATTTCTATAGTTCAGTGGAGAAACCACCTCCAGAAACGATATCAGGAACACCTGCAACAAGTAAACAGTAAAAACACTTGGACCAACTGAGACCCAGCTGGGAGGGGCAGAAAGGAAGGGTGTCGCAGGATTTCATCCCAGTTGTTCTTCTGAGAGATGCAGCTAGAGTACTATTTAATACAATCACTGCACACAAAGGTCTTTACTGGTTTTATATCTAACTTCCCCATGCCCTCCAAAAACTCCACCCAACCCATCCATGCATCCATCCATCCAGGGCTTTCTAAAGTAGCTATTAAGTAATACCAGCTAACCACAAGAGAAAAGCACCAACTTTTTTTTTTTTTTTTTGCCTCAAGGGAAATGTGACACAATGTCCAGCATGGGAGTTTTACTTGCCAAATCCATGACTAACAGAAGTACATCTGTTGCATTTTGTACCTACTTTTTTGTTCGTGAAAAGTATAACCCATCCTTCTAGGCAATCCTCTCTATAAACATCAAATAAAAATTAAAGCAGGCACTTCAGAAGTAGTTGGTGCTAGACAAGCTATTAAGACAGGTGGCATTCAATACACACTTATGCTAAGCTATCTCTATACTTCTACCCTGCCTACACTGCTGCAGAGACAGCACAAAGCAAACAGGATAAAGTTAAATGATACACAACATGTATCAAAGAAAGTTTACCTTTGAACATGAATTAGATTTTTCCTGTTAATTCCTCCTCACAGGCTCAGATGCAACTTTACCACATGCCAAGGGCAAAGTCTAGCATGGAGATTTCCTACTGGTAGTAGATGATAATAGTTTGCTCTTGCTTGTACCACAGCTACAGAGAAATAAACCGTCAAAGAAATTGGAAACCAGTTGATTTCACTGTTCCCCAAATGAAAAACAGTCCTTTCCTGACACTGGTTGTATTTAACCTTAAAAGCCTTTGCTTTCTTAGAAATTGCCTCTTTCTGCATGTACATATCCCAGGTAGAACACAAACATAATTTACTTTCTGCCCCAGGAGGGTGGGCTCCTTCCCAGCCTCATCCACCAGGACTGCCTGCACAACCCAATTTACTCCAACAAACTGGAAGTGTGGGGCTATAGCTACACAATTACATGATTTTCAGTGTCAAAGCAGATTACGCTGCTGCTAAACCTACCCACTCTGTAGCTTTCTGGCCCTTATAGTGTACCGCTATATGTTTTATACCACTTCTACATTTATGCTCTTATACTATTTATACAACTGTATCATTATGTTGGGCCCATATTAGGATAGAAGAGGAGGTGGTCCTTTACCCTCTAGTCAGCCCTAGTGAGGCTCATCTGGAGCGCTATCTCCATTTCTGGCTCCCCAGCACAAGACAGGTATGGTCATACTGGAGCAAGTCAGTGAAGGACACCAAACTGTACGTCCTGGTCCAGCAGATAATGGAAACATTTCTAAATGTCACATAATGAAGATATAGTAACAGAAGGAAAGCTGGAAATGGTGATGAGGCTAGTTAAAAAAGGAATGCAGACACTTCAGGAAGAGAACCACCTTAGTGGATTATGGCCAATTTTGGCATCAAAGCTTTGTAGTAACTGAATCTGTTTCAATGCAGACGCAGGACAAAAATGCTACTTTGATTTAAAAAAAATATAAAATTCCCATACACTGTACTAAACATCACTAAAATCCATACAAAAAGATCACAAGAAACTGAATACAATAACTGAATTTATTTCTTTAGTGACTAGGAGAAAGAATGAAATAAATCTTAACCAGCAGGATTGAAACATATGGATCAAGCTAAAAGAACCTGCCACAGGTGAATAACACAAAGTATTAGTGAATTTCAGATAACAATCAGAAGTGAGTCAGTAGTATAATCACTGCTAATTGAACGTGCACCAGCTGGGCACTCAAGTACAGTCACTGTGTGCGGGGGCTGGACTGCTCATAAATTTGGAAAACTGAAGTGCATATGAGTCTGAAGAAGTCAATTCGCGAGTTGTCTTAGTATCAGCATTACTTCAGTATTTTCAAAAGTAGTATTGCAAAAATAACCATTTAACAGCAGAAGACAAGATCAATCGTTCTCTCCATTTATGACATCACTCATCACCTCATAATTGCCTCTGGATTTCACGATCATCAGAACCATACAGTAACTATGGTAACAGACATGTTTCATTCTTAACTCATCCCAGCAAAGTTGTGTAAGTTGCCTATGAAGACCTTTTCTACAAAAGAGGTTCTTTCTGGTAATGCAGAAAGTTCTCTCTCTCTATATATAATACAGGTAATATCTGTACATTGACAGTTGATGAAAACACAGCTCATGTGGAACAGAGCCAGAGATAAGGCTAGCTGTTGTTTTACTGAAAAATATAAGTTAAAATCATAGAATCACTGAATGGTTAGAGTTGGAAGGGGCCTTAAAGGTCATTCAGTTCCAGCTCCCTGCCACGGCCACGGCCACTTCCCACTAGACCCACTTGCTCAAAGCCCCATCCAGCCTGGCCTTGAACACACCAGGGATGGGGCATCCACAGCTTCTCTGGGCAGCCTGTTGCAGTGTCTCAGCAGACTCAGGAAAGAATTTCTTCCTAATATCTAATCTAAATCTCTCCTCTTTCAGTTTAAAACCATTACCCCTCATCCTATCGCTACACTCCCTGACCAAGAGTCCCTCCTGATCTTTCCTGTAGGCCCCCTTTAGGTACTGGAAGGCCATTACAAGGTCTCGCCGGAGCCTTCTCTTCTCCAGGCTGAATAACCCCAGTTCTCTCAGTCTGTCTTCACAGGTGAGGTGCTCCAGCCCTCTGATCTTTTTCGTGGCCCTCTGCTGGACCCATTCCAACAGATGCATATCCTTCCTGTGATCAGGACTCTAAAGCTGGACACAGTACTCAAGGTGGGGTCTCACCAGAGCAGAGTAGAAGGGCAGAATCACCTCCCTCAACCTGCTGGCCACACTTCTCTTGATGCAGCCCAGGACATGGTTGGCTTTCTAGGCTGCCAGTGCACATTGCCAGCTCATGTCAAGCTTCTCATCCACAATCACTCCCAACTCCTTCTCCTCAGGGCTGCTCTCCAGCCATTCTCCACCCAACCTGTATTTGTGCCTGGGATTGCCACATCCAGGTGCAGGACCCTGCACTTGTCTCAGTTGAACTTCATAAGGTTTGCATGGGCCCACCTCTCAAGCTTGTCCAGGTCCCTCCGCATGGCATCCCTTGCCTCCAGCATGTTGACCACACCACACAGCTTAGTGTCATCAGTAAACTTGCTGAGGGTGCGCTTGATCCCACTGTCCATGTCTCCAACAAAGATGTTGAACAACACTTGTCCCAGTACTGACCCCTGAGGAACACCACTCATTACTGGCTTCCACTTGGACATTGACCACAACCCTCCAACAGCCCTCTCTAGTTTAGAGACAATTATGTCATGTGGGATAGTGTCAAATGCTCTGCATAAATCCAGGTAGATGACACCAGCTGCTCTCTCGTTACCTTCCAGTGCTGTGGCAACACCGTAAAAGGCCACCAAAATAAAATACTATCCAGATTCCATTATATAATGATAAAAGGCTGTACAGGTGGAAAACACCCACTAAGGTGTCGGGTGCCAAGGAACACCCAATCCATACCTTCCAAATCCATGGCAGTGTGAAGAAAACTTTTTCTAGTCCAATGCTCCCTCTATACATGTGCACTATGCTATACATTTACCTAGGTTCTGGGTCCTGCAACTGTGCTTGGAACAACTGCACAAAAATATCCATGCTATTTCATTCTTCCTGGTACTCATCAGTCCTAAATTAACAGGACAACATAGATTAATAGTGTTTATTCAGATAGATGTGCCTGAAAAGATGGAACAATCAAGGATAAAACATCTTAATGGACATTAAAAATTAAAGCAAACAGAAAAAAAACCCCACCAGTGATTACCTGAAGTACCATTGCTTCACTGTGATGGATTACTTGAAGATGAAATAAGATCTACAGAACTGTTCTGGCTGGAGCTGGACTCCTGTGCAGTTTCCATGCAAACTCCAAATTTCAACAGTGCTGAGTTAAGCTCATCCAACGCTGTAAGAGAGAACTAAAATCTCTGCTACACTTGCAACTCAAGAGCGACCTGCTGTGGAAACTCATTCCACATATGTTGGTAAAGCCTCACAAAGTCCCTAAAACATTATAAACTGAAAGTGGTGCTACCAAACCCACGAATTCTAACAGCTCTTGTAAAAAAAAAAACCAACCAAGCAAAAACCAGAAATAAGCTTTGATGAGATCCCCTCTCAGTCTTCTCTTCTCCAGGCTACATATAGACCTAGGTCTCTCAGCCTTTCACAGAACCACAGAATGATATGGGATTGGAAGGGACCTCCGGAGATCATCTAGTCCAACCCCCCTGCCAAAGCAGGTCCACCCAGAGCAGGTTACAGTGACAGAGACCCTACCACCTCTCTGGGCAGCCTATTCCAGTGCTCTGCCACCCTCAAAATAAAGAACTTCCTCCTCGTGTTTAGGTGAAATTTCTTATGTTCAAGTTTGTGCTCATTACCTTTTTTCCTGTCACTGGGCACCACTGAAAAAAGACTGGCCCCATCCTCCTGACACCCACTCTTTATGTATGTATAGGTGTTGATCAGATCCCCCCTCAGTCTTCTGTGCTCCAAACTAAAAAGACCCAAGTCCCTCAGCCTTTCCTCATCAGAGAGATGCTTCAGGACTCTTACCATCTTTGTAGTCCTCTGCTGTACCCTCTCCAGCAGTTCCCCGTCCTTCCATAACTGGGGAGCCCAGAACTGGACACAGTACTCCAGATGTAGCCTCACCAGGGCAGAGTAGAGGGGGAGGATGACTTCCCTCGACCTACTGGCCACACTCTTCCCTATGCAGCCCAGGATTCCGTTGGCCTTCCTGGCCACAAGAGC
>JAOQGH010000069.1:24644505-24730292 GCA_025769975.1 Gallinago jamesoni | reverse complement strand
CCGTATCAAGCTCCCAGGATGACAGTCCCATCACCAGCAGGCACTGGGGAAGTCCCAGACTGGACTCAGCAATGGATGGGAACAGGATTCCACCTCTGGTTGGTCCCAGTTTGGTAACATCAGCAGACTTGCTGAGGATACATTCTGTCCCCTCGTCCAAGTCACTGATGATGAATATGTTGAACAGGACCGGACCAAGTATTGACCCCTGGGGGACACCATTGGTTACAAGGCCTCCTGCTTAAACCTGCTCCGTTAATCATTACCCTTTGGGTCCTGTCACACACCCAGTTCTCAATCCACCTCACTGCCCCCTCAGCCAGCCCACACTTCCTTAGTTTTCCAATGAGAATGTTATGGGGGACAGTGTCAAATGCCTTGCTGAAGTCAAGGTTGTCGACATCTGCTGTCTTCCCCTCATCCAACCAACCAGTTATAGCATCATAGAAAGCTATTAGATTGGTCAAACATGATTTATCCTTGGTAAACCCATGCTTCCCACTTCCAATAACCCCCTGCTCTTCAACTTGTTTGGAGATGGCATCTAGAATGAGTCTCTCCATTACCTTCCCAGGGACGGAGGTGAGACTAACTGGTCTGTAGATCCAAGGGTCCTCCTTCTTGCCCTTTTTGAAGACTAGAGTGATGTTAAACATCATCTCTCCTCACCTACAAAACCACTGCCACCACCTCTGCTTCAGTGGCTAGTCAAAGCATTAGCACAACTTACACTTTAAACATACACACTTGGAGGAGATCTAACACCATCATTCATGTTAGATGGACCCACCTGTCCATCAGTATCACTCCTTTTGTGGTTAACACTATAGACATATATACTTGCAGTCTTCCTTAAAAATGTGTTGCACCTGATACAAAAACAGCACTTTGAACTGAACGTAAACATCTTAACCCTCAAAAGACAATTAAGACCTTGGTTTTCACTCACTTCCAAGACAAATGTCTTCCCTAAATGATTTTTTATTTATACAATGCAAATACAAGAGGCAGTGAAAGGGGATTATTTGTTGTATAACGTAAGAAAAAGCATGTCTAAAGTATTTAAAGAAGAGATATCGATTGTTTCTAAATGTTAAGATGGGTTAATAGGACTTGAAATACCTTTAATGCAATCTCAGTTATATTCGATCTTTTCTACTCCTTTAAGTACCTGTCTCTTAAAACTGAGCCATATTTGGAAGTAAACATTCTTCATCTGAATGTAAATTTGACTTCTTCAAAATCAAATAGCTTCATCCAGTTAAACAATATGAAGTTTTTTTTCCAAATAGGTGGGAAAGATGCATAGGGCTAACTAATGAAGCAAAAGCAAGTGTGTTACCATAAATCCCATGCCTCCAGAATACAAATAGCTGACAAAACAGAAGTGAGGAACAGAAAAAAACCACACACAAACAGCATGCCATGGACAAACCCTCAGGAAGGTAACAGGGATTAAACTGCAACTTTGACCTTTCATAATTTTCCAAGAATGAAATAAGCACTATCAGCAATATGCCCTGGCTCAGTGCTCTAGGAAGCCAGTGGATACACACTCACCAATTGCATTACACCAGTCCCCCCACACTTATGTGATTTCCCTGCAGTGTGACAATGCCAAACGGCCATTAACGTTACTGGTTCCTCTCAGCTGCTCAGTCCACTCCTGTGGAACACTCATGCTTGGTGGTGAAGGCAGAAAGACCCTAGTTTTGCACAGGTCCAGACTCTGAAAGTCATTCTTTCTGACCATATTTGATGTAGAATGTCATAATTCCACAATCTTGACAAAACCAGCAAATTGAACCAATGAACCAAATAAGACCATTTCTTCTCAGTGAAACATTTACAATTTTTGAGCTCAGGCTGTAGAATTTCTCCTTATTTTCTGCACGCAAAATGCATTCACTTACAGTTTCACAGAGACTTTAATTTTCTAGTAAGCCAAAGAGTTTTTATTTCGTTATTGCATTTCTAAAGCTGCTCCAGTTTTCATTAGATAACAATTTACCAAACGTTCACATAGAAGATAAAAACTATTAAGAAAAAACTGTAATTAAACAATCAAGTCCATTAGAGAAGATCTGTTTAGGAGGGGAACATAAGCTTTAAGGGAACTGGTAGTTAATGTAGGCATTCAGCTTTTCAGATTGCCTAGAAGGAATATCGTGTATGTGAGAGCAGTTAATTGTTCAGAGCATTTGATGCCCCTGTAAAAAGGTGATTTAATATTAAGATGCAGGACCAATCTGCAATACATAAAGATAATGCTCTGCCAAGAGTATCTGAAAAGAATGACATTGAATTTCTAATGTTTTTGCACCAATAAAGATACAATCTTGTGAGTACTGTGGTTTGCCAACAGGAAGACTACCTCATTTCCAATGTGAAATTGCTCCCTACACTTCATTTGTGTTAACTTCAATATTATTTAGCACACTACAACCTCAATCAGTAAACTTTCTGTATTCAGAGTAATGCTTCAATCATGTTTTGTTTCAGTGTTCCCCTGAATAGCTGGGGACTTCTATCTTTATGATTAGACACATGTTTTTTTATTTCTGTATAGATTTCCAAGATACAGTTGGAAAAATCAGAAACAATTACTCACATAGACATGTTTCTGTTTTCCAATATTCAAAGTGGAACTGGAAGATAAAGACATAAGACAGATGTTGGCAAAGCCTCTTCTGGAATACTGGGAACCAGTTCAGTAATATATTTCAGAGAGATCACCTCAGAATGAAACGGGCGAAATGAAAGGCTACAGATCATAAGAAGTTAGGTTTTTATCTTTGGACAAGTCACTAAAAGGGCCTGGATTGCAAAGCCAACGAAACAAGATTGAGAACTGAACTGAGACTGCTTGTCATAAACGCACCAAGCCCCAAGTAAATATAGTCTGGAAATAAGAGACAGGGCTCCTAGTGACACAAGCATTGGGAGCAATCTTTCCTTAAAAGACAGGGAAAAAACACTAGATTATTTTAAAAAACAGAGCTACATAAGTACATGTAAAGTACAATACAACATCCTGCAGTGACAGGATGTGCAATGAAAAAATGAGAGAATTTCATTGATGTTTTATAGAATTGTAACAGTACGGTGTGAACTTTAAGCATATGTTGAGTCACATTTATTTAAAGCGCTTCTATACAAATCATTGTGATTTGTAGTGATCACTGATAGCAGTCATTCAAAAATCCAGTTTTAAGCACATGCCGAGATCCCACCCAAAACAGGGATAAAAAGCCTGTGTTGCTTCAGTGCCCCTGGCAGCGTGATGGACAATTGCGACTGATGTGAACCACCTGCCTTAGCACTTCCCCAAGAATCCTAGAAGTCCCAAGTATCCTAGCAGAAGATTGAATAGCTTTTTTCTTTTGTTTTTATTTCCCCTCTAGTAACTAAATTAGACCTACTCTACTATAGCCTGCATCACTACTATTCAGTCCATATTTCTACCTGGAATCCACAGTCGGGCTGCAATGCCAACTGTTCAAAGACAGTTGTAGCCTTTTACTTGTAGGAGCAATACAGCTCTTGACGTGATCATTTTTCCTTTGTTTGCCATAGTACTTAGTATTTTCCTTGGTCTTTAGGGCCTTTTTCACAATTTAGACTTAGAAAAAAATATATTTTACAAAACCAAAAACTTCTCTTACGTGACAGGGGGACAGCTGGGGATAGAAGTGTTCTGCTGACATCTGCAGAGATGTGGGTTTTTTTGCTAATTGTAAGATTTACTTATTGATCTGAAATGTGCTTTTTCTCTCAGATTCACATGGAATAGCACAAATCAATTCTTCTTCCTCTTAGGCTATGCTCAGAGAATGAAAGCTGAAGGTAAAAGAATACTTTATTTTTATTAGTAAGATGGCAGAAGTCAAGTCTGCTAGTAATATCAATGTCCCATACATAAATGCAAATATATATTAAAAACCAAACCAAACAAAAAACCAAATTCCAAGGTCTTGAATTAGCACCTCAATAAACTGCACAGGCATGTTCCGACACACTCCTATCTGTCTTGCAATTTATTTTTCTTTTGCACCAGGACAACATCTTGCTGGTACCATCCAGCACAGCTGAATTTTTTGGTATGGGTGACCAGAGCTGTTCTGTCACCTTATCTTCTTTTGAAGCATTAGAGCACATTTAGGCTTGAGAACCTTGCAAATCCTGATTTCCCATCTTTCACTTTTAACTGCTGATCCCCACCAGCCAGAAAATACCACTTGGGATCACACACTGGCAAAAGAGATGGAGAAGTATGGAAGAAAACACTGCCTTAACACTTCAAAGTTGTCTTCTGCAGATACCTTTACACTTTTTAATCTAGCATGCCTCAGCAAGACCGACTATTCTGCTACATTGTCATGACAGTTCTCTCTCACTGACAGTGCAGGTTTGGCTTTACATGCCTACCCAGCTGCTAAGGCCAGTAGCTATCTTGGGACAAATATTTAGTTGTGGGCCTCTCATGTAACAGAATAGAAGTCAACCCTTTCACAGCTAGTAAGTTTGGACAGAAATTCTGACATCAAGTTTTCCAGAAAATGCTTATGTTCTCAAGACAGATTTTTCCTAGACACAATGACTTTAGTTGGAAAGTCACAGTGTCTCAATAAACACATTAAAATGGAAGCTCACTCTGTATCCTAACAAGAGTAGCTCTTGGGTGACTGAGTGACAAAAACCAAAACCCGTTTCAAAGAAATATTCCCTACCTTCTCTTCACTCAGGACATCCCTGCTCCCTCTGCAGCGGTTTTGTTGTTCCCAGAGATTCCAGGCCTTCAACTTGTACAAAATCTCTCTAGTTTCGCCCTAACTCGCATGGCACTGATGCTACCTACCAGCAAGATGCTCCACCCCAGCAGAAATTCAAATTTGACCATAAATCACTGAACAAAAGGCAGCTTTTTCACACGGTGCATAAAGCCTCTTAAGCCAAACACTCTCAGAACAGCTGTCTTGGACCACAACAGACTTAATAATTTAAGTTAAGAATAGCTATTTATTCCTGGACTCCTATAATGTAGAATTTTAAAGGGCAATTAAAAAAGAGTATTAACCCTGAATTAGGGAGTTATGGATGCCCCCTCCCCGGAGGTGTTCAAGGCCAGGCTGGCTGGGGCTTTGAGCAACCTGGTCTGGTGGGTGTTGTCCCTGCCCATGGTAGGAGTTTGGAAATAGATGATCTTATATGTCCCTTCCAACCCAAACCATTCTATGTTTCTATGATTTCTTTGCCAGCCTCATGATTGTTTTGTTTTAAACATACTTTTATCTTCAAATAGCTTCAAGTTTTAGTTGCCAAGAACAGAAAGATGAAAGACAGTTTTTATCCTCACAGTCAGAAGAACATCTCCCATAGACCTAAATGTGTATTATACACTTTTATCACAGATGAAGTAGACCTAGGTTTTGCAACCTGCTTTGTAAAACTAAGGCCGTGCTGCTCACAGAACCCCAGGGAAAGAAACAAAATATTATTCAGGAAATATATCTGTACAAACTGTACCAGTTAAGCTATTGGACACGTCACCAAAATGCTCCATAAAGCCTTTGTACTGAGACAGGAAGACCAGCTCCTGAGGTACACAAGTACCTTTAATTTGACTCCATTCAAATTAGCTGCACTTGACTGAGTTCTGCCACCAGAATGGCAAATCCCTCTATTAAGAAGCACTGCATAATTATACTGTAGAAGGGACATGTGGTCACAACTTATTTCCAATAATCATCACCCAGTTCTGCAAAATCTGTACAAAATGCTTTAGAAAGTTGCTGGATGGATAAGATCTTGACATAGTGATGAATCAAAAGGTATCAGCTGAAGCAGCCAAAATGATGATAACCTAAAAAAGGTTATGTGCACTAGACTTGATGACACTGTGGAGTATTTATATGTTATTTAAAAAATGTAGACTCTCAAAACACATAAGTTAACAAGATTTGTGTCAAGACTTTATAACAAGACTTTAGTCACCAGCACAACTGTAGGCCATCTACCTCCCCAAGTATAAAATATCAGAGTTATGAGAGCAAAAGCTGAAGAAGAAGAAAGAAAGAAAAAAAAAAGCTGCAATCAGGCATTACTACTAAGGTTTCGTCTACACAATGGAATTCAACAAAATTAACCCAAATTAATTTAACTGTATTTGTCTATGTCCATTAAATTCCTTCGCAAACACTTTTATCTGGGAATAAAACATGGCCTTAATTTGGTTTGGCTTTGAAGAGAATTAAAATGATTTCACTGGAGGCCACTTTAATTATGAACGGGAGAGCGCACACAGAGACTTGGGGGATTTAAGCTGCCCTCTTTAAATTCCTACATTTGGTTGACTTGCATCAGTTTTCCTCAGTATCTTGTGTAGACAAGCCCTGAACTGATACCTGCACATGAAGTGAAAAAAATAGAGAATGAGGGAAGCTATGCTGAAGAATTCTCAGTCAACACACTAAACCCCCATGGGAACCATCCAAGAAGAGCTATTATCCAAAAGAAGAGAATTGTTCAACTATTTTAAGTTCAGCTCTAAGAACAATATCATTGAAGTTCAGAGACCAACTGAGAAGTATTTTAAAAGTGCAGCTGTGCTGAGGAAATGCTATTTAAAACACCTCCTATTTGCTTATTTATTTGAATTATTTGAAGCTAGAACTATCAATAGAGGACACCACAAAATCTTTTCTTGAGGCGATTTATTTAAGAATCAGAGGTTATAACCTATTATTGGAGACTAAGATAAATGAAAGTAGAAGAGAAAAAATGAAAAGATCATGCTGTGTTTAAGAGCTATGACACACTCCCACTGGAGAAACCTTACTGAAAGATGGAGACATTTGAAAACAACCAAGCCCCCATAAAATGTTCCAGAACAGCTACAGTCACAATAACAGCTGAGAGGTCCCTCACTCACTCCCCACTGCTGACAGCAGCCTAGAGAAAAGCCCAGCACCTGCCCCGAGTCAGACACTTGCGCAGGGGGATTCATTTGTCTGCTCAGATCTTCTGCTAGAGTATTTTTACAACTGTTTTCATGGAGCTTCAGAGCATTTTCATAGCGCTATTGTTCTTACTCCAGAATGATTAGGTTCTCAGAGGGAAAAATGCCATAGATAAAGGAGAAGATTACAGAAATGGGGGTCCAGAATCAAAACACAGCACCAAGCAGAAGACAAGAGCCTTTCCAGGTAAGGATCCTCTACAGCGCTTCATCAATATTTTTTCTGGATAAAACACCACCATTGTTACACTCTCTTTGCTTTCATGCAGAACAACAGATAAAAAGAACGAAAGTAAGGCAATCAATCACAGTGTTTCCCTAATTTTATTCACTAGGGCCCTCATAGTGTGTTAATTGTATTCTGGCAAAAAGCAGTAGTGCAACAGATAAATGTAATGCTACTGATAAAATTTAATTTCTCTAAAACAAAGATCTTAGTTTCAAATCAAATTAAGTACCAATTATTCTCTTATAGGTAGTAGTAGTATTATACTGTAGTGAAATATAACAATTAGAGTTTCAAATGTTATTTTGAAGCCTCTTATTAAGTGCACAGTTAAGTAACATGCATCTCTTTCACTAGAATATATCTCTACAGCAGCAATATGAACAAGCTAGATCTTTTTTTCCTTATTTTTTCCCCTCATTTTCCTCATTTGCAAATTTTTGCTGACACTGCAAGAAGATACTGTTTCCAAATAGTGAACATATTCCTCCAAATGTCATCCTTCTTTCAAATAAAGAAGGTATGCTGGCCAAAACTCTACTCTTAACCCAGTTTTCTGTCTCATAAACATATAATCCACATGCATAAAATTTAGTTCAGTACATAAAAAGCAAGATGTCTGGATAACCATTACTGCACATACAAAACATGGAGTTTCATTCATTTTTGCAAGTTTGCACTGGGTTAAAAGTGAGACACCTGGGCCTGCAGGCCCCAGGACATACACACAGCTCAACCAGCAACACAGCTAAAATCAGCTTAACCACTTCCCATTTCTTACATTTCCAGGTATTTAGCCCCCTGTTTCAATACTGCGAATTCTAAAATTCATTGTCATAGCAACAGGAGCCTACATCTTCATTTACAATGCAGATAATCTTGCCGATCATGGTACTCACACACAGCCCCATAGCTTCTGGTTTGCCCCCTGTAGCGGTCAGCTTTGGCCATAGCCAGCAGGTGGGATGCACCACAGCCTCGCTCTGCCCCATCCTCCTACGCCTTCCCTTCAGAACATACAGCCGCTGACGGAGAGCCAAGCTGCTAAGGTTAGTTCTCCTGCTAAGGCTGCTTATTCTTGAGCTGTAAGTAGATACACAGCTGATTAAAGCTACCTCTAAGCAACTTTTTAATTTGACGTACTTACAACAGACTTTAAAGAAGAGTTCCTTGAGGCATATGTCGGATGGGCGTTATGCTGCTGGCTTTTGGTGAGGAAAATAATGCATTTTTGCCACAGTAGAAGGTATGAATAAGCAAAATTTTGTCCCCTGAGAAATCTGGAAAAAAAAAAAAAAGTATATTAATAATTGTACTTATTCTATGCTATTTGAATTATAACCAGTGGCAAAAAATAAACTTTACCTTTAACCTTAGGAGCCTAATGGATTCTGCTCTCAATTACCATATGCAACACTTTGCATTAAGATTACTTGGGCACAACCCAAACAATTAAGAAAAAATTTATGAATTATGAATGTACAAAAATATCCTTATGGCTATCCTACATGAAAATGGTAATTTCTGCTTAAAAATTCTTCCAACAGTTCTCTTTCTTAAGATTCAAATACATCTTTGGATGTATTTCTTATTGGAAGATATCAAAATCTAAGGTAATGAAGTACTGAAGAATTAACCAGGACAAGACTCAATTAGGACAGCCATTTTCTTTCACAGAAAAAAGGGACAAACGCATGAAGAAAGAAGAAAGACTACTTTATTTCATGGGATTTCTTTATTTTAAAAGAAAAAGCATTTCTCTTTACATATAATCTACATATAATCTGCTCCTATCTCTTAAATCTAAATCCTGCTGCTTGCAAATACATAGTGCGATTACTATAAGCTTCACCTTATTATTTTAAAAGGCACTTAGAATCAGCTTTACTGTTTCTGGTTATTTAATCCATTCACAAAACTCATAGGCTTGTAACTGAATCCAACTCTATCAAACTCAGGATTTAACAGATACCTGCCCAAACCCTTTCATCATGGAAAGCATTCCTTCCAATAATGCTTTTAAAACAGGCAGAAATATAACAAGGTCCACATTTTTATGAATTTGTGAGAGCTATGATACAAAAACAGAACATCATATTATTTCTCATTAACTCCTACAATACCTATGGAAATAAGCAAATCTCCAGTGCATAAAAGCCCTTATGTAAAAAATCCTGTCCATATAACAATTCAACTGTAACATGAAGGGTTTGTGAGCAAATATATACTACTTCATAAGATTCTAAGCTTTTTTTTGTTTCCTTCACCGTGATATATTTTCATGCAAGAATCATACATCTGACCAACAAATTATCTTCAATTCTTTGCTGGAACTTACTTATGAATGTACCCCATCACAGATATCCTCATACAGCAGTAGATCATTTTAAAGCTCAGAATAACATAAAAAGAATAATTTCATACATTGCAAAGGAAATACAAGGAGCAGTCAAACCGCACTTGCCTATGTGACCCTCATTGTTATTACCTTCACAGAACTTAAAAAAACCCCAAAACTGCAAAACCCTCATCAACTTACAAAAGTAACTTTAAATAGCTCTAACACTTTAAAGATACTTCAACTGCAAGGGATAGAAATAACCATGGAGTGTGAATAAGCCTCAACATTTCCATGTACACCATGTTAACAACCTGAATTATCTACAAAACTCATATTAGCTATGGGGAAATAACTGAAGACTGTTATAAAGCCTTCAAAATCAAAGGATGATGTTTCTGCTAAGGAGATGTAACTTTTATCACTGCCCTGCAAATAATCAAGCATTAAACATGTCCCTTCTTTCAGCTGCATATTAACAAACAATGATTGAAATATTTATATAGTTTTGTTCAATCAATGCATCAGCTGCACAGAAAAATCCATTCCATCCAATACTTGCCCTATTTCTTCAATTGAAAGAGGGCTTAATGCATGTGCTTGCAGTACACACATTTTTTTAGCAAATCACAATGTACCATGTAAACTATGCTAAAAATTATTCCATTTAGTTTGCTATCGTAAATAAGCAATCTGAAAAATTACCATGGATACTACAACTCTCAGGGCACAAGGAAATAAATACATGTAACTCAGCCCTTTTTGGCATTTCTCACACACACGTCAGCTTCAAGAATTTAGTTTCCTGGGCTAGGGTTTTTTTTAGTTTTTATGTATTTCACTGAAGACTATCTTTAACTTGATAGTATAGTATGCACAAACTCAAGCTTGTACATAACTTGCAGTGAGATTTAGAGCAGTTACAGCTATCCCTGCCAATAATTTCTTCAGTCACTCTGTGAAATGCAAATTCTTCCTTACAAGTGGACGTACACCTGACTATCGTATGGGAGATTATCACCATAATCTGTGTAGGAATCGAACATCAAGGCTACCTTCAGATCTTAAGAACTTAATTCTGTTATCATGAATAGTCCTTCTGAAGGAGTCTTCTCCCTTTTCTTTATGTCCTGACTACAGCATAAACTCAGGTTAAGGTCAGCTGCTGCAAATATCCAGTTTAAGATCAACCTTAAATATTGCTTACTCTGGCCGTTGTACTCCCCCATGCAGTGGGCCAACAAACTGAAGAATGCTCCCCACATGACCACAGCTTGGTCCATGACAAATTATACAGAAATGTAAATATACAGAATAAAATTAATGGTCTGAAGTTACTAGCACAAACAGCCTTTCTCTTTGTACTGAACCTTCATCACTTGAAACCTCCTTGTAACCACTGCATAAGAAACACCTATTGCTTTTTCTATTTCCTAAATTTCCATATTCTGACTCAAGTTACCAATGAAGGAAAAGATTTCTCCTCTAGTTAGAGGAATTCTTATTTACCCTGACCAGGGGTTCTGCCATATGAGACACGGAACACGTTTTTCCCCTTCTTGGCTTACGCTCGTTTGACTCAGAAAACGTGTGCAATGGATTGAGCTGACAGGGATATGAAGGCAGAAGCTTAAAGGACATCAAAAGTGTTAGCATTATAAGCTTTGTATAAATACTCTTTCGGATACAATTCTCGGAGCATCCCTTATATCCCTTATCTTCTTGTACACAGAGATTACGGAAAGGTTCAAATGCTTAATTGTATGTCAAGTGCACCATCAACACATTAGGAGTTCAGTATAGTTTTTTAAAAAGAAGTCTTCAGCATATTCATGCCTTGATGTAGGCAATTTAGCTGCTATTTTAAACACAAGGCTTGACTGTCTGTTACTCTTAATTTTGCATTGCGCCTTGCATCAAGGCAAAACACAAAATGGTGATTTTTCCACACTCCCCTGAAAAACACTGATCCCACCAATTGGTTCATCCCACAGCTGCAGTGACAGACTGATGGGAAAGCTCCCTCTCTTATAAGTACCCTAAAAATAACAGCAGAATCAAACTTCTGAGATTCAGATTATGTACAAAAAGCAAGTCCTTAGATGCATCTAACATACAAAGAATAGCAAGTTAAAAGCTTGCCAGGCATTCACGTACCGTGCTAGAATTCCACAGTAAGCACATCGGCTCAGTGTTAAAAGGCAGCTAGGTAAGCTACAGCACCAAAGAGCTCACACAGACACGCTATTCAGCAAAACAAAACTGGTAATTTCCCCTGGCCCTGTGACTCCCATCCTCGTTTCTGTGAAACACTAAATTCCTCAGTTCCTGCATTAAGTTTGGAATACTAAACCATGAAGATTAGAAGGCTTAATTCTTTTTCTTAGTAAAAGCTATGGTCTGATGTCATCTCAAAGATTTTTAGAACAACTAGACAAGCAAAAGAAAATATAAAGGTATGAGACATGGAATGGAGAATGATTCATTTCACAACATTCTGAAGATGCATAATTTAAATATCTCAACGCGTGTTTCACTTAAACTACGTAAGTAATTGAGTCTGTGGAGCACCCATTAGGAAAACTGAAACCCTATCTGAAATCAGACAGATCTAGAGAGAAAGCACTCCTCCTCCCATCCGAAGAGTACAGAGCAACATATCACAGGCGCAGCACTAAAGGCCACTGAAAAACTCCATGGCAATGCTGGCAACTGAGGAGCCACAGCTTGTCATATAGCTGGGCAGAACCTCGGTCTTGAACAACTCCACAGCTTGAGGTGCCAAGTTGTAGCAAAATCATGCAGTGAAGGTCATGCATCACATTTCATACAGAGAGAGAACTGAAACACAACTATAATCACTTAAATGGATACTACCCTGTTTTAAGTACTCTGAAACACTCATTCCTACAGTCACTACAGCAGCATTAAAGCACAATTCTTATAAATCATTTTCAATTGCTGGAATCTTTGCCTATGTTAAAAATCTGCAATTTAGTCTCACAGTTAGTGAAAAACACCGTATTTTTTTTCAATTATGGGTTATTTCTAAAACTTTCTGCCAGAGTAGGGAGAACAGAAAGGTGTAAGCGCATTATTTACAATGCCTACTCAACAGAAAGGGGAAAATGTTCAACTATATAAGCAGAAAAGTACCAACTCTGAATTAAGTCCTGAAGAAATTGCTGAGAGACATCCTACTGCAATTGGAGAGATCTCTCTTTGGAGTCCTAGGGAAAGAAATAATAGATACCTCTGAGGAGCAATGTCTGAGGAACACCTTGCAATAGGTCGAACACCTCAGGTCAGCCTGCATGAAAGACTTCTGTCACTATACAAAACCTTCCACAAAGAGGGAGGATTTCTCTGTGACCAACAACTGAAAAGTGTGCCTGATGGCATAAATTAATTTGTTTAGAGGAGTGCTCTAATTGACAAAATCAACTCAGGGTTGACCTACAGATCAGACCTACCTACAGAAGAGGGGTTTGCGATGCTACCTCTGACAGCAAACTTCCAGCAGAGGTAAAGCTTCAGATTGCCTGATTCTGGCCCTTTTTCTCCTCAGTGCTGTTGAGGAACTAGTCTTACCAGAAGGAGGGACTGGAGTCGCCCTCTGACAGGCTGTCTCATGCCGCACATCTGGAGTTCCACGATGCTGATTTGACTATGATCTGTTCTAAAACTAACTGAAACTCCCCCAAGTGGAGTGTGGTAGCCCCTGAGGATGTTGGCAGTATTAGTCTGGCTCATATGAGAAGCATATATTGATTTATATGCTGCTGTGAAATATCAGTATAGAAGTGATTAGTGAAGACAAGACATATACTAAATATATTTTTCAAAACTTGTCAGACAGACCCTTCACGCTCAAATTACAGATATCCTGGGGAGCCACCAGAAGAGGTGAAACCTATTTTCTTTAGTGAAATAAAAAAACAGTGAGCTTGGTCATTTGTGCCTCTGTCCAGGCTTACCAAAGAGTTGGGGCTTTGTTCTTTTGGGGGATTTTTATTTTGGTTGGGTTTTTGGTTTGGTTTGCGTTTGTTTTTTTTTCCCAAATAAAACCACAAATCATGCAGATCTTTTTTAAAAATAAAGGCAAAGTAGTACTGTACTATTACAATTCTCTGCAATTTTCTTGGAATCTGTTTCTGGTTTGTGTTGCAACTCCTTTTCAGATTTATGCTTATACATATTAGTAAACGATACATTGTTCAAACAAAATGTTTAGTGTGAAATTATCTAGTATTAAGAATGACTGTTCATGAAAACTTAAAGAAAATACAAGATGCCCTAAGCAGCAATAAACTCCCTTCTTCATTTAGTTAAATAAATTTGGTAACAATCTTTAAGTTTCCTCACCACAAATAAGCTATAACTACCCCTACAGTTGTAAAAATTTATAATCTTTAATATTTTATAATTTATAATTATAAATTTTAATATATATTTCAATTATTATAAATTTACCTGTTTCCTTTAATTCTTTAATTAATAAGCAGACAATAGGCTCAAGGAGGAAAACTGGAAGCTGATGAATCAAGAAAAGTGTTCTAAGGAAATGTACAGAAGAATTGTACACACATAAAACCACCATTAGCAACCAACAGATATTTGAAGATTGATGTTAAGATAGTGAAGCCTGATTTTTGAGAGCTTTTGATCGGTCCAGACGAACTTCAACAGGATTCATGGATATTCAACATCTCTAAGAAGTAGACCATTAGTTCTAATTGCCACTGTCGTCATCATCTATTATTACGTTCTCTAAAAAGCAGGACACAGTTGGAGTTAAATATCAGTGTGCGAAACAGGAAATTTAGAAAGCCAGGAAAAAAATGGAAATTGCTACTGATTACAAAATAAGCCTGGAGGTGGGGGAATAAAATCCTTCACCACACTGAATATTAATGTCTACAGGCAATAACTAAAGAAAATAATAACAGTGCCTGTTTTTTTCAAATTATGTACGAAATTCACCTATGAAAACAGTGCCTGTAAACTAAATGAAGAACAGTCTCTTCTAAAACAAACTACTCGCCATAGACTACTAGACAGAAAAAAAGAGGGGACAATACAAAAGATTTTGTATTCTCCTTGAGCCTTAGTCACCAAACATGATGACAACATCACTCTAAGGAATTAGAACACGTTTTGCAGAGCTTACTGCAAGCTTCAGCACAAAAATCCTTCCATTCAATCTACTGCAGAAGGAATTATTTATATATATTTTTTTTAAAGATCTCAAACATGGATTTCAGAAATACCTGTATTTTTCCTCTCATAACAAAAAAGCCCTGGAAAGGAGACAGATCCATAAAAGAAAAATACCTTGAAGCTATCCAAAGTGACATCCTCTTCCACACAACTAAATTTTTGTCTTTAAAATAAAGACACGTTGATCAAACTCCTCTGCTGATCTGAAGCTAAATGCAAAACTGATTGGGAGTCATTGCTATTATTTTTAGAAACCACGTATCATCACTTTGGAAAACACAAACTATCAATTTATTACAAATTTTCAAAGAAGCATGGCAGAAAATTGCTCAGTAAGAAAGAATCCTCTTACTGTTGGTTCAAAATAAACAGATGTGGAGGTGGCGCAGGAATGATTTCAGTGATGATCTATAATTTCAGTTAGGCGTTATAAGGAAACAGAAACAGCTGGGGGAGGAAAAGAGAAAGAATCTATTATTTGCAGGGTCCCACAACAACACATCAGTAGTGTTTGGTAAGACAGATGCTCAAACAGCCAAGACTATAGGCTGCATAAAAGGGGGAAAAAAACAAACCAAACCACCTGATTTTGCTTGAAACCATGTTCTTCTATCACCTGCAAAAAAGCAGCAAAACGAGCTGATGAAAATGCTGGTTTAAGGAGTAACTAACCACAGCACAAGAAGCAGAGACATAGTGTTACTCTCATTTCCCAGTTTAGTTTTGCAGAAACCTATTTGAAAAAATATGCTTTTTTTGGTGTATGTCAGTGACTTTCCACTAAATCAGTCTGCCAGACAGTGAATACATGCAATGTTCGCTCATTTGAGTCAGCTTTTCTCTTATTTACAAATGTTTTGAAAAACCTCCTTTTCAGTTTGCTGAACCAGTCAGTTAACCAGCAGTATTCTCCATTTCATGATGGACAGAATGCTAACGGTGAGGAAGGGCAGGGATGAACACCTATTTCTCTTCTCCCACATCTATACTCCAAGCAGTCTGAAAAAATACTGAGACCTTTTTCAGCAACTTTGCTGACTCTATGGAGAGGTGTAAAGATGAAATTTGGGGTTTACTTTTTACAGCACTTTTGCTGGCACTTCTAGGCTTGGCAACTTTCTCCTGGACATGGGTAAGGTGACTATATCAACCAGCACAACATAAACTATTTACTCTGAATAGAAATAGTGAAAAGTGAAGAGAAATACTTAAGTTTTATACATCAGTTGCAATTTGCTGCATTGCTTCAGTGAAGAATATCCAATATTCTTGCACAAGGGCACTAGGCCTTAAAATATAAATCCAGCATTTTGATTGTGAATGCTAAGAATAAAGTTCAATACAAGAGCACACCAGAAGCTGCACTAACAAGCATAAGCATAATAAGCAACATACAGCCTTACGACCCTCCAGATTCACTAGCTCCAATATTTTTCCAGAAACAGGAGGTAGCTCTCAATGCTGCAGGTGCCAAACCCTTCTGTTTTGTCTGGACCCATCCATCTAACTTTAGTTAATAACAGCGCACAAATACCAGCACGCTTGCAGGCACCGTTAACATCTCTGCATTCACAGAACCAATACATCAATTACACATGTAAAAAACTTATTTGGAAAATCGTATCAGCTTTGCAGGAAATTGTCCTGTGAGCAGCAGAGAGCAGGAGATGTCATTTTCTTTAGAATTCTGTCCTTTAACACTCTAAACTTCTGGGGCCCAGTGCCCAGGCAACTGCTGTCCAACAGCACTGAAAACAGTATGGTTCTAGTTTCAGTCTTCTCAACCAGCCACAGACTTTCACAAATTTTGTAAGAATTTGATTAACTTTGACAATTCTAACTATTTTTTGAACTGTACAATGCTTTCAGGGGGAATGGGAAGAACAATAAACAGAGATGGATGAGCGTAAGCTGCAGTAGAGAGGCTGCTAGAAAAGCATGCCCTTTCCATGACACTTGATATCAGTTCAGGACTGCATGCCTGTGAGTTGCTAGCCTGACAATATCCAGTGATATCTGAGTTCAAAACTTCATTTCCAGCTCAGTACAACCCCAATTTGTAGATCCCAATGGCAGAGTGGAGGTTTACCCACTTATTCAGCCTTTCTTCTTACTAAGAGATGGGGAAAACACAGTGCAAGAATTTCAGAACCCCTAGTCCATAGCTGAACAAGTCTTTCAGCGAATGGAGATTTGAAGTTCTCCCTGGACAGTTAATAGAGGTAAACAGGCTCTACTAAGGTGTTCTAGCTGTGTTTTTGAATCTCCATTAACTATTTGGGGAGTCTAGGTTCTTAATTCCAGGAAGATGGTTAAAAATTACATCATATAAGTACTGTGTTGTATATATCACTTTAAAATTGCAATCAATCTTTTAACAAGTTGGATGAATTCAGACATTACAAGAAATGGTAGTGTAGTATTTAAATATCTGTACCAACAATTAAATACTAAATATACATACATTAGTGTTTCCTTATACTGCAGGAAAGGGAGATTTTATTTTTTTTTCCTGTGCAGCAGAAGTAATTTTACCTCTTTCCTTTCTTTGAAGAAGTTGGCTGTTATAACTAGTTATCAATAGCTGCCAGATAAATTGGGTCTCACTGGTCCAATAACATGGCCTGGAAATTAAGAGGCACAGCACATCTCAGTTGTCACTACAAGACTGTTTATCAAACTAATTTAATCACTCTAATAACCCTTTTTTCTAACTGATAGACTTTTAGAAGCTCGATTTTTGGGGAAGCAGAAAGCTATCTGGCATACAGCTCTGCTTAGGCCCAGCTTTCAAATAAAAGTCATCTGCATAAATACTAGAATGTGTTATGGCCTTTTCTTATTTCTTTCTTACAAAGAAGACATATTTTTCTGTTATTTTTAAGAGGCACACTGGGAATTTCGCCAGTGCTTGTCCTTCCTATACTGCAAAAGATTTAATACAACAGATAAAGTAACTAGATGCTGATCAACTGTGTTATTTTTATTGTTCTCATGAGTGGTTCCAACCCCAGCAACTTACAGAATATCCCTGTTCCACAAGAAGTATGTTATATAACTCAGATGGCATATCAAGAACACACCAGCATCCCTTAGTATTGTTAAGGTCCAGCCGTTTCTGCCAACAAAAGCTGTTCTTGATAACCAGGGGCAGTGACTAGCATGGCTTTACCCACAAGAGATACAGAGAAGAGACAACTGGCTTCCTTTTTAGGTGGTGTCTCCCCTTGAGAATGTTTTTAACATCACAAGAATCAGAAGTGCATTTAACAAATTGTCTCACTCCATCATAGAATCGAGCAATTCAGTAGATGCTTTCACAATCAATGAAAAAAATTTATTGAAACAATTTCTTTGTATGTATTAAAATCTCTGTTAACAATAACCACTGAAAAGAGCGCAAATCTTTCTTAATTTCTGCATAAAGGGAAAGATCATTCCCTCACAAAATAGAACTACCTCACCATGAAAATTTATCCAATTGCTGAGGCAACTTTTCAACCAAAATATTTTAATAAGACATCCTTTTCATGCCTGCCTGTTTAATAAGACAAATAAGACATTTGTTAGTTTATTACACCACCAGTGCACAATTTATTTCAATGATACAGCAACAATAAATAACTTACGAACACAAATGAAACAGCCAAATCTCATAGCCTCCAGTGAAATAATATATGGAACGTAATTACATGCAGTACACATTCTGCAAGGGATGTTGACTCAGTTCCAAATTTAGCAAAACATGACCAGGAAATAAATGTCTGGGATTTAACCACAGTGTGTGTTTGAAGCTCTTCAGTCTTGAAACCTACTATTTGCCAAACTTCAGCTTATAAGAGTGTTAAAGATCCTCTAGTCCTCTTGTAAAGAATTAACAACTCCATGAAGAGATTTTTTAGAATCTTACTGGTCTAATTTACACTGAAACTTACTTTAGTTACTCAAAAGGATTTTAATCTCTCTAGATAAGTTTTCCAAAGATTTTTAACATCAATGTGAAATCAGTGTCAGCTTTTCATGCTTGAAAAAAATGGAGAAAGTTCAAAAAGAAATGTGAGAGGAAATTATTTACTTGGAAAGGAGTTAGTTCTGTCTCCTTTATCAACATATTGACTGGCTCCTTCATTTAGCTATACAAACAGTATCAACTTCATCCATATGCTGTCTGCCCTTATGTACATTAATAAAACTGAGAGATAAGGTATGGATAGTTTTTGTCTATTTTTACTGACATTCTTTTTGTCTTCACAAAAGAGTTAATTCAAAACTACATTAACTTACTTATGTGAATCTGAATGAACTTAGTTTGGGCTATAGCATGCTTCTGCAATGCTAAAAATTTATTACAGAGCCCATGCAGCATCTAGAACAGATGACATATTTGTTTTGAACTGTCCTGATTTTAAAGGTTTAATAGACTAGAAACTTGGAGTTTCTAATCACCTTATCTAAAATGGTTATACTTCAGGCAAGTCAAAGATCATATTTTCATCATGTAGCCACTGTCTACTAGCTTAGTCTGTAGACACTGAGCCAATATGCGCATCATAGTGTAAATACAATGGAATACAAATTCTCAAGGACTTCATGCACCGTAACTATAAAATGAGTGTTTAAGTACTATAAAAGTCTTTATATTGCATTAAATGTTTAAACTGTATCCTTCCACTGCTCTATACAGATTATTTTCATATTACAATACATTAAGGTCTTCTTCAATTAAGATGGATCTCTTTTTAGAAAGACAGACTCTTGCTCTAAATTGAACCAGTCAGTATGTTTTCTTAAGAAAACACCCTGATGATTGGACTGTCCAGTGAGAACATATTTTTTTTAAAGCATACGTTTAATTCTTTTCATTGGGGTCTAGAACTACCTGCCTTGGAAAAAACACAGCTTTACTGTGAAAAAGGAATCTTCAAGACACACATAAATTTCCTGGAATTCCCTGAGAACCTACCTTGGACAAAATTGACCAAGATGTGAATTTTTGTTTGGATACACTGGCCTGAAAAACTGTGTGAAGTTACTGCCTCACAGACATGTCTTCTTTCAGTGGTGAAAGACATGATTTAACCAGTTTGTAAAAAAAGAGCATGAATCTGAATTTCTCACTATGGAGCAAGACTTAGGAGTATTTTACTCCTGGTAAATAGTAAATGCATTATGATTTCATGAGGACTACGAAAAAATTAGTCTAGTCCACACTGTTAAAATAAGTACTGAAACCTGTAAAGGCATATACCAGAGGTAAAGAGCATAAACTAAACTGTTTTCTACATATGAAAAAGCAAAGCTACATGTTTGCACTCACTGACAATATCTACCTCGTACAACAACAATATTATTGTTGTTATGTAACAAAATTGTCTCATAATAGGCAGTTATTAAAATAACCAATCCACCTAACAATTAAATCTCAAAATGACAGAGCATTGCCTGTAATTAAAACACACTTCGATTTCCACCCACGGTAGGCAGAGCAGCCCGAGTATCCTAATACAGCAGTTACTCTTTATTAATTGTATCTTAATGGGGATTCCTCAGACAAATTCAATATTGAAATTCAAAGAGACTACAATCAAATGGCACATAGTCTTAAATTAGCTTAAAATTAACAGTAACTGCCAAATGATGAATTTAAGAGTAAGCTGCGGGTAGTGACAGGTAATGTGCCCCAGTTCTTTGCAAAACCAAATGCCACTGCTCTATAATTAGCCAAAATACTCCTCTGAAAATACTGCCACAGCAATAGCCAAGATGACACTTAAATAAAACAGAGTATCATTTCTGTCTTATCGTGCTGAACAAGTTATATTAACTCATCAGAAAATTAAATGTGAGGTCTGTTTTCTATTGATAACCACCTCTCCTTACAGGAAAGTACTGGGATATTGCTTACATCCCAAAAAAGGCAGTTTCCTAAAAACTTCTAAGTGGTAGTTTGTTATACTTGAGGTGGTGCCATCACCAGACCTGGGGGAAGACAGCAGAGGTCTGATGAAGACATATAAAACAAACTAGAGGTTATCAGAATTCTGTGCAGAGGACAAGACCAGAGCAGACACTGAAGGGAGAGGGGTGAGGGGGGCAAGAGACACTTGGGCTTATTTACAAAACAGAAAAAAACTCTTGCCAAAGTAGACATTGCACTTAGTAGGAATCATAGAATAGTTTGGGTTGGAAAGGACCTTTCAAGGCCATCTAGTCCAACCTCCCCTGCCATGAGCAGTGACATCTTCAACTAGATCAGGTTGCTCACCTGTCCAACCTGATATGGAATGTTTCCAGGGATGGGGCATCTACCACCTCTCTGGACAACCTGGGCCAGAATGTCACCACCCTCAGCATAAAAAATTTCTTCTAGCTAGTCTAAATCTTCCTTCTTTTAGTTTAAAGCCATTACCCCTTATCCAATGGCAACAGACCCTGCTGAAGAGCTAAAACGTTAAAAAGCTAAGAAGTCCTCAACTTTCCAGTGGGCCCCCTTGGCTACTGAAAGGTCACAATAAGGTCTCCCCAAAGCCTTCTCTTCTGCAAACTGAACAACTTCAACTCTCTCAGCCTGTCCTCACAGCAGAGGTGCTCCCGCCCTCTGATCAGCTTTGTGGCCCTACTCTGGACTCACTCCAACAAGTCCATGTCCTTCTTACGTTGAGGCCCCAGAGTTGGATGCAGCAGTGCAGAGGGTCTCAACAGAGCAGAATAGAGGGGCAGGATCACCTCCTTTGACTTGCTGACCATGCTGCTGGAGAGACAGCCCAGGATATGGTTGGCTTTCTGAGGTGTGAGCACGCATTGATGGCTCACCTCCAGCTTTTCATCCACCAGTCCTTCCAGCATGGCTGTTCTCCATCTCTTCATCCCCCAGCCTGTACTGATACTGGGGGTTGCTCTGACCCAGGTGCAGGACCTTGCACACTTGACCTTACTGAAGCTCAGGAGGTTCAGATGGGCGCACTTCTCAAGCCTGTCCAGGCCCCTCTAGTTGACATCCTGTCCCTCAGGTGCATCAGCTGCACCACTCAGCTTGGTGTCATCCACAAATTTCCTGAGGGTGCACTTGATCCCACTGTCTATGTCATTGATGAAGATATTGAACAGTACTGGTCCCAATATGAACCCCTGAGGGACACCACTTGTCACTGATCTCCATCTGGACATTGAGCCATTGACCACTATCCTCTGGATGCAACCATCTAACCAATTCCTCATCCACTGAACAAGTTCACCCATCAAATCCATCTCTCTCCAATGTAGTGAGGAGGACAGAGTGGGGGACTGTGTCAAAGCTTTACATAAGCCCAGACAGAAGACATCCATAGCTCTTTCAGGAACTGAAAAGCTTACACAGCACAAGGTACAGCCTCAAGACAGCAACACAACAGCATTTCCACCTTTAACCTTTAGCCACCTAAGCCAGAGTTTTCTTTTCCAAGTCATGCATCAGGGGACACACAGAGAAATAAGTTCCTTAAAGTTGGTAAAATGAATATCCAAGATGGATCTGTTTTTCCAAGAAATAACTAGATGCTTAGAAGTGAATTTTGCCATCGAAAGATTTTTAAATTGGCAATATAAGGTGGAATAATAGATAATTTCTTTTCCTCCTGTTTTCAGATCTGCAGATTCCCTGGCCTACTCTAATTTCCTACTCTTCTAGTCCTTGAAAAGCAAAATCTAACAAAAGTATACTGTAGAATTAGATACTTCAGATATATAGATGAGACAGTTTTGATTTAGATTAGACACATAACAGTTAATAGCATATTAAGTGCTAACTGGTATTACCGACACCAAGGTTCGAGAAGGTAACCTAGATGAGTCATGCAAAGTTTTGACTCCCAAGAACCAGGTTCAGAATTTTTTTTCAGTTAAATTAGGCACAAAATGTGGAAAGATTAGAGTCTAACTTTTCCTATGCAGACAATGCTTATCTCTACTTGACCACTATCACTAGCAAGAGACTGGAATTGGCTGGTGGCACTGCCCCAAATAAAATAATCACTTTTAAAAGATTAAAGAAGCCATTAACGTGGATTGACTTTGTCCCAGCAGAACAGAGCAATGCAATTTGTTCAGTGCTGGTGATCTGGCAAGGACAAATAAAATTAGTCTGACACCCGAGTAGAAAGGCAGAGACTTGTGGATGCTGAGTGCAGCGTCCAGACTCACAAGTGCTTTTGAAGTGACAATGGTTACAGCTTCTTCTCCATGATCGAACTGGATTCTTATAAAATTCTCAGGCTTTAAAAGCACAGTCTCCAATTTAATCAGAAAATTTTAGTAGAAAAATACACTATTTCAAAGGCAGGCAAAACCAGCACCTGCAAGAAGACAATAAAATTTGCCACCCAACAGCCTACCCTAAACCCTATGACCAGTGATGACCGTTCACCATCTTTGCTACACAGATTTCTTACATTTAGAACAGATTGGGAAATACCAAAAGTATTAAAAATAATTCTTTTGAAACAAGAGAAGGTTAAATTAGAGTTAGCTAGATTAGAGGATTCTTCTGTTTAATTTCACCTTTTTTTCCCGATTCCTTTCTACTCAAAATACCATGAACCTGCCATTAGGTTCCCCAAGTTTTGCAAGAATGGCTGTCTTGATACTTCTGTGTTCTGCCTCCCCTATTCATCCATTCCTCATGGTCAACTTGTCTCATGATTCATGCTCACATAATCCTGAATAATAAAAAAATAAATGTAGAAATAATCCAATAGAAAGACTTATTTTCTCATATCCCTGCAAGTGGCTAGGTTCGTATCTCTTTATTATCCAGTAATGAAAAGGCCCTTCTGCAAAGCAAATTGGAAGACAGATGCTATGAATTTAACCTTGAGAAACACGGCTGAATTCCCTGACATCTACAGGGCTGAAGTTTCAATACTGGCTGATGTAGAATAAATAGTTATTAAAAACTCTCAACAAGGTACAGTGTGACACCTAAAGTAAATTTAAGTGCATCTATTTCAAAGCTAGGAATCCTAATAAGAAAGTTCTGTCTGATCTTCCAAATCCTATTCCTGACGCTGGAGTGAGCTAAAAACCTTCTCTCCTCATATGTGCATTTTCTTTTAACAAGTTACATCTAACATCACAAAGTACTTACGCAAAAATCTGCATAACACTTATTAAAGCCATTCTGAAGGACATTAACACCCAGCCACACCCCGATCATTGCCAGACCATCACAAATCCATGCAGTTCTTGAAGGAGGCTCTGCAGACAGGCCCTGTGACCAGTTGGTCATATCATCAGAGATACCAGAGGAACAAGCATTATTCCTCCGTGTGGCTTCATAACACTTGACTCCTACCACGCTGTAGATTTTAACAAAAATAGAACTCCACACCTTACCATAGATTTGGCACTCCCTCTCTTCTGCTCAATGTGTTCCCTTGTTTTCAGAACAGCATCACAGTGCAATAATATTCCCCATAGCTTTCTAGATCTTCATCACAACTAACCACCTTATGAATTAAAACATTTAGATATATTTAAAAACTGTTTCTCCTTCTTACACTCCAGGCTCAATTCCAGCTGGTTCTAAACTGCCTCGTATATTTCATAACTTTCATATGATTTAGATGTTTATGCTAGAGCATGAAGCAGGCTTGAGTCCACTTAATATTAAACAAGGCTTTCCTCATTGCTCCAGCTCAAGGAATGCAAGGTTAAAAAATGTAGTCAAATCACTGTTTATATGAAGACCTTGTATGAAGTTGGCAGAGCTCACAAATGCTTGATAGGTTTGGTTTCACAATGGATCCGATACATTAGCAGGTCGTAAGTACTGAATCATCTCATCATCTCACAAGGTGCTACAGACTACTACACAGAAAGTTGACATGTTCCATGGAACCTGGTCACAGTAAAGTTTTCAAATTTCACACTGATAAAGGTTAGGATGACTTTCCCTTACAATTCCAAGAATAATTCCTAGAATTTACAACAATAATAAAAGAAGATATTGTATTTGGGGTTGTTGAAATTGGTTCTGAATTAACTTAAAACTATCATATTTGTAGGTGCACAAGTGCTCAGGGCTATCTCTGTGTGCAACATGTGGGAAACCTCTACTTAGAAGCTTGTCCTGATGCGGCCTTACAAGGCACTGAGAAGACATGTGTGAGAACTGGGATAACATAGAAATGGGGGTCTAGGAAAACCTGAAGAAGTGAAGGCAAAAAGAAGGGAAGCCATGAGGGAGATAGGATTATTGTCATGAGAGTAGGGACAAAGGCGATACACCTACAGGAAGCTATAGGCTTCATTAGTCCCTATTCTTGTTGAAAGATTTGTTTACAGTGAATGTCAAACCCAAGGTTAAGCTTCAAAATTATAAACAAACAGAACCTATCAAATGAAGACACCAAAGCAGAGATATTTTCCATGCTGCAGTGCTATGGACTTTCATAAGGTCCGATAGGACTCCTTCACCACCATGAGGAACAATGACAGAAAACACACGTTTGAGTAATGGAAAATTGATGTCTAGCACATATTTTGTTATCCTGAGAACCTTAAGTATTGAACTTCCAATTTATGATCAAAAAATTATTAGGATTCATAGCAGTGAAAAAAACAAGACCCAGCCTCCAACATGGAGGCGAGGGGGAATCTCACAATTGATAATGCATGTCAAATATAATAACAACATATCATAAAAAAAGTCAGTGCTTCCCAAGTCACAAATATGCACAGAAGTCTTCTATCTCTGTATGAGGATATAATAACACATTGTTCATTCTAACAAAAGAAGTAGACATTTAAAATTTGACCACTGCATGGCCTCGAGGCCATAGTTTCCCAATTGCATGCACAGCCACAGGTGCTAGAATAATATCCTGGCCATAGCTCCCTTGTAGGTCAAATTCAGTAAATGCAAGAATGCAAAATTTTTATTCAGTTGTCTTTTGTGTAAGCATTATAATACAGTCTTTAATTATATCCTCAATCTGGTATTTTCATTAAAGATCCCTGCTTTTAAACATTTTGCAGAATCAACAGGGCCCACTTAATCAGCAGGTTTTTCTCATGTTCAGTTGCATATGACCACGCAAGCATGGCCCCAGGAACTTCCCTTACAGTAACCTTTTGTTACAGTTTGTTTCCCTACTGTAACCTCTTGAAGGGAGGTTCAGGATTTTTTTTCTCTACTTCCATGCTCATTTGTTCAGTACATATATGTCTCACAAAACATTAATGAGTTTAGTTAAGAATGTGCCTGTAAGGTGTGCGAGTACTATTTTAAAAATGGAGCCAAGGAAGACAGACTAGTTTAAAAAGCTTTATTAATTTTGCGTCCCTGCACTTTATTACAAATTTAGAGGGTATTTAGCAATTCAAAATTAGAAATCTGTTTCCCATGTACTTATTTTTCAGCATAATGTTCAAGACAGACCCTGTGGTGTCAAATCAAGAACACAAGCCACAGTTTCTCATACTTTTCTCGTGTACATGGTAGAAAGTAATTATTTTCAGCTCCATTTAGTTTGCTGCTTTAATTTATTGAAGGTCCCCTCAAGCAGCTCTGTGGACCTCATGTGGCAGGGGAGGAAAAAGCAGTAGGGAAGAACTCAATCCCGCACTGCTGCCAAGCGAGCGTTACGTGTAACATGCTTCCAGGGAAGGAGCAACACTCGCGTGAAAAGTTTGGTTTAAGCAATGCATTTAACATCACTGAGAAATTCTGTAGCAGAAGCAGCGAAAAAATCCAACTCACCATGGTAGGTTCTACTTGCAAAAATCTCCCTTCTCTCCTGCATGCCCTATCTCATTTTGGTGAAGCAAATGAGGCAGGCATCCACATCAGCAAACCCACTTTCTCCCTAGAAAAGGGACAAAGAAATCAGCAAGTAAATGGCAATTTCCAGAAGCTGATAATCAGCCGAACACCGTTTATTTAGCAAATGTATTGTTCAGTTCACTGGCCTCACCAAGGTTATTACTAGAAGGATCTTCCATTTATTTAAGTCTCATAATGGATTGCACCATGTTATTACAGAATGAACTGTTAATAAATATAAAAGCAAAGAACTAAACTCAAAACAGAGCTTCTTCAGTGACAGATCAGCTGCTGCAGCAGTTTAACATGGCAATGACATGGATGGTTTTAGGAACTTACTTAGCATCCAAGCTTTAGGAAACACAGATAAAGATTCATTTAATGAGTAACACTGCATCATCCATCAGCTTTGTGTTGCCACAGGCAATAGGCATGCTGTTAGCTTGTTAATAATTTTAGTTGGTTTCTTTGGTTGGCTACACTTAATTGTTGTCAACCAGAAAACAAATTAAATTCTTGTTTTCTTTGCAAGACCCTTATGCTCAGCATTCCAAAACAACTAAGTGACAGATGCTAATTTGGGGGGTAGAGAGGATGTTTATAGCTGCTTACAGGAATAAGGTAGGTAAGGACCCTGGTTGTGTTTGTAATATGTTTACCTATTTAGGAAGGCAGGAGGCAACCGTCCAGCTGATTTTACTTCTGATTTTTTGAAGCTCTGCAGTATCATGTGCCTGTGAGAAAGGAGAGAAGGCCAGAACATGTTTTACTCCAAAAGTGACACTGTAAAGTACATTTATCATTCCCATTCCGCACTCTGACCCTGGAATCTGAATCTGTAGCACTATTAAGGAGAAAGAATTTCTTCATTTCTTCCAGCTTTGACCATTCCCAAGATTACTACAACCACTTGAGTATCTCACTGTTGATACCACAATAGCGTTTCCATCAAGAACTTCAAACAGAGCCCAATCCAATTCAGATTAAACAAAAGAAACATTCATTATCAAACAGAGATACAGAAAGTAAGCTTTCTGGAGGGAAACATTGTTTGATTGCTGGCACACATTAACCTAGACAGATGACAGTTTCTTAGGAATGCAACCCCCCTACCGTTTGATTCAGAGAAACAAAGGCAATATACCTCAAACCCAGTTAGGAGGGCTGGTTTTCCACCAGTCAGACTGTACAGTCCATACCAATGACAGAACTGAGTAAACTATTCCAGTTGATCCAGTATATTTAGTCCCTTTCTACTCATGAAACATTTATCTGCCGATTGAGATTTATTGATTTTGTTAAAAAAATGTCATGATTTAAAAAAAAAACCAAACAAAACACACCACAAAACCAACCAAACACAATAACAACAAAGCATTCTTCAAAAAGAATCCTCATTATTAATTAAATTAACCATGAAGAATAGACCCGAGTGGTTTAAGGAGCTATATGATGTTTTGCTTCCTGACTAGATATGTTACCATGCTGTAGTAGCTTTTTATCTGATTTAAATGTGAAGAGAGCAAAAATGATCAGCGTGTGCTCTTCTTTTAAAGCCTGTTTAGTGATACTCTGCCCAAATATCATTCTTTCTGACCCTGACTAAATTCTGCTTCTTGTCAGTCTAAGAGCCATTAATCAAGGTCTTAAAACGTTGTATGTTTTGAAGTTTTTATGGCTACCATTCTTATACTTGCCTTCTCCCAGTTCTTTGAATTTTTTGTTCCTCCTAGTTACAACATATTACACTTCTCCATATAGAATTTGCCTTTTCTTAACAAATTCATATATATATTTACTTGTATATTTATGTAAGCATATCCACATATTTGTTAAATATATTTGTTTTATAAAAAGAGAATAAAACCCTCTTTTCTATTTTCCACTCTCAGCTACATTTTTCTTAGTATACGTTGTCATGCAAATTCATTTCAATATAACACACCTTCACCAGTCATCCTTAAAGCTCAAAGACACTGGCTGCTTCCTAGGATTCATGTCAGCCACATCGAACACTAAGTTCACTTCTCTGTGAAATTCCACTAAATGGAAAAACAACTACAGTAAACCTGACCAGGAAGAACTAAATACCCTCCATATTCATACACAGAGTATTTGGGAGAGGTGGTGGTCACAAAAATAATGAAGAAAGCTTTTACGGAAAGAACATAAACATTTCCAGTAAGTTCTTATAAAGGTAATAAATGCTTTCATCTGTGTCTTGTTTACAGCATGACCAAAATGTGACAATTCCTCACCAATGATTTGCGAAGGTTTTGGTGTAGTAATACCTTGGTATGATTGCACTGTGATAAGCACTGCATATTCTCACATTTTATTATATAATACATATTATCGATATATCGATTATATTACTGTTCAAGCTCAGATTTACAATTCTATCTCTGAAAAAAAAAATATAGACATTTCCAGTCATGCAGATGACAGTTACACATACTCTTTCATTAGCCTAAAGGAACATACATACTGAACATTTCCAACTTCAAAATGCAAACAAGGACCTTTGTGGTCAGTTTTATTCTCACCAGTTCCACCGGGAAAAGCTGTAATGGGACAGAGCACAGGTGTCCCGGAGTGCCCATGTTTGAGGTTTATAGCAGACCTCAGGTTTTCCCATGATTAGGTACTAAAGGAGATTTTGCAAAAGTTACTCTATTTGAACACCTAGGGAAACAGTATCACCAAGATCTTGGAAAGTTTTCTGTTTGTTCCCTTTAGCTCTCAGAAGCGTGTGTCACTGAGGCAGCGGTCTTTTTGTCCGAAGCTCTAATTAAAGACAGGATAAACCTCTTGATTGTGTTTAAGGCTGCTGACTTTTAGTATCTGTAGTAACAGCATAAAGTTACAGAAAACACAGTCATTGTTTGACTAGTCAAAATCTAAAGACACATTTTTACACTGGAAAATTATCTTTCTAATTAAAAGACCTTCTATACAACACATACTTCTTTATCACATAAAGCACAGTCACTTTTCCAGGCCCACGCTAGAAACCCACCCAACCTAAACTTTCAAGTTTGTCAATTATTTACATTCATCTTCTGAAATAAAATAGCTAAAATCTGAATTGAACAAACAATGGATGTTACCCCAATCTCCACATATCGGCTTTGTACTACTTTCCCAGCAAAACCAGTCTTTGCTTGCTCAAAGACAAAGCTAAAGCCTAGTGGCTTCCAGAGGTGGATTCCTCTTCTCTCCCCACAGCCCTGGTTTGGACAACTTTGTGCCATTTGCTCCTTTTTGCGTGCTCCAACACTTGTCCAAGTGGTCTGTGGGCCACAGGGACTCATTTGCCCAACAAAAAAACCATCTGGCCCTGGGGAGCAGACAGGGACCTTCCGCCATGGTGACAGCTGGAAAACCAGTCCTCACCTTTTGTAGTACAAAGATTAGCTGGGCTCTGAGGCCTTTGGCTGCATGTTGTACATAGCTTACGTTTCAAAGGCATCTCCAAGTAGACATCTGCACATCTCTCAGAAATCTCACAAACTAAAATCAGTGGAAACAGCAACAACCCTACCCACCCTAGAAAACTGCGGCAGCAGAAATGGATTGGAACATTTCTTCAATAGCCAAGGAACATTTTAGCAAGAGTAAGAAATACTAAATTATTTGACTGTCTAGCTACACATCATTAATTTAATCTAACTCTTCTGTGCTGTCAGAAATGCAGTCAGCTACTCTCATCAAGTCTCTATAAACAGGAGGGAGAAATACAAAATCATAAAACTTGTTTTTATTTCCCCAGTGCTGTGAAGACCTAGACTCCACTGTATTCTTGGTTTTTTTCTAAAATACAATCAAAAAAGTACCTCTTTTTTCCTAGTTATTAAAAGTTCAAAATTCTCAATTAAATGAATTCTAGGGGGGTTTTTGTAAGTTAAAAATGGTATGGATCCAAACTGAACTCCAGAAGTAGATCATGAATACACAACTATCTGTACACTTACATTAACACATCTTAAGAAACAGGAACCAGAGGATTTCCAATATCGTGAAAAAACCTTGAAAAAAGGGTTGCTTTTTATACTTAAAGTGCTTAGCCTGATAAACTCATACTACTTCTGTTTAACTTTATATGAAGAAAATAGTTCTGGTTTCACTTATTAGCTCAATAAAAGCTCATTCTTTAGCCTTGCTTTCATTAGAGGACTCAGTTTCAGGGAGTAAAAATAATGTCACATCTCCACACATACAAAAACCCTGAGACATGTAATTCAAATCTTAATTATTTTTCCCTATGTACACCAGTTATGGGACTTTCAAATTACTTTTTCCCCCTTTTACAGTCAAAAAATTTAAACAAAAAACACATAAAAAAGGTCAAATAAAGATTATCTGTAAATTAAAATACAAATCTTGTAAAGAATATTTAGTATGGTGTGTCCTGGCTTTTTAGTAGCAGGGAAATGAATGTTTTTTCTTATAATCTCTCAAGAATTGTACTGTACTCTAAATCAAAACAAAAAATTCCAATTTAAGGTATTTTTCTCTCTCACATCACCACCAGTACTAACATAAAATATTATAGTACAATTTTCTTTGTGTATAACACAAAGTCAGCAAGTGCATCAATATAGGTTTCAAAATAATTATAATTTGGCTTAACATATGAAAATGTTATTTTTAAAGTCATGTTTTCATTTATTTTGTCCTGAATTTAGTAGAGTTTAAACTTATAGAAGTCTATTTGAATTAGTTTTACTGACATCATTAGACCATTCACATGAAAGCAAACACCTAGTCACCAACATGACAGGGCATTTCTGAGATCTTTTGGACCACAAAGGAAGAAATCCTGATTTCAGTGAGGTCAGAGAAAGCGTTCCGTGAACTTCACCTACAAATATCCTTTAAATACTGTGACCTCTGTTACCAAGTAAACCCAAAAATCTCAGGGGAAGATCAATCAGTATGTCTCATCTTTACACAACACTAACAGTAACTTTGGATTCTAACCAACCTGTGGATTCTCATTTTTTGTGGTTTGATACCTTTGATATTGAAATGTGTTTCAATTTAAAATATATCTATAAAATATATTTCTATATATGTGTGTGTATGTGCACACACACATATATAATCTTCCTTCCTTGTTAATTATAATTTCCCGTAAGCTCTCAGACTTTCATGCAAAAAGACAGATCTTGAACTAGTTATTATTGCCTAATAACTAGTTATTTTCACTAATAATCAAAGTTTCCATCACAACTTTTTTTCTATCATACTCCATTACAGGCATAGACAAAGTTATACCTTTTACTAATCTAAAAGTACGTCCATTCATTCCCGATGGTGGTAGATCATGAATGACTTACTTGAAATGTATCTTCTTAATTTCTGATGATTTCTAATTAACTTACCTGCAATAAATTTCTGAGAAAAAGCTATTTCTAAATTTTATACACATGCAAGAAACCCACAATATTAACTGAAAAAAAGTTACATTATGAACTTCCTCTGAAAGCTGTCAGCAAAGTAATTTACAAGCATAAAGACACTTCAGTAGGGGACTACATCAGGAAAACCTCTTGCTAGAGTGCTGCACAAACTTTAGCAAATAAATGGAGTACATTGTAATTGCAAAGTGAGCTACCCTCTTCTGAAAGGGTACACCTCTTCTACACCAACCACTCAATTTGCTGACTTTGCAGTAAAAACACAGCCATAGTTTTACCCTTCAACATTTCTTTACAACACTTCATCAGCTTCGTAGGGACAACTTCAAATTTACAAATATATGCAATTTCACTTCTAAAAGAATCATACTTTATTAACTACAAACCACACCTCTAGATACAAAACCTGCCAAGTTCCAAAGCCCACTGAAGAAGAGTAGTGCTATACCAAGTATACTCCAAGTATCTGACCAGGTGTGGTAGGACCTTTCTGGTCACTACTAGACAAGAAAATATAATGTAAAAATAGAGCACGCAGTACATACTAAAGTATGTACTGAGCCTAAAGACTCACAGCATAAAGCACGGTCTCCTACTAATTTTACCTTCATCTCATGAGACCTATTTTCCTTTAAATTCTACTTCGCCAAATACAGCCATTTTCCAGTTGCCACTCTTCCTGATAACGCAAAAAAGAGAGATTGGTAGTGAGCAAAAGCCCCATGTGAACCTGCTCCTGCTCTATCTAATCACAGGAGTGTTGTTTCTACTCAGCTGCTTAGAACCCGAGACTGAGAGAAGAGAGGCAGACCATGGCCTGCCTCATCAGCGTGGCATGGCTGAGCCGTGCTAATTGCAGCAGGCTGCCTTCAGAGCTGCTCGTTTCGCTGCTGTCTGTACATCTCACTGGCAGCTTCAAGAGTGAGCGGTCGGCGGGGACAGGAAGGAGAGCATCAGAAACACCAAAACAGGCAAAAGTCTGTGCTTTGCCAAGCGGTTGCTTTTGCATCGTGAAATGCCAGCAGACAAACCTGACCTCTGCACAAAAGATTAAGGAAAAAGAAAAATGACTAGGGGAAATTCTCCATCCAATTTAATAAGGTGGAGGAGGGAGAATATATTTTGAACCACAGAAAAGAACTCTTCTATCACTCAAAATATATAACTGTAGTGCAGATGTCAATGAAGGTTTCCCAAAAAATAATTACTCAAAATCTCTTGTTAGAGGAAGACAAAAAAGAATTAAACCATCCTTCTTGTTTTTCAGAGATGCTCTAAGTGGAAAACATGATGATTATATGATGAGCTGTCGCTCAGCTACAGCCCACTCAGTTCTATTACTGCGCACTACAGCTGCTTTAACATTCAGTCAGCTCAGTTACCGTGTCTATTCATTACACACAGAAATTCTCAAATGTCCCTTATCACACAGGGCAATCCTTGCCCTCGGAGTCCAAACTGATTTGATCTCTTTTTGCTTTATTAGAATTTAGGACTGAATTGTGAGAGAGTTTAGAAACCCTGCTTACATGTCATTTGAATTCCTGCACCACACACACTTCTCTCTGCCCTTCCTCTTGCTCTCTAGAAGACTGAGGTTATGTGGTACAGTGCATCATTTGCATATCAAAAGCAACAGCACTTTACACAAAAATGAAAAGCAGCCACTTTTCTGGTTTCAGTGACTAAGAGCTTAAGACATGAAAAGAATTTCCTTCCTCTGAAACTATAACTCCAAATTCAGATGTAACTCAGTTCATCATGACTGGTTCAGATAAATATCTTAAAAAGGAAGAAGCTCCCCCACTGCTGCTGTTACCTGATACTTATTTGCCAAACACAGAGCTGATTTTCTTTCCAGACCCTTTCCTTCTGGAGCAGTTAAAGACTTCCCTGTCTTACCTGAAAAGAACATAATTAAGAAAGACATACAAACAAGTTCAAAGTTCATAAAGAAACATTTCTTATTTATCCCATGTTACACACAACATCTGTGAACAGCACTACCACACTTACTGGGGTATGTCAATGTCTTTTTTCAGCTGGCCACCATGACCTCAGTTGTGTCAGATTTTGTTATTAAAATAAACAGGATACACATATACAGAACACTATTCCAGGTTACTGTAACTGCATGCTAAGGTAGCAAGCTTGCCCTAAGCTTCTACATGGAGATGCCTTTTCTGAAGCAGAACGTCCAACGCTGGTGTTAAGAACATACACACAAACTATTAGTGCAGAATAGCACACCATAAACTCTAAGCTAACTTGTGACCTTCACCAAGCTCCAGCAGACACCACCTAGATACTGTCTTATTGCATCCCGTTTTTCTCAACAGGAGGCAGAAGTGATTCCAGCACAAGCTCCATCACTGCCAAAGTTCAACATGCCCCTAATGTATCACACCTAGATTTTATGCCCTCAAAGCATCTAATCAACCCCCCTTAGCATAAAACCAGCATCTACCCCATAGAAAGGTGCAGGGAAATAAATACATAAATACAAAGACATTAATAGTTCTGTTTATGGGAAACACCCTTCCTACACCTTAATATGGGTCTGTAGCCTAACGCTTGGCAAAACAACAGACTAAGGATAGGGACTGTCATATCCTTGTGAGGCACAATAACTGGCCATCTACATGTTGCTCCCCTACCCTTTTCACTGATGGTCTCATACATCAGGTAGACAAGTGCATGGAGGCTTTAAAAGGAGTATAAGAGGGATTTAACCACATACCCCCTTTCCCCCATAACATGACTATGATTTGTGACATCAATTTTAATTACTTCCCTGCCTAGAAACATACCTGGCCACCCACACACCCTAGACAAGGGTATGAGGTGGGAACAGCAGAAGGAATGACTCAGACATACCAGCTGTTTACCGTACTGTCTCACTACTCCCAACACCAGCAGCAGTGGGTGGTGGTTGAGCTGTCTTTGACCCTGCCAAAAATCCCTTCGGCTGCTTCCCACCATTAAAAGCTATGTATTTTCAAGTCCTACCATGAATCCTTCAGCTGCTTCCCACCATTAAAAGCTATGTGTTTTCAAGTCCTACCATGAATGCATTACCAATCTCATGAGGAAGCTCTGTCTGCTTCAGACGGTTTAAAAGAAAAATAGCTAGAAGACAATTCTTATGCTCAAGAGAACTGTGCTATACTGAGTACACTGGATTACACATTCATTTGACTTGTTACAAACCAGCCAATCAAGCTAGTTTATAATTCATGAGTCACCTAAAACCCTTCTTAAATCCTCAGAGATATCTGATCTATTTCCCTATATGTCTTCAGTTAGAGTCAGATAAAGAAATTGCACTGGATCAGAAACAAGAACCATTCTTTAAAATCAGCCGGTCCCAGCGAACTCCCATCTTTCATCCATTTCTTACTTAATAAAGCACACGGTGCAATAGCACACTCATTTAACATAATGAAAAAGTGTTTATGAACACATCGCTATTTGCACAGGAATCCTAATGTTAATCCATTTTCCTTTTAAAATAGATTTTATCAAATTCTCAAATACATTTCTATACCAATACCCTGTGCCTCACGTGGAGCCCACAGCCATGCCACTACCATGTTTTTACCAATAGTACTATTGCTTCCCTTCTCTCATAGGATTACAACTCATCTGGAACACTATATCCCTTTATTGCACTTCAGGTGATAAAAGAGAGAATCTCCTAAAAACATTAGATGGACTTAGCTGCTGAAGTCATACCTCTGATGGCGAATAAAGAGCTCCCTCTTTAATGATTGTCAAAGCAGGCATTGAATTTCATATTAATTATTTGGAGAAAACCACAGCTATCTTGCTAGAAGGACTTGCTTTTGTGGGATCTAGATCTGTGCTGATTCTTTCAAGACACTGAAAAGTCTGCATCTTACAAACATGGGGGGAAAAATAAAATAAAATAAAATAAAAAAAATAAAATAAAATAAAATAAAATAAGGTATTTGAGAACCTGGCTTCCCCATAGTCTGACTGGACTTGTTTTGTTGGAAACAAGTGTGAGATAAGTAGCCGTGTTTCGGGCCATGTGGTCCTCCTCTCTAGAGGTTTATATGAAACACAAAAGAATGAACATGATCTTTCTGTAAAGCTTCATAGATTGGTAAGAGATAAAAGGCACACAGAACATAACTAGGCATTGACACCTGGCAAAGACCAATGGGATCTAAGGCAGCTTAGCTAACCACTGACAGCATCACAGGAACAGCCAAACTCAAACCAATGTTGACTGGATAGTGAGGATTTTTCACAGCTCTATTTCTCACGGAGCACAAAGAAGAACCTTAAAATTCCCAACTCAAACAGCATATACAAACCTTGTCAAAAAGATCAGAAGTCAGCTGTAAAAACTATCTTTTATGTCCTGCACCATCTTCAGTCCAATCCCGCCTTTCTGTCTGCCTGCCTGATGTATTCATGGGGTGTTGCTGGAGTCACTTCCCCTCACCCGTCCTACTTAACTGATGTAATTCAACTGAATAAAATAAACTACTGCCGCAACAGCAGGAAGGCACATCGTGAACTGTGGAATACCAAATATACCAATTCATTTTATTCAGTGGATACAAATTTTACCCAGAATACCTCACTGTAACTGGCTGACACTAAAACAGAACAAATAATTCAGTAGTCACACCTGCACCCGGAACGGTCTGTCTCGCTCAGGACTGAGGTCATCCAGAGAGGGGAGGCTGCAGCGCAGCTGCTCTGCTTGACACAAACACAGCTTCCACGGGAATCTGAATGCTTGCTTCTTCCCCACCCCCACCCCCCCTTTTTTTTTTTTAATATAACTTTCTTATGTACTTTGAAAACCTATAAATTTCTATATCCCACTGCCTTTTGTGGGCAGCTGGGTTTTCTTCCTACTTGGAGAATGGACTACAACCCACAATTCTTTCCTACTGTAAATGACAGAACTGTCCGATGATTTTAGTATGATATTAACAGAAGGTTCTTAATTGTTTCTATAGCGTAAAAAGCAAAATTTTAAACTGTTTAACTCTACTTTTTCAAAAGCAGGGAAGACAGAGTTTTAAAGGATAAATGCCCAACAATTCAGATAAGTGCGACACACTGATGTTTTACGGTTATAGCTTTTTGGTGGCTAAATGACCCAGTGTGCACTCACTTCTTCACGATGCTAACTTCCTCTCCATGACCAACCTTTCTCCTCCACATTTGTCATTATACTAAACAAATACCTTACAATAATGCAGAATAGTTACTGCAATTTCTCATGTGCTAAATGTATAATGTCTTCACGCCATCCTTAACAACTCACATTTATTGCAAGCATTACTCAGTGTACAACTTCTCAGTACTCTCCAAAACCACATTCTCGGCATTTCCCAAACTATGCTGGTAAAGTATGAACTTCAGCTTTAATGTAGAGGATAACCAATCTTACATTGATAGCTACTATTTAACAGAGACAGTCTAAAAATCTTGCAACACAAACAACAAAGGTTCAGTAAACCCCAACATAACTTTAAATATATATATATATATATTCATGTATCGTTAACCTACATCAAAACAGATTCAAACTCTCATTTTGTGAGTAGCTCTGCAAGAATGCACCTTTTTTAACCCATGTTCTTGAAACACATTGCAAAAGATAAATAGCAGATATTTCAGTATTGGCCAACCCAGGTGTCCTAACTGAGTCAAAGCCCCTTGTTGAAGCAAGCTGAGAATCCTGCTTCAATGAGCATTCTTAATGCAACACATTCAAATTCTCATATATACTGGAAGAATACACTGGAAGGTCAACAACAAGAAAAAAGGAAATGTATTTGCACATTTCAATGCATTTAAATAATGCAGGATTTCCATTCTTCTCCATTCAAGTTCCTGTGCGTATGTAAAAGAGGATGAAGAAGTAAAATTTTCCACTTCAACTACGGGTTGTGCTAGAAGTAGCATCAAAAGATGGAAAAGTGTGTCTGCCAGTCCAGCTGAATGTCATCTAGTTAACTGTTACTAAAGGTACTTTCCGAAATGAGTGGCAAAATCACTATTGCCTTCAATAACAAAGAATCCCTTCTGAAGCCAAAAAAATACACAACGTGGTTGTTTTGCACTTTTACTAAGTGTGTTTGCATTACATCAGCTTTTGCATCAAAGCTGGTAGTGCAGAGAGGAAAGCAAAGCCAATTTTATGAACTGATGTAATCAAGCCCAGCATCTCTGTGGGGTTTTTTTGTTCCTATGGTCACAATGACATCAGACTCCTCTGCCTATTTAGCAGTGGAGGGCAACGACAGCTTTTCACCTTTGTTCACACACTTCTCGATTCTTTTCCTCCTGCCTGTACATCCTGACACATTAGGAATCAGCTCGCATTTCAGTGGGACATGAAACAACACTCACCTCAAATCTCTGCCTCTCTCTCCCCGCTCCGGTTCTCTCAGTGTTTCCAGCTATCACAGGCAAATCAAAACTTTAAAAACTGGAAAGAGGGAAGGAGAAATCTCAGGAATTTAACAAAGCACATCTTAACACTGTAAAGCAGGTCACAGATTTACACACTGTTCAAATAATAATTTTAAGTGTAGCAGACATTTATCCATGCCAGAGCTGAGCTGGAAGATTATGAAGTTGTCTGTCTGCCTGGTGGCACAGGGAGCTGCTGAACTGGCACTCCACAGACATAGACACCCACATGGCAGTTACATTAATAGGCACGGCACTCTTTGCTTTCTAGTTTGCACGGGTCCATACGTGTGTTTCAAAAAGGCTCTGACTAACTTATACAAAAAAGTGAAGTTTTTTAAATAAGTTTCTACATCTGTAAAGTGGGAATAATTATACTAATCTTAAAAAGAACTTAACACATCAACTGAAGAGAAGCTGATTCACTTTCTGTTCAAATAATCCAGCCCTGGGATTCCCCATCTACTTAATCCTCTCATCTCAAACACAATCTCTAGGCCTGATACATCTACATTCTGCTCTGAAATTCACTATAGCTATCATAGAATCCAAAACACACAAATGTACTGCAACACCTCTAAAAAGTGCATTTTGCAGTTCCCATTTGTACTGTAGAGCATTTGTGAGCAACTTTCACATTCTACCACTAGGGGTAGTGGTACAAGTGGAACAAAGCAAGTTCTTACACAGCCTTATCATCTAGAAACAAACTTCAACAGAATATATTAAAGAAGACATTTTTACACATGGAAAATACTATAAAACTTACTGACAAATTTAGCCTGTTACTGAAACCTATCAGTATACACATAGTATACTTAAGTTGTCCTACTAAGAAATACCTTGAATCTGCCCTGTTGTATAGCACGCAAACATATATCTGCACAGACACAGTTGGTATCAAAACTCATCTTAAAAAAACCAAAAATCCACAATACTCCCATCCCCACCTCATCCTCCATGCCTTAAACTATTGGTAGAAATTAACAAAGAGAAAATAGCAGTATGTTAAGATACTCCATTTCCTAGAGTTTGTCTTCCTCACTGAATTACATCTTTTTCAAGGTTTAAGGAAGGCAACATCATGAAGCACCTGAATTACAATAAAAGTAACTTTGCCATGGACTGAAAAATTTATGTACATAAAATTATCACATTATTTCTTCTATTATCCAGCTCATATATTCTTCAGCTGAAGTCAGATAAATATCTTCCACAGATACAATTTTTAACAAATGTAGACAGTAAGAAAAATATTATTCTCTATACCTGAATCACCTACTTCAGTCCCTAAAACTGATGATTTTTATTTGCCAGTTGTCTTTCCATTAATAAAAAAAGCACAATCCCCCTACATCTGCTATTACTGTTGAGCAGCTTACCAAATAACATGCAAAGAAATGAACAAACATTTTAATAACTAGAAGTCAAATGCATTAGAAAAGTAGTATTATAAATACAAAAAATACAAGTATGTATTTTTATGGACAGAAAGGCAATGTTATATACATGTTGAAATATGTTTATATAATATGTTTATATATGTTTATAGGCATATGTTTATATAATCTACATGTAATATATAGGTACGTTATATCTATACTGCCTCTACGTCATCTATATGTCTGTATAGTACTGATACATAGATTTAAATATACATACTCTTATGTATAGTTAATACAGATATTTTAACTAACGTAACTTCTTTTTATTCATTTGGGATAAGCTGTCAATTCAAAATACAGAACTTGATATACATCAGTCATTAACCCTACTGTAAACCACGCAGTTAGAGCCTAAAGGATTTATTTAATATCCTTGTTACTAGCAGATGACAGACATCTGACAACACAGAAATGTAACATTTCATTTAACTTATCCATAGGCTTATTCCACTGAGCCCCAGATGTTTTAGCAAAAGAAAAAGAAGTTCCAGAATTTTTGGGTGTGGGATAGGAAGCCTGTTTGTAATAAATGGTCCTTGCTTTATTAATTTTTAGCTAAAATTAAGAAATATTACTTAAAAAAAAAAGAAAATAATAAAAAAAATCTTAAGTAGTAAACCATTCTTGGTTCATTATATTGCCTGTGGTTGAGGATTTTTGGTTGGTTTTTTTTTATAATGTGTGTATTAAGGTACCATGTGTTGCAGAAAGCAGTGAGAAATTTTCTAGAGGACATTCCATATTAACCATCGAGTCTTTTTTCTCACTGAACTTATCAATTCTTCTTTCCTTGGCAGAAAGAAGTCAAATTACAACAGAAGACATGTATCTCTAGGTTTATGTCACATGCATTAAGCATAAAATGCAACTAGAAAAGATTTTAGTAATCCATAAAATAAACTGTAAGGTAATTCTGTTCCATTTAATTTTAAAAGCCTTCCAGCATCATCGATTTCATGCCTTTACCTAATCTAGAAGACCTTGAGAACTTTTTGTTTTCTTTCTTAATTTTTTTACAAAAAGACAGAGCATACTGTGACAGAGGTCGAGATGGCAAGAAGCAAGGGTTTCTACCAAAGTCACACCTTCCCCAACTCTTCACAGAGTTTCAGAGACATCAGGGACATCACATGTCCCATTGGCAGTCTGGAGAAAGATGCCACTCTGCCAAGTGTCTTGAACTTGATCCCACTTGGGTTTGGTGCTATGCCAGCTGCACCCAAAATGTGTGTAATTACCATGAAGTGAACTAGACATTTACTGAAAGGCTTCTGAAGCACCTGAGGTTGTACTCACAAAGTCTTTCAAATAACCAAATCCAACATTTCAAAATACCGTCACCGTCACCTGCCATAGTGATAGACAAAGCACTGAGCTACGAACTGCTCTACAAAGGCCAAATTAGAGAGCAAAAGACCTCTGAAAACTGGTAAAAGTACAGATCAAAGCAATTCAAAAACATTGAGAAGATATAATTAACATGCAATATAAGTAAACTCTGCTTTTCAACATAAAAACTTGGCCAATAGCAGAAATCTCTCAGAAACTAAATTGAGTATGATGGCATGCATTAGCTTTAAAGATAAGTATTTAAGCTTTTATTGCATTTTAGTTTGCTAAAGACTTCATTGTGTTTATCCTTTCTGTCTGAAATGCGTAATGTAAGCAAGGCAGTTGGAGACTGATGAGTTATGGGCTGCTTAGAAAGAACAGAACATGTGATATATAACTGCTGTTGCCTGATAATATAGATATTATTATCTAGAGCAAAATAAAATACCTTTACCCTGACTATAAGTTACTGAATTCTGATCAAGGACAAAATATTCCCCAAGTTTAGCTAGCAAAGCTTCATCAACTCTGCCTTTTTATTGGAAGAAAGCAAATTGAAAGCTATTGAAAGGCATCTCCTGCCTTTCAGTTTGTGCCCATCACCTCATCAGTTCCTAGTCACTATTATTTTTACAGAACACTGTCACACCTAAACCTTTAAAATCCCAACTAGACAAATGTACGAACTAGTTAGAAGATTAACCTTTTACATCATCCATTGACTAATGAAGAAACACATATACAGCAACTTACATATCATTCGTAAACTTCAGCAAAATGTTATCAACCTTCTAGAAAAGACAAAGGTGTTCCATAATGATACTGGCATAGCACCTTTACACATGAATAAAACACATCCAGAGCACACACAGCCTAACATTCAACAGAGAGATTGTCATCCTGCCAGCGTGAAAAGATGATCAATGATAGAAAAGAGTCTCTGCCTAAAATGCCCAGCTGAGCAACTGTGTTACTGAAAAGAAGGACACTGGGCAGCACAGGAAAACACAGACCCAATTTTAGCAGTCAGAAAATACAATGGGGCTTGCTACTGGAAGTGAATTAACCTATAGGCTGAAGTCAGAACAGTCCAATTGACCATAAAGAGAGTTTCAAGCATTACAGAGTTACAATACTATCATACTAAGTAGCACAAAAGAGCCTGTGATGCTGTTTTAAAAATACTTCCCATATAACAAAAGAGCAGTGCCCTGCAAAATGAGCCCTGATGTTCAACTAAGTACATTTGTGATGTAAGTTGATTGCAGTATTTCCAGCTGATAAACAAACCAAAGCAGAAAAATACACCGTAAAAGAGGATGAGATGTCTAATACAGAAGTTTTTGTCTTTCACTCTCTTTTTTCAGATGTTCAGATGTTCAGATCTATCAAAGGAGTCAAACAGGTAACATCCCAAGGCAACGACATAGCAAAAAAGGGCTACCACATCCCAGCTTCCTGTTTTCTAACTCTGCTTCACACGTGGGGCACACTGAGGATGGAATTACAGATCAAATTTTGAACACAAAAGCTTTTAATATACTACATAAAACAATAAACCAATTTACAGTCGAGCAGACTTCAGAACACATCATGGATCATCACTGGGATAGCATTTACAGAAGTCTTAAAGTAGCTTCAGCAAAGCCCTAAGCAGAGACATACTTAACGTACGACAGTCAGATTTTCGTCATGACTGGTGCTGCTCAGCACAGACCAAGTATTTTAGAATAAAAAAACAAGAACAGGTACCTGAAATTGCACACACAATTCGCACTGTGCTGCTCAAGATTCTGTACAGGTTTCTAGATAAATGTGTATTTTTTTCCATCTCTGAAAGGCAATCTCTGCTATTACTCACTTAACAGGGTGAAGTGTTTTTGGAGGTGGGCAAAGGGGGAGGGCTTACAATCAAATGATTTCACAGAATCAGCATCACAAAACAGTCAAGGCTGGCAGGGAGCTCTGGAGGTCACCCTGTCCAAGCCCCTGCTCAAGCAGGGCCACCTAGAGCCAGTTACCCAGGACCATGTCCAGCTTTTAAGAATCTCCAAGGACAGAGACACCACAACCTCTCTGGGCAACCCATACCAGTGCTTGGCCACCCTCACAGTGAGAAAGTGTTCCTGATGTTCAGAGGGCATCTCCTGCCTTTCAGTTTGCGCCCATCGCCTCATCAGTTCCTAGTCACTATTATTTTTACAGAACACTGTCACGCCTAAACCTTTAAAATCCCAACTAGACAAATGTACAAAACTCCGCATTTACAAAATAGTTAAAAAAATACAAGAATCATTATAAAACTTCACGGAAGCAAATGAGGACATTTGAACCTCAGCTAAGTGAGAATTCAAAGCCTGAAAAGCTACAACTGAAAGACTAAAAGAAAGGAGGGTCTTGCTGAAAAGAGACATCAGTCCAGGGCTGGATGTAGGGATGGCCACCAATAATCACATGGCTCTACAAGGAGATCCAGCTTCATTGCTGCCTTGCACAACCACACAGCTACCCGATCATCTCCTTAACGTTTGCTGTCCTACTCCAGCTGTCACCAAGCAAAAGACTGACTTGGTCCACACGCTGCCTACTGCAATACAGTCCCTTCCCACCCCCATTATTTCTAGTTAGGTTGTCTAGAAGCTGCTGCATTGTAAATTGAATATGGGAAGAAACCTTTAATTATGTCTTACATTGCCATTTTTCATTTTTCCCCAATAGAAAATCAAATCCAGTATTTAGGTCAGATGGGATGCAAAGTTGTCTGTCTCAAGCGAGCTGGATTTCTCAGCCACATGCAACTCTCTCTATTGCTCACACACGGTACATTTGATCTGAACACGCTGTTAAAACATCTAGGGTTTCTGTGCCTCTGTTGCTCCAGAGGAACTATGACTCCAACTGAATGTCCCATGGCCTGATGGGAGCTATTACAGGAATTCCGAGGCAATCATCCAAAGGTCTCAAAGCACCTAGAGAAGAAGCAACCTCACCCAACCTCCCGACACACAAACCCACAGTATCCCAGAGGACAAATCACCAGAACGAGACAGAAAGCCCTTTTTAGGTAGAAGCTGAGCTTTATGAGAATTGGTCCTTCTGACAATGGCTTCAGGAGGGAAGAATTGTTTCTGTAGGGACTTCAAAATCTTCAGAACCCAGATGGCAAACTTGAATATATTATAATGCTGCTTTTATTAGGGCTTAATTTATCTGAAACGTTGAAGTCTTTGTGCGTGTTTACCTATGAGCAGAAAATAAAAATCACTCTTCCTGCATAGCTTCATCCTTAAAAATTGATGATGCAATGCAGTCAATATTCTCCCAATCCTTTGGAAATTCTCACTCTGGACAAAGGTTTTTATTGCTGAAGAAGATACTAATCAATCTGTTCTAAAAAAGAGTGAGCTCCCTGTTCATATTATCTCCTTCTCACAACATTATTTCTGAAGAACAGGAAGGTACTTCTTGCTGGAGAAGCAGAAAAAAACCCCAATCTCTACCATCTTTTGCAGATAATTTCTTGCATAGATTAGCTTTAGGGTTTTGTGTAAATCTGTGTACCACAGACTTTATGAATACTGTCAGTGTCACAGTAAAAAGAAAACTCTGCTTCCATAATTGCGTGTTCCATCTGAGACATCAAAAAGAAAACAAAAATCCAATTCTAAGACCTGTTTATAGGGGCAAAACAAACATTATGGATCATACAAGCCAAGCAAAGATGTCAAACCACTGACTCCTACTGCTGTCACCTGAACAGATCTTGGGAATAAACATTGAAGAGATGTCTGGGGAGAAAGTTAACATAATTGTAATTGGTTTTTCCCTAGAATATATGAGTGTCTCCAGATGACCAGAAAGAAACTTTAAAAATCTCATCTGAAACAAGATTTTTGCTGGATTTGTTTGTGAGTTCTTACAGACTTCCACCAGGGAAGCTGTCTAAGCAAGGTTTTTTTATAATCCCGCCTAGCACGTGCACCTTCATCATTTTATGAACATATGTACCTGTAGTACATTTATATATATTTATGTACTTTTGCTTTCCTAACAAATAGAGGTTTTTAAATTATTTCCAAACACAAAATAGCAGAGAACTGTCTGGCAGCACAATAAAGACATTTACCCCTGAACGAATACAGATAGCAAATATTAATTACATAGATATTTGTGCTTGGAGATGACCAGGATCTACTCCCTTGGTAATCCTGTCCCCCATGGACTGTTCCAAATGGGCAGGGAACCAGAGCCAAGCAGAACAGCTTGCAGACCCAGGGTCCACGGTGCTTCTCCTGATGGTGCAGGCACTTGTCAGACCCGGTGGGGGCTGCGAGCTCTCGTACCCAAAAGCAGGCAGGGCTGCCTGATTGGGACTGGTCACCTGGAGCGAGCTACTGGAAACTGCTGATCCATCACTAGGTGTTAAGCTAAAGCCACTATTAAAGAAATTTATGTGCTGCAACAAGAAAAACAAATCATCTTGAACAACTAAACAGAAAAGAATAGAAATAAAAGAATTAGAATGGAATTTCCCTCAGCCCTGCATTTCCTTCCTCCTTTTGGCTTCACGTACCATATGAAAACTTAACAAAAAAGGACAGAGATTTTATCTAAACAGATAGCGAAGTTCCTCAGTCAGATAACGCGAAGTTGAGCCAGATGCTTGTAAGCACATAAGATTTCCTATGGAAGAGCCCTGCAGGAGTAAGGTTTTCAGCAATGATTTCAGCTGAAACCTTGAACTATTTTTCAAACCCAGATAATTAGCATAATATAGGTACTATATATATAGCTGTACATAACTCTACAATTTTATATTAATTTCTCAAGTTTTCTTTCTAGATTCTCTAGAATCTCTAGATTCTTTAAATTTAGTTTATAACAATGTTTAGTTATTGCAACAGATTTAAAGAACTAATACATCAGCAAACGAAACAAAGGGTCAAAAGATCTTTAGCAACTCTAGGAGCACCCGATGCCACTGTCAGCTACTCTACGCTGTTCATAGTTTACTGGAATTTTCCCCTATTATTAAGTGTGCCAGCAGACAGATGGCAGCAAGGTGCAAAATACGCAATGAACATAGATCAGCCGCACGACAGAGAACTTGGATATTTTTCCATTGTACCCAGATTTATGTCAAGAATTTAGGAACAGTCGTTCACATTATCCTAGAACCATAAGCTCTTAGGAAAAGCAAGTATATTTACAAGCAAGTACATACTAAGCAAATATGTATTAGTATATTCTCATGTACCTTTATTTATTTTTTTTAAAGCATGGGAGGGGAAGGGATTTTTCTTCTTTCTTCAGTCTTGTTCAGTTACAGCCATAATTGGCCTCATTGAAGAAGGAAGGTGAAACACTCAAGTGGCGAAATGTATTTCTACCATGCTATGCAAAAATGAAGAAAAAAGAGAAAGAGAGTCAACAACTCCCAGAGATGCACACATCAAAAGCCTGTGATATGTCCTGTAACAGGCTTACCGTGGTCACAGGTTTCTATTCAGATGGAGACTGGCTTGAAGGACAGTACCTTAAGATTTACATCATGTACAGATTCACACTATAAAATACTTCCTCTGAAAAAAATGTCCACAAATTTCCTTATTCATCCAATTAGTCACAATAAACGATGTGAATACTGAGAAAGCTTTTGTTCTTAGTCAGTCTTATTTTTTATTAAATGCAAAGACCAGAGGAATGCTGAGTTTCTATAAAACAGCAAAACTGTTTTTCCAGTTGTCAAGGTCTGTAGTGCAGCTCCCTACTTAGGATTTTTAGCACTGAATCCATACTGAAAACTTGGTCAAATCACTGCTTTTTTAACTTGACCCACCAATGAATTCTTATTTTGAAATTTCACTGGACACAAGCCAGAACACTTAAACTTAGAGCTGAACTCATATCAAAAATAAGCTCAAATATTTTTTTTTTCTTCAGGTCCCTGCACTGTTAAAAAAATCTAACAAGTGTTTATTGGTGTTTGACTTTGAGGGCTTTTTTACTGCCCTTTCACTGCATGTTTCTTACAAAAACTGAGAAGTTTCTGTTATTTTGGGGGCAAGGAAAAATTTAATTTTTCATTCTATTTAAATTCCTTCAGAAAATTCCAAGTTTTAGGAAAATTATTAATACAAGATTCATCATAGTTTTGTAAAGACTGATGGGCAAAAATTAAACAAGGCATTTTTAAAGCCAGAGTTTCAACCAATTAAAGTTTCCTGACCTATATTATCATTATAAAAAATGTTATTTTATTCTTTTATAAATTTCGGAGTAATATAAGTCATTTATAGAAGTGATTCAGAGGAAAGTAGTGTAATTCGGGCCCTCTGATCATCTAGCTCCTGTATGAGACAAGCCAAACTAATTCATCTCTGTATCAAGCCCATGACTTTCATTTGAGCTACATAATTAATTTTAGGAAGAAAATCAGCACTGATTTCAAGAATTCAGCTGATGGAAAACCCATCGGATACCAGATAGTTAATTAGACCTGCTACTAAAATTTTGGGTAACTTTCTTCCAGTCTGCTTTATCTAGCTGCAGCTTCGAAGCCATGAATCTCATACTATCCCTGTGCTAAACAAATACATACTCCTACTATCAGAAGTCTTTTCCTCTGTTCTGGTAATTTTAGACAATAATTAAATCTCCTCTTAGCCTTCTTTTGCATAAAGTAAATAGTTTATTTTGAGTTTTGGAAAGCTTGTCTTGTACGAGAGGATTATAGAAACTCATTGTTTCAGCTCTTATCTCACATACACACAGATCAACACTGTTACAGCACCAAAAACCTGCTCTCTCAAAAAAAAATATAAAATATTTGCCCTTAGATTTTAAAAATGCACTTTTACAGCCTGATAGAGTTATATCTTGGTGCTGAAAGCAGCCAGCAGGATTATGCGTGACAGTACAGAGCATTTGAGTATCCAGAACAAGGATATCCAGAACAAGGTGGTGACACCTGATGGTCACAGCAAGGCCTTTCTCGTTTGAAAGTACTCAGTGGCAGTTTGCACTGGAAGCTGTCTGCACATTCACCTTGCTTGTTTTAACCTCTGGACTGTCAGGCATAGTATAGATTTTTATTTTAAGACATTTTCTTTGTCAGGAAGTAGTTAATGCATCTCATAAGAAGGCACAATTTCTCTTTCATTCATAAAGGACAGCCAGAGGCTAATGGGAAAACATTTCAATTCTAAATAGGGACCTGTCTAAGTTGCAGAATATAGTCCCTCACACTTGCACATGTCTTAAGCATAAGTCTTCGCAGGTCTCAGATCTCACACATATCTTTCCAAAACAAACCTCAGATTTTGTGAAGGGGTTTCCTATTGAAGCCATACAACTTGTAAAACTTTAAAATAGTATCTGCAAAACAGAATCAAACACATCTACTGAAATGGAAGAGCAATCTGTAAACAGAGAGTCAACTATCTTCAAAAACACTGCAAAATGGAAAAATCTTCAGATACTCTGTCCAGAGATGTCAGAAATGCTCAAGTAGAAGCTTGAAATTGGCTGCATGGTAATAAATACACACAAGGCACTGAGCTATGAAACTACATGTAAATTTTTTTTTATCAATCCCTAACTTATCAGTCCTTGGATTACCAACCATAATCTTCTGCTAACATAGCTCAAAGTATGGATTTTTCTACTGTTTGCTTATTGTAAGAATATACAAACCACAGCCTTTCATCTATATATTAGAGAACAACAGAACAGTTTTTACTGTCTGGTGTGGATAACAGGGAATGCCTTCATCAGTCAAGCTGCTGGAAATCTAAGATGAATTTTCATTATCAAATACGTCCTGAAACTACACAAACTAGTTTTCATTGTGTTATTGGAATTAAACACAAGAAAACTGCATGAAAAATCCATATATTGATATTAGGTCTCACAAAGGATTCTACCAAGGCCCTAGGAAGTTTGTCTTATGTTGAATTACATGCTAAGGAACAGCAGGTAACCCAATAGTGGGGTACAGTTAATGTTAACTTGGTTAATTTGGTTTTAAATCCAAAAAGGATTGGTCTCTTCATTGGCATGGTATCCAGCAAATAATGAAACGGATCCTAGTATGGTTTTCTCTCTCTGAACTCTAAGTGGCAACAACAAAACCTGCTTTATGCTAGTGTCATCACAGTTGCATCCTAGCAGACATGCATCCTCCCATCTCACAAAATCAACCTATATATCTTGTCCATCATTTTCTGAAAAAGAGAATCACTGACTCCCTCTACAAAATCTAATACCTCTTGCCCACTTCTCGGAAGAATCTGAGAGCTTGTTAGAAGAGAGAGTTCAATGTCAGAGGCAAAGGTCTTTGGACAACTTCACCGTTGCTATAACACTGATCTTGCAAAGAAAGGCTTTCGCACCCAGAAGACATAAGTAAAATCATAGCTCTGCAAGTTACCTGGCTTTCAAATAGTAACAAATGACAAGAACAGAAGGAGAATTTCACTCACTGAAGACATTGACACTGTGTATACATCTAACAGGGAGTCCCTATCAGCAACATTACTCCAAAACCCTAGGCTGCATCAATCAGCTATTCTTGGCTACCCTTTCCTGCATCACCCTCTTTTTTCTTTAATTTTTTTAAAAAAAAATGTAACTAGGGAAAACAATCATCTCAACTTCAGCTAGAAACACTTTGATTATCCTATGGATTTTCAAGATCTTTCTGGCTGAAAAGAATGAGAAACTCAAGACTGATGGCAAACAAAAAAGAACAAACAAAAAAAGGACAAGAATGGAGACACAGGCTACGGTGGAAAGAAAACCGCAGTGCTCTGGATAACAACATGAAAGGCACAGCAGCTTACGCCTCCTTTGCAGAAATCTGTCTTACTGCAAAATTTGGATGGGGTGAATAACTGCCACTCTGAGTGACACTACAGACGCTGTCGAAGCAATGAGTATTTTTGCAAGAAGGCAACCTTTCAGTGAACTGACCACTGAAGTTCAACAGGATTTTTCCAGTGTCTAAATAATATCAAAATATGCATGGTACTGTAACTGACAGAATCAGTTGTTTCTCTAACGGTGGACGGTAACTGTTACTAATCCTGGAGGGAAACCTGTGGCTTGGTACTCCACGATTGTAGTTCAGAGGGGATTATTTCAATTATTTCCCCTTATAGGATAATTGGACCATGTGATAAATATTCCACAAATATTAATAAGTTAATGACTGCAAGGAAAACCAGCTCTAATGACATGTGTGTAAATAATAAGATGCCCAGTAAGGAACAAGTGGACCGTATCCCAAGAAGGCTGTGTACCTGTACACATGGGAGGTTGGGAAAGAAATTAACAGGGAGTCTTCTAGCGACTCAAATAACTAATTTGATCCTTTATTCAAAACCTTGGAAATATGCAGCATTAGCTATTTAACCCCTCCACAGAAGCCTTTTTTTCCTCACTTTCAGGAAGAAAACACGTCAAGTGCTGTTTGGGCTTTGATATTCCACAAAATAATAGGCTGGGCTACAGCAGTGTTCTTTGCCGTGTTCTAATTTTTCCTGCTTTTTCATTTAGAGAGGTATTAGCTGCCAACATGTTTCAAGCTTGAAGATAAGAACACACCTTCTAAAATTAACACTAAAACAGCTAGAGAAAGAAATGAAGTTGCTGCCTTGGTGAACCAGTAATTCATACAGAATCAGACAGAGAATATATTGCTAGAGGTGAAAATACTACTGGAAGATGGCTGGCAAACCAAGTTATCCACATACAGTGCCAAAAGCCTCTTTGCCTTTGTTCAATCAATTAAATTATCGAGAAGACAGATAATGCTTCTGAGATACAGGAAGCGAAAGAGCAAGGAAGAAGAGAAGAAAATGTCAAATTACATGAAAGTTACCAGAAATAACATTATTATTTACAGGAAATCCTCCATCCAATTCCTGGAAAGAGAAACAACTAGAAAAACTTCTTGCAACACAACAGCTACTAAATCAATAAAATAAATTAATGACAACTGCAGTAATATAAATATTTCACTAGGTAGCAAGTTGCTAAATGATCAAATTTTAAAGTCTCCAAAGCTCAGTATTTTTGCTTTCGTATTAGGTACACCTTTCACTGACCACAGCTGTAGCTCAGCTTTTGGAGAGAGACAATTCCAAGTGCAGACTTGGCAGTGGAAAGCCATACGTGTTTGCTCAACAACAGCTCCCGAGCAAAAACAAACCCCACTTTCAGAGAGCAGGAGCTTCTGTGGAAGCAGAATCTCTCCCTGCCTCCCCCTCCAGGAACAGCAATTTCTAGAGTATTGCATCAATAGTTATTTGCTTCAGTACCTGAAGAAACAGCTTAGCTCATCAATCAAAAACACAGACACCCACAGCAAAACCACCCCCAAACACGGTTTATGTGTACTAAGAGAAAAATAAAACAATAATTTCTGACAGATGAGCAATCTTTTTAGCAATAAGTCTGTTATCATTTAATTATCAGATTTGTACACCACCTATAACTACCTAGTTGCACAGACTGCAGTACAGACACTGGATAGAATTTACTGGACTTTCAGTCTCAAACTCCCAGCCTAAACTGTCACATTACAATATGATGCTTATTTTAATAATATAATTAATTTTAAAATGAACTAGATGACCTGCCAAGCAAGAACTCATTTTCACAATCAATGAAAGGTTTTAAAACCTATAGAGAGATGATAAAGTATTCAATCACATATGTACACTTCTAGATTTGAAGTATCTGTTTCCCATTGTAAAGAATACTACTACTACTACTACTATTACTACTACTTTCGTATGGCATCCTTTCAGAAATCTACAGTACAAAATATTGCAGTTGGGTTCACATTTTGTAATTACTTTGATTTAGAGATTTTTTTTACTTGGATATCTGCTGAATTCAACTCTCAGTTTAGCCCACAGCATTTTCAACTCTGAGCCTTAACTATCAGATTTCATTCTCCATTACATGAAATCTCCTATAGCAAAGTTGATTGTTTTTCAGAAAAACATCTAATCAAACTCAACAGCTCTCCCTATAGTAAAAACACACCAACCAATTCAAAAACCTTATGTTCTCAGTATTTCAGATTGTATGATCTGGCTTACTGAAAGAGGTAAACTATTTTAAACTAGTCTTAATGCACCCACACAAAATGTGAAATATATAAGAAATGTACACCATGAACTTGTGCTTATCGTGTCCTAATTTTCTACATCATTTATTTATTCCCTTATCTGGACTACAAGCCACATTGGATATTCCATCTGCCATCTAATATCTGTAGTCATTCCTGATATTTCTGATTAGATAGAAGTACTTATTCCTTAGATAAACACACACCCAATCATGTAAGTCAAGCTCCTTTGGACTTTCTAAAAGGTAGAAAAGTAGAATATTTTTACCAAAAAGAAAGTATTCATCAGAACTATGACAAAATAAAAAAGAAAAAGCTGGAACTTTTAAAAACTCTACTGCTTCTCATACTCTGGAAGAAATAAAAATTATACCAGTGATTAAAAAAAAAAAAAGCAAGCTTTATTCCTCATGAGCTGCTAGCATGTTTTTTACTGTCTGCCTTCTCTAAGGATTTGGGAAACGCAGAGTGACTGTGTTAATCAGAATATGCCTACAGGCCCATAGCAATACGGTTGCTTACACTTTCATTTCTCTGCTACAAGTCTGCTGTTTCATTTGGGGGCCTTGCCCAAGAGAAGGCTTGTGAAACATCACATACTTTGATCTCTGTATTTTGGGCCTTAATGACTATGTAGAGTTGCTGTACAGCCTTTGATACGTAAAATAAAAAATGAGCGTATTAGTAACAGAAATTTCTGAGAGGACTGGGACTCCTGAGCTTTTTTACGGCTTCTGGGAGGCGGGGAATGACAGTTTTTGCTGACATTTGCTCTTGGATAGCATCAAAACATGAAACAGCAATGGTTCATGAAACGTATATTACTTTCTCCTCAGCATTGGAAAATAACACTTCCCTCTTCCCAAATTATATATAAAATGAAAGGACACATCATGATAGCTGCTTTCTGCAAAGCTCATACAAATGGTTTCTAGCTACTGTCACTGTCTGGCCCAAAGCTTAATTCCACTGAGCTGCTGAGAATAAAGGATAGCGATTAAAGGAATACAGTGCCACTTCAAACACTATTTTTGTGGTATACTAGGAACAATGTCATAGATTAGCATCCCCGATGTATTTTGGAATTCCAGTATGTGGCTGCAGTATACCCCATCCCAGAAATCAGGCTGGCAGACTGTTGCCTACATTTGTCTATCTCATTGAAAACTACTACTTTTTTATAAAGCTGCTGTCCGATTTTAATACCATCTAGCACAGAATGTGTTCTACCATCCACACAGAATGTGCTGGTTCTGATGTTCAACAGGGAATTGCAGTAACAGGTTGAATATGCAATTGTGCTGAGCTATCAGATAAAAGACTATTTTTTCTTTCAAAACCTATTCAAAAGACTATTTTTTCTTTCAAAACCGAAGTATCTCTGTCTGTCAGTCTCTCCTCTGGACACATGTAGTAACTCCCTCTTTTATTTGCAGATGTTTTCTTGATTGTGAAATCTGAAAGATTCATGACATACCATTATAATTCAGGCAGTGATGGGAACATGCAAGTTACCTCCAAAACAAACCTAATGAGCAACCTTTCTTAGCATAATTTCAAAAATTTAGATAATATCAACAATAAGTATGTAATATCATATTTTTACTTTTTATTAACCATGTTCTTTTTGATACAAAAATCCTCACATCTTATTTCTACCATATAGTGTTCAGGCTTTTACCTCAAAATCCCTCCTTCAACATCCAGCTTGATATAAACCTAATAAACTGCCCCATCTAAAGAGATTTATCAGTTCAATTTTACAGCTTAGTTGATTTTTGAAGACTTTATGGCTTTTATGCAGTGTCCCCTCAGACCCAATTGCAGCACTTTGACCAATTTCCTTCCAACACTGGGCAACGGTCACCACACAAGAAATCTGTTAGTCATAACAAAACAAAACAAAACAAACAAACAAACAAACAAAAACCCCCCCCACACAAACATTTCACTTGGGAGAATAACTTTTTAAGTTAAAACAATCAAAGTAAGTAAATTGCTTTAGTTTGCCTGAAGTGAAAGAAAGACTTCCAATCAGTTTTACTCAAAATACCCATTCCTGTTTTCCCTTTCTCATTTCCCCCAAGAGTTTTATCTATTAATCAGTTTTTAGGTTAGAAATGTTGGCATAGCTAAATAGAGACCCAAAGTTAGCTTCACCTACAGCAGCCAGTTGTAAATTTCTGATTATGAGAGGAAACTCTCTGCATTCCATATCTGATTCAGATTCCGTTTTAAATAACGGGAACTGCAACATGTACTTTCTGAAGCAAAATGAGTGAAAAATGAATAAAGCAATTTGAGACCATCTCAAGACAGAGAGAAGTACTATTAGTGGGAGGGAGAAGCTCAGTGAGATGACTGTAACATAAGTAGGGACAGGGTGAAGCTCCTGGGTTCCAGGCCAGATCTTTCAAACCCAATGCCCTATATGAGAGTCCAAAGTCTAAATTTAGGTGTCTAAAATTAAAGTGGACTATCTAAGGGGTCAACCATCTGTAGCTTCCCGTTAATGTAAGAGATGGCTTAGATACTCAGTTGTATGAAAAAACAAATCACTGTTTACACATAGAACTCATATGAGTTTAAGGGCACAGGTTTAAGAAATAATCATTTTCTGAACTCCACACATCAATTTGCTGCAGACACAGGAGTCTCCTTGCTTATAGTATTCCCAATATCAAAACCTTCTTCCAGAAATAACAGGGTGTGCTTGTTCAGGCTAATCAAGTTAGATTCCTCATTTACCATGTATAGTAATACAACTGATTAACACATGTATTAAGCAGCTGTTCCCTTCCAGTTTTTATAAGTTTGGCAATTATCCCCTATACATTCCCTTACTCCCCAGTTAAGTGTTCTATCAAGTGAAGAGTAAGGTACAATTTCAAATCTGAGTGTTAATCCTCCAAATATTCAGTAAACTACAGTTGAGAATGATTGGAAGTTATAGAACCGCTGCTGCTGGAATGTGCATAGACAGGTTAAGACAATGTGGACATTTACAAAGCATCCAGTTCCAAAGAGTTTTTAAAGAAGCTTTTTTTTTTTTTTAAACCATTCTATCTTCTCAGTCTTTTGAGAAATTTTTAATAGAACCACAAAATAGAAAGCATTTTCTTGTTTTTCCTGAGCAAGCAAGAAACAGCCTCAGTGACAGATGAGAAAGATGACATCCACAATTAGATGAGAAATCTATTGGGGACTTCTTTTCTATCCCTTCTCTGCTACACACATCAAAACACTGGCTTACTGTGTGTTTTACCTGCTGTTAGAAGATGCTGAGCTATTACATATCCTGGCTACAGCACCTGACTCCGTAGCTCAAGCAGAGGAGAGACATCCTGTTGGTATTCCATGTCTGCACTTCAGCACCTGATGTATCAGTCAATATGGTGATTATCATAATATCATCTTACAAATATTCCTTATGAGGCAGGAAACATTTTAATAATAAGAGATCTTAGATGATAAGCCCAAAACCACAGTCACTCAGCAGGACTCTAATTCCCTTTCCAGTGCCAGGTTTGCTACAAGAAACATCATGTAGTCTGTATGTGAGATTCACCATTGTGTAGAAAGACAAGCTATCTCTGACAGTTCAACTGCATCTTGCAACTGTGAAGTTTTCATCCCAGGCCATATATATGAACAAAATAATGAGGTCGGGTTTTTCTGTCAATTAAATTGCCAATCCTTAGTGCTAACGATCTTTATAATAAACCACGTATTTCCCTATTCAAAAGAATGCAAAATTCACCTTTGTAAGAATACAGGTTCTGTAACTTCAACAGCTTTGTTGCTGCTCAAGAAATTTCTTTCCCCCACAGGGAAAAAAAACCAACCCCAAAACAACAACAACAAAGGGGAAAAGAAAAAAAGGCAACTTGAGTGCACTGCACTTGTATTATGCAAAGGCCCTTTCCCATCACCTGATGAAAAGCAAGTAGTTTCATAGGGGATATGGTTACATGCAGGCTAGTTTCTTTGTCTTTCCAGGATGACAGAAAGAAGTAAAGTGAAAAGTGAAAGTGTAAAATTATGGGGCTTGATTTTCATCAAGCATTTTGTTTAATGCACTAAATTTTGCCAAATATCTAGAAAGTATTCAACTTGCCATTAGCAAGTAGCTACTGTAAATACATTCTGTTATTTTAGCTGAAGAAATACAGACAAGCAACTACTATATCCCACAGTTTTCAGATTTCCTGCAACTGAACAGCAAATCAATAAAACATTTTGGTACAGCTGCAACTTTCGACAGATCCTGGCTATTTCTTTATTTCCAAGATTGTACATGAATCCTAAGCAAAAATTCATTGGCACCAAAACATTTAAAAAACCCTAGCATTTAGATGCTTTACCACAACCAAGATAAACAATGTACAATAGCTGCTAAATCTGCATTTTGCTAACAGTCATGATACTGTTTATTTGGAATAATAAATAGCCCCTATGTTGCTCGGCAGTCTGGTAATCCACACTGAAAATATCTCACATGAAAAATGGTTTGAGATTTTGGGGAGAAACTGGAAGATGATTATGGCACTCATACCAGAACACTGCACTTGCACTTGTCCTACGAGTGTATTTCATAGAAAAAAAAAAAAAAAAAAAAAAAAACAACAAAAAACACACAAAAACCATCCAAGAAAACCCCCAAAATAAAACACCCATGGTGCAACATTAGAACAAACAAATTCAAAGAAAACCCACACCAAAGAGCATAAGAAAGCCCTGCATCATTCACTCCCTAAAAACCTCATTGGCTCTAAAATCTTCCATATAAATACATGCATATATGCACATAGGTATATATACATATTCTGTCCTAATACTGTATAAATCCCTGTGTCACAAACATCCTTCTCTGCACAGATACAGAGAAGGCATATCATCTAGAATGTGTGATTGATCTTTGTATAAAGGGTGATAATTCACTTCTTCAAGGTTTCCTGACCCATTTTCTCTAATTGTTTAAATTAAAATTTAAAAAAATATAAGGACATCTCTTTTGGTTCTGCCATGGAAGGAGAGCATACTGCCCAAGAAGTACTTTGTGATTTCCTCCCTGATCAAACAGCCAAGGTGCTTTTGATCAGCACTGTGGTAAGCAGACATTCTGCAACTATTTCTTCGGTTTCAGTCAGCAACGAAGTTCTTGGAGCTGGCCGAAACATTCTTAATAAAACTTGATACTCAGCAGCAGAAAGGAAGCTAAACCAACAAAAGAAACAACCAGACTCCATATTGTTTTCTCTTGGGAACACTGGAGGTGCAGATAAACCACTGACTCATGTAAATCAGCAGAGCCAAAAGCTGCAGAAACAGTGCAAGCAAAGAGCAAGAGATGACTATCTGTTCCTCAAAGGGCCTATGGCATGAGAAAAATGAAGAAGTTTCCTCATCTCTGAAGCTGTTCTTCCTATTCCAAACGTTTTCTCCTCTATGTATCCTGAAATGCAGAAATAATAAGCAGAAAAAGTAGTGCGTTGCTTCTACAAGGCAATCTAAGAAAGTCCATTAGTATTTATTTCAAATATACCAGCACTTTAATAATAGAAAAAAGTTTTGAATGCTAACAGTGAGACGCACAAGCAATGCTTCTGGACTTTGAACCCCCCAAAATGCTTTCTGAGGCCAGTTCTGTCCAGACATTACAGCCAGCTAGATTGCCAACTGTGAGAAGTGAGGGGGAACTTGACCCTTCCCTAACCCAGCAAGGGACACGCTCACATTAACTGTGCTGGAAGCATCAAAAGAAAAGGTCATCAACAAAAAGCTAGACGAAAAGTTAAATAAACAAAATCCACAATAAGAACAAAAACATTTTTTTGCTACTATTAGGCCACCTTCCTTTTCTTAAGTTTTACCTGTGTGTTTCAATAGGGGAGTCTTTTGCATGATTAAAGGACTGTAAAACTACATGGAATTTGTGATATGAAGTACTACAGTATGTGAAAGTTCTCATATTGGACAAGACCTCCAAATAGAGTAAACCCTGAAATGATCATACGAGATGTAAACACCCTCTCCCTCCTGTGTAAGCACCAGTCCAGATTTGGATTCCTTCCCTAACAAGTGATCTCAGAAACTCAATTCCTGTAAGAAAGATGCAAAAGCTAGATATTCATATTTGTCAAGATCAGAGACTATGATGAGGTGAATGAAGGTTTTCCTAGTGGCACCAAACATAGCTTTTGGCACAAGTACATTAGCTGCTGTCATAGTGAAAAGAATAGCTTCAGTTGCAAATGCCAAAAGGCAGCAGATAATTGGGCGTATGTTTGCATCTGAGGGTGAATGTCTGAAACTGAATTTTGAACTCTCAAGGAGAAGACTGGTACTTGCTGGCTTCAATCTGCGCGGGCTGCTTGTAAACTTTGATAATATCTGGACTAAACCAAAGGGTCACATTCTGAATCCTCCAATTAACACAGAGGCAAAACATGCAATTCAAAGTCTGCTAACACATTTTGGTTCTGCACACTGACTACTTGGACTTGGGGAAAACAGGACTTTGGGTGCCAAAAATACAGGTTCACAGAAAGAAGTATCAGTCTTGGAAAGAAGGGGACAGGAAAGAAGGCAGCAGATCATGAATGGAGAGGAGACCCTGGAAGTGAGGGAAAATCACGGAGGTCAGAGCTGTGTGGAGACAAGTGAATGCCATGGATGCCCAGGGACCCTGGCCAGCTGTGTCCAGGATCAGCAACTACAAGGAGATGCACAGCATAAACCAACACAACTTTCTTCCAGCCTTCCCAAGCAAGTTGCGATTGCCCGGCTGGGACAGGACATCCAGACTGAGAGAAGGCAGCACTGGCAGCAGAGCAGGTGAGTATGCAAAGGGAGCCAAGTGTGGTAAAAGCTGAAGACTTGTTGGTTCTCAAATAAACCCCAGTTTGTAGCTCCACTACACGCTGGTTTTAGCCCCGTCTCACCTTGGACAGCTGTAATAGTCAGTTTCCTGCTAGCTCTCTTCATCGTGCTGTGGCCTACCTTATGAAAAGAACTATCCATTTACAAAAATTTAAGCATATTTTATTCACTGTTTACAAAACAAAAACCATAAAAAGAAAACACGAAATCCAACTCCACTAAACCAGAAAACATATACACAATTCAACTTTCTAACTGCAGGCCTCAAGGTGAAGTTTTGCATTGCAATCGCAGAACTATTTTGGTAGAAAGTGGAAAACACATTCTTTCAAAATAAAAATTAATTTCATACTGCTAGTTGGCGCTACCTCATGGGGAAACCCAGCCTACCAAATAAAATAAAATAAACACTTAAAAAGTTATGAATCCACAGAAGGGTATCAATGAATTACATTTTGTTTCACGATTTCCATTTCACATATCATGAAAGGGAGCAGGCAGTAATATAAAAGCTTAGGCAAAAAAAGAGCATCTTTGTCCCCTGGGAGTTCATTTTATGCTGTAATTGGTGAAAAGCCCCTCTAAAAGTGTTATAAATGCCATATTAATTTCATTAGGAAAGCTCCCATGGCATATTAATTCAGTTCCTGGCACTGTTATTGCATCTTTTCAGATACACAAGATCTTTACCTTTAATGAAATTACCTCCTAAGATCTGAGAAGGGCAACTGAAATATTTTAAATAGATTGGTGACAATTCAGCTCGGAAGCATGGATGTTTATTAATATACTATCATTCTCTTCCGACTAGCAACACACTGACACAGAAGAGCTAGCAGGCTCTGCTGTTGAAATTATGTTATCCTCAAGGCCTCTGTATTTGCAAAGATTGCATGAACAGCTCTCAAAAGATTAATGACCTACTCCTTTATTTAAGGCAGATACTCATCTTCAGTGATCGTGTATAAGCTCTGAAGCAAAGCATGACATTTAACAACTGTCTTAACTTCTGATGCTAAGAAAGGAGACTTTTTTCCCCAAACACTTGCTACATTGAACATTGTTGGTAATTCTAGACATATAAAATACTTTTTGTTCAACTGTATTAGCATCTTCTCCAACCTCACCTTGGTTCTGTAATTCAGCTTCCAGAGATAGGCCTCTGAAACCACCTATGGCCTCGTCAGCAGAGGCCAATAGGCACTTTCTGTCACAGGACCAATTTCTAAAACTCAAGAAGACAGAAAGTAAGTTCTATCAAAATAAGCACATAGATATTTATAAATCTCACATTCTATGATCACTTTCACAAATAAAGTACATATACTTTGCATATTAGGTCATCGTAATTCTAAAACCTGCATACACTTACTTGTTAATTGAGACACCCTGAGCTCAGATATCATACAAAAGCAAATTCTTCTCTCTTAGTCATGTTTTAAACCTAGGCTGTTCACTCAACTTCACTCTTACTCATGAGAAAGAGGATACAAAAGAGCTTCTTTAAACCACAAAGGTACAACCTCTCTGAACAAAGCTGCTACTTCTTATGCATTCATTATATTCATCTAATGAAGAGCCTATAAATCAGAAGCAAGTGTCCTTCTGAAAAGATGCTGTAGTTCAGTCAGATCCATAGTTTTCTTAAGCAGAAACTACACCACGAAGTTCTATAGCTTGAGTGATATCAGGAGATCAGACCATAAAACCTCATAAATGTCGCACCAGACTCAGAAATCTAATGAGTCACATCCTAGGCATCTCTTCATCAAAACACTAAATCCCCTGGCAAGGAACAACAGATGCAAAGTCTCTGAAGAATTTACCCATTAGTACATAGAAATTACATTCTGGAATAAATAAGATCATAGAATCACAAACTGAGTTGGAAAGGACTTCAAAGACCACCTAGTCCAACTCCACTGCCATGGGCAGGGACACCTCCCAAGAGACCAGGGTGCTCAAAGCCCCAAAGATAAGCCCCAAGATAAAATTTAACTTTAACTCTCTCAGGTTAGAAACCTATCCAACTGACTAATACTCAAAAACTTTGATTATTCTTACTGAATTAGTAATTATTAGTAAAGTGCTTTGTTTAGATTACACATTCAGATTGTAACAGCCAATTTTCATTCTGTCCCTCTAAAGTTCTTGCAGTATCTTTTATCTTGCTTTCACAGATAAACAATGCAGGTGCTCTTATCCCAATCCGTAATGAAAATATTAACCAATGCCAGATTCAGGGCATTTTTGGATTCCTGCAGAACCCCAATTGTGTTTTCAAAGCTAGTAAAGACATACAGAATCATATCCAGAAAAAAAAAAAAAAAAAAAAAAAAAAAAAAAGGCAGAAAGAGCACGTGAGCTCCCAGTTAAGAAAAAAACAAAACATGCTTTTTGCGCTACCATCTGAGCTGACATGAATACTACCTCTCAGCTTATGAATTCTCTCCAAAAATATTGTATTTATAAATAGCAATGTCTTCTTGAATGCCCTAAAAATCAGTATTTTCTCACATACTCAATTCCTATTGTTACAGCAAAAAAGCAGTAGAAGGAATGCCTAGCAGAGGCATGACAGTACAAAATGTATTAGCCATAGTTCAGGAAAAACTATATAACTGCAGGTTCCATCTGAAACGGACATGCCTAAGGACTAGGAAACTGTTTATTTTTATAAATTACAGAAGAACAGAGAAAGCACAAGGGTTTGGGGCTGGTATACGGCTCCACATTTTCAGGTGTAGAATCAATGTTTTAAATTGAGGTTTTACAGATTGATCATCGATGAAGTTACAACTTTATCTGGCAATTTAATTATCAGGACAAGAATAAACTTTTAAAAAATACTTCCATGTGACCTAGAAGCCTAAATGCCATTATCAGAAGTTACGTGATCTCTTAAGCTATAGTCAGCTTTTCAAGTGAGTCAAGGAGCTTTGGGAAACTTTTAAAACAATTATGTCTGAATAAGCTACTGATATTATAAAATAATTCACTTTGGTTTCTCTGTCTCTCAAAAAAAAAGTAAAATTATCTCAAATATTAAGACAAAACTTACACATTCTGTTGCAAAACACTAATCAAAGATCTACCAAGCCATTGACTCGTAGAGCTATAGTCTGCTTTCTGTTATATTTACACAACTTTATTGAATTACATACATAGGCAGACGTATTCTAGAAGAACATATTACTTTCTGCTAGTAACATATTCAAAGGAAATGTGCTACTTCTTAACTGTAATATATGTTTCCTGTAATACTATGAAATCCTGCTTCTAACTTCTTCTGTGAATACAACAAACTTATTTAACATGCATTATATGCAGTGACCCAATTTAACAGTGCAAGGCTCGAAGAAAAGAAGAGCAGTTAGATCTACAAATATATAATAACATAACTACATTCCAGCCAGACAAAAAGCGGGAATATGTAGAAGCAACACAGAAGGAGCACTACATATTATTAGCAGCTCTCTCCAACCAGATCATTTATTAAATGGGCAATAATGCTTTGGCTTACCTTGCTATTCAGGAATTTATAAAAATAATAAATTTTTTTTAAAAGGCAATTTTTCTGGCAAAATACTGTAGGATTAGCTACTTCCCTACTTAAAAAAAAATTGTATACACAGTTTAAAGATTTCTACAGGTTTTTTAATAACTATTTTTGCTATTTGTCAATAACTCATTCTTCTAAAACACGTGCCTGTAAGTCTTCAGCTACATTTTCAACAACCTTTTCCTTTTCTTTCAAAAAAACCGGTAGTCCCTTAGAACTATATATATGTATAGTTTTAAACATACAGCTACCACATTTCATTTGCTTTGTAACTGAAGCTGGAAGATCAAATAAAGGTCACAATTTGCATAAAGATCTGTACAGAAAGTTAAGTTCTGCTTTGGCGTTTCTACCTTCATAACACTAGCAAACCCCATTCTCAGTGTTGCATGAATTGGATTGTGTGTAGTGCTCATTATCTCAAATTACACAATTATAATTAACACTAAATTAAATTTCTTATGGTATGGTGATAAAAACAAATAAGATAACCACAAGCTACTGTAATTAGAGTTTCACTTATTGGATATTTGTTTCATCTAGATCCCCGGATTTTACTGTACAGCACTGAAAGCTAATAAAATTATCTCCTCTTAAGACCATGAAATATACTGTACAATACTGAAAGGATACAGTTTTTCTAGAAATCTAATCTTTTTTTTCCCCTTTCTCTAAATATAATGTATTTTCCATATCCAAGAAATATATGGCCTGTGGATAAAACATCACCAAGAACTCTGGCAAATCTATCTGGCAAACTGTTTTGTACAGTTATATTTTGCCCCACTTTAAAAGTGAATATACTGACATGGTATCCTTTCAAGCAGCACAAAATAGATTTTTTTCTATATATATATCAGTCACAAGAACTGTTTTAAAACATCTGGGACTTAATCTGTAGCTCTCCGGCAGCAAAAGATTTTGTTTTCCAGGTGTGAACAGTGTAATAGCAGTGAGCTGAACCCACTTGTTGGCCATTCACTGTTTTAGCATTTCAGCTTAAAGGGTATTTTACTGCTGCAGTTATTCCCTCTGAGGTCATCTTCTGCCAAAGACACTCAGAACTCCACAATTCAAAGGTATTATTTTACTAGGAAAGATTTGTTTCAGTGGTCTGGGGGAGGTGGATTGTTTGGTTTTGTATTTTTAAAGCTCCAGACCTCTTTTTCTCCAGTTCCCAAGAACTGTGGCAGCATGACTCCCAATGAATTTGTTACAGACAGAATCATTTTCTCCTCCATTGATAAGTCTCAGATTTGCAGAAGAAAAATGGTTCACAGAAAGCGTAAGGTTATTTTGTCCACATTGACATGCAGCATGCAAAGTAAAACTGTGTGTTATTCCAGCCTTTTCCTCACAAAAACAAAGTATCTTTTTATGGAGGTAAACTTTATTATGAAATCCAAAGAAGGATATTTCATATTTTTCTTTGATAGCTGTAAATACGCGTTTAATGACAACCAACTGGCTTCAGAGATATATTCTCTCATGAGACATATCCCTCTATACTGGATAGGAAAATATTTTATATTAAATATGGGAGGCATGTGGAATGAAAGCTAACAACTGAATAGCTCGTGAAAGAACCATTTCTGCCATTTTCATGTAATGCATATTTTAGGAGACAAAATTAGAGGAAGGAAAAATTATGATGGCTCTGTTTCTCAAATTCTATATAAAACAAAGTCAAGAGATTATCAGATAGATGCAACCATCTCATCAACTCCAGATACTTACAACTGAGCTGCTCAGGCATGAATATTCATCTCCTGTGGTAGCTAAAGGCAATGTCTTATATTTCCATGTTAATTGAGGTCTACACCTCACTAGTGCAACATTTGGTGCTTCTCTCAAGCACCTGATCTGCATTAGCACTGAGGGAGAGCAGCCAGGCTGGCAATGCCTCAGCTGGATGCACATTCATCAGGTTTTCCAGCATGACTGCATATTGCTCGTCTGCTGAAATGAGCACATCATCTCTTTGCGGTCAGAGGGCTACCAAGCCTGCAGGTAAGCAATACTTCATATCAGTAAACTGCCTGCCAGTAAATCAGTACCTTCAGGCTTGCTTGAAGTAATGAATAGTTGGTAGCCTGTGTTGATAATCACAAACAAAGCCAGTTCAGAGTTGGACCTCACTGCAAAATTGTTGTTAATTCTCCCAGTCTCAAGTCCTGAGGTTCAGTTCCCAACCTACTAGCCTCTATTTGACCCATTCTACTCTGCCAATTTCAGGGATTCTCTCTTTGAAGGGCAAAGGAACTAAGGAAAGTATTTGGGATGGATTAAGTGATGGAAAACAGTTATCTCCTGTTACAAAGATGATGTAGACCAGAGAAAAACAACATGATAGTGATTATTATTACAAACAACACCGCTCCAGACTTTACGGTGCTACTCTTTCTACTGAACATGCTCTATCAATGTCAGAAGAAATTTTGAGCAATGCAGAATGATAAAAATGTAAACTGTGTTGCCCAGGAGACATTACAGACCTCCATGTGGAGCTTCTTCAAGAGAACCTTCTCTATTGAAAGAGGTGGGAAAAAAAACATGCAACCTTCCTAGAACATGTATTTTCACAGCCTTTAGTTTCATCCTATTCTCTCCAAGAATAGGCAACCTTTATTAATCCTGATTAAGTATTTCCTGAGTGATCCGGTTCAGCAAAAGAGTAAAGCCAGGACCCTGAATTTCAGGAAAGCAAACTTCCAGCCCTTCAAGGAGTCAGTCAAGAGTCCCCAAGGGCAGTTTTCCAGGGGGTCCAAGGGAGCAGAACACAGCTTGCAGACCTTTAAGGACACTTTCCATAGAACGCAAGAGCTCTTGATCCCTAAGTGTAAAATATGATGAAAGGAGGGCAGGAGACCAGCATGGCTGAGTTGAGACCTGATGGTCAAACTAAAGGGCAAGAAAGAGATGTTCTGCAGTGGAAGCAGGGACAGGGAAGAGTATAGGGATGCTGCCCAGCTGTGTAGGGATAGGGTCAGGAGGGGCAAGGCACAGCTGGAGCTGAAACTCACAAAGGATGCAAAGAGTAATAAGAAGAGCTTCAACAGGTATGTCAGCCAGAAAAGGAAGGTCAAAGAAAGCATGAGCAAGATTGGCAAACTGGTAAAAACAGACAAGGAGAAGGCTGAGGCACTCAACTTTTTTGCCTCGATCTTCACTGGTAACTTCTCTTCCCACACCCCTTGAGTGGATGGATTGCAAGGCAGAGACTGGGGGAGCAAAGTCCTTCCCAATGCAAGAAAAAAATCAGGTTTGTCATCCTGAGGAACACCTGAGAAACCTGAACATACAGAAGTCTATGGGACCTGACAAGGAGCATCCCAGAGTCCAGAGAGATGTAGCTGCCAAGGCACTCTTCATATTTGAAAAGTCACAGCTGTCAGGTGAAGTCCCCGGTGGCAGGAAAGACGGTTACATTGCACCCATTTTTAAGAAGGGTAGAAAGAAGGACCCTGGGAATTACCAACCTGTCAGCCTCACCTCTGCGCATGGGAAGATCACGGAACAGATCCTCCTAGAAGCTATGCTAAGGCACATGGATGACAGGGAGGTGATTTGGGACAGCCAGCATGGCTTCAACACGGGCGAGTCCTGCCTGACTAACCTCGTGACCTTCTATGATGGAGTGACTACATCAGTGGACAAGGGAAGATCTACAGATGTCATTTATCTGGACTTCTGTAATCTTCTGACATCCACTTCTGGTGGATGAAAAGCTGGACATTAGCCAGCAATGTGCGCTGGCAGCCCAAGAAAGTCAACTGCATCCTGGGCTGCATCTCCAGCAGTGTGGTCAGCAGGTCAAGGGAGGTTGATTTTGCCCCTCTGCTCTGGTGAGACCACCCCGCAGTGTTGCCTCCAGTTGATCAGAGGGCCAGAGCACCTTTGCTATGAGGACAGGCTGAGTTGGGGTTGTTCAACCTGGAGAAGAGAAGGTCTGGGGAGGCATTATAGCCCTTTCCAGTACCTAAGGGGGCCTACAGGAAATATGGGACAAACTTTTTAGTAGGGCCATTGGACAAGGGGTAATGGCTTTAAACTAAAAGAGAGAAGATTTAGACTAGATATAAGGAAGAAATTTTTTACAATGAGCATGGTGAGACACTGCTCCAGATTGCCCAGAGAGGTGGTAGATGCCCCATCCCTGGAAACATTCCAAATCAGGTTGATGGGGCTCTGAGCAACCTGGCCTAGTTGAAGGTGTCCCTGCCTATGGCTTTAAAAGTCCCTTCCAACACAAACGATTCTATGAGTCTAAATTCTGCTTTTAGCATTTACAGTCTGCCTATACACTAATGAATATCTATCTTTGTATTTCCTGCCCAAAACTGTTACACAGTCCTTATCCATCAAGCATCCTCAGTTTGAAATGTTCAAGCAGATAGATACAAGTATGATTATAGACTGCGAAGAATATGAGAGAAAAAACAAAATAACTAAAACACTTCTGGGTGCCTCCCAGAAGAGAATTATTTATATGAGTGCAAACAATGTTTCCTAGCTTATTTGAAACTCTGCCTCCAAGTATTTAGCAGTGAACAGAACAGGGGAACTCTACCGTAACACAAACATGCAAGAAAGCTTCAATTATAAATAGATAGATATGAGTTCTGTATATCTGAGGTCCTAAAATACTGCATCCATATAAAGCAGGCTGAAAAAACAAACTGTCTATTGCTAAGAAACATTTTACTTCTACAGAACCTGTCATTCCAAGTGTTTCTCATCCACTAAAAGTCATCCTCAACTATATGGCTCAAAAATTCATTGTTTCACACAAGTGTTTCAACACAGAAGAGACATTTTATAAAGCCCAAATCCTTGTGGCAAACTCTCACTCAGACCTGGAGGTTCCCCTAAATGACATGGCACTGACACACTCCCATGGTTTTGTTTCAAGTCTTGTTTTCCTGACTATTGAAAAAACAAACATGAAACACTTACTGAGAAAAAAAAATATATATAAAGCATCTCAACTGTTCAGCTGTTGTGATTTTTATTTTAAATTCCAAATTTTCAAGTTAACTTCACAATCTCTGAATTTAATCCTCAGCTTGTAAATGCTCAGGCATCCCAATACCGACAGTTAAAGAAAAGGTTACTACATTTGAATGGCAATTTCTTAATAGGAAACAGCCTCAACTATTCAAACTGCAGATACTCTATCTATCTGACTTTATTTATTATTATCCTGGTGGCCTTCTCTCAGAGACTACTACATTCTATGTTATTTCTGATAATTTGTGCTGAAAGGAAGTTTCTCTCCACCTCAGCTGTACTTGTAGAACTGATGAACGCATAATGCTCCCTGACTCTTTCCCACATGTGAACTTTATCTACAGGTTGTATATTCTATCATTATTTCTGTTGGAATTACATAAATCTGCCTTCCCTTTATAGTCTACCTTTCCTTTGATTCACCTGTGTCTTCCCAAGACAAAGATCTAAAGAGTCATTTAGACAGACATGGGAAGTGATTTCATTGCTTCATGCTTAGTTATAGTTTGCTAAATCAATGTTTTCTTTACACTAAAATAATCTTTTCGCATTACCACAATGTTATTTAATGCACCTGTCTGTCCTCCTTTTCTCTGGAATTGACAATGTAACAGCTCTAAGACTTAAAATAGAAGCTACTGGGATATTGAACATGCTCAGGTGACAGATGGACAGGTTTCTGGTAAGGGATGGTAGATCTGAGACTAAGTGTCCCTGACATACCCTCCTGCAACACCTTGGTTGGGGTTCTGTTCTCAGGTAAGTACATTATTCTGATTAGAGTGAGTGTGCTGTAATATTTGTATCTAAGTGTAGAGTTTGATAGTCTGCATTTACTTCTACTGTTTGCTGCTTAGTACAGTCTGAATCTAACTACTAAACTCAGGTTTACCACCAAGAATCTGTGCTTTGCACTGCTCTCAGTGCTAACAGGGAAAACTACTTAACACGGGATAAAAGCTCCTTTGCAGTATCTTGGAAACTTTGAAGGTAATATAAGTATTTACCTAGAAATTTGATGCATATATACCTAGACAGATACATCTAGGATCACCTCCATCCCTGTCCTTGCTTAGGTGTTTCCAATTGGGTGTAAATACCTGATAGAGTCAGTTGCCAGTATCAGAGAAATGACTCATCCCAAACAAGAGACAGAGAAATGCAAGTCGAGGACTGTTTCTCACGCTTTATTTCTTGTTACAGTAGATCTCAAAAGAGATGGGAAAAGCTGATAAAGTAAATATATTAACTGCTACGTGATCTTATTTGGCATTCTTATATTCACAGTTTGCATAGTTTGAGATAGCCAAAACCACTTACAAAGTCAGGCTCCCAGATTAAAGTTCTATCATTACTGTGCTTTGAGTGTCTATGCAGACACTGTGGGACACAGCCATAGGCCTTCTGTGCTGGAGGAGTGCTTTTGAAGAAAATTACACTTACTGCACTATTTAGAAAGTAATGACAGTAGAATAGAGTAAAGTGACTTAACAACAAAGATCAATGCCGTAGGAAAGGCCTCCATTCCAATGCCCTTGTTCCTGAGACTAGAAGCCATCTGTGGAATGACTGAGCTGTCAGGCATTCACACATTTAATGTTTCAGCAGCACCAATTCAAGAACCTTAGCCTGTTCTGCTGTGTAACACACAGCAAAGGAATTCCTTCAATAATTTTTTTTCCATTGGGAATGTAACATCAGCCGAGTTTCATTCCTGATAAGGTGCCAAAACACAAAAGACAGAAAAATAGAGAATTTTTTTAATTCAGATTTCCTAATAGGCAATGATTATTTTACTAGTTTCTATGGTACTATCACCATGGCAGCTAGCCATTTTAATCACAGGCATTAGAACACGTTTCTGATAACATCATTGCAATAGCTTAGAAATATATTACATCTCCTGGCCATATGCAGCAGTAACAACTTTGTAAATTTCCATATGACAGAGGTCACTAATGGCAGCAGCAGACATCAGGATTAGGAACGTGATATTTCAAGCCTCTAATTAAAGAACAAATTCTCAGTGTTCCTTACTCTAATTCCGATAACAATAGTGGAAATACAAGCATTGTGACAAAAAAGAGAATCAAAATTCTTTCACAGCTCACTCAGTTTCTACAGGGGTTTTACCCCTTCTTTGATTAACTCGTCAAAGCATGCGATTACTCAGCAGATCCTAAGAGAATGTGCAAGTGAAAAAAATTCACTGTAGAGCACTCAGTATCTGCACAACACTGACAGATAAAAATGGCTACTTTGCCCTTGTATTAATAAAAAGCATACTTTGTTCTCCACAGAGGTTAAATGGTATTGAAGCATCACATGCGAGATTGCGATCATGATCAGAGAGCATTACTCAGTGTTCTGACTGATGAAATTTTCAACATACTATGTGAAACATGCTAATTTTACTAAATGTATCATGAAGTACTTGCAGATATGCTAATTCTGAAAAAAACCAGAAGCATTCAAAAAATACTTTCAGCAATAGCAATCTTCCATTTCTTCTATAAATTACATAAGAAACTAGATTTTCAAACTATTTAGAGCAAATTCATAGTCTTGTCCTGGGATTTCTGATTTTTTTATTTTTATTTTCAAATTAAAGTGTATTTCAAAAGGCTGAGAGACTTTAAAGTACCACATTAATTTATAAAGCCTTTTAATAAAAGCTAATAAGCAAGTTCAACGATTTCTCTATTTCAAGCCTAAAGCTTTGCCAAGGGTCCATCCAAGAGATATTTAATAAGTACAAATAATGTCAATAATATTCTTCAGTAAAACATTACAGCAAAGCACAATGACGAAAAGTCAGTGGTATAACTGCATCCTAAATTAGACAGCACTGACCTCAAATAGAAGAACAAAAATCTGAAGTAAACTGAGAATGAGACCTGAAATGCATTACAATTAGCTTTGTCTCTTCAAACTACTTAAAATCAGAAAAACCCGTCACAGAAGTGGTTATGGTAGGAGAACAATATAAAAACAGAACTGTAAGTCAAGTCGTTCATATTTCCGGTATCTCTATGCTTGTCAGATTTACAGTTTTTCCTCCCTTGGTCTGTAATCAGGGACAAAAAGACTAGCAAATATTTGATGATGAAATAGTTGTGTTGTTACATTTACATGCATACACTAATCAATCTGCCTTTAAAATAAAACCAATTAATTACTATCAAGAGTTTGAGGAGAGTTCTGCCATCTTATCTGGGGACACTCAACTTCCTCAGTTTTTTGTCATAATTCGTTGTAGGAAACCAACAATAATGAAACACAGGAAGATGCAGTGTAACATCTATGCAACATTTATATTGCACTTGAACTGATAAAGTTCTAGTCTTGCTAAGTAGTAATTACACTGCTGAATTTTCAGACCATCTAAGCAGCCAGGTTTATCTCCCACCAATTAATTTGTTCAGAAGGTCCACATACCATTTAGCTCCACGCTTTGGTCTAAATATCTATGAATGCATTTGCATGGCTGTGTGGGGCACATGAACTATAAATGAACTGGTATACTACGAAGTCTTCAACAACAACAATAAAAAAGCCTTTCCTACTTCTTTCAATCCCCACTTTAATAACAGTTGCACTTGATATTTTGAGGGCTTGCCATTTCGTTAACTAAAAGTTTATGTTTAATTTTTGCTTAATGTGAGTCCCAAGATATTTTATGAAAGTAAAGTCCAAAGGAGATTCAGATTTCATGATCTTCTGGGGAATGCAGAATATATTAGACAGAAAGAGACTGCACTAAACACTGTAAGATCTGAGGTTGAGACTATCTGGTGACAAATATTCTGCTGGTCCCCTTAGTTCTTTCTCTCAACTCCAACTTGCTCTGCAGCAATACGTGGGGACTAGGTGGGAATGCCTTGCCAGTATTGTTTTCCTCCTATTAAGGCTATAGAAGTTACTGTGTCTAAAGGCAATAATAAGCTAAACAACAATATGTAACAACAAGAAGATATGCACATTTTTAAAGTTCTTATGTGTCTGTGCAATAAATAAAAAAGTAATAAAATACCATTTTTTTCCCAACAAACACAGATATGATACCAATGAACTCATACAAGACTCCGAATAACGTGAAAACATCACAGTGATTAGATTTAAAACCTATAGTTCTAAATTAAAATTAGATGTTCTACATATAGTAGTTTGGCTAATTAAAACACAGATTCCCTGATGTTTTAATAAGTAGCACAAAGGGCAACTATGGCAACTATTAGCACAAGGGTTACATTGGTCATTGTTCATATGCCTGTATGTGTACAGCTCTACAAAATTACTGACCTGCAGTCCCATTCACTGAAAAGTCTCTTCAGTCTGTGGCCTTTTTGCTGAGCCTGCCAATGTGACTGTAAGGGAGGTATGCCAGGGGCAAGGAAAGGTGCAGAGCCAGGCTTACTATAGAAGGACTAAGTACCTTCCCACCTACCATTCCACACTTACTTGGAGTCTGTGACATCCAGCCATTATCACCCTTATTTGAATTTGTATTTGTAATGGTAAACCAAGACAAAAATCTTCTAGATCCCATTTGCAAAAAACCCTACCTTTTTCAAAAATAGACACATTATGATTAAGCAATTGATCAGTTTTATTTGCACTATACATATAGCAAATTATTAGTCTGTTAGACTTGATCCCTACCCAGCCTCATACTCCTAAGAGTTGTTATATTATACATGAATCAAGCTGTCATGAAGATGACTGAGTTTCTTGTAAGCTACAAACACAAAAATGTAATATCACAAAAAGAGCAGGATTCACAAAAACGTCATTTCTATTCTACGTCATACCATCATTTCTGCTGTGTGGGCATACACAGCCCACATTGGTTCTATCATCCATACCACAATGAATCTCACAGCTTTACCAAAAGCACACAGGCTTGTAACAGAAATAAAGTATCCTAGAGGAAGGTAGGCATTGATATTCAGGTATACTCCTGATTCAAAAGGGGAAACTCTTAGCTTGTCCCTGTGTGAGCAGCACACACACACCTGGGCAAAATCCAGCCTTCATCAATAGAAGGGAGACCATTTAGTCAATTCGCATCAACAGCGGAAAACAGAGCCAGTCTCAACAGCTATCACACTCGTATTTTAATAACAGATTATAAGTAACAGAACAACACTTTTCCTACCAACAGCACTTTCAATTCCAGAAGCTTAATACACTTTGCTTTAAATCTGTGCCATAGCAACCTTTTTTAAAGTCAATGTCATCTGTAAGGACTGAGTTAAAATAAAATGTGGGCCAAATTTATCAGACATTAGTTTCCTTTGGATAGAGAGCTCAGAACACTGACTGTGTGTCAGCCTAGATGCGATTTGAGTTTTAGATATTGCATCCTGCAACATATTTTAAACTAGTCCCTCATCATCAGTTTCAAGTATTTAAGATGCTGAAGGTCAAATGAAAAGTGTGAAAGGTTTCTTCCTGTTTACACTAAATTTATATCTGTATGCTAGAAACTGCAGCACTACTCAGGCCTAGGGAGAGAAGCCTCAAGAGTTTGTCAAAATATGACAGCATTATAGCTTGTCAATTTAAAGGCGCATCTAAGGGCCAGCAGAAGAGACCATTGCCTCTTGCAGTGTGGAGCTATGTATCCCTGGTAGCCATGAGCATCACTGTGTGTGCAGAAGACTGACCAGTGACAAGGAACTTCCTGTGACAGAACTACAGCAAAAGTAGTCAACAATTTATTCTTTTTTTTTCAGCACTGGCTCACAAGAGGCTCTGCATTTTCATGTCCGAGAAATACTTAAAGAGCCTCCAGAAAGAGCTTACGACAGATGTATTCCTACAACCGCCCAGATAAGCACAGGGGTTTTTAAATTTAGATTATGTAAGGTCGCGTGCCTCGCTGCATTATGTTTTATGTGCACGTTATACTTCACTGCACTGTACAGCACCCTGCGAACTCCAGCTGATCGTTATTCACACACATCCTGACAGATTCCTCTTTCAGAGCGAGAACAAATACCATGCGTGCATCTAAGATTTCTCGGAATGAGGTCAGTCTCCCCAGCCCCCCGCCGAGGGGGGGGGGAAGGTGTTCCCCTGCCCAAAGCGGCCCCTCGGCCGAGCAGCCCCCCCGGGCCCGGCTCCTCTGAGCCGGTAGCGCCGTGGGCGCGGAGCGGAGCAGGGCGAGCGCCCGCAATGCAGAGCCCTTCCCGGAGCCCGGCACGGGGCCGGGCGGGGGCAGCGCCGGCGGCCCTGCCCGCATCCCCGCCGCAGAGCAGGGGTTGTCCCGCCGCCCGGCCTCGCCTGCGCCGCCCGCGGGCTTTGCCCCCCCGGCTGCCCGCAGCCCCCCGCCGCCGGGCAGAGCGGGCAAGGACAACGCTGCGAGCCGGGCCCCCCGCCGCACGGGCCGGCGCGGCCCCGCCGTGCTCCCGACCGGGGGAAGGGAGAGGAGGAGGAGGGAGAAGCAGCCCTTACCTGCCCCCGCTGCTCCGCAGCGCTTGCTAACCGAGCTCCATCTTCCTCCGGCAGGGGAAGGGGGAGCCGGCCCCGCTGCCGCCGCTGCCGCCGCTGCTGCCGCCGCCCGCCCCAGCTGCCGCCTTCCGTCACCGCGGCCCCCCCCCGCCCCGCGGCCGGCACCGGCAGACGGACAGACAGACCCACCGCCGCCCGCCCGTGAAGTCACCGGCCGCAGGGCCCGCCCCCCGGCTGCCCGCAGCGCCCCGGCAGCCCCGCCCCGCCCCGCCGCCCCGCCCCCGCCGGCCCGTCCATCCCAGCCCTGGAAGGAATTAGGGAATACACCTCTGGGATTGAGCGTTCCCTTTTTTCCGCTGTCTATGCCAAAAATAGAACTAGGCAAAATATGCGGGATAGAAGGAAAAAAATAACCCCAGGTACAGGAGTACCTGCACAAGAAACGCCTCCTTGGCTAGAAACACTGAGAGCTCCCACCTGAAATCAGCCTACTACAGAGGGACACGCGGTCAGGGACAGACACAGCAACAACAGAAGTAAACAAAACATTTTGCACCAACACAGCACATCTGGAGAAGAACATCTGGTGACACGTGAAGACAGTTTTGCACATACCGATTTTCATATCAGAAGCAAGTGAGGTTTGATGGTTAGGGAATAAAATCAGATCAGTTACTTGCATTCTAGTTCTCTCCTAGAACCCCAACATCAGTTTATAATATTGTTGAAACCCCAAAAGAATCTCACCTTACCTTTGAAAAACATTTCCTTTTGCAGCTAATGAGGAGGACAGAAATGAAAACATTTGAAAAAGCTCCCAGCTGTTCCACATTTAACCTTTTGCTGCAAATACAATGAGCTACTAGAGTTTGGCAGGCAAACCATGGCAGGCAAAAAAGACAACCGTTTTCTCCCACACCGTTTTAGGCCTGCATCAAATGAGCTCCCATTGTTTGTCCCTCCCATCCTCAACTCTCCTTAGAGGAATTCTTTATACTCATGACTGAAGATTTCTTAAGCAAGCAGAGTTCTCTGCTGTGCCCCCCAAAAGCAAAAAAGTCGAAAGTAGAACAGTTTCTTGCTTTCTTCATGAATGCAAAGTCCAGCATTCTTTAATTAAGTGTGGCAAAGAAAAATAAATTGTGAAAGGTATGATAACATACTCAAAAGGAACCATAATTACAGAAAGAGATATCTTTTTTTTTTCCCTTGACACGACTGCCTGTACAGATTGTCCTGCAGGTGATCCTTAGATAGTGAGAATCTAGAAGACAGAACAGTTTGTCAGAGTTTTGCCAAAAGAGCTCTAGTCTATGTGCCCTGCGAAGGAAATCCATTTGTGAGTATGAGACCCTCAGATGGCTACTCCAGAGCTCTCAGCACTGAAGATCCTCTAAAAGTCATCACAGAAGGTATACAGGCACCAGGGTCAAACCCTGGGTTGATCAGAAGGCTCTAATTGGCCAACTGGTGATAGGGCAGTCAGAGGTTCATTTAGACGGCTGCTGCAAAACAAGTGGCCGGTTCTCTTTCTTTCAGGCAGAATCTTTGCAAAAGTGTGAAGGGCTTAGCAAAGGAAAGGGTGCCTAGAGCCACACAGGGAAAGGCTCTCCTCTCAGGGCTTGAAGTTTCCTCATTCTTCATCTTTTCTTGCCATTAGAAAAACTTTCATTTTATACCACCATATGGAAAACTAAGCATATTTCTAACAGTCAAAATGCCAGGTAATTTGTGAAAATGCAGAGAGGCTGGATCTAGGTGACGTGTTCGCATACTTCGGGGCCATCGTGTTCTGGTAATACCTCCATTAACAGCAGTCTTAACAGATTCAAGAACCAAAATTCTTTAGTCCAAAGACATGTAATGAATACTGCAATCTCTCATCTGAACATCTTTCCCCTCTTCAAATTATAAATCAGCTATGCCATAGTCTACAAAGATCAAGAACCCAGAGATCACAAAGGCATTTACAGATCTGAAATTTCCAAGCTTTTAGAGCAGGGAAGCATGGATGTGACTGACAGTCCCTGCTGAACCTATCATTTCTTTTCTGTGACCATACATGGACACCGGAGAAAGAAAGAAAAGAAGTATCTTCACAGATGATGTTCTACACTGTTCATTAATCCTGGTAGTTGAGTGGATGTCAGCATAACGTGACTCCATAAGTAGACAAGTTCCTGTCATGGTGAAAATGATCCAGTTTCTCCCTGTCTGTTCACATCAAGCATTGCCACTGTGGTGTCTCTCATCACCTGTCTTATGTTGCTCTGGGTCAGAGGCTCTGAGCTCAAAAATACCCTGGCAAGATGAAACTCGTTTCTTGAGTACCACTAAAGCAAGATGTTGCGCTAGGTATCCTCACTATCCAAGGATAGAAGCAGGTATCCTCTTGTCTTTACCTCTAAAGACAGAAGCAGAACATCTCCGCCAGTGTGGTGGCGATTCTGCTGCTGCTCACTTAATACTGACAAAATGTCACAGGGCAACATCACCGGTGTGAATGTTTATAGGTATTCCCTTGGAAAAAGGTGTACTTTGGCCTTCAGCTGCCATCTGGGTATGCAAGGGAGTGCTCTTTTGATCTACCCTTTTACATTACTTACAACGCTATAACAATCTCATGTGATGTGACCAAGTATGGTTTTGTACACTTCGGAAATGTCTTCAAAACCCCCACCTTTGGGGATGGCATGAAAGAGGGCATTTTTTTAATTATCCTGAGCCCCAGTTAAATGAACGTATAAGAGGTGTTGCCCATAATCTGGTAGACAACAGAACCCTAAATAAGCTTGCTGCATCAGCTTGATTTCTCGAGAACTTTACTGTAATCTGAAAGCAGACGGTGAAGGCTTTTGTTGCAATTGACAACTCTAATGAAAAAAAATCCATACTGGATATGTCATAACCCTAGTAAGCACTCTAGGCATGTCCTGTGAACTGGCTGTGTGGAGATACCTCTACAGAGGGCTGGAAAGCTCAGAGTAGCCTCGTGGACCTAAGGTAAGTTTACTGAAACTACATTCCACACTCTCACCTTGCACAGACATTAAAAACTACTGCAAGTTAAATAAGAATTTATAACAAAGACTGCCTCAGGGTAAAAAGGCAGAAATGAAGCAACAAGCAGCTTTCTGTGGTCAATAAATAGAAGAAGGAAAGCAAGAAGGAAGTCTGGCTCCTCCCTTCCCTCTTCTGTTCCGTGTAGGGGGCAAAGACAGAACTTCAGGCTGAGAATCCATCTCTTCTGAACTATTTATATATATCTAAAGGAGTTTGTAAACTTACTAAATTCAAAGACAACAAAGAAACATTTTTGCATTGCAACTGGGCAGAGTAACCTGTGCTCTTCAAGCAAAGAAGCAGCATTCCTAATAAAACAGATTTTGATTGAAATTCTGACAGAAGAAAGCAGGCTGCAATAGTAATGGAATGAGCACTCTACAGCATGGTTTGAATTCCAGCAGTTGGAGCTGTTAGCAATGGGGGGCAGGAGAGAAAACCCAGATACAGCTCTACAAAATGTGTGCTACTAAAATGTATGGAGAGCTGATTTGAGTCCACATGACCTTCGAAAGAGCGCTTAACTTTCCAGGTATATACTAAAATTGGCTCAGAGGCAGAGATAAGAGCAAGAGCCCTTGATTGGGTTAGCTGAACCTAAGCAGAAAAACAATTCTGTGAGTACTGAACTTTGTAATCCAAAAATAAATAGTGAAGTAGAATTGGCATCATTACAACTTTTCGAGTGGGTAACAAAATACTACTACAATGTCAACCTTGCATGGATAGAAACATCCAAAGGAACAAAAAATCATTTCTTTTGCTGTTTTCACTCTCTCGTGTTAAGTTTATAGTAATTGTGGTTATGGCAGCATTTGAAGATGTACCCAAATTGGTTTTAATCTGACAGAACCTCAGTATCCATACACTCTTACTGAAGTGCTGAGCTATACTTCTGAGCACCCTGGACTTTGAAAAGCTGGTATCTAAAACTATGGTTTCTTCTCACAGCATGTATGGAGTTTACAAAGATACACCATTTTGGCACAACATCCCCTAGAGCACAGAAACCACACATGCAGTTTCCATTAATGTTCAGGCAGTAGAACTCCATTTTCTTTCATGGAAACAATATTTGAGTTGCACATTTAATTTACTTTTTCAGTTTCATTTTCCCTGGTATTATCGGATAATAAAGTGAGTTTACAGTTCAATAATGGCATGTATTTACCATTGATCAAAATCACCATTAAAGAGATTTTTGTTAATCCTTAAAGTGATATGAGAAATTATATTTCTACTAGGCACACACACACACTGAAATAATGGCACTAACTGAAGGAGAACTAGTTTAAAAGGAGCAGCCTCTATATAATAGCAAATTTTTACTACACACATGCTGTCATTAATCATTGCAAACCATTTGACAACATTTTATATATTCCAATTCATAAACTTGGATTTATTATGAAGTATACTGCAATCATAAAATAAATAGTTGGCACAATTTATGAACCCTATATTTTTCACTTTTTCTAGGTTTGCCTTTTTTCTTGTTATAATGATATATGTATTTTCTTTTTATAATATACATACTTTCCTATATATACTCTGAACTTAAATATTATATATGCATGGTAACGGCACTAGTTTTACCTCCAACACTCAAGAAAACAAGAAAAAGTTTGGGTACGAAAAAATTAATAATTACTCAGGAATTATGCATAAGCTTAAAGAGAAGAAAAAGTCTGGGATCTGGGAGACATTTATATTAGAAATAGGGCTAAAATCACCAATGTTCAGCTGTAAAGAAAGTTCATTTTAATAGTTTAGTTGCAGATTCTCTTGCTTCACTTTAGTCTCTTGTTCAAGGCATAGTTCACCTTGGCTACATATCTTTGGCTCTTAAAATGCGGAGTTCCATAGAGAGGGAGAAACGTTTGTTCCCCTTGTAGGATACCACTGAACAAGCTTCCAGGTTGCTTTTTCTCAGCAGGGCCTCTGTAGAGTGCAGCATTTCGCTTTCCCACAGTACTGCAATAGTAACAGCAACCATATGTATGCAGACTGTATCCCACAGAGCCCTGTAATTCCCATTTTATAAATGCAGCAATTACACAGAGGTTAAATAATTTTCACAAGAGGAGATTCGTTCCCAGTCTGTGTAAAGGAGATATGGAATCTAAGGGCAGGCCTACTCACAATTCTTAAGAAGTTTTTGGACAAGAGTATTGAAAACAAAAGCATTTAAACACGAACAAGTAAGTATCATTATTTACCATAAGCATTTCATGACTCTGCTGTTGGCACCAACAGGCAAAAAGGGCTCTGTCACAGTTAGCATGATCTGCCCAGAGTTTTTTAAAAGAGCCAGCAAGGAAGGTATGAATACCTACTTCAGTCACTTACAGCCATTATAGACATTAGCTGCATAAATCCAAGTCTCCCTTGCCCAGATTCCCGTCTCTCTGGGGGTTTCTCATCAGCCTCACAGCCCTCGAGTGCTTCTTTCCTTTTCTCCTACCATCTCACATGCTTTCATCCTCTCATGCTTCCTACAGCACAAAGCTATTTATGAAAAGAAACTAGCATATACTGTAGCCATCTACAACATATATTATCCTCTCTAATTTCCATTCTGCAGCTTCCATCCATTCTGAGCCTGCAATGAATTACAGAGATTCAATAAGGGACATTTGGTGAGTTCTGGATGGAAAGCTTAGTTAAAGTGAAGGTAAGCTTGCAGTTATATTCCCCAAAAGATAAGAACGTTAGGTTTTATCCTTCTGGACCTTTTTTAAGAGCACTCAATAAGCAGCTTTGGCAGATGAAACTCTAATAATTTCTCTCTCCTATACAGTAAATATGCCGAAAATTATCTTCTATGAGACTCCATAGAAGAGTGTCAGACTATGGTGGGGGTTTTTTTGTTTGGTTGGCATTTTGTTTTGGGTTCTGGGGGTGTTTGGGGTTTTTTTCAACACTTTGATGCAAGGATTCATAGAAGTATAATATGACATCTATAAATTTGTAGAGATATCTAAAGTTTCCAAACTTCACATTTGGTCTTCAAAGCTCTCTAAGAGAAAGCCTGTGTGAGACAACTACACTTAAACAGCAAATAAATTCTACAAGACAATTTGCAGTCCAAAACATCCTTGGGAAGTTCATGAAAGCTGCAAGAACTTGATGCAGTTAATTAGCAGTTAAAGGTATGATGTACCAAAATCCAACAAACTCCCAGGCATTTTCATTCTAATTGTATGAAAAGCTAGTGAATACTGAATAAAAGAAAGCTCTAGGTTAAACTTTCTAATCAAGTCCCACCATACATGCAATCAATTTCTTCTGATGTTTTCTCTAGTATCTCGTTACGGGTGCAACATGCAGAATAACGCACAGTTCTGTCTCATGTCTGGTCATGTAAATCAATCCCAAATAAAATACTTGCAAATTCTGATGGAAAGAGCCATTGTGTAGAGAATTATCAAAACACGTAATTTATAAAATTTAGTGGACAAAATGAGTCTAAATTAAAATCTGCTGAATCCTTAACTTTGGGAATTAATAGTTTCCAGTAAACTTTTGTTGTATGTGCATCTCTTTGGTTTAATTTGACATTTTCTTTATCTGTCATACTTTTTCTCTCAGCCTATCCACGTTTCTGTGCCTCACTGATTGCAAGAAGTTCCCTAGAGGGAGAACTAATCAGCCTTCATTGGTCTATGTTAGATATATCACCTTTATAAAACAATTATTTCTATTCCATGTCTTTCATCTTTAATATAATGAAGCATCCAATTTAACCTCATACTTTAGAAAACATGGAAACTGAGGCAAAGCTGTTAAAGTTATATACTGCAACTTAAACTACATACAACAGAAATGCAAATTTGTTTCCTTCTAATAAGCATCGTTTAGGAAAAATAAATTATGACTGATCTTGAACATAAATGGTCAGCACAACTTCCAGCGTTGTTATTACTGCGAATATGCCTGCAAGATCATTAGAGACTACATACAAAGGGGCAGACAACACCGAGTTGCATCTTGCATACAAATGTAATGAGACATTTATGCTTATAGATCAATAGAAAGTTTTAGAAACTCTATCTTTGTCAGGAAAAGTAATTGAAGGCACAGTCAATTATCCTCAAGAAGAAAAACTGCTCTAGTAATCTTTTAAGATTGCTACATGAGCAATAGCCCTTAATGATACTTTGATGGTAGCTTTATAGCACCTAGAATGGTTTCCAATGAAAAAACTCTTTGTTATTCCATTTGGACAAAGTAACTTAACATACAGAGTACCCACAGAAAAAGATATCCTCGAAGGCCTAGGAAAATCTTCTTTAGATATAAGTGAAAGTTTAAAAGAAATAACCCCACCACACACACACACACACCAGTTGAAAATGCAAGAAGGACCTACTTCAGTTACAAATACCTCAGAAGATTTTAACTTGAACGAGAAATGAGGGGAAATAACTTTTATTTTAAATTGTTTTGAGTAATTGTAGCTAATAGTAGTTAAAATCAGGGTTCCTGTGAATTGTTGCTTGTCCCCTGTGTGTTTATATGGATCAAACCATCAGTATTTTCACTGCTGATGCCTAGGCTGTGTAAAGCACATACACTGCCAGCCAGGACAGAACAGCGGGAGGGAAGAAATCAGGCTGGCTACCTGCTCCTGCTTCTGACCTGTGAGACTGGGACCCAGAAGAGGTTAGCTTTTTCCTAAGCAATTTGAATTTTAAAAGTTGTTTTTATTATTGTCAGTGAAATTAGCAGAATTTCTTGCCTGCCAATTTTTTTTATTGCTTATTGACTCTGGAAATATCTGCTCAACAAGAACACATTTTTCTATCATGTCAACTGGGAAGTTTATTTCTCCTGTCATTACATCAGATTATTATTTTACAGTTACAGACAGATTATCGTCAGCCTTCAGAGGCTTTAAAAATAATACAATATGGTTCCTGGCACTCCCAAGCAGACTAAGAAATGCCACCCACACAATTAGCAACACTTTTTTTTTTTTTTTTTTTTTTTTAAACATAGCAAGCAACAGGATTTGTTCTACAGATGTTTTGGAGTTAATTCTGCAGTAAAATCTGGCACAGAACAGAATCAGTAATGCACTAGGGCATGACACTTTTCTACAGCAAATCCGCAATGTCTTTGCTGCTTCCTGGGGAGAAACAGGATCACTTCAAATAACCCTCAGCATATTGGACTTGGGACACTTCACTAGCACAGCTGTACTTCACTAACAAAATGCTCTTAGTATTAACAAGGTTTGGCATTACAATATTGCAAAGATAGCCCCTGCCGATGAAAAGCCTACACTTATGACTAAGCACACAGTGTTACCAATACAGTTGCACATGCTTCAATCTCTATTTACAGAGCTGTGAAGAGGAACAAAATATCCCACTTCTAAATAACCCTACTGGCACGTGCAGAGGATCTGGAAGTTATTTGTGACAGATGAAAGTGACAGGACTTGCCAATTTTAATTTTTTTTTAAATTTTTTTCTTTTTATATGAACTTGAATGGGTGAAGAATCAGCACAATAAATGTTCCTGATTTTAAAATATTCAGGGTTCCCAGAGGGAAAGTTTTGCTTTTCAACAGACCATACTTTTGGCTGACATTTGAAGAGCTGTCTGCATAGCAGAGTAAATGTTTTTTTAAGAAATGCCAAGGCAAACCTTCCTAATCCTAATGAACAGAGAGAAGTCTTTTAGTACCAAATTTAGAGTTTGTGGAAGAAGATAACTGTCCACATGCAATAATAGTGAGCTCCTAGAACAATCAATTCTGGACATGGACAATAATCTAATAGTGAGGGTCATCTCAGCTTTCTTTAAGAGGGAATTACCCTTGCATTATCATTATTACTGTGAGACATGGAGCTTGCTCCTTTACCAGATGAACCGACAGCAGTGAAAGAGTACCTGTCTGCATTCCTGACTTCTGCTCTGAACTGCAAGCTGCTAATATATTTTTCACATCTATGTAAAGGCACAACAATACTGTTCCAAAAAACATAGAGCCAATTAGCAACTTGGGACTTTTCAGTTGGCTTAAAAAGAAATAAACTACTACTTTTAATAACTAAGAGTTTTTACAAAGTCATAGGATTTAAAAGTGGGAGATGTATTCTGCTCAGCTTGCAGAAGCAAACAAAACATTGCCTTTCAAAGGTGGTGGTGACGTCAAATATTGTATTACCCAAAGTTAAATTTTCTTCTGGATTATTGTGTTCAGCCTGAGAATGCTATCAAAGAGCCGAAGTTGAAGAGACTCAGAAACATGGAAAGACAGGGAAAGACTTCTAGGTGAGGAGATACTACAAGATATGCAGTTACTAAGAGAACAGTTGTGGGCTTATATTATCACCCTTACAGTGGAAATCCAAAGGAACACACCATTAAAATGAGCCCCAATGACTGAAATTACAATACTTCCCCCTCCCTTTCAATGCATTAACTGCCACTGGAACTCAAATGCACAACACATCTGAGACCAAGATATTAAAGACTGGGCAGCCAGGCACGTCTGGGATTCTCAAAATTGCCTAATGATATTAGGTGCCCAGTTCTCACCAAAATATACATAAAAAAAAATTAAGGAATATTTTCATCTGTTGGCTCAAAAGAAAAGTTATTTTACTCATCCATAAAAGAAAAAAAACACTACAAAGTGTTAAAAGACTAGTTGTGGCTATTCCTGCCAAGAAGAAGTTTCCTATTCCTGTCTTGCCACAGACCTAAGTTAAATGTCTAATAAAAGGTGCTGCTGTCTCTATGATACAACTTTGAACAAAGACGTTAAATTTTTATAACTCGGAATTCTTTCAAGATCTCCATCAGCCTTTCATCATAAAAGCTTGAAATTTTGATCAGTCTTTAGTTGTTTTAGTTAAGATTAACATAGTTCACATATTCAATTGAGGAAATGGAACATGAATATGAAGCGTTTATTACTATCACCTTAATTATTTAAATTCTTAATCAACTAAATGCAATCCTGCTAAAATTCCTACATTATTATTATCTGATTTGGCAACAAAGAAATTCCTGAACATGGCCGTAAGACTAACTTCATGGTCCAAAGACTGCTTCAGGCTTGAAGCAGAAATTACATATTGGTCGCACTGAATTAGCAGTTGTCATAGGGATTTTGGAGACCATTATTCCCTGTGTGCACATGTAACTCCTACTAACATCAATGAGAGGAAAGCTGGCCCCATTTATGTGAACATTTTTGAAAAAGATTAACTGATTTCTCATGCTAGATGTGTGCAATGGAAGTTTTCTACACTGATTCATTGACAAATATAAGAGCACACACTGCTATCAAATGAAGGCACAGCCAAGAAAAGGATTGAAAGCCGTTCTTTGGAAACAAGGGGCTACAAAGATCAATAACATATTCTAGGACTCCTCTCATTCAGAGTGTGGACAAACTACAGGTCTGGGAATGGACTTGGGAATGTGGACTTCATCCAGATTTCTTCCATGGATGCATGCACGATTAACTACACACACAACTTAATCTCTTCAGGGAATACTAGCGATCTAATACAGAAGCCACCTAATACAGGTATCCAAATTAAAAGCTTGTATTCCTCATATAGTCAATAGAGCCTTCAGAGGACTCATAAACCTAACCCTAGTACTCTGTGTTGAATACTAAAGAAGCTCAGACTGCCACTGCAGATGCTTAAATACAAATGCTTGTATTTCCACCAGCAGTGAAATACAAAAGATTTTTTTCAAGTCTACAGTAGGAAAAAACACTGAGGAAGTATCAAACGAAAAACCTCAAAATCTGAGGATCTTCAAGCAAATTATTCTTCACGTTCTCAGATTTTACTACACCTCAACTCACAAGTCGCTGAGTGGATTATCAAGGGTTCCCAATTAACTAGACTGAAAAAACAAAGCACATTAAATGCAAACGAGATACCAGGGCTACATTATTTTATCTGTTCAACAGCAGGCCCAGCTTGATGAATCTCTGTAGCCAACAGTTAAGTCATAATCGTGGCCATTAGCACTCTGATTCAAACCAATGAATCCATGCTGTGGTAACAACAGAGCAATACAAAATAGATCAGATTTTCAGTATTAAACTCCTTATTAGTGACTCACAGAAGAGACCAGTTATTACTGGATAAACAATTCAGTTATGTTGAACCAACAGACTAGGTATAGATGTTTTCTGGATTCTGTCTGTATTTTTTATTCAGGGCAAGCTACAAAGCCAATAGCCAGAGAAACCTTTACCATGAGATCTCATTATAAAATATGCAGCGTTGTTGAAAGGTTAAATTTTTTCCAGTAGGTTGATTAAGCATCCAACAATTTGTGATAAGAAACAATGGCTTCAAGTTGCGCCAGGGGAGGTTCAGGTTAGATATTAGGAAATATTTCTTTACTGAAAGGGTTATCAAGC
>JAOQGH010000069.1:24622494-24637577 GCA_025769975.1 Gallinago jamesoni | reverse complement strand
TGGGCAGGGACACCTCCCACCAGACCAGGTTGCTCAAAGCCCCATCCAGCCTGGCATTGAACGCCTCCAGGGATGGGGCAAATGATCCTGGCCCGCACCAGCAGCTAGATAGCCCTGGCACTGGCTTGGCTGGTGTGCAGAGGGCAGGAGCAAAAGACTTCATGCAAAGCATTAGGAATCAATATTTTATAGCAATCTGTTTCCTACTATCCACGTTACATTTCTCTATGTAACATGAATATAACTTTCTGAATGAGAAAGATTGAATTTTTTCATTAGTCAAATAACCTACTTAAAATTATCAAGCAAAACAGAATCGTCAACTAGTTTTGGACCACCTATATACTTGGGAAGAGAAACAGATGCACTAATTATCTCTAGCAGATTCCCTGTGAGGTTCCTATAGGACACTTCCATTCTCTGTGTGTCTCATGCCCTTAAACCAGAAGCAGTGCTATATCCTTACAGGGAGTTTGTTTGCTGCAGTTAATCGTGAAGGAATAAAATTTAGATAATAGCTCTTTTTATCACTATTCCAATCTGAAACAGATCCTAATAATGAATTTATTGGAGCAATTTATGGTATTTTTTTATTTTTAGACACAACTTCCTAGGGAGATATTCAACTTGTGCTAAGATGAACATTTACTTCAGCAGACCTACCTTTGCACTGCGTGGACTGCCAAAAACTACAGATTATACTGAGATAAGAATAGGCCTTAACGTGCTGTAATTTCTCTCTTTTTCACTGTGGTGAAGATTCAAATAGAAAAGAAATGTCATTAATCTACATATGTATATCTGGTACACAATAAACCTACTGTTAAACCAAACGTAATAATTTTGCTAGAATTGTACAGAAGCGAAAGTCCAGCTGAAAAAAAGAATAATTTGGATATATATCCATGCGAATCTGTAATCTTAAATATTTAATATAGGAAAGAAACACAAACATAGAGCCTATTCCACGTTATCAGGAAAGTTGGCCATCCCTTGCTGTTTAAATTAGAGAGGCATAGAACAAATCATAAAGCTACTTCACCAAAATAAGGTTTGAGTTTTAAAGCAGATAATTAGACCCATATACCTGATCATTAGACAGACTGAACTCTGCCAATAACAAGCAATTCAGATCATATTTCAAAGCAACTACTTCAGGGTAAATCTTGCTAGAAACATTGCCAAGAGGAAAGATATACAATAGCATGAAAACTCTTGTGAACATTCTAGAGGGTGGTTGTGGTTTGTTTCTTTTTTTAAATTCCTAGTTGCAGATTATTAAAAAAAAAAGAAAGAAAGAAAAAAAGCCTTCAGATGTATACTGGCAGCTCTGCTTTGGAAAAATAGCACTTTATTGTCTCTTCAACTTCTTTACTAGGATACAAATGGTAAATCTTCAGATAGTAAACTTTTTTTTCGATTTACCTCATCAGGACTACTCTCTCACCAATACTCATCAGCAATACTACTCTTCCTAGAAGACACAGGTTTTTGCTGTTTATGTTTCTCTTGGAGAAGCAAACAGCCAGGTCTCTCGACCTGCACAGCCCTGAACTTTGCTGGCTGGGTCTTTGCAAAAGACCTGAATTTGGTACTGTCAAGCTCTTTCCTTGCCCCTCCACCACTACAACTCCAATCCAGCCTTATCAGACCTGCAGATTATCGGTGTCTCAACCTGGCATTTCATAGGCTTCCAGTGGACTTCCAAGAAATACCATGCATTTCAACAGGCAATGATGTTGATGAACAATAGTTTGCTTTTTAATACAGAAAAAAGAAAACCTTCCATGACTTATGTGTGTCTGAGAAAAGGGGCAATCTCTTCACCTCAATCCCATTCTCAATCAAAGCCTAGATAGTTCCTAAGTTGTTTCACTTGCTTCAGTGAAAAAAAATTTCAGCAGGGTAAGTAGGCTGGCAGGTGTGCTGGAGCGCAAACTGGGCAGGGTTGCATCCTGCACTTCCAAGGCACACCACTGCCAGAAGAGTTACTGAGGGGAAGAGTGGTCCAGGCTCTGAAGCAGCCTGGATGCTAAATGCAATGTGAATCATGAGCAGAGCAAGATAATGCTTACAGTTACATACTGTAAGAGACATACATATTCCAAAAACCAGACTGTCCAAAACAACATCAGCTGTCACCCACTGAATAACTACAAGATTTGTTAAGCCTTCAATTTTGTGATTAAGTAAAACTGCCTTTGCACGCCTTCCTTAAGGCCTCTAATGGATAGATTTGAAGAAGCAATCTTCATACTATTATTTGCTGAAAATTTCCAGGAATGCACTGTAAGGACTGCAGAAAAATTGAATGTTTCAGCCCAAAGCGTGTCAAATTCATAAGGAAATGGGGAGCTGTTTTACAATGCAAAGCACCTGGCAACCATAACAACCTATTCTGTAATGTACACAAGTACTACAGTTCAGCATTACTCAGCCTCACTTGTCTCATTTCACACCCCAATCCCAATGCCAACCATAACGTGGTTTTTCCGGGTGGCAATCCCAACAGGCAAATGCAAGGTGCTTCCTCTCCCACAGGTTGCAGTTGTGGGTTTGCGCTGACTGCCACCAACCCTGACAGTGCTTAGTGAAAAGGAGGCAATTCAAAAGGCTTTACTGAAGTGGCCAGTGATAAAGCTCTTACTGGGGAAGTCCTCACTGTAAAAGCTGCCCTCAGCAGGACCACAAGAAACGTCTATGAAAGGAAGCAAGACTATTTTGTAGGGCTGTGCAATGGAAGAAAACTGCGCTGGGCCATAAAAAAGGTGACTTCTATCTGCTTCTACCCCAAGAAAACACCAAAACCCAACAGAGACCCCTTCATTTATCATCTGCCTTCCCGATTTCTCTTACTCCACTTGCATAATTTCTTTCAGTATTAAGCGGGCTAATTTTCAGCCACCTGAAGCTAGCCATAAGAACATTAGCTCTTATTAGTTAGTTTTACTATGTCAATCCACTCTTTTCTGGCATGTCTGGCGTGGTTTTTTTTCCTCTGCCCACAAGACTGAAATAAACCAATGAGTAACACACAAATTTATTTTTCGTTAACTCTAGACAAGAGTTAAAAAGTGAAGAAAATAATAGAAATTACTCTAGTCTCCATTTGATCATTTCTGTTCAGTGATGTGCCTGCATATCCATTATTCTAGCTTCAAATACACTCCCACTAGTTTTTTAAGCTGCTCGTACCTTGCACAGGATAACACAAAGGCGGCATTACCCTACAACAGGAAAGAGTTTAGGAGGAAAATTATTCATACACAGATAACTGGATGGGGACCATCATATCATACCTAGCCATACATTTTCAGTACCATATGCAAACACCTCTTAAAACAAAAACAATAGTTAGGCAGTCAACAACACTGCAGCTGAGGAAAGGATGAAAAGGTATTTAACAAACCGAGAGGGAAGTTCGCAGGCAGGAGCTGATTTTGTTCAGTAGACAACATGCAGGTCATTTCATACTCACCAGAGGCAGCCACTAAAGCTTTGAGAATGAGTGATCAGAAATACAACTCTCTGGCAGAATCAAGGACTTCCATGAAGCACAATGAAGAAAAGTAGGAAGGTGCTCTGCTGGTTTGGATTGCTTCAGGCACATGCTGTTCCATTACAGGACAACAACTGTGTATTCATCAGTGGGAGTGAGTCCTGTGTCATCTCGAAGGATGGTTCAGCTGAAAACACTATGAGGGAACCTATCACTAGCAAATAGAGAGCTGCTGGTGTTGAAAATAAATATTTTTAAAGGTACATAGCTTGTGATTATTTTCGCAATGAAGGATCACGATTTGCTGCATTTTGTAGAACCAAAAGATTACAGCCAGTGTTGGTATGATCTGACTGAGGATCCTGACATTTGGTGAATGTGCTACATTTAAGGCCCCAAATACCTTTTCCAGACAGAACTTTTTCTTCAGGCCTCTACATTTGTGGATATTTCAATAGACCTGCTCTGCTTCACGTGCACAGCACTACATGAAGTAAACCAGACTTATCCGCCTTCCTTGGAAAAAGGGGGACCTGTGGTACCCAAATATTTATTGGTTGGTTTTTTTTAAAGCATAACATAATTGTATTTTATCCTGAAGAAAAAAAGCTTTATGGAATTTACAATATAGACCTTTATTGGATACTGTTCTAGCTTCCTAAACATGTTTTTCCAGAACACAACAAATAAATGGCTAGAGCAACTGCATTTGAAGAAAAGAAGATGGAAAATAGATCTTTATAAAAATGAAGTTAGTAAAATAGTATTTTAATTATTTCATATGAAAAGCTTGTGTTAAAACTTGCAAGGACAGGCTAAAATGCTACTGGAACTTTAACTTAATCGGACACAATCCACGATAGACCTTTTTCTTTTTTCTTTTTTTTTTTTCTTTTATTTAAGTCCCTAAACAGCAGAAAATGAGCAGAATATTTAGAATCAACTATTTCAACATTCGGGGGGGGGGGAAAAATGGTATTTCTCAATTAAAAAGAAAGTTTACAGAATTTTTTCCATTCTTATTTCTCACACATGTGCACACCACAATTCTAGTTCTAATATTTTCTAATAGAGTTCTTAATGAATGGAGAGTTGCTCATTTAAAAGCATGATAAGAGAGTCCATCTCATCATGACTCCCTGATTCTTAACTACAGCACTTAATCTTCTTGTATAAATACCAGTCATATTTCTCCCATAAGAAGTTTTTCTTAAGCAGTCAAAATTGTATTTTACTATTTAAATCAGATGGAAAAAAACTTGATACAAAATGTAAAACAGCATTAGGAAGTGGCTGGAGAACAGTTGCTTTGCTCTGTATCTTCCAAAATGGAAATCTGAAGCAGAGAAAGATAGACTCATAATAGCAGTTAATGAATATATAAGTAGGCTACAAATAATTAGGCAGATATGCTGCTTTTTCAAACTTTCCTTCTATATTACAGCTTTCCTTTTTACCTCATTTTACTCAGTCCAACTCTTCTGACAGCTATCGACAGCAATAGCCAAAAATACTACGGTTTTTCCTACAGAAAATCCAACTGATACTGACTGCTAAATCCACTGGTGCATGTCAATTTGATCACTCGCGTCTCTTATTTCACTTTAATCTCCTCTTCTTTCACGTTGAGGACCTGAAGTTTTACAGTTTCATTATAGCCTGTTCCTTTGCTTTCTCTAATATACCTAAAACTAAGTAGGACAAGTAGGAGAAGCCCACACTGGCTGTCATTAAAAGCATTGGTGCTGTTGTGATAGCAGGCTTTAACAATTTACAACTCCCAGAGGGTGGTAAGGTTTAAGAAGGAAGTATCCTGTTTCCTCTTGCTTCCTTCCCTACAATGCTGAAGTCTGTAGAAACTAGAGGGATAGCCACATTCCCATTTTAAGCTGTGCATTAAACAGAGCCAAAATTCAAATAGAACACCTGAATGCTCAATATTGTGGTTGGTTTGTTTTTTTTTAATTTTCCTGCTAGAGAATGACTACACTTATATGGGGCTGCTCTGTCATATATCTTATTTAAGACAGCCATACCGGTTTGTTTTTTCATTAGTCAATTAAAGGTCAAATCAGTTTATCTTGTCATGTGTTTTGGTAGATACTGGAACTCCACGTGGACAGAAGGAAGGTATTTCTGTTATCATTTCCATTAAACATCTGCAACTGCCTCTGACTTAGACCGGATTTGCATACTTAAACACAGCCATATGAACTCCAGTGTGCAAGCTGGCCTCCAAAACACCTAGCCTTCTTTAAAAAAAAACAAACAAAACCAAGCAAACCAGAAAGTTCCTGGACAATTATGGTACTACTTTCAGGACTAGTAGTGCTGAATCAACTACCACACACAGTTGCAGTTTAAGAGATGGTAGGATCTAAGAATTTACTCTCACACTGGTTCATATTCTTTGATATTTGTGGAGCTACACAAGTGCAAGTCTACAGTGGTAATGTGAACCCAGTTGTCTTCTCATTCATCCAAATAAACGTGAAAAGGGAAAACCGAGTGCACGACATATTAAGATATGGCATGTGTTTTCCAAAAGAAAACCAAAACTAGCTGCTGTAGAGACTTTGACATTTATGAATATAGTATACTTTCTACTCTAAGTCCTTAATTCAATGATCTATATCATATAGGCACCTAAAGCAACCAGGACACCAGTGAACTTGAGAGATAAGAGCAGGAGTTCTTCACAGAAAATTGGGGGTTTTAGGTTTGCAAAAGATTATTTACAATATAATTAGCTTCTGACAGTCAAATAAATAAATTCCAGGTTGTTTTGTTGTGTTTTTTTTTACTATGTTGCAATGAAAATCAACTTAAACTCTGGGAAGTGTCAGGTAACTGTCAAGCTATATTTAAGTACCATGTTTCACTTATGAGGAAACATCCTTTGAATAAACAGATGGTTGTGCTATGGGGTTGCCATCTTTATAAAAGTTGTAGAAGCACACATTTGACTCTGAAAATGGCAGATATAAAGGACAAGGAAGCTATATGTAATGTAAATGCCCAAATATAAATGCCCAATAAAATTGGGCATGTCCAGAAATGAACCCATGATTATACTAAATCTTAGTTTGTTTCATTTCTCCATTCAGTAACATAGTTTTACTGTCAGGGTTGATTGAATTTCTAAGAACTAAATAAGAACTGAATCTTGCTAACCAACTCTCAATTAATTTCAGAAGTATTTGCATCCCTAGCTCCTTTTCTCCCTCCTCTGAAATCTCCAGGAAAGTGAATGTGGAATTTTGGTTACTACGTCAAATCATTTATGTAGCTCAGAATCTATTGAAAATAGATTGTCATGCTATTTCAGGAACATGAATGTCACTAGCCAGTTACCATATTTCATCAATATTATTTAAGTGGTATTTAAACAGCTAGTGTGGCATTTAAGAAAAGCTTCGAAAATAAAGATATAGATAAAATACTCCAATTCATCCAAAGAAATGCAAATAGAAAAGCTATAAAGATGTTGATGACACATGTCATTACTAGTATTAGGAGCTGAACTTTACTAAAAATTGACATTACATTAGGAGACCGGCACTGACTTATTTCCAATAATTGCTTTAAAACTGTAACAACTAGAAATTTTTCAAACTAAAACAGAATTTCCATCTGCTTAAGCAAAGAAATAACATTTCAAATTCCAAATTAGCATCAAGAGGGAAGGAAAAGGAAATAATGGACAATATTTCATCAGCTGGTTACATAAGTTAATCGTAATTCAAAAATGCTGAATATAATTTTTACAATAGATTTGTGGATTACTTCGAGATTTAAAAAGTGATTAGTTAGATTTCATTTTGACCTTACCTGTAATTCACTTATGTACACATAAAAAAATAACCACTATAACCAACCAGCTGAGCAACACTTAAAAGAGCATTTCCACAAAACTAATTCTGAGGCGCAAAATGGGCTGTGATTATTACTTACTTCAGAAATGCTCAGAGCGCTAACAAAAGGATGGACCTGCAGGAAAAGACTTAAGCTCCCTTGAAAACCTTACTGTTAATATGCTGCTGCACTGCACAGTCTAGCAAAGTCAGATCAGTTGCTAGGAAAATTAAAATATGGCAAACAGGAAAATCCCATTGCTTACATAATGGCCTCATCATAGTTCAGTGTCAGAATCTTAGTGAACTTTAAAGACAAATGACAGCATTTTATGCACAATAATCACCAAGGCATGGGAGTACGGAAGTAATGAGCGAAACGAGGGTACAAAAGAAAAACTGTAACAAGTTAAATTGAATAAAAAACCCAGATCATATGAATATCAAGGGGAACTGCCTTCCAAGTGTAATACAGTAAAATAAGAATGTGAAAGGTCACATACTACATTGGATAGAATTAAATAAGCTTTCTTTGTTAACAAGAAATTAATACAGTAAGTGAACTTCCCTGCCTTCCTAGAGACATCACACTTAAATTCTGAGATTTTTTCCTGTTGTGACAAGTCCAGTTTTGATCTGGAGTGGAAGTTTCTATGTGCTAAAACCAGAACTTTTTTTCTGTGGTCACTAAACATCTGGCAGTACTGGCAAAGCAGATTATATGTTTTTGTTTCAGTACCTGGTATCATAACCTTTGGAACAGCCATTTCCACTTTAAAGGTTATTTCCTTTATAAGGTACAACTGTTAAGACTCACATACACTACCTGTTAACCTGAGGTAGAACGTGTCATAAAAAAAAAACACTGATTTGCAAGTAAAAAGGACTTGAGTCAGTCCTTAGCCTCACACATCTAAGGTCCCTGGGTGGAACAAATCCCCAAACCAAGTTGTGCTAGGCAAATTTGTTTCCATATTTGCTTTCATGTTGTTTTGTAGAATTATGAGCACCTCTGTGCTCTCATTCCTTCAAAATGAGATGTAACTGCACTTTATTTGCACTACACCTGGCAGTGATCATAAAGCATTTATACTTTAATGATAATGAAAATACTACAAGCCTACATAGCTGCATGTCAGTAGAACGTTCTTGCCAGATAGAAAGCCAGTATTCTCTATTCAGAAGTAGTATTATAGCATCTCTTTAAGCCATAGGTACTGCAAAGGAGCCCAAGTAGCACAATCATTAATTTCAATGATATCACTGTGCCAAGCTTGCAGATGTCTTTCCAACATGCCCCAGATCATTACCACTAACCAGAGATAAGCACCCATGACATTTTATCCAAAAAATTAAGCATGCAAACAGCCCCAGTCTACCTGCAAAAAGTCATCCAGAAAATTGGAAATAATCTAGATTATATGTTAGATTTGCAATAATGAATTGTAAACAGCAAGTTATTGTAATGGTTATAAATTACCACAGAGTACTCAGCCAGGATTTTTGGGTTGTGAATGGTTTTTATAATTCTTTCAGCAATGAAAGAATCAGCACCCTAGAAAAAGGAGTTTAACTTCAAAAGCCATGTTAATGAATGCATACAAATTGAGATTCCTCCCCACTCCTCTCAGAGGCAACACTTCCTGCTCTCGCAATTTTATCGTGACTCTCACTACTTGTAGTGCTTTTCTTAGAGCCTCTGCTGCTGGAATCACGCCTGAGAGTCTCAGCATTAATTTTAAAAGAAAAGATTTCCACTCCCTTGAGTCTTGAGAAAAGCTTAAAAGTGTGAAACCAGTGCAGCCTACAGGCTGAAAAACTAGAAAGAATACAAGAAATTCAGGGTACATTTTGTTTTAGAAAAACCTCACAATTTCTAAGTTGATTCACTAGAGTGGCAGGAACTAGATAATGCATCAACTTGTCATAGTTGACTGTCCACCAGAATCTCTCCAGGACAGATGTAAGGCACATCAGTAGTTTTACAGGGAAAAAATATGCAATGCCACCTTCACTGCTCTTTCTATGCAATGTATATTCTTACTCTTCAGAATGCTAATCCAGCTTCTCTTACAGTCATACTTTTAAAGAGAACACTTGACATTGTTAATTAAGAATAAATATTGTTTTGTGCACAAACTCTTTTTGGTATACAACAAGATAATTTTATTTTTATTCTCTGAAAACTTCTGCAACTAAGAGCACATTGCATGAGAAGATAAAACTGAGTTATGCTACCTGCAAGAAAGGAGTAAATACATGTTAAGAAGGAATATAACATCAGGGGATGTTATAGGGGAAAGATGATGCCTTAGGGCATCCTTGGGGGAAAGATGATGCCTTTAACACAGCTATCTGCTTTTATTTATATATGCAATTGGAATTTGAAAGAGAAAGTTAAATAATTATCTGTTTTTATCTTACTACATAATCGAGCAGCTTTTTAAAAACCATCTACCACTAGATGGTGCAACAGCTCAAATAATTCACAAATCCACAGCATTTTGCTGTCCCTCTTCTTTCCCCGACCCCAATAAAAAGAGCTAAGCAATAGCAGGAAACATGAAATGTTTCTACTGTGCCCTCACCTCCTCTTGTAGGGCCTACTAGTTCATCTCCTGAAGCTCTGGATTTTGAAGAAAGCTCAATGGGTCAGATGTAGTACTATGCAACTAAAAAGGTTTATTATGCCTATCTTGGTGGTCAAGTATGGCCGGATTTTAATTTCACTAATTCTGTTTAAACATTTATCAACAGTGACAAGAACAATTTATTAAAAAGTTAATTAAACCAATAAAGAAAAAAAAAAAAGTCTTCTCCAGTTCTAAATGCACAGCATAGGAAGTTCTGAGCCTACTTTATTCACAACCAGCAGAACTAGGGGCATAAAGTGCAGGTTATTCCAAAACACATTTTTTTAATGATCATCGTAAACAGATTATAACCAAAGTTATGAGTCATGTGTGCTTAAGCCTATAAGGAAAAAAAAAAATGCGTTGGGTAGGTAGCATTAGAAGTCAGTCATATAGACAAGGTAAATTTTCTATCAGCTAGTAGACGTCAAACAGACTATTTAATTAATCAAGTACGTGAGATAACACGCAGAAAGTACACACCTTCATTTCACATGGAAGAAACCTCCACCCAGCCGCAGCTACACTCAGCATGAACAGTAGGGAAAAAAAAAAATAATGCTGAGTAACATGTAAACGTATGAAATAGACCAGGAACTGGTACAGAAACTAGAAGAAATCCCCTGCAGCTCATGAAACTGGGAGAAAGAATACCAGGTTAGAAAGCAGGTTTGAAAAGGAAAGGAGACTGTGCCTAACACATTAATAAATAAGACCTGAAAACCAAGATAACTGAGAAGACTCTTCCTACTCTGAATGCATCGTGGGATAAAATACCCCCAGCAAACAACAGGACCTCCACTAAACTAAGCTAAAACTTTGGTGGAAGATTCATCAGGGTGCTTACATGTGATGGAAGAGATTCAAGCTTGTGGTATTGAATACAGGAAAGAACATTTCCTGGATATACACGATACGTTTCGCTGTTAAACCTTTTACTGCTCTGAACAGATTTACTCTGCTTTTTAAAAAAAAAAAAAAAGCAAAAACCACAATCATCAAGTCTCTAACTCTTTGCCAGATTTTCAAAGGGAAATGGAACTGGCAACCTCCTCAGAAAGGTGCCAGATTTTCAAAGGGAAATGGAACCGGCAACCTCCTCAGAAAAGTACCACAGGATTTATCAGGAATTAAACTACACAAAAAGGATAGCCAGTGTACCCATTCCCCCCTGTGCTGCACTAACTAGAAGCATGTAATAAATATGACAACAATATAAACAACAGACATGAATACAGCTGCAAAGAGATAGAATAAAAGTCCAACAATAATCCAGAAGATTCGTTATTCATGATGGAAAATGTATAATACTAGTAATTCAATTAGAGTCAATTCCTTTTTCATACACAATATAAATTCTTTATACAATGGAGTAATTCAGCTATATAGTTACTAAATAGCTTGACTGTATGAAGTTCAGAAATAGTGATATAGCCTTTTTCAGTTGGTACTATTCCCATAGGAAGTAGAAGAGAATTTCCTTTTCATTTAAGGACGACCAAAAAACAATACAAATAAATACTGAGGGCACGCCTACACTAGGTCTTTACTGACAGAGTAAGTGACCTATGTCACTAGTATTAGATAAAGAATGGCCTATATCACTATATCAGAATAACTGCTGGCCAACCCCTGTACTGAGAGGCAGTTTATGCTGAATTGAACTATTATGCCACCTCCTTAAATACCAAAAGGAGAGTTGATCTAATCACATCCTTCTGTGCCGGCAAAATTGTGTTTACACTGGAGGGTTTGCTACGATGGGGATTTTGCCAGGCCAAGCCTAAACTGAAGTTCACACAAATTCAACGACTCCCTATAGCTAATGAAGTACCACCTTCAGTATCTTCATTCTAAAGTACTGCTAGGGCACCTGCCTAGCCTAGTACACTTCACTTCCTCCAAGATGTAGGATGAAGCCATTTCAGCAAGATGCCCTTTGTAAGTCTCTTTACATCTCAACTGGATGAGAACCCTGTAATACTTACTCCCTTTTCCTTTCCCGTTGGGGAAAAGGGTTCCTTGCTACTTGGCTGTGAATTTGGCCTCCTATTCTCTTTTCTCTTAATGCTGTTGCACACACAGCAACACATTCTTACTGCAGACAGGCCCACTACCTGGAGTGGGTACCAGTTGAAGGGAAACAAGGAACAGGGGGCTCCAAACCATTCCGAATCCCAGTCTCAGCTAACCCCTACATCTGCTGGGGGAAAGTGATCGTTGTTGTCCCATGAGCATGACTGCTGGCAGTTCTCCTCTGAGGCCAGCCTATTGCTTTCAAGATAAGCCTCCAACTGACAGAATTTTAGTCCCCACCAGGCAGGATGACACTTAGGGCCATTCTGCATAGCAGCAGGGATCCAGGTATGATCCAGACTTGCAACTAAAAGGAAGCTGTATCAAAAAGTATTTCATGACCTGCACCCCAGGCCAACCCACAAGGAATTACGTACAGCACATTGGAACAATAGAGGTCTGAGAGCAGCACTTGTGCTTTAGCGGGACACACAGCTCACCTCACCGCCCCTCCCCACCCTTGCAGCACACCCAGAATAGCAGGAAAAATAGTTGTCAGCTTCATTTTATATAAATCACTCCTGGGAAATCTGCTGGCTGATAAGCAGCTGTCACAAAAGCAAAAAAGGAAACTCCAGATGAGAGATGCAATTTCCATGGAAGTCTGCGCTCTGCATAAGGCTGTAAAGAATGAAGAGGGGTCATAAAGACACTAGAAAAGGTTCTGAAGGAGATAGAGAATTTGAAAGCCTGTATTATATAGCTAGTTTCTGATTAAGCTCACAGGTCCCAGTCAGGGAAGATACTACTGCACATTTTTCAGCACATCTCCTAACATTTGCAGACCTGATCCCTCTGGGTGCCCAAGAATATTCATGAGCCAAAATGCCAATCTAAATGAAGAAGATTACCTTTACTATTAAGGCTTAAGTACTTATATGGCACCTCATACTGTAAAAGAGATTACATAGTGAAAATACTTAATTTCAGAAAAGCCCTGTGAGAGACAGCAAAATAAGTTCCACAAAAGGAGTTTAACTAAGTGTATGAAGAATATAGTCTAAAGCTACTGACTGGCTTCTTCCTCCAGTTGAAATCTTCACTCCTTTTCTGGTATGACCGCTATCATTACAGTCATCCTTTCCAGTGCTAGCACTGACAAGAGAACATGGAACAAGCCGATCTACCCACTTCCTTTAACCAACAGATGAGTGGGCTTATTACATTCAGGTAAGTGCTAAGCTAAAAGCCATGGCATTCTTTAGGAAGAAAAAAAAAAAAAAAAGACATTAAGTTATTCTTGCATTACTAAGCAGGCACTTGCCCAAGAACATTGTATTCACGTATTTTAAAAACACAAAACTTGTTCTGCAGTAATTTATGCTTCTGACGGGTGACAAAAACTAATTAACTTTGTCTACTCATTTCATAGAATTAATTACAAATCTGCAAGAGAAAATAAGCCTCGTTTTACCTGAAGCATATGTATACAGCCAACAATAGATTTTAACTTAAAAAGACAAGTAGAGAGAATACTTTGTAATTCCATTCAAAATTAGTGCTGCACAAAGCAAATAAATTGATATGTAATGTTTGAGAAGAGTTTTTGCACAAAGTTGTTCTTCCTTTCTAACCAGCAATACTGGTCTTGGTGATTATTTTAGTGGGGGATTATTTATTTTTCTTCCTTGAAGAAAATAACTTCCTCTTCGTTTTGTTTCCAGTAGAAGTAAACTCAAACTCAGAAATTACCCCACACTAAAGAGAACCTAGAGTCCTGTGACTCAATAGGATAGACATATGAGCAGATAAGAACGTGTGTATACAGAAAACAAACTCCTACCTAGCTGAGGGAGAATATTCAAGGATATACACTGAGAACACAAAAGTTAACAGACAATGTGCAATGCATAACTTCAGTGCTAGAGACAGTGTTGAGTTCAAATACCCAATGACAGACAGAACAGGATTTGCTGACTAAGGAGGAAAGTTCTCTCTTATAATACATTTGTACTGATGATATTCAATAGCATACTGGAAACTCCTCACAGGCTACAAAGCAACATAGGGAATAACTAGATTACATTTATATCAACTAATAACACGCATACAGCTTTTTCACCATGAAAGAGTGGAATCCTACCGACTATCACATTTGACATTGCACAGAAGAGGCATTTTATCTTTAAGTATATTTACATGTACACAACATAAAAATTATTTAATTGAAGTTCAGAATTAGCAACTGGCAGGACGTCTCACACTCATTATTTGAATCATCTGCTGGAAACAAAAGAAGAATTTCAACTGCACTTGAACTCTTCACCTACAATTGAAGAACAGGGCTAGTCCAGGGAATGCAGCCAATTCCCTGAGCTGTAAATTAACTTCAGTTTAGTTAGAAATATGGGTTAGCAGTGGAACAGTATTAGAGGTAGATCCTGCAATATATACCGGATTTGCCAGATTCCCCTAGCTCAGCTGGCAGACAGCAGCTCTTGATGATACAGCTGGTAAGTTGGAAACACTACATTTACTTCAGATGGGCCTTTGTCTGATTGAGTCCCACTATTTAGGCCATTCACTTGGTGTTGAGGGTTGAGGCAGAGATATCCTCCAGCACTGGAATTCTGCCAATTTTTCATGGATCCTGAAGTTGAAGGAAAAGCAAACAATGCTAAGACAACTCATAAATACAATGAAATAGCACGTTAACAAGAAAAACATGCTTCAAACATGGTTCCTTAGAGGATTTGAAAAAAAAAAACACATTTTTTTTGGAAGACTGGTATCCTCCCCTCAGCTATATTCACCTTGCATAAAAGTGCTAGACAAAGAGACGTAAAGTGGGACATGCGCACTTTGAAGGTACAATTTGTATGTACATTTCTAACTTGGCACTCCATATAAAAATCTTTCGACCACATATACAGTTTTAAATGTGTGCATAAATTAGAAACAAACTAATTATAGATAATACCAAGTTAATCACTGATGGAAGCTGAGTAACTGAAAGCGAAGGAGTTGGACAAGCAATTTATATCTGTCCCCTTATGAAGGAAGTGTATTACCTGTTATGGA
>JAOQGH010000069.1:24569328-24606048 GCA_025769975.1 Gallinago jamesoni | reverse complement strand
GCAGTGACCATAAAGCATTAGCTAGACTCTCAGTGAACTGTTTTCCACTTCCTTGGAGAGTGCAGGCTCTTTCAGCAGCAGGGAAAACCGAGATACTAATGTATCTGGGACTTTCTACTTACTTTTTTGCTGTTGTTGTGGTTAGACTACACGATCTCAAAGGTCCCCTTCCACCATGAAGATTCTGTGATACTAAACTATAATGGCTAATTTATACAGTAAATTGAGCAAAGTTCTTTTTCTAACAAAGATCACCCTTTAAGTTACAGTGAAGTGCTCCTACTTTTCTTCCCCCTGAAGCAAGAACTTTTAGAGTACAGAATACCAAAAGTCACTGGTGCCTGAAGTAATGGTTCAGTACTAGTAATTGAAATACTACCTCCTGAGCTAATCTTTAAAAGCAAGTATGTGTGTTTTGAGTAACTCATCTATCTCACTGTACCTAGTCATTGTGTAAAATTACTTAATGACCCTTATTAAACTTGTCTTCTGTGAATTCATCATGAATTCTTCCTGGTCTGCATTTTCATGTAATTTGTGTCTCTCTGATAACATTTATATTCAGGGTTGACATCCCTGACTGAGCAAACAGCTTGCATCAGGTAACATCCTGTTTTGCATGCTTACAGAATTGACAAAATCCTCTCTCTTTGAAGCCATGTTTAAACACAGGCAGTCACCCACAGCCACTTCTGGATTGGTGTTTATTCTTCCCTTTTCTTCCCTTTCTTTTAGTTAAGTTACTTTCTAAATAGAAACATCCCTTCCAGCTCATAGTCAAGGTGCAAAGGTATCTCTTACTTTCGCTCTGGTACTGACAGATGGAAGCAACCGTGACCTTTCTGAAGAAAAAAAAAAATAAAAAATAACAACAATAAATCAGTCCATAACACTACAGGCAAGGAAGGATGGTTTGTCTTCTGCTAGATGTTGAAATAGCTTTGTATAACAAAAGTGCATTTAAAACTTTCAGGTGCAAGTTCAATAAATATTCCAAGACCACAAAAGCACGAGTCATATGAACACAGAGGGATTACCTGAAATTCAAACACAAAAAATATCAAGTGGCAAGAAAGTTATGGAGAGTAAAGCAATAACAAGCAGGATTCCCTTCTCTTTGCCTCCCCTCTCCTTCAGTGAACTGAAACAGCATCCACAGAAGGAGCAGATCAAGGGCCTGGACCCAAACACAATCTCAGAAACATAATAAGAGCCAAAAAGAACACGTGTGGCCAAGCTAGTGTCAGAGGTTGTGCAGACAGCTAGGAAGCCTGCAGGAATTAACTCCTCCAGAAGCATAGGCAAGCTCATTTCCTGCAGTGAGCAGGCAGCAGTCTTCATCCCATAGGCAGATACTCCCTGAGGCATCACTGGGGCAATTCTATACATCTAAAAGGTTATTCCCAAGAATTATTTACACCTCCATATGCCTCAAGAACTGTTTTCTAAAGAGACAGCAGAATTAACAGAGCAAATACCACATGATGAATGGGATTTTTAAGAAAAAAAGGATCGTTTAGAGGCAGCAACAACAACAAAAATATAAAAGTGAGAAAAAATAGAGGTAAGCTAGGAACACAGTATTTCCAAACACAATGCAGTAAAATGTCAGATAAGGGTGCAACATCAGACCTGTGTGAGGTTTACTTTAGAAGCTTTAGAAACCATAAAGCAACCCTTATTCCTGGTGTTTCTTCACACAAACAAAACCAATGCTAACATTTGCTGTTTTCAACAGTATATTTACTGAGCAAATAAAAAGAGGTGGTACCCGGACTTCTGCACTGTGACATAACTGTGCAAGGAACAAGGCTGCCAAGGCTTCTCAGCTGCTTATGTGCAGATTACCCTTTGGCTCTCAAGAACAACAGGCTACAGGAGCAAAGAACAGTGCTGATCACAAAAGTTCAAGTATTCTTTGTGTGCCTAGGTAAACACAGTAGCCTGTGCGCATCCGGATTTGAATTCCGTGTCCTAGAAACATCCCACAGATACAAAAATATCAGATACTTGCATTGCCTAACACTGCACTGTCATGAAGGAGATGGAAGATGCATATGTAAGCTAATTTTAGGAACAATAAGTAGTCAAACTTGTAGCAAAATATTTATTTTGTAGAGTACACAGAAAACAAGGATTCCGCCATGAGAATGAAAGACAAGTGGCTTACAGAACAACAGCTTGATGCATTTGCCATAACCAAACTGAACTAGCCTATGTTACCAGAAAATTTTAAACAGTGGCATTAAAACATTAACCAGGTGAGAAATAAAGTTTAATACCACTAAAAATTAGGCAGGCAGCAATACAGAAAGTCCAGGGTATGTGCTTGCCTTTCTTTCCTTCAGTTTTTCTTTTTGTCTGGTAACCTCTCTTCCTATTGATTTTCTGTATGGCTCAGAATTCTGGCTTGAGAGGAATGTCTAGATTACAGAAGCATGTTATGACTGCCCACTCAGTACTTCTAATTTCTTTGCTGTTTCACCGAAAATGTCCCCTTACTCCCTGCTTGTGCGTGCTTTCTAGCCTTTCACACAGCCTAAGCACAGTCCCTTCATTTTCTCTGTGCCCAGGAACAGATTACTTCCTGTCCCAAACCATTCTAGTTGCTCCAGAAACTTTTAAAGTCTGTTATGCATTTCTTTTAAGACATTATTATTAGCAATAGGAAAAATCTTAGAACAGTTCAGAAATATCCGTAACATCGAATGTATTTTTCACCTCTTTTTTGCCACTTAAGTGTCATTTAAGTTTGCACATTTTTCAGTACATTAAGACTTTGGTATAGAGCATTTAAATTCATTTCAGAATGTCCATCTCCTTTTCAAATGCTTTCTTACAAGGCAAGGCAATATACAAATCTCAGCTTTCATGCCGAATAGGAACCACCAGGTAAGTAGGGTAGACAATTCAATATATTACTGTTATGCATAAACGCAGGGAGTATTCCATCACCTTCTCCTTCCAAAGGACCAAGTCTAGAGCTGCAATGGGACTATTACTACTTTTTTTTTTTTTTAAACAAATTAATAAAGTTGTCCTGTTTTATGAACATAATCCTTTCTGGTTAGTGCTCACATTGATTTGAGATTCACTGATTCCTAAGTAGCAGACATCTTTGTCAACAAAATTGTTTCTCTTTTCATTTGTGATTTTTCTCAGTATATACATTCGTTACAGTATTTTCTTTTTCAGTTAAATATTTGTTTTCCTTTCAGTTAACAGCTAAGGTAGCACTAAAGCCTAGCAGTGCTGAAGTAGTAGTATACAACTGTTGAAACACAAGAGAAGTCTGATAGAGTATCGATGAAATGTAAACATAAATCCATTCCATGCAGTAATCTCACACCATCAGTACAACTGTGCTTCACTATTGAATTTGTTTTTAATAGAAAAACTCTATAGGAAATATGCTAATGCACACTTAATTGGAACAAAATCATATATATAATTATTTGCATTAGGAGGGGTTCCAAAGGCTACAGAGAACTAGAGACTGAGAAATTTCTGCCCAGAGACAGGAAAAGACTGCAAAGAGTTGGAGGTAGGGACAGCAAACTTTTATAGTTGTAAGGGCTGAAATTCAGTTTACTACGTGATTATTAGAGAACAAAAAATGTTTAAATCTAGAAGATGGAGTCTGATTTAGAAAAAGAGAAAATCATGGTGCTGATACACATTTACATCCTTTAAGAGAATGACCTCAACAGAATACCTATTGTGCTGTTCAAATGAGAGCAATAGTCTGTTCTTCTGGCTTTAAACATGGTTACTTACCAGTCTTTAGTTTGTAGAAAGGACATTTAGCATAGATACAAGACCAAAAAAATAAAGGTAAACATAATATTTGGAAGTTTGTGAACTCCTTTCTCACTTGAAATGAGGTAAGCAGAACTTAACCAAACCCCAAACATGTATCCTTTGATGACCAAAGGTCGATCAGTCTGGAAAGGTATCAGAAGAGATACTAAAGCTTTATTACTTTTAATCAATAGTCCGGGCCACTGACCCATAGAGGAAGGTTTCAACATGTAAATTATGCTCATATGCAGCACAACCTGAAGATTTAGACTGATCTGAAAACAGTTATGCCCAGACTTTTCTTTCACACAGTTTTCAGTTTCTAGTGGTCTGTAAGTAGGCAGCCAGCATTCCTACTACCACACTCCAACAGTCATTGCTGGCAAGTCAGAAAAATGAGCTGTCAGTATATTATATTCATACTTCTAGCAAAGAAACTATTCTAAGGGTTTCTTGGTTGGAGTTATTTAGTGGACTATGTAAGTCTAAAGGGGACAAAGATATCCTTTTGATATCTCAAAATTCATAGTTCAACTCTTTCACTGAAATCCAGTTGCCCAGATGTCCAATTACATGTATTCCACACAAATACAAAAAAAAACCAATTAGAAAAACATTAAAACGAGCAGCACTACCATTTGTTGAGAACATACTGCAATCTTATGAGACCCATTTTCACTATTTCAATTTGATTAGCTATGCAATAACTTTCATACTTGGGTTAGTGTATTATTAACGAGGGTACCAAACAGACAAATTTATAGATAGAAAGATGCAGGAACAGACAACTGTCCTGGCCAGCATGAGCTGCTGAGCTTTTGTTCATGTGCTCCTCCCTCATTCTGGAACAGCCACTTCTTGCAATAATAATCAATGCCACCACACTCTGTAGCTGAAAGAGCTTTGCATTTGCAACATAACTCTAAACACACTTCCACAACATTGGGAGAATGTATTATATTAATGATTGTTTTAAAAAGTTTTCCAGTGATCATTCATTCACAAGTTTTTAAATAAAAGTTTATTACAGACATTATTTTGAACAAAAAAGGCAACAGTATTATCTGTCGTAGTTCTTAAAAAAAAAGAAGTAACATTGTATTTATGCCCTATAAGGTGAACTGAAGAAATGCTACAGGTATTTCTTACGCTGACGTTCTGTGACGCTTTCTAGTATGGATTAACTCACATCTGCGTCACAAGAATTAAGTATGAACATAGTCCTTTCCATGCTTTTCTCCAGAAAGTGCTGCATGTCAACAGAAAAAACTGCAGAGAAACCACAGTTCTATTCATTCTGCAGTATTGGAACCAGTGTCTAGGAAAGAAAAAAGAAAGTATGAATAATACATATGCCGCCGCAGTAAGTATAAATTAAAGAGAACTGTTACCATTCTCTAATACCTCCCCCAATCTCAAAAGCATTCCCCAAGCACTTTAGAACACATTCTATACCTACTCAGTTCCCTCCACTGCTACCAATGCAATGCATGAACTATTCGTGCTGTTTCACTTTTAGCAACATTGAAAAGAGACAGCACAAAACCGCAAGGTTGTGCACACACACCATTTTCTGTTAAGGCATTAAAATACAAGAAGCTTTGCTCTTTGCTCTAACTTGTAGTGATACATAAAGACTTTACTGTGGCAGAGCACATCTGGGTAAATCACTTGATCTACTAAAGAGAAAGGGGTTTGCCCATGCAGCAGCATAAGCCGCTGTGGAGCGTGGGCTAGAGTTTATTACGCGTTCTGAAGCAGATGCAAGAACGAGCATGATCCTCATAAAACAACTGAGAGCAATTCTCTGTTCTGAACTTTTGTCAGAAGCACCAATTAACACCAGTGCAATTTCTGGTATTACTATCATTACTGCTTCCCTGTTCTTAGAGCTATGGAAAAAATACGGAACTTGGATATGGACAAAGACAAGTCACCGTTTACTACGTTCCTTTAGCGAGTCAACTTCTTATGGTGAAAAGAAGGCCGTAATGCTAATGGCAACTTTAGGTCACCTAGGTCTTTAAATCTTATCTGCATACTTTATCATGAGGGAAAATGATTAATACTTGAAAAGTAAGGTTTCCTTTACTAGCTATAATAAGCACACAAAAAATAGAGTAAGATTATATGCTTGGCTGCTACCAAAAGTTGAGCAAACAATAAATTCTGTCAACTATTTAGAACTATAACTAAAAGTGACTACTGTAGTCATGCCAGGATCAGGAAGACATGAAGAATCTGTTTCAGAGGCCTAGGGTATATTTAAATAAAGCCTTTTCCATTCTCAGTTTTTCCTTTTAGCATCACTCCCTGGGAAACAAGTGGCAATATTTCACACATCCTTAGTGATATTCTGTCACATTGATGGTTTTAAAAGTTATAAACAAGCTCAACACAGAAGTCACTAAATTACTTTTTCCAATACATAATTTCAAGGAACATTGACAAAAGTAATCCAGTCAAGCAGATACAGAGCAGACACTCCCATAAGCTGTGTACATACACTGGGCCTGTTGACGAATATATAAGTCTTACAGTATGCTTTGCAAATGCTAGCAGAAACTTTTCATGTGTTTGGATCTCCTACTATCAAATCCAGCAAACAACTGCTTAGACAGTTTTCTCAGGCAATTGCTTGCTTGGACTGATGAAGCATGCTTTTAATTCCATAAAGCATGGTGCTGTTTTAAGAAACTAGACTAGACTAGAAAAATCACCACACAGAAATTCAAATAAGATCAGTTCCAACTTTCCAGTAACTCTAGTAATATGTACTTCCCACCAACAAGGGTACATCACTCTCTAACATCGTCCTGTTTTAATGCTCATAAGTCAGGGAAGTATTTTGCTTGCTTTTGTTTCATTTCTCATCACATGTACAAAGGAACGAAGAGCCCTTTTTTTGTCTGAATAATACTATCAATCTAGCTTTAATCAGACATTTGGGTCAAAGTTTTTTAAAAAATGATCAAGTCTTGTGTCTCAGTTACTTTATATCATATTCCATACTTACTTTTTCCATCACATGCTACAATTTTAACTTTATCCACTTTCACAAGTTCGGTGACCTCCCTAAATTCAACATCATTCAGTACAAACGTCCATACGTTGTCACAGAACCTGTATGTATTCAGAGACCCCTTTAAAAAGACAAGAGACATTTTCTATAGGATGCATCTCAAAAGTAATAGAAAATATGACGCTTACTACGTACTGAACTACATACCTTCTACAACTAGGTTTGTCATAAAGCCAACTGTGAACCTGAATGCATACAAAATTGGCAAGCAAGCAATTCTGACAAAATTGTAGTTTAAATGCCCTCCAGTGGCTGAAATTGTCAAGGCCACCTAGTGACGTAGTCTATCCAAGGGGAAGCTTCACAGATACGCTAAGAAGTTTTATAACTTTTCTGATATGTATAAAGGATCAGCATCAGAAAAGATTTCTTAAAACATGGGCCATAGGAAAAACCAGTCCCAGCAGCGATCATAACAAGGTGTGAATTCTCCAATTGTTTAAATAAAGCAATAGTTTAAATAAAACGTTGTGATAAATCTGACTGAGAATGTTGATTTGTAATCCTTTTGGCCTTCGTTTTCACATAGTTTAAATTAATGTTCTTGAAGTTAAGCTCAATTTTTTTAATTTATCCACTAAACACATTCTGAACAGTTTTCTATACCGTGTTTCTTATACACGACGAGTTAAGTGTGTTAGAGAAAAGAAGTTATACTCTTTTTAACATATCTGTATGGTTTAAAAATCTAAAATCTGAAGAGCATTCTGCATAGACTGGAGAGGAAATATTAGTACATAAATTAACAGGACAACTGGTTTTATTTTTTTTCCTCAAAATTGCAATCAAGTTGACACTTAACAGTTTGCTGACTAATTAGGGTGGCTGGCTGAGGAAAAAAACCCCAAATTAATTTTTCTATGGTAACTACAGAAAATAGCTACAATATGAGCCAGAGACTGTAAGGGTAGATCTAGTGCTCTCCAGTCTCTCTTCGTGTTATAGATGTGGCTGAAAACCTGGCCTCATCTCACTTCTGCTAGGTACACTTCTGCAAGACACTGAGGGTGGCAACCCTACCCATCTAAGCATTTCCCTCTTCCCCTGCTTTCATCCACCCACCAGATCTGTTTCTGATTTTTGCATTCCTTCAAAAGATCCCTGGCAGAAGAAGATAACAAGCTTTACAGCTCCATACAGAACGTACACGTAAACAGTCACTATTTCAGAGTCAAAATGGACATCTGCAAGTTTCTGCTTAGAGCACACAGCTCTCAGTGACATTCTGCATCGAGGCTTTGTTACTGTACCTCACAAACAGCTTTTATATGTTGTTATCTTACCCTGAAATTGACTCTGTTCCTGACTCGTTGTGCCAGTGCCGAATTTATAGCTTTGTCAAACTGTAGTAGCACCTGAAGGGCCAGCTGAGGTGTGATTTGCTGTGACTAAAGTAGTTTTTTAAAAAAAAAGAAAAGGAAAGTTTTGCATTGTTTCAAAGTAAACTCAAAAATGCAGTAAAAATGAGAAACATCAAAACAAAGCTGACGTGAAGCACATTTCCAGAAGAACAATTTACAGAAATATTATGTTCTTGTGCTTACTTCCTTTTTCCTATTTAACTCTGTGAGAAGAAACGATGTGCTTGAGGTGTTTTTTTGTGCTACATAAATATTTCTTCTGATAAACATTCACTGGAAACAACAGAAGAGCGGGAAATTGATTACAGTGTTTCAGACTAACACAACAGGGGATTACGCCACTTTGATAAAACATTTTCCTTTGTCTACAACGTTAAGAAATAAGACTTCCCACCTGCTGTACAAATAGCTTTTAATTTCAATCAGTAAGTTTTCCAAACGCTGGTCAAAAATACCCTGATAGAGCAACCACAAGCCCATTTTAATCGCTAACCTCTTTCTATTGAGCTAAGTGCCCAGACCCTACGCCCCGCAGTACCTGCAATACCTACCTGTATAAGCTCATCCAGACTCTCCTGAAGACTGTTCCCCAGCGTGGTGTTCCTGTACAGCTGATAGGCCATGGCTGACCACCCACCGCTCTCGTTTGGAAAAAAAAGAAAGAAAGAAAAAAAAAATATAAACAATACAATAGAGCTCTTCACGTACAATTCAAGCAAAGGCAAACAGAATTTAAAAACCACTCACAAACACCGACCGACACTTAAGAGGGCTCGGGAGCACAAAGCACCGATGATCGGCCGGCGCCCGCTCGGCGTCCAAACCGCCCCCCTCCCCCCCCGCCGCGGGAGGCCGTTACGGCAACGGCCGGCGAGCGCTGGGGGCCGAGGGGCCTTGCGCCCCGCCGGCCCGGACCCCGCCGCTCCACCGGCCCCAGAGAACGCGAGAGAAGGTACCGGCCGCCGCCGCCGCCCCCCAGCCGCGGGCAGCCCGACCCCGGTGCCGCCCCGCTGGGGGCGGCCACCCCCGGGCCGCGGCCTCACCCGCTCCCAGATGCCGGAAGGAGTTGGGCCCTTCCGGTCCCTGGTGGCCCGGAAGCGGAAGGGCCATGGTCCGTCCCCGTCCCGCCCCCGGGGCGGCCCTGCTGCCAGCCCGGGCCTGGGCCCTGCGGGAGCTTGGGAATAACCGCTCGATTTCACACCGCCACGGCTTCGGGAACCAAACGTAGTCTCCTGTTGACAGTGCACACAACTCCCACGGTCAGTGTACTCCTCACCAGCAAAACAAAACATTCAGACCTTTTCCAAAGGTGTTTATCGCATATAGCATTTATTTTTTTATTCCCCAATTAAAAAGTTTCCTGTAAGTATTAACAGCTAGCACATTCAGAAACGTGTTTATCACATTACTCCATGACACCGTGGAATGCAAACAGAAAACAAGCTTATTTAAAAAGGAAGGATCATAACATTCCGAAGAGGTAGGTGAAGAGTCTTGTACTTACATAGCTTTATAGCATAGGGGCACAGGAAAATGGTCATGTCTGGGGACAGTCAATTGAAGCCAGTTGTATCATCTACAATTCACAACCTGTGTTTTCACATGACTACTGCAGCTTCACTTTATTAAACACTGCATCTTTCCCTTATCACACATATTAACATTTACTGATCCTAATTAGCAATGTCTTAACCTTTCTATCTACCACTGAACTGGCAGAGCACCCCACTACTCCAGCTCTTCTTTCTAATAAAAGCCTTTATACAGATGACGGAATAAGAATCACTGCAGAGCCATAGGGAAAATAAACATCTGTCTTCCATAATTTTTTTTTTTAAATTATTAACCTGGAATTCCATGTCATAAATATTAACTAGCAGCTGAGCAAGCTACAGTAAGGAGCACAGTAAGGACTTTTTGAAAACGCTCAAGCAACTTCCCCTCAGATCTTTTTCAAGACTGAAAAAAAAAAAAAGAAGAACATCTGTATGTTTCAATCAGTTATCTGGGCAGTCCACATTGCAAAAGTAATTTCACTGATCTTGGTCGTGCTCAAGGGAATGATGAAAACCTGTAACATGACTGCAGCCTCTTCACTACTGCCCTTTTTCCTGTTAGCACAATACAGGAAACAAGATGGGATAAGGGACACAGTGTATTTCAACTTAAAATTTTGAAGCTAGGAAAGATGAAAAAATCTGTCTTTCAGAAGATGAATATTTAAATATTCCTTAAATTTCAGCATACTACCCTGACTGAAACAGGTATCCGTAAAAGTATCATTAAAGAAAGCACTTACTTCAAGTGTCTCTGACAGCCAGTCGGTGAAACAAATCCTCTAGAGAATGACCTGCATCCATAAGGACTGAACAAGAATTTTCACCGAAAGCTTTGTAAGACTTCTGTAGTTACAAGAAGCAGGCAAGCCATTATCCCTCTCCCCTCTGCTCCTCATAGGAGACTTTTCTGAGGGAGACTGGAGTGACTTGACAATTAAAGTAATCTCCAAAGACAACAGCGTTTGATACAAGATGCATTTATGCCATCTTTCTACATAATAAATATTGTATAAATGCATAGGATACACAGACACAAATTTGACACTAGAAGAAACACACTTTTCACCAATAAACTTATTTGTGACAGACTTAGTTTAGAAAAGTTCACAATGTAGTTCCATTATTTTCTGTGAACTATAGACATTTCAGTAGATGACATCAGTGAAGCTGATGTCCGACAGGGCACCAATGCCGCCCTCTCCTTCCTATGACACACTTCGAGGTCACTTCATAAAAGACTCCGTTGTCACCAACATATAATCTCATCTGGAAGTCTGGCACAAATTAACTGTTGAAAGGTTTTCAGCTGTCATTACAGCATTAAAGTGCGTGATGCAACAAACCTGCTGAAACATGCCGACAGACACAGGCTATAGACTAATTGTCTGCAATTCAGAATACAGCTACTGTTTCTCAGTACAAAGTTCCTCACAGTAAGAAGAACTATTCTTCACTTTTTCACTGAAAAGAGAGGAAAAAAATAGCTAAACTGCATTGTTACGAACACGGTTACATATGATTCCAACGCGTTCTAAGCTTTTTGGAACAAAAATTATCTTCCTTTTTAACATCCCAGAACATCAAAGATTTCAATCTGCTTCACCACTAAACCCTCATACATTCCTCTCTGTACCCTTCCAACCGAACATGGCTTTGCCACACTGCACAGACCGACAGGAGCTTCAAGCAATCTAGAGTCTGCTCATAGCAGTTTTTAATGACGCTTTCTCCAAAATATCTTTGCCACTTCTAAACACTTTTCCTGCTGTAGAAATCCAGCTGACAAAATGTCACATCCACACTCAGAGAGGCCACTGGCCCAAACATCTCTATTGCAGTTGCACACAGTAATAACAAAAGATTCCAAATGGTTTATTACCACATATATATAAAAAACAATGAGACCTCCAAATTAAAGGTAAATTAGTGACTCATGAAATTATCCTTTCTTGACAGGGCTCAAACTATTCTAGCCACATGAGTTTTAGAAGGAAGTACCACTGAAAGGTGAATTCCTTACATACTGTATCTTATCAAAGTCATTCAGGTTTTGAAACAACTTTAATAAAAGTAAAACATTCCAACTTCTCATGTTTCTAAATACTATAATATATGAAATTATTTTATAGATTTAGAAAAAGGTAAGTCTAACAAGTTACCCACTTGTGTTCAAGATAACTTTGGGACCTCTTTGCTTTTTGTAAACATCCCCCTCACCATTAAATGATGAGCTGCAGAAGGTCAGAGGGGCCTCATTCTTTAGTACATCTGTTTCTCAAACTGCGTATCTTTAGGGACTGAAGGACCATCGTGCTGTGTATTCATTCACAAAAACTTATACTACAGAAGCAAACCGTTAGGTAAGCACATACACATTCCAAAATAAGTAGTACTGCTGCAGCATGGAACAGCAGAATCCCTCAGCCACCAGGAAGGACAACAATAAGAATCCCATCATTTGAATATATGGCCTATACAGAAGACTGGCTACTCTATGCTGCACTATATGCACATGCACAGGAAGCAACAAGACATATAGAACTGCAATCCTTCCACTAAGAATATGATTTTACTGAGAACAATACTATTTTAAAATCAGTAAAAGTTTGAAATGAGATGATCAGAACGCTTAGTATCCAGCTCAGGACCCACACAGAGTCAGTAAAAATCAGGAAGGTTTACAGGTTTGCATGTTCATACACAGCGCTCTGTGAAGGACCAGAGGTAGAAAGGCTGCAAGCGGCCAATTTACCAACTGGAACTTTACAATAACCTGGGTCAATGTCAAAACTGAAGCAGCCCCTAAGAAACTGCTCACGATTGTGTTCTGGTCTGAGAGCAAGGTCCAAACCTGATGAAACAGATAAAAGGCAACTTGAAATCAGCACTGCCTGCTGAAAGAGAACATCCTACACGTTCATCTCTTTGAAACTGTGATACTATAACAAAAGTACCTAGATCTTGAGATGAAAGTCTCTGAATTGCAGAATTAAACTCCCAGAGACAAGACATGGGCAATTTGCCCTCATCTGACATGAATATGCTTTCAGAGTCTATACACATATCATTGGAAACAGTAGATTAATTGTTAATTGGTAGTTAGCCTTGACCATGGAGCACCCTCAGCTGCGATTTATCAACGTCACATGGTAATCTGGTTGAATGCAACCTTTTTTTTTTTTTTAAATAAGAGATCTGCATAACACTAACTTTTAATACATTTGAGAACTGGTATTTTTGGCATTGAGACAAAATTGTGAGCACAATAAAAATAAAAAAGCGAAGATTTAACGTATTTGTTACGATATTATATTGCTCAACTCCTGAATGGATTTATTTGCATACACCTGTCCTTACAGGGAAATAGCAACTATTATCAAAAGACGTTACAAACTTTTACAACATATCAACCAGTGAATTATTTTTGCCCTGATAAACCTTTAAGCACTAGTTATGTGTCCAAGAGCACCTCTTATAGACACAAGTTTACTACCATTGTGGGGATAAAAAAACCCCACCCCATCCTTTAAATAATTTTTGTTATTGTTAAGTGAAATTAGTGCTGGTATCATGTGCCAAACTAAGAGCTTTAGAAACAGATGTTTCACTTATAAGGATGACACAGGTAGCATAATACTCCCCAGACCTCTGCAAACAATCAACATTATGACTAGAATATCTACGCAACTCCCAGGCTCTCCTGAGCACGACCAGAATTCCTACTGTTAACAACCAATATCGATCCAGGAAGAACTGCAATGAACTCATTTCCTTGATTTACTGAAGCAGAATCTAAATTCGCAACTTGAGAAAGGTCTGATCTCTCACTAGTCATTGAAATAGTTCAGCTTCTACTGTGGCTTAGGGCTTAAACCCTTTGGCCAACAGACGGAAGTTCACAGAACTGCAGTTCTGCATTCCGAAAAACAGACTCTAAGACACCAAAGCTCAAGCTCACTCTAGCGAGGTAAATGAGTACTGCTTCTATTAGGTATGTGAACAAAATAAGGAACTCCACACTTGTGAAAGACTACATTATGCGATTGCTAATATCCAAAAAAAATTAAGGCTTCTGTGACAACAAAGAAATGCACTTGACCATTTACAGCAAAACAGATTTATACAATAACAAGTAACTTATAGCCTTGTCTACCTGCAAACGAATTCCTTCAACAGGTACACAGAATATATTGCTCAGTCATAAAAATATATATTATCTCTTTCCTTTAACATTTAGGTATATAAATATTTTACTGAAGAACATGCATCATTTAGATAAACAATTGCAAGAACACCCTCTGAAAACGTAGGGTTCTTTGACATTTAGCAGTATAAAATGATTACATAAACATAGCTATTAAAGTCAAGACAAACCAATACAGCAGTAAGCAGTCCATCGTGTGCTAGTCCAATGAAATTAAGCGCCTCTTGCAACAGGTTATAGAATATATACACGCACAGAGAATGCATTGTAAATGGAGCAAAACCAGCATCATTCCATCTGCATATTCTTCAGTCTTGTTTGGACTCCACACTTACTGTTCACTCTTCTGTTCTTGTTTTCCATTCAGCTCTTGGTCAACTCTGCTTAGCAAAGAAAGCAGTAAAAATAAAACCACATTAAGAAATAGTTTAGTTTGATACCTCATATATTAAGCAAAAACTATTAATCTTAACAGAAAAAACTAAGCTTTTACATGGAAAAGTTTTAGTAAATAAATATTAAGATTTTTATTGAATGCAGTCACAACAATGCTTTTTTAAAAAAAGAAACAAATATCTTTTTTCCTACCTCCCCCTAGAAATTAATTAAAATTGTTAAGAAACCAATAACTATAGCATTTGAAAGGAAGCATTTGAAAAGTGCAAGTGCTTTTGCACAGAAGAAAAAAAGCAGGTTCTGTGCTTTTATTAATGAATGCAAGCAGGAATACAAGTTTACAGGTAACATGACAATACTGTCAAGCATTACTACTTTGATGAAGTCACACGCTGCCGAACAAGCAGAGATATTACCTTTAATGTTACAGTAGTTAAGCCAAGAAGGTAACAGCACTAGTTGAATCAACAAAAGTTAAACAGCTCCTTAATTGCAATACTTTTTCTATTAAGTTCTAAGACTCTCGTAATTGCCCAAGAAAAATTCACCATCACGCTGCTAAAACTGCTGCTTGCTTGGATTGTGCGTTGGGGATTTTTTTATTTTTTTGTCATATCTGCCTTAGGCCTGAGCAAACAAAATGTTGCTTTGCAGAAACCAGTGGATGGTTGCTAGTCCTGCATGAGACATACTTTTCCTCTTTGTAGTCAGAGTAAGCTACAGTCTTAACTGTATCTTCAGGAAAATAAATTTTGCATGGAGGTAAATTACTTTTAAAACCAACAGCAGTTCCAAATTGAGAGGGGCTAATGCCAAGTTTGTCTTCTAACAACCTAATTGTCTAACCTACCTGTCCAGTTTCTCAAATTATAACCAGCCAGTTTGTCAAAATGATAAAAACAATGACAGCTCTTTTAGGCCATGAACTCCTAAGAAGAGGGAGGCAAGTTTTGGGTTGGTTTTTTGCAGCAGTGAGAACTGAACCTAGTGCATAAGCATCCAATAGGTCTGGAGCAGTGTTCTCTAGAAGCAGCACTCCTAGTCAAATACCTGTTCACCTGCAGAGTGTGCAGCTGCAATTCACCCCTGTCCTCACTGCTCTATCTTAGGAAAGCACATTTTGACATGACTTACAGGACTAATCACAGAAAGTGTAAGAAAATATGGTAAGCTAATGCAAACAAGCTATGCATAAACATACAGCTGACAATATAAATCCATAGAAGTATATCATATTCTAGCTTCCAGTGACTCATACACATGGCCAAAGAACTCCTACTGCCATACTCAACAAATTTAGTAACTACACTTCAACACATCTCCTTTCCCCCTGTTATAATAAATAACACCCACAACTGCTTTCAACCTGATTAAATCTCAGTATCAAATAGTGCCTGTGATCTCTCCTCTACACATGAGTTTCAGTTAGGAACATACTACTTTATGCACAAGTCACGGTAGTGTAAGTGATGATACCAACAGGGACACTAAAAAGTGCTTGTTATATGGGAGATTATAAGAAGTTTTTGCATTACTGTTTGAAGGTCTCAGGTTTGTATCCTGAATACAATGGGCCTTGTGCTAGAATTGGGCCAAATTATGCATGCTGGAGAAAAAAGAAAGAAAATTAAGCAGAACTGTTGTTCAATACGTACTGAAAGGGCTTCCTAAATTTGACAGGCTTAGTACTTCTGGTTACATACTGCAAGATTATCACTTAATTCCTAGAGAATGTTCAACATTTGTCATTAGCTCTAACAGCTAGATTTCAGTCAAATAAAAAGGAATTTAAATTCTTTCTATCTCAGTGTTCCTCTCTGTCCATTACCCAATTTAGATAATAAAACTCCCTCAATAGTTATGCACACACAGGAAGAGTAATTAAAAAAAAGCAGTTAGTAGCAAAACCTTCCAGTACATTTGTTAGTAATGCAAGTGAAAAAACAACATATCCATTCAAAAAAGTTTCAGCAGCTGCTGGAATAGCTTGAACTGTTAGCAGGAGACCAAAAATAAAAAAATAAAAAAAAAAGAAAATCCAATGTTTATTAGCAAGGAACATAGGCACTGCAAATACAAACAGCACTAAAAATACTAATTCAGATTGCATCTGTGCGAGTTAATAACTAAAAAGGTAGTGAATACCAAAAAAGACAAAATACAAGATTCAATATTACAACTTCTTCCAGGGTTGCATCTCTGCTGATGCATAGGTACAGCTTAGCCCCTAAAACCAGCTCTTCCTTCAGGTATTATTTCTTGTTAGATACAGCGAAACTTGATTTAATCAATTCATACAGAAGCACTACTGTTGCCTCTTGAGGATTCAGTTGAGAATCCACGTATCCCCTTACAAGTGAGCATCTCATGGAGTAATAGAGACTATTCACAAATATTTGTTTGAACATCCAGGGCGAGTTCTTTTAGATGATATGATACTGTATAGTATGAACCGTACTTGCAGACAGTATAGTTACTTTCATGCATAAAAACTTGGTCACTAGTGCATGTTTATATTTACAAATGCTTACTCCTTTATGCAAGCCAATCAACTGGCAGTTAGTTGCAGTGCAAATTGTCTTATCTAGGTGCAACCCTAATCAAAATATGAATATACCTTTTCTGTTTCTTTCTAAACTTTTCTTCTTCATACCTTGGTAAGGAAAAGTTTGATTTCAGTAAATGTAATATATGAAGGCCAAATTCAACAGAAACTGCAAACTGGTATTAGTGTCAATACAGTCTGTAGAAACATACCGAGTTTTGAAGCTGATGCAATTAAGAAAAAAATATGTCCAACATTTATAAGCATTAAACAAGAAGCTTTAAGATTTAGTTACTATGACATAACATATGAATTCAATACAACTTCTTGTACAGTATTAACACCTATCACTAAAATTTGAAGTTTATATCTGGCTTCAAACTGTTATGAATATAATCTTCCACAGAAGAATTAGCCCCATAAGTCAACCGATTTCAACCTTTGCAGAACACTTAAAGATTCATCAGTACAGAAGAGAGTCTTTCAAGACTTGTGATGACAGTCTGAATATTCATAACACATCTTTCAAAAGCTCCAGTAAAAAAAATAATATTATAAAAATAGCACAAGGCTGCTTACGCATTGTCATGTCTTTCCTCCGTGTCCCAAGAAAACTGTAAGACACTATAAGTAACTTCAGTATCAACACACCCAGAATTTCTCACTCACAAGCCAGTTTAGTTTACTAAGGGGTAGATCAACTGTAACGAAGCCTTTTCATTAGAAGACTAATTCACACACCACAACTTGGTAATTATGTAAGGCACTATCTGTGAAAATCCCTATACATTAGCATTTTGACTATCCGAGCTACTGCAAACCAAGCTGTAGTTAGCAATGTTGTCAAACATGGATATTCTTCCTAGAGATAGCAATGATCCGAGTTTAGTTAAATTTTATTAAATGCAAATTACATCAAACCAATCACTGAATACAATATATACCAGTTCTAAAACATGGTCAATGTAGAACATGTTTGAATAATATAACGTACTGTTTTATGCATTCTGGGATGCCAACGTATTCCATGGGGATGAGTTCAGCTAGTTCTGCCAGGGTAAAGACATACCTAATTTTTTGGCTGAATTTTGAGCTGTGGAAGAACAAATGCAGGGTACAGTTACAACTTTTTTTTTCAGTAACTCAATATTAAAATAGTTTTTGAAGTTTAAAGTAAACAGGTTTTACGATTACATTAAAAAAAAAAGAAAAATAAAAATTAATAGCCTCCAGAGTATTACCTAATAAAAGGTTTTGTGATGGCCAGAAGTGTTCTGATGAACCAAGAAGGATGAACTATGATTAATGATTTCAGATTTTTCCTTAACCTAAAGAATTCAAACAGTGGACATAATTACTAGAACAAAAAGGCAGCATGACAATATTTTTTTTTAATGTATAAAAAGTCTGGTTTTGCAAGCACAGCTGTCACATAAACCTAATATTCTGATGTTACATCATTAGAAATTACCATCCACCAGAATTTAAAAAAAACCCACACAACTCTACAGTCAAGTTAAGATGGAGTATCAGTGTGACAACAAAGACAAGGAAATAACATTACATAAAGTAGAATTTGAATCTTTTCACACAACTAATGATGAAATGGTTCATAAAGGACTCTGGTTATTACCTTATCATATAAATACATGAAGTTTTAAGAATGGTCTATACAGTAACAGTCAATATTCTAACAGTACTATTTTCACTAAAAAAAGGCAACAAAACCCTCAGGCATGCCTAGAGAATTACTTCACTTTGTGTATCTTAGGAAGAGGTTTTCAATACTCCAAGCAAAATGCTTAATTAAATCTTAACTAGAAGATACCAGACAACACATTAAACAGAAGCTTTTCCTAAATATGTATATCACTGAGCATGTGAATATTGTAAGAAAACAGTGCAGAGCTTCTTACCTTCTATCAATTTGCTGGTAACATTTCCTAAGCCAGCCTAAACTTGGCATTTTTCTCCGTGTTGTTGCACCATTCAGGTAAACTATCATATAGTTCTCTGCTACTAACAGCTCTAAAGTGCCAATTACATACCTGCAGAGACAAGCAAAGCAAACTTTCAAGTGAAGATCTGTGGATATTAAAGTAATTCCTAGCAGTGCTCAAATATATTTAGAAATATAGACTTGGCAACAAGTGTTGAGAAACATCTGACAATTTTTTCCTTCCCCTGGAAGCAGATGTAGTTGCTTTTCTATTTGTTATCTTTCCCTCATCTGAAACATAAAAAGCTTCATTAAAAAAAAAAAAAGAGAAGCAATTGCCCTTATATTAAAACACTAAGTTTCACAATATGAAATTAAAACAGTATTCAGAGGCAGATAATGACTTACTTAAATAGATTGTCCATTAGGTATCTGTAGTTAGGCTGGCTGCTTTCAGGCATAAAGCAAACAGCAAACACAACAATGGCATTTAACCCGTCACCATAATAACCTAAAAACAAAGAAAAAAGGAGCAGTAGTGACAAAGGTGACTATACATTGACTACACATACACAAAATCAAGCACATTCAGTAAGCTTTTTCATTATTTAAAGAATTTTACAAATATCTATTCTATAGGGATTCATACAGTTACAGATTTTGTTTTCAGGTTTGTCTACTTCTAAAGCAACAGCTGAAGTTGATGCAAATCAAACACTGTACCTACAACATTTCAGTGCAGAATCTAAGCATATTTATTAACGTTTTATACAGTCTACTTTTCTTCCAACCTAAACGCCACAGACTGTTGAGAAAAGTCATTCAATGCTTTATTAGATCTACAGTTAATGCTTTCAACACCCTTAAAACAAAAAAAAAATTATACTCGTAGCACTGGCACTGTAGAACAGATAAGCACATCTTATTACTTATGTGTACATGTTTCAGTGAAGCTACTAAGATCTATTTTGGAACTTTATTTTAACAGGGAAAAAATATTAAATCAACCATATGACTTAATACTGCAACAATGAATCACGACATAAGTCTTTATACCAAAGCTCTTCCTGGGCCACCCCAACTCAGCTTAATGAAGTAGTGTCTCAACAGTTCTCAGCACATCACCAATTCTTACCACCATGACTGATCACTTTTTTATAGGGTTCAATTGCCTTCATGTCCACCCTATGATCCTGTTCTCCAATCCTAAACATTCGCCAGCGTCGATCATTATCTTTCTCCTCTGCCGCAGTGTATTCAGTAAGTGATCCTTTCCTAATTACATCAGTAGTTTTTGGTTTTGGAAGATCATCTGCCAAAGTTAAAACATGTTCAAGATCCATTATGAATACTATGTGCAGTGATAATCAATTAAAACATAGGTTAACCACTTTGCTATTTAATCTATTTCAATAGCCTTTAGCCAAACATATCCGCTGACTTAGTTCCTTTAGTCATTACAAAATAGGATCTCATGGGTGTCATATATTTTATCAAAATACTGTGTTGGCAGTTATCCACTTAATGTAATATTCTTTGTTAAAGTACATCACAAATTCCCATTTATGTAGGAAGCCTATTTAATTACAGGCTTTCAAAGCACAGATTGTGATGATTCTCACCAAAATAGACAAAGTGGTTAACTCCAATGATAATTACACAGGTTGCTTGATCACAGATTTACATAAAAGCATGATTTAAAACATTGACAGTACCTCGCAAGCAGGCATGCAGGCAAATCTATTAGAAATTAAATCTAATTCATGTGTGTGCAATCAATACATGTGAAATTTGTGCTGACAGCAATCTATGAAACAATTTGCTCCAATTAAATTACGATTCTTGACTTTGTTGCATAAACCTTACCCAAAGCGAGAAAAACCTACTGCAAGTTAGTTGTCTGTTCCCAAGACAAAGCTGTTAATTGAAACTATCCTTCCAGGCAAATGAAGGCAGCAGCATTAAAGGAAGAAAAGACAGAAACCCTTTTCAGCCACTTTTAAAAACAAGGCACAAACACCCGGAACATTTCCTTCACATTATTGCAAAACTAACCCTACATATCAATTCTTCTTCACTAAAATGATGAAAATCCTTTTACACAGGTAAACCCACAGTCTCCGTTATGAAAACTTTACCTGCAGTACATCTTCAGCTACTTTAAAAAAACCAAACCCTTATTCTGAAGTGTGTTTCTTTCTCCATTGATAAGCCATCATGTAATGAAGAACAGGTAGTGTTTCATACATAACAGTGAAAAGAGAACTTCCTGTTTACTCAGGAATTATTTTATTTCCAGAATAAATAAAAAAAATAATTGAGTTTACATGATTAGAGACATTCTTAAGTTGTGGAGTTTACAGAAGTTAGACTTCCAACTGTCTACCACAACAGTTCTTGGCTTACATAAAAGGGGCTTTAAACATAATTAAACTGCAGGTTTAAAATTTCAGCTTTAACTCCTACACAGAACTGTTGATACCTCAAGATTTCTTAGAATGACCAGGTTTTGCCTATAAAAGTAAGATGAAATGTCTATTCAACACTTAAACTAAGACCATTACTACTAGTGTGGCTATACTAAGTTAACCTCCTATCAAGTAATTTCAGAACACCCTGACACAAAATAGAGGCTCTTCCACCACTTCCAGTCAACCCGGAAAGCATGCAAACTGTAAGGCTACTGACCATTTGCCATTCTCACCACAGTAAGGCATGAGATCAGGTGTTACTCAGTATTTAAAAAAATATCATTCAGTGTTCTTTTAAGTACAAAGGCTTGCAATTCATCGATTTCTGACTAGCTAATTTATAATCTATATCCCTTTATATGGCTCACCTCAACTTAAAGCTGACAATATATATAAAACACCTTTGATATTTTTCACAGGTTGGTTCTTAAAGTACTGCAACAGAGAGGATTTTCCAGACAATTTCGAGTCTTACAGGCATTTAACAACATTCACCTAAGTTTACCTGTACTTACAGCTATTATGCTCTCTGCTTACTAATCAGTTGAGCTGATTTGCGCCTCTTTCTAATCTAATAAATCCCTTTATATTTTCCCTCCTGTAATACTGAGTTGTAGTTATTTGCCACCTGAAAAACTATCGACGTGCACATAAGAAAATAGAAATATGTTAGAGCACCAGGAAAAAAAAAAAACCAACTATATACTTACCTTCCCATTCAAACTCATTGCTATTTTCTGAAGGAGTGTCTAAATTGTCCAAATCGATCTCTCCACTCTCATCCAAGTCATCAGACAAAACAGATTCCCCACTGTGATCCAAAGTTAAGCTAATATCTGGAGCCATTAGTTTCTTCCTCACTTTGGTTCCATTAACCTCTGTATTTGAAAAAGCAAATTATTTATTTTCAAAGCTAGAGCAAATTTAGACAAGCATATTAACAAGACAGAAGAGCTCAGTGCTTCCTTGGAACGTATTGTAAATATATGAGCATAATCCAAACAACGTATCTGGAATAAGAATTAAACACAGGGTGAACAGATCAGCACTTGGAGATCAAAGTTCTCAAGTCCTGAAGACTCTAAGTTCACCTGATCGCATGCACATGATGGTGACAGTGGCAGATCACCATCCTCCCTACAGAAGAAAAACCTGAAGTGCTGCCGCCACCTAAGCAACTACAAGTCATGCTGGCTGTATCAATTTGTACCACAAGTTGTTCTAGATATTGTACTAAATAAATCTTGCAAATAATCCAATAGATTCATGTCCCTACACCTTGTTAGGTATTGGTAACATCATAACCATCTTTGATGAAATAAAAATGAATATACAAGCTGAAAAAAAAAAACAAAAAAAAAAAACTGACAGAGGATGACAGAAAAGTGAGGCCAGAAAATTGAAGAACTGATGCACAGAAGCCAAATAATGAACCAAGATTTTAAGATGTGAGGAAGCACATGCAATAATTTATTATTACTGATATATTATTTTAGTATTACCTGGATAGCTCTGTTCACAGGGAGAATGAACTGTCTCACATTTTATTCCAAACCCCTTTTCTTTCTAAACAAGATGTTTGCGATACCCTTCACACACAAAAATGTAATTTAGAATTCTGTTTCCTCAAAAAAAACATCCCTCATGAAAAAAAGCCACCAAAACCCACTCTAAAACAAAATGGAGCTTTAAAACAGCCATCTAAGTATGAAGCAGTCAGCTTGACTGGAGTTGAATGTTCTTACCAGCTTCAGTTTCTGTTCCAGCTGCAGCCAATATATCTGACTCAACAGGATCATCCTCTGGCAGGGGCCTGGTGCACAAAGTAGAAACATTTGTTACAAACCTTTTTTTTTAAAAAATTTTAAAATAGCCAGCTAAATACCAAATATTTAGACCTATGCACTGCTGAAAAAAAAAAAACCCAAAACACAACAACATGGGATAGTACTGAACTAAATCTACTTAGAGCCTAAGTTCAAGCTTTCAGTAAACAAAACATCAAAGTAGCAGAAAATTGCTTTACAGCATGTGTCATCCTTAAGAAAACTTGTCCTATTCTTGCTTGAGAAAATTTGAGACATTAAATACATTACAGAAGTAGTTTAGTCATGTTATTATGTAATACCTCTGAAATCAGCTGTTTTAGTTTCTTTGCAGGCCCCAGCATCACTAGCTGTCTTAACTACCAAGAACTTTGCTCAGAAATGTTGCTTGGGCCTTCAGACACTGGTAATAATATGCAAACAATGTAGTTGCAAAAGATTACCAGAAATTTTCACTTCATTAACTCCAGAAACTTCAACAGTGGCATTCCTGTATTACTTAGCTTACAGATGAACACGAAGCGCTCTCTTTAGAGACCATAAAGATATGTGCCACAAAACCTGTTCAAGGCTACTATCTTAATGGAAATCACTTCAAGATTATTATTGAGTGATAGTTCACCAGGAAGATAAAGAGGTAGCTTATTCTGGGTGTTATGCATTTGATTTGTATTCCTTAAAAAAAACCAACCCAAAACATAATAAAAACCTTGGAAAATCTTCATCTTGCCATTCTTCTTTAAACTCAACACCTTCCATTCTCCAGCCAACTTGAATTGCTAATAGAGATTCCTAATCAGCCAGAAGCTCTTGTCTTCAGGACAGTGGGCTAAAGAAGAGCTGCAGGAACATAGCAGATGTTAGTCCAATACTACTGTACTTCTCATACTCGCAACACATCTTTCACTTATCACCAAGTTGAGGTGATAAGCGCAGAAAAAAAAAATAAAATAAAAAAAATACAGATTGTTTCCCCCCCCTTTTTTTTTTCCCCTTTTCATACAGAACTGCTTGTGGAACGGTTTATCATACAATAATTTAGGTTGGAAGGGATCTCATGTAGTCCAATGCCCTGCTTAAGGAGGATCAACCTCCCAGTTAAAATCAAGGCCCTGAGCAACGTGATCTCTCATTTAGGATTACAATCTAAAAGTTCACTCCAAACTGTAAGAAACCCGACAGCTCTCTAGATTCTACAGGAGCTATTGAGGAAGTGCATATTTTGAGAATCACCCTCGATGATTAGATCTAAAATACAACACAGTTCTTAAAAAAAACAAACACTTTGAACATGACTATTTCAGAAAGCGTTTTCAGAGAACTCACCCTGTGCTGTGCAAGTCACACTGCGTTTTTTCAGGCTCATCCATCACCAGCAACAAGGAATCCTCAGTAATGGAACGTAAGAAACCATTCTGCTGACACACAAGTCCAAGCCAGTTGAAGTTCTTGGCTGTGTTGGTTCTAAAGAGTGGCAGGAAAACAGGTAAACTTATCAATGAAGAAGTTAAGAAAAATCAACACTAATTGAGACAGGAAACTGAATGATATTTTTAAATGCAAAGAAACAATGAATACAGAACACCTGTGAATGCAACCATACTATGACTCAAGCCAGAAAAATAATTTATTTTTGATGTGGGTAAAAAGAAACAAGTTACATTTACTGTTCTGTAGGATCACCTTTCATGACAAATCTGTTTCTCTTCTCCTGACCTGATTACAACCACAGACTGATTTTAAAGTGTCTTGCAATGCTTAAAGCTACACTACACAAGATGATTAATCAAAAAAATTTAAAAGACTGGTTTTTTTGTAAAACTGCAGTATCAGAGACCAATTAAACATTAATGACCAAAATTTAAACTTATTTCACTGACATGTCCCTGATTCCCTCACCCAGGAAACAGAAGTAAAATTTCTAAAAGGTAGCAACCTGCTTCCTCTTGAGAGAATCAGATTCCTTGTTTGAATCACTCAGTCCTTGCACCACTCAGCTGCTGGCAGTATGTGCCTGTGCACAAAATCTCCAAGAAGTTACCCCCAGGAATTGGCCTCCCAGCACTCCCCTCTTTCTATTTGTCCTTTTTGACTAATATGCTGTTCAGGGTAGTTACTTGCCCCTTGAATCATATGACTTTCCTCATGAAATATGTCCTCTCATTAAGATGTTGATATTCTCAGCATACAGTTTCTCCTGGGTACTAACCAGTCGACCACTTGCAAAACAGAATCTTTGCTTGGAGATAAGATCATATTGTGGTCAATAGTAACAGTGAATACGGGCAGAATTCTTCATGCATCTGTTTCAGAACACCGAGATGAAGCACGAGAAGTTTCACAAGGGACCCTACACGTACTCAAAGAGAACCCAATGCATAAACAGACACTAAACCTAAAAGAAAATCTAAACTGATAATGTAAAAGAAAGAAATCCAAAAAATAGCAGCACCATGAACCAACCCTATCATTGCGTTGCGCTCGTGGCTATAAGATGCTACTTGTCAGCTCACTTGCACTGTGTTCACAAGACAGTTTAAAGCAGGGTTTTGCTCCAAGACTTGAACAGTGTCCTCATCACGCTTTTGAAGAATACCAAACACCAAGTAATTTCTATTAATTTCAAATGTAGAGCAGCAATTCTGACCTGCATGTATTTCGTAGCATTAAGATAAACCTGATACACTAAGACAGGCACAGTTTAAAAGTTATTCATGCTGTAATCAAAGTTTAACACACTTTTACAAAACACTTCTCACATTTCTTAGAGAATTCTTATCAGCAGCTTACTAAGGTAGATTTGAAAGCAGTCATTCACTAAATACCACATAGAACAATTGCAAACAATTTACAAGGCAAGTTCCACATTAATCATCAGATAAACTTGAATTTAGGTTTTCAGTGTCCTACTTAAGATGCAGACTAAGTAGTTGTTTTGGAGGTTTCGACTTAAAGTCTCACATACAAAAGCACTATCATTTGTCAACTAGAAGAATGAGAAATTAAGAAGGAAGGGTAATTTTCTCAGGCAAGTTAAAAATAGTGTTGACTTTAAAGTTAACTACTAAATAATTTTACAACAGTAATAAAAATGCTTAGAAGCAGGGGGTGGGGGAAATCTATTTCTGCTCATATGAACTAAAGCACAGTTTAGAATAGTCTTCCCACAGCTGCCGTAGTAGCACTGACATATTCTGCTGTTACTATGGCAAAGTCTCTTTAATTCAGCTGAAAAAAAAAAAAGTTTAACTTGAAAAATGTGATACATTGTAATAATGCAAGCATTTATTAGTCACGTAGAAGAAACAGAAGAAAAGCAATTAATTTCTATCTGATCCTAGCACTCTTCAAGGCCAGCTCAAAAAGTCATGGTTTCTGAGAACAGCAAGCCTGATCATTTTTATTCCCCACTACTCATTACCTTCCCTTTTACTCAAAGAAATGTAATTGGGAGATTGGAAGCTATCTAAAGGTCAGAGACTTCAACACATCAAAAAACATCCACATGCAGGACTGACATGTGATTCTACTCTCTTACTGGAACCACTAAACTTTGGTGCTCAACAACGCATTTTATACTTTCAAGTATCTCAACAGGAAAGCTGTCATACCTTTTTTCTTTTTGCAATATAATAAGGGAACATGTCACTAATGCCCCCTACTCTTCCACTACAGCTAACAAAAGGATTTCCATTTCCAGAATACCAGGTTAAACCTCCTTAAGAGTATTACTTTTCCTGGAAAAAGATTATTCATTTTCCTGGAAAAATAGATAATTTACAGAGTTCTCTCGTTAATACTGAGCTGATTTAGTTGTTACATGCTGGAATATTAAATACAACAGAACTCAGAAGCCCATTATAAACTGTCATTTTTTAAAATCTAGTTTCCACCTAAACTGAGACTCTAATCTGTCCCAGATACTTCAAAAAGAAAAAAAAGACATCAGAATGCATGAGATCATTTTATTCATGAAGATAAAGACCCCTTGCAAACATAACTTTTTACGTTTTCAACCTTGGGTTCTCAGAATACGCATATAAGAGTAGTGCATTTATACGGTCATATCTGGCTATACAACACAAAGACCTATTTTCAGCCCTTGATCTCAGCACTTGAAATAAATAAAGTACTAAGTTTATTTTGCAAGACAATTGCAATGATGAGCACACTATTGAACTATAGACCTGATTAGCAAACTGTTCCAGTCTTAGATAGTTGAAATAATTCAAAAAAGTCACTCTACTTTTTTCTACATTTCGTCTTCACAATTTCTACAGAAACATTAACTGCACATTAGCTAAGTGAATTCCAAGTTCCAAGAATTAAAAAGGCGCCTCTAAGAGTACTTTTCACGTTTGATTTTACAGCAAGCCAAAAGTAAGGAACATATCTATTTTCTGGTACACACACCCACTTGGTGCAGCTTACTGTAATTTCTAAATGCTTTCATAACCTCATTGGCTTTTAGAATGTGGCCACACCAGCCATAACCCAGAAAACATTTCCCAAATCTGAAGACACATCCAAATTTTATCACTTGCAAGTTTGCATAATTATGTGATGCAAATACTTCAATTAATAAGAAGTCAATTCCACATCTCCTTTTTACTCTCTTCTTTCAGCATCAAAGTACAGAGAAATCAGTCAGCTAAAAGAGAAGACTTCTGAAGGCACTCTGGCTTTCATCTCCAAGGACACTACTTTAGACTCCGTATTCAGAGCAATGGAAGAATCTGCATTTCTGAATCACAGATTCATTTAAAGGTAGGTACTAACTTGTCAAACAACAGTCAAAAAGAATTTATACCTTGCCTAAATGCAATCAATACTCCTTCATAAGAGTGAAATATGCATACAAGTTAACCAGAAATACTCAATGACTACTCAGTGTATTACACATCAGCGGCTGGAAACAAGGCAGAACTAAAATAAAAGGCACTCGAAAGCAACTCGAACTTCTGCAACGCAACTCTACACTGTGCATTTGCTAAACCTACACGGGAAAAAGGGATTCACGGTCCCTGAGCCACACGAGAGGAGGAGGGCAAAGAGCGTGCGAACAGACAAACCTCGGCCTCATGACTGAAAACAAGGCTGAGGCTTACGCCACCCAGGTGCGACTACCCCACCGGGACAGGGGAAGGATCTTTAAGTATAACATCTCCGTGCTCAGAACTCTTCCCTCCGCCGCTCCCAGCGCCGACCAGAGGCGGGGCAGAGCGACACCGGCGGAGGAAGCGCCCAGCTGGGCCGAGCGGGGCCGCAGCCCCGAGCGGGGCGGCCCGGTCTGTTCCCCGCTCGCCATCCCCCTGCGCCCGCCGGGCCAGTCACCGGCGCGGCCTGGCAGCAGCTCTCGGGCCCGAGGCGCGAGTGCGGCCTCTCTGGGCTCCTGACTGGGCCCCGCCGCCACTCGCGCACCGGCCTCCGACGGGCCGCGGCCCCGCCCTGCGCCCGCACAACCCGACCGCGGCCATGGCTGACCGCTCCCGCCCCCTGCGCGGCCGTACCTGGCGGGAGACGGACGGAGCGGGGGGAGGAAAGGGAACGGGCCGCGGCCTCGCCCGCACCGCCGCCGCGGAAACGGCCCGCTCCGCCGCGCGCCCCGGCTCACCCGGAAGCGCATACGCCGCCAGACTCACGTGACAACCCCACCACAAGGGGGGGGGCAGTTGTCACGCTCGTGCACATGCGTAGAACGACGCGGCTGCCAGCCCTCGCCCCGGGCAGTTGGCGCGTGCGCACTCTTTCCTCGCAGGCGCGCGGGGCGGGGCTCGCGCCGCTCTGAGGCGAGGCGGCGGAGGCGGTGGTAGCTCTCGTCGTCTTCTTGTCCTCGGGTCGAGGAGTTTGGCCTCGATGAGCCCTGCGGCCCGGGCAGCCCTCGAGTGGAGGTAACGACCGGCACCGCTAGTGTCCCTAGGCACCGACGGCTCCCTCCCCCGCCGGGTCGGCCGCTTGTCACGAGAACGTTAGAGGGCCGAGTCCTGGGCGGCGGTAAACGCGACACAATGGAAAATAGAGAGTCCAGTCACTAAGTTCTGCGTGCTAGACCCGTGTGCTGTGGTTCTACAGGGAAGTATGAGATCAATGTCAGAAACAAGAGCAGAACCTTCTCCATGAGGAAAAAGAGGACAGATAATATCGGTATTAAATACCGGCGAGGCAGTGGTAGCAGAGTTATTGAGCTAAAATCCCTGCATCTGCACATCGTTTGAAATTGCAACTTCAGCTGTATGAATACGGCATCCAAAATACAGTCCTTCACCATGATACAATGCTGTGATACTATATATGCACAACAGAAGCAGAGGAAGTTAGGTAAATCTCATTTTCATCTTTTTCATATACTTAAGACTCAAAATGGCAGTCAGTGTTGCTAGGAGGAGGAGACCAAGATAGGAAGTTTTTGCTAAGGTTTAGAACTTGCTACTAACATGGTTATAACATACAGCTGCTAACTTGATCACAGCTAATCACTCACAGCTGATCTTTCACCCCAAGGTAAACGATGCAACAAGAGCAACAAAGTTTGTTTTATTACAGGGTACCAAGGAACTTGGAATAAATGTGACAGATGCGGAGAAGGGATATAAGGGGGCATGAAATGAATGCAGGAAAACATGAGAAATTAAAATACCACTAGAGAAGAACAGGAAGCACGGGCACCCCCAAACAGCAAAGATAAAATCAACAAATAACAGGCAAAGAAGCGATTATTAAGGTAAATTAATTACAGCGTTGAAAATGTAGTTATAAAGAATTAGCATCATGCACAGCAAACAGCCTGAGGCCTTTAGGCATTATTGTAACATAAGTTTATCAGATAATAGTTACAAATGTAAAGCAGGAGCTAGATTAAGTATACAGAAAGGGTGTTTAACTACTGATAGGACAAATATAGTAAAACAGCGAGCAGAAGCAGTGAAGAGGAAAAAAATATTGTATCCTGCCACCCTTGTTATGTCACCATTTTTTGTCTGTGGAAGTAAGAATGCCACAGAAGAAGACCAAACACTCCATGCTTAGGGATATTATGTTTTTCCATCTGCTCCCAGTTGCACACCAAACTTACTGTTAACTAATGCACTTAGTTTGGAACTTCCTATGCCTGTAGTACCCCAGCTTTTAATAGTGAAGATCTGATTATGTGACTTTTGTGATCAGTTGGTAAGGTACTTGCCTAGGTATTGAAGACTGAATGGTAAGAGATCTCAGCCTGCTGATTCTCAGAGTATCTCTGAACAGTTGGAATTAGTCCAGAATGAGTTGGGTCTAACTGAGCTCTAAATATCAAGGGTGCCTCTGATTCCTAGAGGGGGACATTGCGTTACAGAAAAAAAGAGAAGTTCCCTTGTGTGAGCTGCTCGGTTAACAGAGATCAAAACTTATCTATTAGTTTTATGCCTAAACAGCCCTAATTTTATCAGCAAACTTAAGTTCATGAAGTATTGCAGTACAGATTTTGAATCAATCAGGACTGTTCTATTCTGGTTTAGAAAAAGTAGAAAATGAGATTAAATTATGCGGTAGGTAATAATTTTATTACTCAATAGATAATCTTCCTTATCTTTCATCAAAGCAAGCATAAATAAAGGGCCACCATGACTTATTTATTAAGGCAAAAGGTTAAAAGTTTTCCAGCAAGTTAATGTTTCAAGAAAAATTCAGTCTTATAGTAAATACCTCTAATACTTTTCTAAATGTGCTTCAGTTGTTGATAAACTCAACACTGTCTTCAAAATGCTCAAGTGTCATCTGCAGAACACTAATGCCAAGCTCATGTCATGATGGTCAGCAAAGTTGTGCAATTTCCCATCTCTTACACGGGGTGGCACAACATAGCTGGAAATCTGTCAAGTGTTCACATGTAACCTAGAAAACAAGCAAACAAGAGGTCAGAGCCAACGACTAGGGAATGTTGAATAATGCTATTTTTAGACATCAGACAATTGCAAATATAAGCAGATTCTCACATGAAAGCTTTACCAAAGAGAACAGGCTTGAAGGAATGTCTGTCGCATTGCTCTCTGTCACATGAATTTTATCCTGCGCGTGGGAAAAATCAACTGATGCACAGTTTCAGGTCTGAAATAATTCACAGTTAAACTTTAAATAGAAAATAGTAAAAAATAGGAAAAGCAACAGAATACCAAAACATTATTTTCCCATTTTAGTTATTATAAAAATATTCTCTAGTAATCTAAAAAACAAAAAAACAACTAGATTAAAAATGCGCCCCCTCTCAAGTGGTTCAAGGAACAGCTCGGAAATGTTGGAATTTTAAACCATTCATTTGAAAGTCTGTCCCTGTGGGGCACTATGTAGAGACTGCATTTGTATAGGATTCCTCCTTGCCGTTTTCCCTATACAGAAAGTATGAATTCTGGGGTTTTTTTTCCAACTTTATCGTGCCCTTTTTTGATGATAAGGGCTTTGGGCTGTAATTTACTTCTGCTTTTCTAGTGCCTGCACATAATTTGGCTCCTGTCTCCGACACCTGTGATGCAAAATGACAAGAGCAACACATTATAGAGTAGTAGCTTTCAGATAAGTGGACAGGAAGTAGATATAGTAGATATAGTGCAATATTTTGACTCACTTCTAATATTCCTGTTGAGTACATCATCATCTCCTTAAAGCCATTCCACTGTAAACAGTTGTCATGCTACTTTAGCTAGCTGAGTTTCATAGTTGCAGCCTCTTTGCATATCATGGGTAAAATTGTTGTGCAGAGAGTCACCCTCACCACAGTCCTTCTATGTCCCTGTGTACGACAGTACAGCCCAGCCTCCCTGAGCAACTTCACATAGAATCCATGATGCTGTAGTGGACTAGTTCTTCTTAAGCAGACTTGCACTTCACATCTCCTAGCCCTTCTCCCTGACATTTTGCCTTTTTCTATCTGAACAAATACCTCGTTGTTGAAAAGAAGTCAAAAGGTCTAAGTCAAGTCTAAGTGAAGATCTTTTGTTTGGAAGTACAAAAATACAAGGAATGCACGTCTTTCATAACAGTCAAACCAAACCCCAGATCTTTGCCATTTCCAAGACATAGTTATTGCCTAGGTAGAAAAGAGAATCTATTCATCTTCTGTGTGTATGATTTTCAGGTTTTTAAATATATTTTTCCTATCAGCATCACAGTATGTTGTGTACAAACAGCCATACAGTATGAGAGAAAGCAAGAGATAAGTTGCTAGCCATGAGAGTCTTCATGTCTCTGTTTGTGTGTGTGCAGAGGGGATATTATGACTATTCTATTTATGAAGCTCTAGATGTTCTTCATTAGTATTTAAATAAGATTTCTGTATCTGCAAGTGAAAGGTACTAAATACTTTTCTATTTATACCATATTTGCTAAATACTATGCCCTAAAGAAAAATAGACATTAGTCCTAAATTTCACTTTAGTTGAAAACTGAGGGACCCATGTGAAAAAATAAAAGCAATAGGAGGTCTGCCTTTTCCAGATAAATACCATTGAACAATTCCAGTGTACCAGTAGAATTGCACAAACACATGGCTGTATACCACCAACTCACATTTCTTAATTTGTACTAGAAAGTCTGCCTATCTTGGAAAAAGGAGATATTTACACTGCCAAAGGGAGATAGACAACTGCTATTTTCAGAGCGTATTTTCTGCATAGGTATTTTTGACATGGTAAACATTCTTATCTTACTGTTTCTCATAAAAAATGTCTGATTTTTTGCCATTTGCTGCATCAGCTTAATGTCTACCTTAATGCTGTGTCTATAATACAATTTTTTATCATGTTGTGGTCAGAATCCAACATCAAATGTGGGTGAATCACACCAGGAAAATATTTATGCATAACCGAAAAATCTGCAGCTTCCTTCATATGGAACTGTTGAGTTCTCAGTTTGCATTTCTGTGTGTTGTGATGGTCAGGCTGTTATTCATACTTGCATGCAGTATGAATTCAGTCATACTTGGTTCAGCTCACTTCTTATAGTTTCTGAAAAAAACATGAAGTACCCTGTTACATGGACAGAAGATATCTTTGCTGGTTGAGCTTGAGGGGAAAACTGGGTACAATTATATATTCTTTTAATTATTCATGACTTGGGTCTGAAGTGAATGTGTATACGTTTTTCACTTATTCACTTTATAAAATTCAAAACTAAGCCCAGAAGCAGTTTTTATTCTTGGCAGTGTGACAAGTTTCCTTTCCTCAACGAACCAGTCAAAGGAGTTGTTCCTCAGAGAGTTTGTCATCCACACGTATCCCAGAGAGTCGGGAGCTGGCATTCATTACACCCCCCCCATCATACATGCCTGTGCACTCCCTCCCTCTCTCTCTTTTTCCCTCGCTGACTGTGAAAACAAGCCCATCTCAGAGGACTGTGTTTATACCTAGCATGTGGTTTCATTTGTGTAGCTGATTGCAGTTCATGGCTCTAAAAAGCATTGCCCAGTTCTGGTAAGGGCAACATATCCATCCGTGTTCTGCTTATTCCGCCTCCTACCCCCGATGCAACACACAGTTTAGAGAGGGGGAATGTGCTCAGTTTTGTAGAACAACTAGAGCAAAAGCAGCTCAGGAGCCAAAGCTGATGTAAACATACATTAGGAAATTGTTTTGATCTAGCCTATCAGGCTGTTGGCAATGCACATTCTTCCTTGTGAGACATGCAAATTTATGGGATGCAACCTGACACGATTAAGGCAATGCATACAAAAGAGGTAATTGCCCTTTGGCAAGAGGATGATGTCAAGAACCAATGATTCTTTACGTTCTTGGCAGCGCAGGTAGGATCGTGAAATAAGGGGCCTCTTGCAGATCATTATAATTTAGGTGTTGCATTGGGTATTTTTTAAACTATGTTTTCCCAGCTTTTATGGTTGTATTACTATTAGTTGTTTGTCTTGGAGGGAAACCTAAGGACAACAGTAAATTTGTAGTCTTCAAAACCTGAATCTGTATCTGCTGATATTGTGATAGCTTATGATAGCTTGTTGAGTCTGAAGAGAAAAAAAAAAAAGGGACTTAAAATAGTGCCACAGCGAGGCATCAACTTCTGCTATTCACTCACAGCAGTGTGGTTCTTCACTTTGAAATTTAATTATCAGAGACACTGGCACTCATTGTTGACAGACATGTGCTCAAAACTCATCCACATGCCTGAGTGGAGTCAGATTCATCTTGTGCCAGGGTTAATGAGAAATTACTGATCACTACCTGGGAATTTGGGGGTAAGAACAGCTGAACTTAAGGTGAAAGACTCCATATCCTATTACTACTCCCCTGAGTCAGCCTAGCAAATAGCTAACTGTAATATCTTAATTAACCATGTGTTAGAATCAACCTTATTCTCCCTTGCAGACTGTACACATTGCTAATTACATTAGGTAAGCACACAAGAGCACAAGGGAAGCAGGCATTAGTGCTGTGCTGGGGTAGTTAGGTTTCCTACCATATTGTATAGCAAAGCAACTCTGGTGGTGCTGGAGTGATGCTGAAATGGCACCCTTTAATTTAATGCAAATGTAAGGATAAGGGAAATCATACTCTTTGTATGCTGGAGAACAGTACCCTTCCAACTTCCTGGACAAAACAGACGCAACAGAAGAAGGAGGCTGTCGTTGCATTCCTTTCGCCTGGTAAGTTTGGCAAAGGAAAAAACTAGTAGGTAGAGCACAAAGCGTGTAGCTCTGGAAGCTGCTCTCTCTCATGCGCTTGCTATACAGAGAGCCTCCGACACGCGTTGGGCTGCTTTGAACGCTCATCAGCCCAAGCGTCACTGTAGCCTTGCTGTGCTGGGTGCACAGTGAGAGGCTGGAAGAAGCGTGGTTGGAGCCTGTTGTATTCTGGCTGTGCACAGCTGGCATACGATTCACTGGGGACTAGTACCATCTGGTACAGACAAGAGTCTATCAAGTTACACAGTGTCTATATCAGAAAGAGGGACTTGGAAGCACAGCACAAAGCTATAATTAGTTTGCTGGTCAAATTTAACTTTTGAACTACAAACCTCATATGGAGAGGCTGACAACTTCCAACAATCACATTCTCCACTTTGTCCAATGCATAGTTGATAAATACTTTATTTTCTAGGTTCTGCTAGTTGGATAAAACTTTTAAAAGTGTGTAATTTCTTGGGTTTTTTTTTTTTTTAGATCTAACAAAATATAGTTCCAGAGTCCTTTTTAGAGTTAACATGCTTCAAATTTGTTTTTCCATCCTTCTCTATCACTACACAATTTCTTTGACATTTCCTCCACTGATACTTGTCATATTCTTCTTTAAATTCATTTTTGGTTCTCTGTTGCTTTATGTACTAAATGCAGTTTTTTAAAGTAACTTCCATTTAAGCTTTCTGTCAGTCTCTGGCCCTTCATCTCCAAGCATTTATTCAGTTAGGATACTTTGATTTTATCCTGGCCATTAATTTTAATTTTCAAACAGTATTTTTTGGAGATTAGCTAAATTAACTCATTTTTGCAATTAGTGTCAAATTAATCCATAATGGAAGGTAGATAAGCAGAGATGGAGTCTCTTAGATTTTGACAGATATCCTCATTGGGTTTAATGTTTTGTGTAATATCTCCTTAAGTGAGCAAAGAGCTCCCTTTGATGACTTCCTTCACTCACACCTAGGCTGCTGGCCACATAGAAATAATATCTTTGATTATGGGAAAAACTTAACTCTCTTTTTACATTTCTGAATTCTGAGAGAAGTATGGTTAACCCTGACTGAATTAAAAAATGTGTTTTGCCATTTTCAGGCATAATCTCTGGCACTTGATAGCTGAACCTCCATGGATTGTAACATACAAAGTCTACCACAAATATTAACTTTTTTAAAACTTGACTTCATAGAATTTGGTGAAAAAGAAACCAAATGATCAGTTTAACCAGTGGAAATCAAGGGATAGTAATTTCCAGTAGGCAGACTAGCGGAGAGGAGAAGGATGGAAATGGGATAACAAAACCAGTCATCTCAGGATCACTTCCTGGATCAACAAAACTTGGTTCTGAAGATACCTCAATATCTTAGCACTTTGTCATTTATACTGATTAAAATAAAAGGAAGCAAACACACTGGTACTTATATTAGGCTCATTTGAGTGTTTGGCCATAGGCACATCTGTGTCCAAAGTGCTTTAATTTGAGGTACCTGATTCTGAGCAGACCTTCAGCTCTGACCTGCCATTGAACTCAGCTCGACTTTCTCCAATGATTAAAATGCTTACTCTTGCCTGCACTGGGCCCTTGGACGCTTTCATTTTCTAAGACTTTTTTTTTTTTTAAATAACCAGGGACATGGCTGTAATGATTCATTTGTTCTAGCATCATAGGGCATCACTTAAGCGATTGGTTCAAGCCAAAACTTCTTTTTGTGTCTGATACCTGACTTCAGTGACAGTTTTGTTTAAAACAGTAGCGTGTTAAGAATTACTGTGATTCAGGAATAGACCAAGAATTTCTAAAAATCATCTCTGAAGTTTGAGAACTAACAGTTAATGGTCCTGTTTTGTTTAGTGGTTATGGTTTACTGATTTTTGGATGAGCT
>JAOQGH010000069.1:24542682-24568133 GCA_025769975.1 Gallinago jamesoni | reverse complement strand
AATATTTAAACCTTTCCATTTACTTAATGTTGAGTTGAATATGAGAGCTCTGCAATGATTAATGAGATCTCTGAGAATGGGGATGTCTCCCTCAAATACTGGTGCCTTGTAAAGTTTGCACCTAAATGCTTCCAGAGACCTCATTATCATTTGGGGTATCAGTCTGTTCTCTCACAAACATACTGTGGATCAAAAGTTCAATAGAAATGAGGGACATAAGGAATTGAGATACAAGCGCAGCATTTTGCAGCCAAGTGGTCGCATATGAAATTAAAACAGTCCTATTTGTTGGCTAGAACACTGGGAGGGAGGAGACTTTTCCTGAAAACAGAACTGGAAATCCTTTGCATCACTGATATTAACCCTATGTAAGCCATAATCAATACAGATTTGGCTAGATGTGGATTTTGTTAGATTCATGGTCAAATAAAATGTGAAAAGCACTGCCACACATAACAATGTTGGGGCATCGTAGGCACCGTAAGAAAATAAAAAGGCAATAAGAGATGTAGTGGTATCCCACAGTCCTCAATTTATCCCCCAAACATGCAAAAGAATTAAGAAACCAGAGCGAGCCTCCTACAATAAAGCAGTCTAGAATATTGCCCTCAATTTCCAGTGCATTTACAAAATGCTATTACTAAATATGACTCATCAGGATGAAAAAAAGAAAATTTAGTCAGAACTGTTGTCAGGTCACTATTTAATGTTACTTTTTGTATTTGCTGTGATAAGCACTAAAATTTGCACACTCCTTGATAAATCATTGTTTAGCAACATCTACAGGGTCCAGTAAATGGTTTGAAATTGCCACAATGTAATAAATGGTTATTTGATAATGAATGAAATTGTTTGAAAATACTGTTAAAATGTCAACTTTTAACATATGGAACATTAGTCAAAAGGAGTGCAAACATGGAAACCATAGTGACACTATAAATATACTGCAACAAATGCATTTATTTGTACAGGGCAAATAGTAGATGCTGTATACAAACCAGTATAAATTGATATATGAAGTTAATTTCAATCTGTAAAAGTAATTGCATTGGTTTAACTTATTTAACTCTCCTTACAATAATATTTATAGCAGAGCAAGAAAGTAAAGAAATAAATTATGATAAATAGATAAAATACATAGGAAATGGGAATTGTTTTCCAGTTTAATTATGCTGTCACATAAAATTATCACAGAAATACACTATGCCGACAAGAAGAATACATTAAAATCCCATTATGCTGTGCAGAGTTGGCTAGCTTTTGTTGCTGTTTATTCCATAAATAGCTTTTCATCTTTTAAACTACCAGAAAAACTTAAATTTTGTAAAAAAATACAGTGCTGCAAAAAGAACACTATAGGCTGTGGCAATTGATGGTTAGCCTGTAGCACAAAGCTGGGAAGCAAGATTTTCATACCTTTCTCTTCAAGAATAGATCTGACCACATAGTAAAATTTAAGGAAAAAAATGCCCACTCAGAGTAAGTAATTTTCTTTTTTTTTTTTTTCTCAAACACAACTCCAACCGGAGAGTTTTTGTGTGACTGTAGTCTCTATATAACATGCTCACGTATTGTGGAGAGGGACACTTACAACTACAGTAAGAGGAGGACCAAAAAGCAGGCAAAACATTATAATAAAAAAGCATTTGTTTTTTTCTTCCAAGCCAGATATTTGTAGTTTCAAACTGAAATTCATCTTATAATTTCTTCTCATGATGTACAGCATTAATGTATATGGTATTTTTTATCCATCTGCTTTCTATATCTTGGGCTGCACACAAAACGACGGCTTCACCAGAGGCAGAAAGATGAATGTACTTCTCTGAAGGGGCCTTGATTTTTCTTCTCTAGTTGTTTCAGAACCATTGAAGCTTATTTTGCTTGTAAATAGTTATTTGCTTAGAATATAGGTAAAGAACACTACAATACTGCAGTTAGTGCTAATAATATGGCTGCATTATTTTGACCTCTCAATTATGTCATAAATCTTACTGTACTTTTAAATTTACAACTTCCAAAGCTGTGTGATTAAGTAGGAGTTAGTGCTTTACTTAATTTAAAAAAAATAAACATTACTCTTTAGGGTTGCAGTAAAAATCTGGAAAATATGATTCTTCAGAGACTTCAAATTCAGAGGAAAATTTTATTAAATAAATAGAATTCCCTTATTTTAAAAATCTTATTATTTTAAAACCTACTTTATAAATCTTTAGCATCTGATTGATGAGGTTTGATCAATGAGGATAAGTAATACTCCGAGTAGAAAGAAAACCTCTAGCATATGAAATACCTGTGAAGATAATACTGTGTGCAAACTGAAATCCCAAAAGATAAGTCAGCTTCCTGTGTAAAATGAGATTTAGATCATCAAAGATATTCCTAGTACTTGTCACACTTGAATAAATTAAATGAATGGACTTGCTCCAAAACTTTATTCCAGCTCTTCAAAATTATGTGTAAGCTGTAAGAATGATTTTTTAAAGCTGCCTATTGCTATAAAAGAACGGCTATAACTAAAGTAACCTATCATTAGACTTTGGAAGGGATCATTTATTATGCTCCAAAATGGTCTGTTATTTACAGTTCTTATTAAAAAAATTGAACGTGGAACACATTCAAATCTCACCAAAGTTGTAATACTGTTAACTTGTCTTCTGACAGTAGCAAATGATATTTTGGCTCACAAGAATGATTTATAGCCTTTACACTACCACATGAGAATTTCAAAAGGACAAAAAATGAAAACATCATCTGAATGTTTATGCAAGTCAGAGACAAGTACCTTAATTATCTTCTTCTTGTTATTTTCCTGATCTTAACCCATAATACCTTCAGTGACATATGTACAGTTAGGATTTTGATGGTTTGGGTTTTTTGTTTTGGTTTTGGTGTTTGTGTTGGGGTTTTTTTAAGGCACTTCTGATTTTAGCAGTCCAAAAATTAGATAAAGCCTAAATTTTATATATATAGCATCAAAACTACGCTGAAAGCTCATGCTTATCTTCAGTAGCGCCAGGTATCCACTTCAAAGTATTTTCAGAACTGGAGACACAAACCATGGCAGCCATAACTATCTGTCATTAAAGATCTTGAGAATCACCTGTTATAACTGTTGGAGTTTAGACACTATCATTATGAAGACATATAAAGAAATATGTAAAATTATACACCTACTCCTAATGAAAACATCTTTTAGGTTTTGCTCTTTATAAACTGTGCCACTATAATTTTTGTTTGGGGAGTTGGGATAAACAAATTCAAAATGAAACTTCACCAGAATCAAATCTTACCTGTTTTCAGCAAGAACCATGAACTTGGCTTTGATGTCTTTAATTTGGAGGTTCTTCGTGAGATTTGCATTGTTGTAAACATTTCATAAAGCAGTGAATGTAATATCCATTTAAGGAAAAATAAAAAAAACCTAAGTGATACTGAGTTGTGAAAGAACAGCCCAGAACTGAGTGATGGCCTGAATTGCTGTCTTCATTCTATTAGCTGAAGTGATTTTTAAAGTCTTAAATTTTATCTTTCTATCATAGAGAGAGGAAATTCAGAATATTTACATCAATGCTTTCAAGCTTAAGATTGATGCACACTTTTACACACCTTTTTGGGATGAAGCACTGTTCAAACCAATAATTAATAATAATTAATGTTAGAAGTATCACAGTAATAAACAAGTAACAGTGATTGTTACACACACAATCCAGGTAAAAAGAAAACTAATGGTGTCCATCAGGTTGAGTTATTACTATTTTGCTTCATGCAGGACAACGTTTATCATCAAAACCGTGCAGAAATACTCCACAATAATGTCCTATATTCAGAGTCGTCCTCTAAGGTCATTTCCTTCCTCCTTAGTTATGGCTTCTTGGACTCCAGTCTGTTCTTAGTGGCGTCAACAGAAACACAACAGGAGTAGAATTCAGGCCCTTTGGTCACAGAGGAGAGACTGAAAATCACTAACTTCTAGGAGTAAATTGAGGTTTCACTTGAAGTTCCAGTAGTAGCGTTTTTGTGCCTCTTCAACTCAGCAAGTATCTCAGCAAAACAGAGATAACGCTTATCTGTAAAAGCATTTTCTAAGATCGGCATTTGTCATTCTCGTATGGCAAGGTATGGTATTAATGCTGTCATATTCTACATGATCATACCTTTGGCAAGAACACGGAGACCCTCTTACCTCTGAGCATACCCCTCAAAACACAAAAAACTAAACAGAGGTAAAAATTTACCTCTCTTGCTAGTTTTTTCATTTTCTAGAAAGTTAAACTACTTATGTACAGAATCAAGAATTCCTTAAAAGAAAGGCACGACACTCTCAGGGATGGGTTTTTCTGTTTTGAAAAATCAAGAAATTCTTAAATTACAAGTATCACTATAATAACAAAAAAAGTATCTCGTTATCTTCAGAAGTCAAATACAGAACTGAGTCTCTAAAATTGAGGAACTTATTACTAAAGCAATCCCTTCACACTGTCACTGAAGCAGAATATGGAATTCCTGTATGCTTTTCCAGCATGTACCAAAAGTTGTACTCCAATCTCCAGCATTTTCGGTCCTGGACTTGAAGTGTTTTTACCAAACCTAGGAGAAAGCAAAAGAGCCAAGTAAGTCAGAATGCCTGTCAGTTACTGTGTTGCAAAATTGAGGGGCTTCTACCACTGTTGGCTCCGAATAATTTGGGACATGTATTTGGTAAATAGGAGCCAAAGTAGTCCCATATAAAGGCCTCAACTCAGTGTAATATTTAATTGAGTAATCTATAGAATCATAGAATGGTTAGAGTTAGAAAGGACCTTAAAAATCATAAGGGCAGCTCTGAATGCATTCTCCACCAGGCCTGTGTCTGTGCTTGGCGCTGCCACGTGGAGTACTTTGCACTTGGTCTTGTTGAATTTCATGAGGTTTGCTTGGGCCCTCCTCTCAAGCTGGTCCAGGTCCCTCTGGGTGGCTTCCCTTGCCTCCAGAGAGTTGACTGCACCACACAGCTTGGTGTCATCAGTAAACTTGCTGAGGGTGCGCTTGATCCCACTGTCCATGTTGCCAACAAAGATATTAAGCGGCACTGGTCCCAGTACCGACCCCTGAAGAACACCACTCATCACTGGTCGCCAGTTGGACATCAAACCATTGACAGCAACTCGTCTGAGTGCAGCTATCCAGTCAGAAGGGCCATTGCTGTGCTCTAACCTCACTGGCTGTGAGTTCCTGGCTGATTCAAGGCCAACGCAGCACCGTGAATTTACGTGTGATGTTGGGAAGCCTGTATGGGTTCTGTCAGCTGTGCTATGGCTGAGCTTTTCCAGTGTCCATTTTCTGTAAAGTCTATGGCTTCCCTTTGCCACAGGCTGGCAAGGCATATTGTGCCTGTAATGTTGTCTTCTGATTTGTCAGCTGTGCGTTGATTAAGATACAGATGAGCCATATGCTAGTGAACTGAACTGTTAGATGGATTTTTGGGGAAGTTCAGCTGCGAGGAATTTTACAAGTGCTAGCTCAGATTTTCCTTTGAACTGCATTAACCATAAATATGGATTATTCCTGTAGGTCCTGTATATGGAGAACTCAATCAGCTTTAAAGGTTCAGCAGCAAAATATGAACATAATTATTTCCCAACCAGATAAATGAGTCACTTTAGTAGAGACTTTTGATCACATGACTTAGTCAAAGAGCAGAAAAAATTATTTCCATCCATGTCTGCTTGAAACTTTTACTATTATATAAATATATACATACACTATGTTTACATAATATACACATATAAAATATTGCAAATTTTGACAACTTTGTTAGGTCATTTTGTTAGGTTGCTAAATTAAAGGATAATGCAATTTCACTGCCAAAGTCTAAAGCGAATTTAGTGTTTCCTACTATTTGTGAATAACTGCTATCTAAAAATATTAATTTATGAATATTATTGAGCAAGGGACCACTCGGTGCTTAATAGGAACTAGCAATTAGTGTATGTAAATCATCTAAGACAGCAGTATCTCAATTGCTGTTCTGCATAGAGGAGTAGTTAATTTGCAGGAATACATGTTTCCAGCACAGATTTGAAAAAGTCACGTTTTCCACTGCTGAAAACCTCAATACCTATAATATTTGTTGTGCATTTTATGATTATTTTTAATGCCCTTGCAAACATGTATAATACAATGCTAACAAACCATCATCCATTACTTAATTATGTTTATCTAGACGGATAACGTTGGGGTGGGGGAAGCCCATGGTAAAAAAATATTGTTTCCCATTTGGCAAACACAGACTAAATTTACAGCTTAATTATTCCTTGTAGTGCTGTAGAGAGATTTTTCCTGTTAATCATACTCAGGTTCAAAGTTGATTAAAAAAAAAAAAAAAAGTTGTGGATTTATTATTTTTTTGTGTGTGTTTAGTGAGGTTTAAAAAGTATGTTGACTCCCAATTAAATCAACTTTCCCTCCAGTAGGAGATTTAAATGTTTGTGAGGCTTCACTGGGAACTACACAGGGAGCTTTTCTGGCAGTGATGAAACACTTTCTATAAGGCAAGACAAATATCTTGGAAAATAATGTTATAGTTCCCTTCAGAAACTTTGCCTATGGAAAATATCAGAATAATTCATCTTAATTAATAAAAATACCTCTATGTTTCAGCAATCAAGTGCAAGAAAAATAGAGGTCAGTTCCAGAAACCTTTATTCATGAGAACATCCCAGTAAATTCCAAAAGATCACTTCTGTGCACAATGATGCCCATGTGATTAAAGACTGCAGTTTATCTCTTGATGTGTTTTTCAATGCTTTTTAATCTTTTTAATTTGAAATCTTTAAATAGTGTATTTTTCAGAACCAAATCTGCCAATCACCACAGGACCACTTGACATCAAAAGCAAGATCAGAAATTGCATCTTGTAACACACTTGACACTTCTAGTCTTTTGCCTTGCAAAGATAGCCTAGGAAGTGCTTACTGAGAAGAATCATCAACTAATCTTCATAGTATAATCTTCAAGAGTAACTGAGCAGAAGTATTCATTGCAGTAAATATTTTATATTAAAACAAGTCACATTGAACTTGTACAGTAACCCATGAAAATATCCCCTCTTAATGCTGAAGCTTACCATCTTCATAGTCATAAGGTAACTTTGTACATCAGCTGTATTTGAAATGGACAGGTTGGCAAAAGATTGTTTGGCATATCTGTCCTGGCTCTAGCCAGCTGTGATTTGATTAGCTTCTATGTTAAGTAGCTAATAAATTGCTTTCTGCTAAGTATTTAGAAGTACATACTATGAAAAGTTACCAAGTTTCATTCCTCCTACAGTACCTTCCAAACTTGGCACAAAGCCTGCCAAAGCATGAACACACAAAAAACCACATCCACACTTTAAAGGGTGTTTGAATTCTGGATATGCATTAATGAAGTGCTTTTCCTGATTTAGTTTTTTTCCCTGACATTTTCCTAGTTTTTCCTGTTATTGGAATAAGCTGTATGTTATTAAGCACCGCTAAGAAAAATAAGAAAAAGATACTTTACTTAAAGGGGTCAGAAATCTGTTCAGTGAAGATGTAAGCAGAAGTAGAAAGGAGAAAAAGCTTAATCCAAAAACCAATACACAGAAATTGCTAATATCTCATTTAACAGCCTCAGTAAAATGCTGAAGTAATCATTTTTGCATAGATTTGAACCTGTTCTATGAGATCATTTATGAAGACTTAGAAATTACTACTAGACTATATGCCTTGCATTTTCTTGACATCAGTGTAGTTCTTGGGTAGCCTATTATTAATTGTTACACAATTACCTGCATTAGTAGCTCTTGAAGACATCTTTGTGTTACAACAGATTATACTTTAAGAAAAACAGCTGGAAAAGGTTTTGGTTCTCTCCTTCAAAAATAATCTGTAAGAAAAAAAGCAAATATTTATTTCCATGTTTTTCTACACATCATCATGTTGCAATGAAGAATCAGAAGTAATAATCAATACTGAACAGTCACACCAGTTTAGTTACAGAAAAGGGTGTGACTTGCTTCTTTTCTGATGTTACCATGCCAGCAAAAATTTTGGCATACATGAAGGTACAGTGCTTTAAATGGTGCCTTTAAAGACTTTAAAAAAACTTGTGTTTCCTTCATGGGAATAAGCTGTATCAGTGTAAAAAATTTCATGCAGATCCCTATCCGCATTAAGGGGGCTTTTTTTTTACTTTTCATTAAATCATTATAAAACAGCAGGAGTTTTTTTTTTAATTTTCTAAGCTAGAGACATGCCCTAAATGAGACCTGCTTCTTACATCAGAATTGTTTTAATGCATTTTCTTTAAATCAGTAGAAGAAAATAGGGGAAAAAATAAATCTGAAAAGTGACCTTATAATACTGGATGATGATATACATGTAATTAGGACAAAGTGAAAAAAAAAAATAAGGAAACGTAAGGACATTATGGATGCCATGTAGCTTTTGCAACTCAATACAAGGTATGCTACTGCAAAACACAGAAGCAATTGCATAGCCTTAAAAGCATTGCTAAAAGATAGCCAATTTCCAGTAAGACAAAAAATATCGAAGTCATTACTGATCCTTTCAGACAGCAGTCTTTCCAGACACTGATCAAATATTAAATAGAAGAACAGTCAGAATTGGCCGATAGTAAAACCTGTAATAGAAAATTCAGAGACCTATAACTTAATGCTTTTTAAACCTGATCAGGAGGGGAAGAGAGTTAAAAACCAGCAGTTACTGACAAACTGTTAAAAAATAGTTTAAAATGTTTCTCCTTCTCTGAAGGAGCTTACTATATTAAATGAGGAAACTACAAACCTTTAGAACGTTAATTTAAAAAGCTGAATCTTTGTTCCCCAAGTTAAGTAGGTGTGCAGACATAGCCAACCTTATTTAAGTCATAAGAATGATAATTAGGGTCACTCTTCAGGAAAGCTCTTAATCACATGCTTACAGAAGTCGATAGCTTGAAATACCTATCTAAGGACTTTCCTGAAACAGGCCTTACCAGGTGAAAGTTAACATATGATGATCATATGGAAAGTATCTGAATAATTTCATGCCTATTTATAGTCCAGACAAACATGAACTCTCATTTCTTACTCAGTTTTCACACAAAAAGGATTTCACTTAACTATGGGGTTCTGGTAATAGTTGGAATTTTTCAGCTGATGATATTTGCACCAAAAAACTTATGAAATGTCATTCACTACATGTGACATCTTAGAAAACCTGCTTAAAAGGTGCTTTACAAGCCCAGGATATTAAAGCACCTTCTTCGAATGAAAATTAGTTATTGGGAACACAATTAAAAATCCTCTTTTAGTGAATATAGACTAGTTAATACCATCTAGGATTAAAAAAAAAACTTCAACATTTTAGAGTCTCATAAAAATTCTCTTAGCAGATTTCAAAGGTAAAATCTGTTATGTTTATGTTGATGATATAATGATTTTCTTTTAGGACCTGGATCAGCATTTATGAATATAACAGCTGTATTACGCATATTACAGTCTCTGATCCTAACTAAATCTTAAAAATGAAATAGCTATAGAATATAGATTACATAATTTGTAGCATGTTTTATCAAAAACAAATTGGCTGTACACCAGGTAAGTTGTTTTTGTTTGCACATTTCCTGTGCCCTGAAATATGAAGCAAATCCAGCGGGTCTTGGTTTTACAAATTGATCATCTATATACTCTGGTTGTCTGCCTTTGAAGAGCCTCTTAATAACATTATGGGGCAGAGAGATAAAAAACATCAGATAGATAGATGAGCATAGAACATGTCTAAAAACTCTTTAAAATTGTTCAATTAATAATCTTGTGAATAAGGCCTGCTTATTAAATGCCTACTTGTATAAATGCTACCTAAAGGCAAATTTATCAGACTTGTGAGAATTTTCTTTTGATATCTATGAGAAAACATTTGTTCCTCATACTGATCTGATAACACTACAGAATACCATAACACCATAAATAAAATCAATCAAGAGATTTCTGACAGAAAAGGTGGTCTTGCATTTAGAGAATCAAACTGTTCTTGTATAAATTATTTTAATCACTGTTAAGTAAAAACTCAAACAAAGAAAGGAATTTCCTTTAATAAAAATACCAGAGCCTGTAATTATACACTTAGTTTGGGGTTTCCAAAACTGTTCAGCGTTAGCCTGACTTCTGTTCAAGTCAGTAACTGGCTCAAGGCAGAGAAAGATGCGAGGAGGGTAGGGGCTAGTGTGGAGTTTGGACCAGTCTGTTAAGTTTTCAGAAGGGGCATTATCCATTAGGAGATGTCAGCTTAGTGTTACATGCCAGCTTGAGCTCTCTGGGTGCAACTACAAACCCCAAATCCTCCAACAGGCTATTTCAGATGCCAGTGGTCCAGAAGCAGATGCTGAGGTGCAGGCAGGAAGTAATGATACTGGATCATGGTTCATGACAAGCGAGTCCAAAAAATTTCAAAGTTTGGGACACATTTAAAAATATCCTCCAACAGTTCAGTTTGTTCTCAATGGAGATTTAAATGAAGGACACCAGCTAGGAGTAGTAGATCCAAAATATCTGTACTACTATCTATAGCCACATGATGGTCTCTATTCTAACCCGCAGATCAAGAAGCATCATGAAGCATCTATTCAGATCAGGATGCTCCCAAGAATCCAAGCTACTGAGGAAGGTAAATGTTTGATGTTCTGGATCTGATGGTGGAGTGCATGTTTTTATTATGGTTTAGGATAATACTATCTGCATAGACCCAGAGGTTCATCAAGTGCTCTAGGTATCATTAGATTTATCAGGGAATTCTACTGAGTAAATCTGTACTCCAGGATTGTCTTCCCATGAGAAATTTTGGTGAGTTGAGTAAAGCTGGATTCATTGGTTGTATTGTATAAGTCTCCTCCTGTAAGAATTTATTGTGCCTTTCAGCAAATACAAAAGTATAACTTGTACTCAGTTCCTGAAGAAATTCAGGATTCTGGAAGAAAGTTCTTCAGGAATTTAAGTCCTTCTCATTCAAGGGTACAATTTTGCTATTTTAAGAGGCTGTGTTGGAAGAGAGAGCAGCCTGTAAGTGGAAAGTGGCAGGGAAAAAAGGACCGTTTTATCTAAGATAACAAATGATAAAAGCAGATTAAAAAAAAACCCAAATACAAAACCACAACAAACCAACAACCAGGAGGAAAAAAAAACAAAACAAACACAAACCACACCACAATCCCAGGGTGGTGCCAGGAATGGAAACCATTAGCAACAGCAGCATGGGCCACTCCTTCTCCTGTCTCCCAAGCAGTTAATCAGATAACATATTCATGATATGTTTGAAACATGTTACATAAACAACAAATCCAGCTCCAGCCATCATAGGAAATAAAATCAAAAGACCATTTTCTTTCCTAACCACTGTCCCTACTGGAATCCCTCAGAGAAAAAGGCAGGATGACATCCTCCCTGAGCTGGCAGCCATAGTGCCAAGGAACCAGTGATTCCTGGAATCTAGTAATAGCTGCCCTTCTATCCCCAGACCAAGGTTAGGTGATAAATTCTGCAGTTTTAGAATGAGGAAGCAGAAATAAAACTAAGCAGTGGATGTAGGAGCTTCCAAATTTTGTTCTTTGTAAGATATGAAATTAGGAATGAATGGAGAGACACCAGTATCAAGACCACTTTTACTGGGGCTGTTTTTAAATGTATATGATGAGATTGAGGAACTACAGTATAAGCTTAAGGGAATACCTTGAGTCAGACTAAGTTATTTAATCTGCTCAATTTGTATGCTAATACAACACAACAGGAATACCCGTTTCATAGACATATTGCCAGTTACCAAAAGAACTAATTTGTAAATAAAATGGAGGACATAATAGCAAAAAATTACACACAAACTTGGAACACATTTTTAATAAAAATTTATTAGGGAAGAAATACATCTTTTCATAGTCTTCCAAATGAATTTTTCCCCTCTCCCATAAAGGTCAAGACCTCTAATGGGGAAAAAAATTGCAAAACTGCTACGTGGTACTAATATGAATGCTTTGGAAATAATGGCATCTCCCCTTTATCATTTGAGAGAACCATGACGTAGCATAGATCAAAGCCTAATGTTCATTTACTGTATCTACAAATTAGATCAGTGTGCTGATTTTGTCTGAGATAATTTTCTTCATAGTAGCTAGTATGGGGCTATGTTTTGGATTTGTGCTAGGAACAATGCTAATAATACAGGGATGCTTTAGTTATTAGTGGGCAGTGCCTACAGGCCTTTTCTGCGCCTCATACTGCCCCACCAGGAAGGGCTGGAGGTGCACAAAAAGCTGGGAGGTGACTCAGCCAGGACAGCTGACCACAACTGACCAAAGGGGTTATTCCATACCATATGATGTCACACTCAGCATGTAAAGCTGGGGGAAGAAGAAAGAAATGAGAAATGTCTGGAGTTACAGGGTTTTGTCTTCTAAGTAACTGTCACATGTGAGGGAGCGCTGCTTTCCTGCCTGCTGATGGGAAGCAGTGAATGAATTCCTAGGTTTGCTTTGCTTGTGCAAGGAGCTTCTTTCTTCACTTACTAAACTGTCTTTATCTCAACCCATGGATCTTCTCACTTTCACTATTCTGATTCTCTCCCCCATCCCACCTGGGGAGAACGAGCAAACAGTTGTGTGGTGCTTAGTTGCCAGCTGGGGTTAAACAAAAACAATCACAAATAAAAATTTATCTTCGTACATCCAGTAAAGAATATTACCTATCAAGCATGATTAATCAGAAACTTCTTTGTTAGAGATAAAAGCAATGAACAACCTTTCTTCATCTTTCAGTAGTGCTGCATTAGAAAGCTGTATTTTTGCCTAAAATGTAGATGTATTTCATTTTAATATTAAAAATCCTAATACAATCCAGATTTTTTTATAAATCATATTATTTGGTACTTGAAACTTATCATTAGATATACAGGGAAACCTGTCTTTAGGAAGCCAACACACTGACCACGCACATTTTAAAAACAACTGGATAGCTGTGATGGCTTTTACTTTAATGGCTATTTTCAAAGACATGACAAAGTAGTAAGAAGTAATTTAAGGAGCAGTAGATGCACCAAAAATTCACAAGCTGCCGATGTTCATAAATACATAACTAGGTTAGTGTCTATTGCAAAACCACACTGATACTTTCCTTAAATTCTTGGTCTACTGTTTTTTTCCCAGTGGAAATCAAGTGAACTTGGGTCTTTCTAATGCGGGTCTTTCCAACATGGAATGCTACCTCTTCTGCTACATATTTTGTAATCAAAGAACAGGATATTTTCACTTAATTTAAATTATGACAAAGTAGTGAACATTGGGGAGTGGGAAATAACACCTATTTTAAGCTTAATGGGATATTCCTTGTATCAATTCACCTGATGCATCATAGAGCTAGATTTAATAGTCCACTTAAGGCATTCTGCAGCTATTAGAATAAAACACTTCTAACTCAACCTATAAGACATAAAAGAAAGACAGCAGAGAAACAGCCAGGTAACTACTCCGTGAAATCCTGTAGCCTGCTTTCATTTTACATAACTATTTTAGTGGAATGATAGTTATACCTGAAGACACAATTTGCCATGTACACATAACTCATAACATCTTTCTATCAGGCCAGAACCACTGCTCTTCAACTGATACTGACTTCACAGATATTATCATCATCTTTTCATCCTTTTTCATTTGCAGAAGTTTTGAAAGATCTAAGGTCTTGGTGGTGGGAAATGTGGATAGGTTATCAGCAGAGTTTGAAGCAATTTCAAATAATTCTGCATTGTGTTTAGAAAGCAAATAATCCAAGAGATTTTTGTGCATGCAAAAGTTCATTCTTAATGGAATTTTAGGCCCTATTTCAATGGACCTCACTGGAAACACTTGTATAAGGACATGATGGAACTCAGAGTGCAATGTATTCTACACCATGTTCTGGGGGGCTTAAAGGAAGAAGCTTTCAGGTGTTAGAATGCATGAGATGGAATACATAAGAAAAACAGCACTATGAAAGCTGTGGAGCTTGGCTCAATCACAGAAAAAACTGTTCTTTTGGAAGATAATATTAGGCAAATTCTGTACCATTTAGGTAGTAAGTTTTCCAGTGGAGTCACCTAGACTGCAGACTGCATGCTGTGGCTCTCAGAGAAGCAATTCAGAATTTAAGTCATGGAAAACCAAACGTTTTAACACTTGCTTAAATAAACATTATGACCAGTATATGTGAGCTTATAATCAGACATCCAGAAGTATTATGAAGAATAAATTCAGCATCACATATAAATTGAATTCACACCTACTTTGTAAATTTCCATCAGTCTTAAAAATACCAACAACGCTTGTGCCATGCTCTTACTGGTAGTGAACTTTTACTTACCTGGATCTTTGGAGGGGTTTGCATTTTTTCATTGTCAAAGGACTGTTCGCTGACTACAATAACTTTAAAACAACAACAACAACAAACAATGTCAACAAAGCTTAACATTGTGAAAGCTCAATATACAATCAACTTACAAACCATTTTTGTCTCTAATCCTGGACGTTAGCTGTTGTTTTTCCAGTCTTGGTCTTTATCCAGACAAATTCTCCCTGAATTCAATGGATATTTGACAATTAAAACACAAAATAAAACTTTAGGATTAAGCCATTGCTCTGCTGAATCCTACTAAATTAAACTAAACCCATTTTGTTACTCTAGATCTGGACTAAAGGCTGATATACCATAGGACATCTGACAGTCACGTTTTTGCTAAATTAAAAATGAACATTACATTATACATTAAGACCCAAAGCAAGTTTTACTTATGGAATAAATACCCCATATGGTTTTGTCAAATTCTAATTGTATTGGTGTTACATGAAGTGCATGTAGGCTGTATTTCTACATCTTCTTACTCTGAGGAATGGTAGTACTTCTGCTTTTTATAACAACCCAACGTATACTAGTGAAAAAGTTGAGTGGTGCATATTAACTCTCAAATGCTGTTGAGAGACTTTGCAGAATATAATGACTTCTGTCAATCTACAATAATGAAAGGCATGATCCAATATTTACAAATAGATACAAATAGATACAAATTCCTTAGCTGTAAGCTTAAGTAGAAACTTAAATACTATTCTCAGAAACTTAAATACTATTATCAGAAAAAATACGGTAAAAAATATTTGTGTACGTCTACAGTAAGATTTTAAAGTAAAATTTTAATTCATAATGCTGTAAGACTAGAAAGTCTGTTTTGGTGTGGTCTTGTCTCAGTCCGTTACTCCTGAGACAGAGTTCACACTATTGCTCACATGAAAGAAATGACATTTGGATTTTCCAGTACTTGGCAGAACTTAGAATTCAGAGGTCTCCCTGCCTTTGAATTTGATTCCTGTGAGCAGGGTGGGTGAACAGCATATAGCTCCCAGTGGTGTTTGTAAGCTGGAATTTTGAATTTACAAAGGCTCCTACACTAACGACTGAATGTAATTGGTCACTTGAGGTAGTGATAAGTTTAGAATCAAAGCAGGGAAAAAAATATCTGCATTTGAGTGATTTGCAGAAAACCTAAGAGAGAAAAAATGCCCCATCACTGTTGATGGAATGAATATTCTATCAAAACTGCAGTCACATTCTGTTCTATTGAGATTAACTTTACCTGCTGAATGTTGTGAAATTTATTTCAGTGGCCTATGACCACCATATATCAGCATCCGACCCCTATCTATATAAAACAATAAGCATGAGCTTAAGGCTGTCTTAAAGGCTGTCTGAGAGATGTATATTTACTGACATATAACCTGACTAAAGCCAAACATCATTACCCCTGTGACTGATTGGAGGGCAGCCATAACTTAACAGTTTTATTTCCCTTCTACAGCTGAGCTCCTTGACCATGCTAGCTGAGCTGACACGGCATTTCAAGTCTTGTTACCAGCTCAATGGTTCTCTTATTAAAAAAAAAAAAAAGGAGGGGGAGGGGACGCGAGTGGAGAAGAAAAAAAGAAGGCACCTCTTCATTTAGTCTCTCCATCTTGATCATTGCTGATGGGCTATCAATAATTTCAACTTGGTTAAGCAGCTGGCTGAAGGTTAAATCAATTCTGCCTAGTTGTTTGCATGATCATACCTGAATTCAGTAATTTCAATTTGAAACAGATTTCTTTTTGGCTGCTCATTGGAAAGTTCTTAGAGTCAAAGATAGGCTAGATAAGAAGTTATTTTTGTGGAGAAGCACAAGAACAAACCTGAAGTCGATGGGGGAGAGCAACCATGCATTGAAATTTCTGAAAGGAAATCTGGATGGATAGGACAGGCTTCATATACATACATATACACCCCCCCACCAATTTACATGAGGACGACAGGAACAGAGGTCATCAGTAATCCTCCAGTCAGAAGGATTTTGCCCAGCTGCTCTAATAGATTGTTAAAATCTAAGAACAGCTATCCACTGATTCATGAATGAATCATGATTTTAAAAGAAAACAAAACGGGTCATGCCATTTTGCCTGCAATGTGTTCAATTATCTTGTGCGCTAGTGTTTGACACCCAGAGAATTATTTACAGCATGCACAACCCACCTGTCTCAGCCAATGTATGTACTAATATGCTCTTAATAATGCATTCTGTGGACTCAGCTTTCCTCTTACTTGCACCAGCTTTATTGTTTATGTAAGTATTTACTTATTGAGAGTATTCCTGTTTTATTTCTGTACAAGAAACTCCAAGCTCAATATGAATCAAATACTCATGCTTTCACATTTAGCTGTAGTAGAGGGATTTTGGAACAAACACACTCCTCGTTACCGAGACAGAAGGAAAATGCACACTGAGATTTGTCTAAAATAATCAGAATAGTTAGTGACTTAAATAGCAGGTGGTGTCCTGTTAAAGGGGGAAGAGAATTACGGTTATGTTTTAAAGACTCATATGGCTGCTTTGCTTCACACAGGTTTAAGTGTATAGTCTACTTTTACACAGCAGTTCATTTTTCGTAATCAGATTACTTGGATTTTCAGTAGTTTGCTACTGAAAGGCAGTGAACTAGTTTAGAGAGAGAAGTCGGATTCGGGTCACAAATCTTGAGTCCAAGAGCATGCACATCTATAGTTACCCCACACAGCAAGTGCCTTGACTTGCTTCCCTCAGCTTGCACTGTTTGCCATATAGAATTCCTAATATCTACAAATGAAACATCTGAAGTTTGAGAAAAACTGAGCAATAATAAAAACATGAGAGGGTGGAAAAAGAAGATTCATGAAATTCCTTACAGGTTTTAAAGACAAAGCTGGATAAAGCCCTGAGTAACTCAGTCTAATCTCACAGCTGACCCTACTTCAATGAGGAGACTGAACTACAGACTTCCAGAGAGTTATTCTGGCCTGAGCTATCCTATGACAGTATGACTCCACATCATTGTCCAGACGGAAGCCATACGCCTGGCAAGGTTTCTGATAAAAGCCCTGGACATAAGAACATATCCATGCCATGGAACACTGCTGCTCAATATTCCAAGGAAATGAACAGTCCCTTGCAGAATATACTTGGATGCCCAAGCATCATTTTTGTTCTCCATGCACTTGATGTCCTAGCTGTATTTTTATTTTATTTGTATTTTGTTTCTCAATACAGAAGAAACTATGTATTTCATTGTAGTATGGTGCACGGTGTAATTATGGTGCACAGTGTAATTACAAAGCACATACAGTTTAGTCCTTTGTGCAGTATCCTTGGGCAGGCTGTTAACAGTTTCACACTTTCAAACACAATGAAAGGTGAAAATACTTTCACTCCTCTGAACTACCATTTCTAACTGCACAAATTGCAGCACACATGAAACTATATCTTTTCCTGCCTACATATGCAGATGTTATATGCTTTCTCAACAAAGTCCAAAATTACATCATTTCTTCAATTCGGTATTCCTTACAGCAAAAGAATGAAGATGAGATTCAGCCTTCTCTGTAAGCTTTCTTCAGAGCATCTCAAACTACAGTTTAGATTGTTTACCCCCCTTTTTTCTCCGAAGGGCAGCACCCACCTGTCATACCAGAGAAGCTTGGAGTTACTTGCTGCTGTAAGACAGTCTTTGACCTTAAAGTGATGTGCTACACAGCACTTCTCCACAGGCACTGCATCTTCCTTAAAAGCCTTGTTGCCAAGGCTCATCTCTCATTCATGCCTTTGCCCTCTCCCTATTACAGAAACTAGAATGACAGAACCTGTCACTGGGGTGCAGAAAACCATCAGAATTCAGATGCAGATTGCTTCCACAACAGCATTTCACAGCATAGCTTCCCCCATCTTAACATTTTGTAGACTTCTGTTTCCCAATCCAAATCCTCCATCACAAAAAACCTCAGGGATTGCCAACTGCATAGCTTGAGTATGTTTCAGCAGTTTCAGGACAAGGACACTTCTTGGGCTCTGTGCTTTTCCCTCACGCTTCTGGGAGCTTTAAGAAAGGGAAGGAGGAGGATGCTCCTCCTCAAAGAACTGTGCCAGTTGAATGAATACTAGTCCCCAGGTATTTATCTTATTCCTCCCTTTTTCACAAAAAGCATGACTTGGATATCTTAATTCAAATTTATTACAGTGAGTTAGAATTACAGAATGGTTTGGGTTGGAGGGAACCTTTAAAGGCCATCCAAGACCAGCCACCCTGCAATGAGCAGAGATATCTTCAAGTAAATCAGGTTGCTCAGAGCCCCATCCCACCTGATGTGGAAAGTTTCCAGGGATGGAGTATCTGCCACTTTTCTGTAGAACCTATTCCAGTGTATTACCACTCTAATCCCCCCAAAATTCATCCTTATATCTAGTCTGAATCTACCTTCTTTTAGTTTAAAACCATTGCTCTCTTGTCTTCTGGGCTAATAAACATTGTAATGTGAAAAATATTAATTTCCTCTACAAAAGTAATTCCCAACTTCAGTCTAAAACTGCTAGTTTACTCATCAGTCAATGTGATTGATATATCTTTCAATAGCTTAGAAAATACCGTCCTAATAAAACAGTAGGCTGTGATCAGCCATTAAGCATAACCCAGTAACTTGGCAAAGGCCATGCAAGTTGCTCATCAACTCACATAGTTTTACAAGTTACAGACCCATGGCAGAAATCTCTGCACAACAGGAATAACTTGAATAAAATGATCATGTAATGAAACATTTTATGGAAGCAAAAAGTACACACAATTATATTCTATTAACAAACTCTTGACCTTAAAAATTTCAGTGTCCGTATCCAAAATGCTACTGTTCAGCTAACCCCAGAGCTGGCCTCATTCTCTAAGTCCAGTGGAGTTGTGGCAGGAATGATTAAAGCAGAAGAATACTCAAAACAACTGAAAATTTGTAATCTGAAGTGAATATATTGCCAATTGCCTCTGTTGCTTGCCATTAAAGGGGGGAGGGGTGGGGAAGAAGTGTTGACACAGTCTTCGAGGTTTCTTAAAAACACAGCTCTGAATAAGCAGTTCTTTGAAGGGCATATTGGCGTCTGCAGAAATCTTCATGATCTTCTGGAGGCATTCAGAGAGTTCAGATTAAATTAGAAAAATATATTCTTGTAATATATTGCCCACTTTGAAATTCTGTAACATGATAGTTTTCAAAATTCTTTATTAGGCCTTGCAGATGTGACCCACAATTTTCATTTAAGCTTTTTTTTTTAATATGAAGTTTAAAAGCTATTTACTGATACAATCTATTGATATATCTATAGAAAGTTTCTCTTTTCTGACTGAATGCTGTCTCTCTGGGTGTTGACACCAAATGAAAAGTTATATAGGTTATTAGCAAGAAGAAAAAAAGTACATGAAATACATTTATTTCTTCCCCTGCCCAGAGGTCCTTTGCCAGGGAAGATGCTCCAATTCTTGCATACCTCAAAATTAGCAATACATCCTGCAAAATCTCTACATGTAAAGAAAACTGTTAACCCGGGAGGCAGATTTTACTGCAGGAAAGAAGAAACACTGTTTCTTTGTCAAATTCCATTTTTCTTTAGCAGCCTCTCACTGTCAATTTGATAATGGCTGCTTGATTCTGCACTCACATAACTGGGGTCCAATCTACATTACGTCCATCTGTTAATCTGATGACAGAATTTGTCTCCTTAGGCAAAAAATCTGGGAACTAGAATTTATCCACCCACCAGCGGGTTTCATTCCACTGAAGGGTAAATTAAGGTGGATTTGTAACGTCTTTATCAAAAAAATTTAAATAAATTGAAACAACTTGAAAGCAGATTTAATTTAAGAGAAAAGTAAGTCCATTATATAAACAGCAGCAGATCTCATCCAGATTATGTCACATAAATATCATACTATCAAACAAGAAATGTAAATTATCATACATACTCTATAATTGAAAATTGTATTATACATTAGTGAAGTCACCCATTTATCTAATCATAATCAGTTCCAATAAAATCTCATTTAGGAAAGTTGAGTGTAGTTCAGGGTGGATGGTTATGAGGGTATCAGTCATGTGAGTATGCACTGAAACAGTTTTGAAAGATAGTTCCTGTACATAGAAATCCAATTATTGCATACCTCATGAAATGAACTTACACTGTTATGGGCTAAAACTGTGGCATTCAGAACTAAAAAAAAAAGTAAAGCATGTATACCGAATAACACTATTTTAAATAAAGTTTTAAGGACATTTTTACTCAAACAAGATTTTACATTTGGAAGAAGTCATTACAAGAATAATATGGAGTTTAATGCTACTAAGAGATGGTCAAAAGCAGGGGAAAAATCTTGATATATCATTTGAGGTTTCTGATGATGTACAGCTTGGATCCAAACCTCTCATGCCTGGTTTTGTAAATGCAGCCTTTCAGCAGGAGAAATTCTGATTGACCAGACATACACAAGTCTGTTACATGAGGAGGTAAAGTGCAAACATTTCGTATCATTTCTGCCCTCCTACTGTAGCATTATAGATAAAATAGCCTCCAGACATCAACAATAAGTGGTTTTGTTGAGCTTGTTAACATAAAAAGACACGAAACAGACTAATTTCGCCATTCATGTAGTACATCATTTCACATGAGTTGCAGGAACATTTGCTATCTTGGTTTCAACAAAAATGCCAGTGACTTAATCCAACATTAAAATAATATGAATAAAACGTGTATCACTATCACAGCAGAAGAAGCACTCATGATGAATACTTAATTTGGTACCATTAGTCTCTTCTGAAATTATCATTAATGATTTTTTTCTTATTCCTCTGTTTATCATGCACAGCTGCTCACCTAATCACTTGCATAAACTTATCTTAACCTATGGATTATTTATTATACACCCATCACTCTCCCAACAGTGGTAGCCTAAGCTATACCGATTTTCTCTTTTCTACATGTTCCAAAATTTAAACTTTCTAGCGCCCGCTCCATTGTGAATACTCATACGTACCGATAGCAATATTTACAAGCAGACATATTCAAATCACTTTTGAAGCCACCAGGTCAAGACCACAAAGGACATGCAAGAAGGCTACTGACTAGAAAAACATCTTTAGGAAGTGGAGAGACATAAAGAGGAACCCAAACTATCTCCATGCACCACCACAGATGATAAGAGCCAGCCTATTTCTTCATTTTGTTTTCCTTCCTAGTACGTGTTAAATTAGTTGAGATTTAGACAGGTCCAAAGCCACTGTGCAATCATTCATTTCCATTTCTAAGTAGGCTTGTATGAGTCTTGATTGCCCTGGTCAAAATTATCTGCTGTTCTCACTGCAACCTTGAGAATAGCTACATTGTTTGACACCTCTGGCAGATGCCTTCACAGCAGTAAGTCTGCAATCAAACCTAAGTAAAGCTAAGAAATGCTATATGCCTTTTTACATCTGACTTCAGATATCCCTCTTTTACTTCTCTCATTATATGCTTGCTGTTCTACTTCCTATTTTCCTTTTCAAACTATGGGAACAGAGACAGTGGGCGGAGGATCAACATGCTCAATATTTACTAATAGGGCTTATAGAACCTCTGAATTATCAGGAACCACAGGGTGGTATTTTTTAAGTAGCTGTGCTACTAGAGTTAGCTCAGTGAATTAAGATGCACTCAACAGACACGTACACCTGGGAAAACTAGTCTTCATCAGTTCCACTGCACAGGAATAGGATTTAAACAGCTCAAACACAATCACATAACTCTAAGCACAAAACACACTGTACAAAAAGGAGATCCAATTGCTGTAGAAGATACACTACTGTTACAGAAAGGCCAAATACCGTAAAGACCTAGATGGGGACACATCAAGAATTTAAGAGAAGATCAAATACTGCAAGCACATAGACTTTCACTGCTGGACAACCATGCCTAAAGTGATCAAGCGGTGCAAGGTGCAGGAAGGATGCTATACCCAATGTTCTGTACCTAGAATTTAATTCCAATTCTCTGACTGTCCCAACAGCTTTAAGAGATATTCTTCTTAGTCTGTAAAAATAGTATTACTAATATACTGGTGTGAGGATCTACTCTTGTAACAATATTCTAAACCCCACTTTTTAATATTTTGGTCTTGATTCTGGAAGATTCAGCTTGACAAAGGGTATGAAAGATACCACTTAAAATCTGTGGATATTGTTCACCATGAACCCAACCCCACACTCCCTAGAGAACATTTCTTTGAAATCCCAGCAGAATGTGTGAACTTTAAAGTGTTTCATTTAAGGAGAATAATTCCACAGTTGAAAAAGGGTAGAAGTTACTGTGAAGTTAAACAAGAAAGCTAAAACCTGCTTACTGTTCTCCTTCCCAGTTCATACTCTCTAGCTTAAACCAGCAGTGAACAATTCTGAAGTATGCTGGGCTTTAGCCAGCAGTTTAAATGAGTATATGTGATTTAGTTCATATTTTCAGGTCTCTTTATTAAATACCTCCCACTTCCATCTTGCCTAATATTTGATCCAGCAAGTTTAATGACCATTCCTTCATTAAACATTACAAGCTTTTTAAGACCTTGGCAGTGCTGCATTTCATTCAATAACCTAGTGCTGCTACAAAGTCAACACTGAGTGCCAAGTTAATCCCTCGTGTCCACTAATTACGTCCAGTGCTGCAGCTTCTTGGGTGAGCCTGAATCACTGGGGAAGTGCAGGATTTCCAGGCCAATGGCTTCAGCACTCCAGCTATATCTCATGTCTTGACACTAGATGTCAGCGAAGGGTAATTGTTGTCTCAATTTAGAGGCCAGCCCAGGTAGCTACTAGCAACCTCTGTTAATGTTTTATAGCAAAGGTGAAGTATAGCTTAATACAAGCATCTGACATATATTACAATAAAAAAGGATATAGTTGTCTAGTGTTTTTAAAGTCAGTCGTAAAAGATGAATAATGACGCAGTTTAAAGCTAAAAGACAGCTGTCAAGCTGAATGGCTATGATGGATGTCTAAACACCCAGTGTAGAGAAAACCTTTTCCCTAGAGACCACCATCCAAAAAATTAATTACTACGATTCAGCATCTTTAAATGTGCCACTTAATATACTGCCACCATAATTAAATTTCCAGCCCTGTGACCTTGAGACCATTTCCTGAGATAATAAATGAGATCAAGGTTTAATCGATGCAGATGCAAGTAGAAACTGTCCGAGGAAGCACAAAACCATCACAATATAGTCAAGGTCAGGAAAGAAAAACCAAGTGAAGCTGCGAATCAACACTAATTGCTTCCTTATGATAAAAGATGTTTATTTTAATTTGCTTTATTTGCAAACAACAGTTCCGTTGTATACTCTCTGACAGCAGCTTTTAAACTCTAGCCACAAATAAAGTCAGTAGAGGGCATATTGGCCTCCTTGTAGCATATTTACCATATCTGCATATTTGCCACTTTTTGTAGCAAATGAAGCCATATATTCAGTAGCACACTGAGATTTGATAACCAGGCTCATCACACATCAAACAATAAAAAGACAAGAAATAACTGACTGCTTCAGGTACAGTCCTTCCTCTCTAATGCAAGAAACCAAACAAAAAGGAGAGATTTTGTCTAGAGATACAAGGATGTGAAGGCTATTTTATGTCATTTTGAAGTCTGAGTGACGCAAATGGTATGGTCTGACTTCCACTGTTGGAGTTTACTAAGTACTAAATCAGACAACATATATATACACAGTGCCTGATAAACATATAAATATCTAAATATACAACACCACCATAAATATATAGCACCCCCTAGTAGAGGACCTATTATATTAACAGAGGAAATATTATTGGGGTTATTGTGCACTTAGTGAGTTGAAGTGAAGGAGTCTCTGCAGCTGAGGTACGTGTCCTTAATTGTATGCTGTTAGAGAAATTAGAACTATGTTTAAAAAAGTTAAGATTTTTTTAACTTTGAGACCAACCTTGTTTAGAGGTAGGCTTCCTTTCATGCCAAGAAGCCTGAAGGAAAGAAAAAAAAAAGCACATGTTCTGACACCAAAAATCTCAGACCTCTAAAAAGCATAGAAGCCATCGGTGAGAGGACAGAGATGAAACTGTGAGACAATAGTACCTGGACATTGTTTATTTTTTTTGTAAAGTAGGTATTAAACAACAATCTCTATCAATCCTGTCAACATCCAGTACATTAAATTATGAACCACTATAAATTCCAAGGTTAAAATGCAACTCATATAATAGAAATAACATCTATAAACATCTCAAGCAAACAAAGGGGTTGGTGTCATGTACAGAACCCCAGTGATATCAGAAACAAAGATTGTAGAAATCTCTGAAATCACTTTGTTCCAGTAAGACCAATGTATAAAAATTTGGACCAAACCCAAGAGAGAACAAAACAGAACAGTCCACCAACCATCAGGCATTAGAGACTTCCAGTTACAAAAGAGCTTAAGACAGAAGGGAGGAAGAATAACACAAGCTGCTGTGATGTAACATCAACTTCACTGAAAGTTTCCAGAGATAACTATCATGAGGGCCTATTTTCTGAGCAAACAAGTCACAGGACTGTGCCATATTAACATAGGTAACATTCATGTTAAACCTGCAAGTGTAGATGTGCATGTGTAAAACCTGAAGATACGCTGAGGATGATTAAGACAATTATTTCCTTGTGGAAAAACTACCAATTACCCTTGAGAAAGGCAAAGTCTTGGTAAAACAGCTGTTGTCTACAAAAGGATGCAACAAAATCACCTTGCTGACTCAATCCAGTTATAGTTCTGAAAGATAGGTAGTACTTGCCTGGAAAAAAACAAACAAGCCAAACCCCCAAGGTATTACTGTCTTGGAACAAAGTTTTCTGGGGGAAGGAGATAAACAGAATTTGACTTGATTTAGGCTGAGACAATATTATACTGGAAATAAAACCCAACATGTATTGAAACTTGTAGTTGACCTGCCTTCAGTTTAATGCAGTTAAAACTGGATTAAAATAATCTACTGAAATTAACACTTTCAAAATTTCTATGGACTTTTGGTTATATTACTG
>JAOQGH010000069.1:24513215-24534268 GCA_025769975.1 Gallinago jamesoni | reverse complement strand
GAAAGACTGTGAAAGCCAGATATTTTCCTCGTATCTGTATACACTTTTCTGGATTCAGACAAGATGTTGGCTACCCAAGTGTTCCGCAACACCATTTACCAGCTATTGGGCACAGTGGGAGGAATCATAAAACTTTACAAGCTTCGCAAAATTTCTGAACAAAAATATTTGCTTTCTCAAAGTTCCAGACAATCAAAAAAACCCGTATGGCCCAGGACTGTGTGCCAAATCCTGGTAAAGCAGGATAAAATAAAGCTATCTTAAGCAACTGCTGTTATCTTCAGGATTCTGTAGAATCTAAATATCCTGAATGTCTTTTGTTGAAGTTAGATGAACTCACCCTCTGGAAAGATGTAGTTAAAAAGAAAATATGCAGTTAAAGAGTAAAAAATGCCGTATATACATTAACTCACTGAACTACATTATGTTTTGGAGAAAGGTGTTCTGTGGAGTAAAGCTTCATAGAGCTTCCCTTCAAAGGAAGCTGAATCTGTAAATATTCTTCAGCTCAGTATCACAGCAATTTTTGCTTAGTTTTCACATGTACATTACATGGCAGTGGTTTAGTCCTTTATCAGAACTACTGACTGTTCAACCACAATAACATGCTTTTTGAAGCAGTAACCACTGATTTAACTGGAGATCCGCATGCACATGTATTTTTACATCATAAAAGATATGGAACAGATTTACGTAGAAAATAAAGACTATTACAGTATATAATTAACACAAAAATATTCTCCAGGCTTAACTGTCCAATACATTTATGTTTTAATTAGTCATGTTAGCAGTGGTAGAATTAGGCACAAATTTTTGTAGAATTACCACACAAACCCACAATGAATTCCAATTTTCTTAATCACCTTTTAATTTCTGACCATTATTCTCCCACACCCAAATCCTATCCCCCAAGTTCTTGACAGCTATATTCTTCTTTGGAAACTTTTTTCTCAGTCAGTTACCAAACGTGAAGGGTGTGGCACCTCGCTGTGCTCTTGCAATTTATTGAGGGTTTGGGAAAAAGCAACTTTGTTACTCAGTGCTGCAAAACTTCTAGCCATGCTTTTTAACCCGTCTGGTTGCTTATTACCCTGACGTTTTCACAGGATCCAGTTCTAACTCTGTTCTAGTCTATACAGCCCTGGGATCGTTTACACCTTTCCCCCTCTCCACCACCCCTTTGTTTTGGGGATGTGCAGCCGGTTGATTACAGGTGGTTGGCACACATGAGAAGTGAGAAGTGTACTTAAATCTTACCTATTAGTACTGCAGTACTCAAAGTCTTCCCAAATGATTCCTACTGTCAATTACATGACCTAGTTAATTTTCCCCTCAACACGTGCAAACAGAAAGACACATCTAAATTTGAATGAACAATCTCAACCCCATCCCAGGATGATTACCCTGGGCTTGCATTAATATCCTTCAGTAGCTTGGCTTCACCAGTAACTGCCATGCAATAAAACCTCACCTAGGCTTGCTCCCTTAAGCTGATCTGTCCTGCCATTACGAGTGACATTTGGATTAATTTTTCTGGCACAAAAGGATATTTCCATCCCTCTTTAACCCTGGTTGAAGATAATTAAACCACATGATTCTCCTGAGCCCATGGCGATTTAGCAGAAGAGTTTTGCATTTCCATCCGGCCCTACTGGAGAAGCCAAGTGCCTGACTAATTTTGTGCATGGGAGTACATGAGTGTCTGAGCAGTTCTATTTACATCAGACTACTTACATGCTTAGGATTAATTACACATTTAAGGCAGATTTGCCAGTGATTACCATTAATTACAATTGCAGTGATTTAGGTCCTTCCATGAGAGTTAGCATAAGTGCATACGCCTTTTTCTTCATTACTTTGTTCCTTTTCATTTAAGCCAAAAGCCTCCTTGAATTCATAGTTTCCTAAAAAGCTAAGAAACCCCCTAATGTCTCAAGACACAGCTGTGCTACTCCAGTTAAATCTTATAAATTCCGGAGACGTACTTATGCACTGTCTAGATTGGCAATACTGGTGATGCTCCATCACCTTGTCATGAAATAATCAGATTTTATAAGTTTCTGAACTACATGAGAGATATATCGTAGCACTTAGAAGCCTTCCTCCTGGAGCAGCTGAAAAAGTGATACAATCTGATTTCACAGATGTATCATCATTTCAGTCCAAAGGAAGCAGGTACGGTGTACAGCAGCTGGTTTAGGGAATTAATAGCTTGGCTGAGGAGTCATATAACAGTAAAGTCAGATATGAATCAGAAATCTGCTGCGATGTAGCTGTGTGTATTCCTACATCGACTTCCTCAAAAATCGGGGGGGACGGAGGGGGTTGGGAAATGGCAAAAAATAACTGCAGAGAGGGAATACCATTATACTCCAAAAGGGAGAGGAGACCACAATCTGGCTGTGCTGGCAGATAAAATCACTAGTCTTAGCTCAAGACTAGCAGTATTTTAAGGAAAAAATGTTAGTACAGTTGACAGACTTTTGTTGCTACTTCTTTTTCTGATTCTCATGTGTTATCAGGACAACGCAACATTAATTTTACGGAAGTTTCTGAAATATTATCAATTCCAAACATAATGGAAAATGTATTTGTATAACATATCTTTTATACTAAATTCAATTTAAGACTGATAGGATGTTTTCCTTCAATTTCTGCAAAGGAAGAATCTTTATCCAGCAAATGTGTGTGGTGGAGGTAGACTGTGAGAGAGGGACAAAGAAGAAAGTGCAGGACTAATAATGAAATAAAGAGATTTAGACTTTAAAGAGTCAATTTTCATCCTGATTGATCATAATCAAATACAATAATTGCCAGTTAAAATACCACTCCAAGAGGGCTTAGTGCTGTAAGCCAGCATCAGAAAAGCTCAGCTTCAGCCATCATCCCAACTCATATTAAGACGGCTTCTTTCACAAACTAAGGCTTTGCATGATACAATCCCAAATCATGAGAAAACAAATACAGAAATAGTTAATTACTTTGTTAGAACAATTCAGGCTGTCAGGCTGTGTATTATAGCATACAATGCCAGTATAAAACCTGCTAGAATAGCAACTGACATTTAGCCAATAACATTTCCTATTTTTGTTTTGATAATGAGAAAGCATAGGATTATCAGAAAAGTGTCAGGCTGTGTATTCTGATAATCCCATCACCAGGGACACCAAGTATTCTGAGATGTAAAAAGGAAAAATACCGATGTTCAGTTTTAGTAAGTCCTTATTAAAAGGTGCTAGTATTTCCTGATGCTGAGCCTGATTTCCACCACTTTTAATGTGACAAAATGTTATTGGCTAAATGTCAGTTGCTATTCTAGCAGGTTTTATACTGGCATTCAAGGAAGGAAGGAAAGAGAAAGTTGCACCTGCTACTTTCAGATTAATTTCTGCTCTTTTTTGCCAGTAATAAAAAACATACAGCTGGGAATACAGAACATTTCAGATCTTCACGTCAGATATCCTGTCATAGACTTCAGGCATGTTTTGCTGTAACCATCAATGAAATTATAGTTGTTGATTGTTGTCATTACAATTCAACTTTTGGCTACTAACAGCTGAAGCCATGTAAAATGGTTCCAGTTAGTAATGGCTCATCAGGAAAAAGAAAACCCTCTCCAGTGCCTTAATCAAATTTAACAAGTAGAAAGTTTTTAGAACAGCAATGAAAATTATCACTTCAGCACACATGGTACCCGCATGGTGAAGATAAGTGTTTCTATTATATCATATTTACGTCTATACAATAAATACTGTCATAACTGTCTGATATTTAGTGATTGTCTAAAACATCCTTATCTTCAAAATCACAATTTCTAAAATAAATTCCGATCAACAGTTACTTCTGTATTTGCCTAATTTATATTCAACTTGCCATATTACCAATTAGAATACTTTTTTAAAAATTTCCTATTTTTGTTTTGATAATGAGAAAGCATGTCTTTTGAATGATTATGTTAAAATATAAAAATAATTTCAGATATTAATTTATACCTAAGTATCCATAATTATATCTATATCTAAGCGTCTCTGACTGTGTAGAGCTAAAAGACATAAGAAAATGAGAAACGTATAGTTTATCTATACACATAATAAAGGCAAAATAAATACTAGGGTAGTCATTTTATATTATCCTTTTGATCTATAGGCTACCAGTAGAAGACATAATCTTTTATTTATATTATGTGAGGTAAAATTTTGAAACAGGATTTTCTGTGTCTATCTTCCTGCTCACTTCATAATTAAGCCTGTAGGGCTGCATGGTTTATTTTTTAATGCTGTACTTGTCAATTTCTGTTATCACTAATTTAAAGTTCACAGCTCCATATATCATAAAAATATGAGGGCACAACAATTTATATAAAAAAACATTTTGAGTTGAGGGGCTGGCTAAGTTTTCCTGTGTGTTCTCTTGAAGATTTCATTTCAAGTAGTGCTGATTTACAAAGCCAGAAAGGGAGTACAAAGCTCTAGTGACATGCACTTTCCTCCACACCTCCATATCCTTCCCCCCCCTCCATCTTTCTCCCTTTATATATATATATATATATGAACAAGATAAAATTTTTGCCTTCATTAGTATGTTAACCTTTCTAATTTAGCTCCAAACTCACTAATGCAATCAGTCCTACCAAGATCAACTATGACACTCACTACAAAAGAAAAAGCATCTCTTATTTTACACAAAACATGACAAGGTCAGATCAGTGTCTTTCATCTCTTCCCACCTTCACCAGACTGAACAATAGGCAGCAATAATCCTGTGATATCCACAACTAATTTATCCAGCAAGAAGACAGGTAGCACTCTGAACCGCACTGCTGCCTGAATAGGTGCAGTAAATAAGCAGCTTAATGGTAGCCTTTCAGGCAGGAGGGCAACATATCACAGCATGGCATTTTTATAATCTTCTTGGCATGCCTACAGCCAAGAGCACATAGCTGAGCGTATGTTCCCTCTTCTGTCGGGCTGAGGATGCATGTAATCGTTAGATTGTGACACATTGTGCCTTTAAGCAAGTTTAACTGTTTTATATCTCCTCTGATCTACAGCTTTGTACATCTGTTAAGTTGCCTCTTAAACTTCAGTCAGCACATCTGTGGATCTGATCTTTCTGAAGCTCATTGCATGGCTCAGGTTTTGCACAGTGTTTCTTTGTATCTGTCCGGTGTTTATTTGCAAGGAATACCTTTTGTATTCTTGTTCTTGCTGAACTGGAGCAAAAGACCAGAGTTAAATCTATATGGGACATCTTCATCTCCAAAGAATCAAATGGGGCACTAGGAACTTATTCCAATAACTTGAATTATAAATTGGTGAAGTGAATAGTTCCCTTTTCTTTATGTCTTTGAGCAGAGGGAATGTCTTCTCCCCACCCAAAAGACGTCTTGTTCTAGAGGAATAAAGGAACCAGTTACTGAACTTTTCCCACAAAATCCTCTAGGAATACTGATGAAATAGCCCCAATTATGGATAAATGCACTAATTTGCAGATGCACTGACTACCTGCTTAACCTCCCACTGATGTTGGCCAGATTTCACATACTTGTTATGTGTCAACTAGTGTCCTGGTATTTTGTCCTTTGGCATGAAGCAGCCCTGCACCAGCCAGCACTCCCTGAAACTACTGCACGGAGCCCAGTTCAAGTAGTGCTGGGTAGAAGATTGAGCCAGCAAAGCAGAAACCCTTTTGACTTCTAGAAATACTGGCAGAAATCCTCCCCAAAGGAGTATATATCAGCCATAATGGCAGCCTAAAGATCTCCACAGAAAGGCTGATACTAAATTTATTTTATACCACTGTTTTATTGTGTTACAGCGTGGCATGCATTGAAAGCCTTCATAGAAATTGCAGGCATATGGGAAGAACATCTGAATGCTCCCCAGTAGAGGAGGACTGAGTAACGCAGAGACTGAGTGATGACATCTAAACATCCCTGTAAGTATGAACTCAAAGTCGGAAGGGCCTCACAGCTTCTACCACAATGCCACCAAAATGCTATAGCAACCCTTAGGCAAAACGGTTACCTCTGCACATACCTGTCAGCTTGCTTTCTGCTTTTTTTTTTCTTCAGGAGCTTTTCCAAGTGTCAGAGAAAATACTGGAAATAAATAATGTAGAAAGTTATGAATCCTTAGATTTATTCCTACCTTGTATCAAAAGCTATGAACTATTATTTTGTCAGTGAAATGTTATAAACTGTCCCCTATAAACTGCTAATTAAATAGAAGCCTATGTTCAGCCAACAGTATCAGTGTATGTGTGAAAGTAGTTCTTGTCCTACCGCAATGGTCAGTACAGCCCACTTACCTGGACAGTTAAAGAGAGCACAGCAAAGTTCTCACACCAGTAGAGCAGTCGCTTCCCCAACCAAAAATTACCATGGGCAAAATCTTGCCTACACTGACATCAATGACAGAATTCTCTATTACCTTTGTAATAAGGTAAGTAAGAAAAACTCGAGCATTAAATCTCTGCTTTACTGCAGGATGGTTTCTTTTGAGATACTACCCAGATATGTTTAAAGTTTTTAGTTGCTGTTCTGCCAAGATATCAGTAGAGATCACGTAACTATTCACTTAAAAAAAAAAAGAGACCCTCCAGAAAATTATATTAAGCTACAGAAACTGCTTTCTGATTATTCTCACAGTTGGGATGTTATCCACCCTTATAAAAATATCTCCAGTTCACCTAGAGGTTCCTCCTAGAGGCCTGAGAACTGAAATAGAAGCCTTCAGGTTCGACAAGATCAAATGAGACCAAAAGCAAGTCTATGAGGAAGTGTGTGTTTCTTAGAATTTCTCTGAGGTAACAGTTCATTATCTAAAGGTAGAGTCTGCTGCTGGACGGTGATAAGGGAAAGGAGAGGCTGCTGCCTAGGTTTCCTCACTAGGATCCTTTCAAACACTTTGGCATCCTGACAAATGCCAACATTTGATTTATTTGTGTTGCAGGCTTACTAAAAGATGTCATGACTACTGTTTCCCAACACAGACGTTCAGCTGCCAAGTTTGTCTCGTTAAGCAGCTCTTATGAAGTTGTAATACTTTGTTGCCCAGATGAGTTTCCTCTTTCTTCCCCCGTGACACCTTTCACGCTCTCCCCAAAATGATACCCTATGTTTATATATGATGCATTTTCCAGAACAGTGAGAACAGACTTCTTAGTGCAGCATCATTACCCCTTTGCTTGGCAGAGAAGTAGAAAAGAGCTTGTCTGAGCTGGGAACCATCAAGCTTTACAGTCTAACAAGTTCCACTACTATAATGAAAATCCAAAGACCTGGAAACAATATACAGAGCTTCCCTGACTAATTTTATTATGCAGACACACTTAATAGCTCCTGTTACAATCACATTTATAGCAGGAAAACAGTATTGGATTGTGACTATCACACTAAATCGACATGGATTATCAGTCATTAAAAAGGAACAAAATTAGCAGCAAGCAGTAATATTTTACACTTATCAAATCTACAGCTGGTCAAGGTTCATTACAATACTGTGCAATAAAGTCAGGAAGCATTGGCTCATTCTACAGAACATTTAAATCTCTATTGTATTTGTGTAGGATATAATTTCTGATAGCAATAAAGCCTAATAAAAGTTACACCCCGATGAATAAAGTGTTAATAAATTGACCCAAGACATTTAAATGGCTAATTATATTTGAGATAAAGGAGGATTCACTTGTTTCTGTAGATTGTTCGAAGCAGTACTCTAACCAGCTAACTAACCAACTACAACATTATTTTTTATATATATCTGTGATATAAAATATTAATATTTCTAGCTCCTTTTTCAATAGATTAATAATTAATTAGAATTTCCTAACACATTTCCTATTCATCAAAAGACTCATACCTCTCTTTAAAACGTCCCAGCTTTGCATAACTTAACTATTCCCTAGATTTTAAAAATATTTACACCAACTCTGCTTAGCTTTTCCATAGGTCCTTTCAGTAGTAAAAATGGAGACTTTATAATAAAATAGTAGTACCCTATTACAATACTAATAATGGTATTACAAAACGTATGTAAAAAGACAGATCAAACAAGCACACTGCCCAGGTCAGGGTATTCATGCAGGATAATTACTGTGATGGGCCTCCCAAGATCCTGGGCCTGAGTCTAAAAAGAGCTATCATACTTTAAGAGTGAATCAAGAGTTATAGTAGACAATACATACTTCCTCCAAGTCGTTCTGTTCCTTATACAAAAAATACCATTCAAATTCAGGAGAATCTCCCTCATATCCCACCATCATATATGCAAATGCTCAGATACATCTAAGCCCCACTCTCCAGTCTTTGGGAGGTTTCATATCCCAGCTCCAAAGACGACACCTGCTTACACAGACATCCAGAGAGGTGTGGGCATCAAGAACGAACTATATAGCATTTAGGTCTGCCAGAAAGATTTATGAACAGAAGCTAATGAGGAGCAAGGGCCTGCCTGATTTTTGATCTGGTTTACTGCCTGACTGCAGAAACAAACACAAGGGACAAAACCAATCAGAAGCAGCAGGTTCACAGAACAATTTATTTTGGGAGCATCAATTGCTTAAAGTATTTCCCAAACTACATCACAGAGTTTTGGAGATCTTTGGTGGTTTGCTTCTCCAAACCACAGAGACAACAGTGAAAATTGTAACAGGCCTCTGACATGAATGGAATTGCCTAGCAACATAATTGATTTTCCGCGTGCTGAGTTCTAGATGCTGAAGGAATAGTGATTTGAAATAGCAAAATGACTGGGGTGGTACCCAAGGAAAATGCTTTCTTTATTGCAAACCTGTAAAAACCACTACGTTATTAACCTTGTCAAATTCTGTTAATAAATACATAAAATCTTTTATTAGTGATCAGGATGAAAAATAGCTGATAATATTTACCATTCAAAAATTCTGCATATTTTTAAAAGGAAAACACATAAATCACAGGCAGCTAAAGTTTCGTTTGTTACACTGCACTTATACAAACATGTAGAAATATAAAAAAGTTGTAAAAAGCATAAGGTACTTTAAGCCTAAGTCAACTTACCACATAACGACTGTAATATCTTGAGTTCCTAGGTCACACATTTCCTGTGTAACTGAGGGTTTAAGATCAGGCAGAGTGAAGGAAAACATTCTGGAACTATAGTTACTGCTACTGAAATGAGACCAACTTTCCTACATTTTCTACAGTTCAACACAAAAAGTCTGATTCTACATTCAAGAGCAAATGCTTATCTTGCTAAGGAAATCACACTGTGTGAAACATCCAATTGATACTGCTTAAATGGAATTGGAAGTGTCAATAGCTGCAAAACCAGTATTTACTTTTCTCTCTTTGATGTATTTTCAAATTTCTGTACTAAAATCCCAAAAGCCTAAGGGTGTTTGTTCTTATTCAAAATAGCTTCAGTCTCATCAATGCGCTACCTTAATTCTTTGCATGCTCAATTTCCTTCTTAAAAGATATCTGCATTGTGTGTTTTTGCAATGGGTTACCACGCAGGTGTTAGATTTGAAATGCAATACAAAGCAGAGACCAGCACGTAAGCTCCCTGGTAACACCCCATCTGCTGGGAACACCTTGGTAGGCAGAGGAGCGGGTTCCACCCTGGAAGCTGCAGGGAATGCCACAGGTTACTCTCAGTGCTGAACACAAACAGTAGGTTTCAACGAAGTTGCCAGTACTTTGCTTTCCCTTGATCATCTGCCTCAGTATTCCCCATCTGTTATATGGGTGTATAAATCCTTAAGAAAAGGAATTTGGGGAGGTCACTAAGAGGGTTTGGGAATTTTTGAGTTACATGTAACTATCTCCTCTAGAAAGAGTGGAAAAATATTTCCACTTTCCCTCAGGGTACATAGACATGAAAATTGCACTGTGCTGAGTACCCTGAAATACCCAGCTCTTATGGGAAGCCGGGGGGGTCAGACATCTGTCTTCTTTTGAGAAGTATCTCTAACATCTCCAAGAGTATTAAACTGTTGGACTTATAAATTGCATTACAAATGTTCTAATATTGTCTGGGTTCATCCCACCTATGCATTAAGTATCTACATTTTCTCATAGCAGCCTCTGTAAATAATCATCACGAGATCTTACAGTTTATTTCAAATATAGTGTCTTTCCCGCTATTTTTCTCAATCAATGGTAGGGTTCCACAGACTACTCCACTTCCCTAGTTATTCAGGAAAGGTACACTATAAAGGTTTATTTTCTTCTGTCACACTGACCTAGCTTAAGATAGCAGAATTCTAGGACTATAAACAGCAGTTAAAACTTACAAGCTCTTGAACAAGCAACTCATTGACAGTCACCGGGACTGTTCATACTGTTTGCAAAAAAAACATTGAACAGCCTGTCCTTTCTTTAACATGCCATTAACAGCCATCAGACTAGAGTGTTAAAGTGAAAAAAGCACAACCCATGAACATGAAGGGAGAGTCCCATGAGAGGTGGAGGAACCATCTCTAGAAAGACAGATCAGTTCAATCCCTGAAAGGCAAAATGCAACAATATTTATTCAAACAAGACTTTGATCTTTTTGGATGATGTGAAGTTTTCAAATTTTTTTCCTGAATATCAAAACATTTTCATTACAGCTTGGTTCCTTGAACATGGAGACTATTGAGAACTCCAGCTTACGAAGACCTGTGGGTACTGGAATTTCAAACCATCCATTTGCACTTAAGCAACTCCCTGGCAAAATCCAGGAGTTCTGCACGCTCGATTTATCCTTAGCTTTATTTATTTATTGTAGATAGCTTTTCTCAGCAAGTGTACTATATATCCATACTGAAAATATAAATTAGCAAAGAATATTTATGGTCCAAATTAATTATCTAAGGGTTTTCTTAAGTAACCATAGGGAGGGAAACAAAAAAGATCAAAGTATCTTCAAAACTATGAAGCAGCAGTACTACATGAAATGCAGAGAGAAGCACAAGTAGACATGAGGAAGTTGCTTTCAGTGGAAGAGAGGAGCCAGCCTGAACTTTCTTCAAACTTAACCATACTCACAAGTGTCTGACTAATCTTCACTGCCTTCTGATGCCACCTTGGCAGAAAGTAGAAGTACTTTGTCTCACTGGAAAGCACCCCAATGCAATCTTTACTCCAATTTTCCACCTGTAACTCTGCTTGTGTAACTTTTCCTGCTTCTTGCTAGTCCATGCCTGTGGACATGCATTCATCTATCTATGATGGTTCCTGAAGACAGAGGTGGTTGCACGTGAATGTCAGTTGGAGGCAAGGGGCTAGCTCTCAGCTTAAAGAAGTGTACTCAAACATGCAAGCGTTTTGCATAAATCATCGAAGAAAAAAACGGACAGCTCTCAAAACTGAAGCCCAATAAAAGGAAAGAAAGTATTTTTTCATGTGGAAATGCTGGTCTGCAGTAGAGCAGTTAGCAGAAAGATGGACCATTTACAGAACCAACCTACTGCAGCAAAGCACACCATAAATTCCTACAGTATTCTTAAGCAAAAATCCTTGGTTGTGGCCAGGTTGAATTGATAACTCCACTGTTGAAAAGAACTTTTTTCTATAGTTTCTACCAGAAAACTCTTAAAACAATACTGATTAACTTCAGAGAGGGCAGTTTCTAGTAAGAAAGATCCATGTACTTTAGTGCTGCATCAGCATCAAGCATGTTCTTCTTAAAAGCGGATCTATTACACACAGCACACTGTTTATATAATACCATGATGTACCTTGCTCCATGAGCAGTAGTGAAGTCGTAAGACACTTAGGAATTGCCATTAAGAATAAATTGATACCAACTGGGGCTGAAGACACATTTTATTTCTAACTTGCTCCAACTATGGGGAATCATAAATCATAGATGAGAAATATAGAACAGAAAACAAAACACCCACCAAAAAAAGCAGCAACAAACACATTAGTAGAAAACAGAAGTAAAGGATCACAAATCAGAAAAACGTGTAACACTTAAATGGGCAAATACTGGCATCCTGGTGAGGAATAAAATGAGAGCAGATAAAAGAAAGATCATTAATCAAACATGCACCAGCCAGGAAAAATGTCCTTCAAATTATAGTGGAGTTAGAGGAGAAAATAGTAAAGCTTTAAATTGAAACACGTTTATGCAGATGAACTATTACAACAGCCAGTTTCCACCAGTTCCATGCACCCCATCTCTCCCATGTTCCATCATGTCTGCTTGGGTTCCAAACACTAACAGATCTGTCATGGATATAATACTGTGAAAAAAGATATCAAACTAGTGACAGTTTTAAGAGACATTATTCCTGCAGGTCACTGCTGTGAAATGGAAAAAAAAAAAAAAAAAGGAAATTATTATACTAGTTGCACAGTATTTGGAATAGCAGAATGTCTAGCTGAGAAGAGGTTATTCTGCATTTGAAAGTTTGCTGGTTCTGACACAGCCTTCCAGTAAGGAAGTAAAAGTTGATGTTTTCTAGGGCACGCTCCGTATGGATATTTTGTCCTGGTGTGATCCGGCCTCAGTTTTGTTTTGTTAGTTATACAATCTAAAAGCACGCATGAGGAAATGGCAGCACTCCTTACCATGATACTTTGCAAATCTTAAAACAATGAGTTGGAAGCGTGCACTATTTAATCAATAAGTCTCCAAGTAAGGTAAATGTTCAAATACTTTCTTTCCTAATTAACCTAAACCTCAGTAAAAGAAAATTATTGCTTAGTGTCTCTTTGGCATCCTTACTTGCAGTTTTCCTTGGGCCCCTGAGCAGGAATCAGACTGTGCAGAGACACAGAGGTAGTTTACTGAATTCTCAAGGACAGATCATTCTCCTAGATTAAACAATATTCACTCTCTGTCAAAAGCTCAGCTTCAAAACTGCCAAAGCATGAGGAGAACAAGGTGCTGCTTAGACCTTTCTGTGCATGACAGGATAAAATGCAAGACTTCTCTGCCTAAAGGAATCCAGATAATGAAATAATCTTTAATCTTTGTCCCTTCAAGGCACTCTCAACACCTGTTATCCTTGATACTGTCACAGGCAAAAAAGTGTGTGAATTCATCTCAAGGCCGGTAATTATTTCAGCTAATTACTCATTTGGATGTGGGGTGATTACCAATGCTCCTTCAGGTGCAACACTAGCCACTTTGATTCTAGCTGATGTTAACTAAAGCGGGAGAGTCGCTGTTTCCCCCTTCTCTGGTCTTACAGAAAGACGAACTCGGATGCTATTTAGAATCTGTACTGCAGCGAAACTGCCCGGCCAAGCGGTTAAACCCAAATCTTCGGCAATTCATTTTACAGTCAAACATTACTGACTTCATTCAACCTTACTACATGCAGCAATATGTCAGTGTTCAGTACCTGTCTGGATTAGTATTTTTATTGTACCTCACTCCCAAACCACCCTTTCTCATACCAAAATCACCTTTACCTCTATAAATATGAACCAAATGTCTACCTAATCTGTCTTAATTTGCCTTTTATCTTTGTAAATCACTGGTGGTTGCAAATCACAACAACTCATAATGAGCAGACTGCAAATACGTGCAGGAATCAGGCATTTTGGTGCAGTTCTGCTGAGGCACAAACTGTGGCAAGTTCAGTTTTATGAGCACAGAGATGCCAAGATAGCACCATTTTTCTGTAACTTCAAAATTTATTCATACAAAAACTCCTTTCCAGGCCCTTCTTGGGACCACATGCTAAAACCAGCCCAAGTTGATTTTTGGTCTGATGAAGAGCTCAGGCTGCTTCTCCTCTGCTACAGGCTATGTCTTCAGTAAGCGTTTACCTCTATCCACCCATACAAACATTGATCAAATGTTTCTCAGTCTTCAGGCAGGCTGAAAGTATTTTTTTAGTGCAGAGTTCAGCTACTAATTTCCAATTCACAGCAGTTAGATAAGTTAGTGGTTGTTATACCCACACACAAATACAGTTCAGTCCAACCGCAGAAGTATTTATGAAGACTACTACTCATTTCTGAAAGGTAATGTTTGGTACTGGTCTTGAAGAAAGATTTTCTTTTTCCAAGTTCTTAAATTCTGGTGGACGTAATGTTCTCAAATGTCTCTCAGCTGAGTGCTCACATAATTCAGAGATCCATCTGATGCAACCACAACAAAAGAAGATCCTCATCCCTTACCTCATTGCCATGGAACAAGGAATTCTCTCTCTCCCCTCTCTGCGCCAGATGGCTGAGGAGTCCCCAGCTCTAGAGATAGTCAGACATGATTGGACAAGGCCATGAGCAACCCTATCCAGCTCCGAAATCAACCCTGCTTCCAAAGGTTCCTCTCACCTTGAATTATCCTGTGGTCTTTTGTGTCTGTTGGAGGTACTGGTATCACAGGTGGTGCACCTACCTTTTCTTGACTCAGCTGAAGGTCACAATCCTCGTTTTCCAGAGCATGACTGCTGGGGAAAGGAAGGAGTGGGCCCCACGGCCAGAGCAGGGAAACTACTTAACAGCCAGCTATTATTCAATCAGCACACAGCTAACGTTCAGTGAAGGAAAGGCGGTGGCAACAGTGGTTCTGCTCAGCTTGAATGTCCATTCATGTGTCTGTACAAACAACAGCACGGGTCCTTCAGTACTGCTTTCTCTACAGTAGGCCAAGCTTTTTAAAATTTATATCACATAAAAAGAAATAAAGGTCTAGCACATTCACTATTTCTGAGAGAAATCTCCTTAAAGATTTGTTCAAAATTTTTTTTTTAACTTGGAAATAGGGGGAAACATTATTTTTACTTAATTGTCTTTAGTTTTCTAAATGTTAAATTACATAAAAACACAGTACCATACACCAATGATTTTTAATGCACAATATAGCACATTGCTTTGATTTTCCTTTTTAATACTCGCCACTCAGAGACTGCTTCAGGTTCTTAAATAATTGGGAAGACAACTGTAGCCCCTCAGAATCCAGTGGTCATTAGCAGCTAAAGATTCTAAAGAGCTGCACTGCTCCAAGCAGCAGAGTGGTTTTATACTCTTAAAGAGGCAATTAATACTTCTGTATTGTTTTGTTCTCATCAGTTTGAGAATTGTCTGTGCTTTGGCAGAGGGCATTATTTATGGTCTAGTTTGCTATCAAGCTGGATTCTTTGCTGGCTGATTGATGTCTTCTGACATGTCTGATACAGAAGGGATACAAAACGGGAAGGAGAAAAGAAGCAAATAGTCTGTAGGCTCTAGTTCTGCTCCCCCTAAAATAAAAAAGTCCGTTGGGAATCACCAATCAGTAGCACATTCCCTCGTCATTAGCATCAGTACTACATTCTCTACAGTACCTAGTTTTGCCTGGAAGATAAGTGTACAAGGGTGGGATTCTTTATGCTATATTTAGGCAATTAATATTATACTTAAATCACCACATACGTCTCTTCAGGACATGATCTAAAAAAATGACCTCTGCTCTCCCCGTACTTCCAGCTTGCATTCTGACAACACCACAAGAATTTGTCTCTTTCTGCTTACTTTCTATGGTATAGATTCACTGCCACTTAATCCTCTGGCTGTTCTTCCCATAATATTAAATACATTCATCTCTCTGCTTCAAATGGTTCTGATCTCGTTCTTCGTCTGTTAGCTGGTCAAACTGGAGTGAATTGTGGCCACTGCTATCAGTATCTGATCCTTTCCTCAGGAAATTCTCTCTAACCTACTAGTACCTAGAGTATTCCTAGGGACACTCAATCTCTTCCTTTAATTGTTATCCTTATTCTGGTCCACGTGCTGCTTATCTGCCCCCCCTGAAGAAGCATTTTGAGGCGTACAAAAGAAAGGCCTATTTATTCCTTGTCAGGAAACCTTCTTTCTCTTTTCTGATCTTGCAACTACAGACATCACAGGCTTTCAGCTCCTGTGCTTTACACCCTGTTCCTTGCTTTCAATTTTTATTAATCAGCTAGGAGGATTTTCTGGAATCCAGTCTGACAGTAAAGAAGTCTGCATTTTCTCTCTATCTCACCTCAGAAATTGTCCCTTTTGTCTTCTTCAGCTATTAAACATTTAGTTGGCATCCTCAGGATTCTTTAACCCAGTCTTTCTTCAGATGTTGCCTTATTCTTATTTGGTCAGAGTATTAATCAGATAGTACACTTATCAAAAAGTTGTTTTGTATTTTTTTTTTTTTAACAATGAGCAATTTGCCACAGGGGACAGCTCAAATGTAAGGGTAAACCAAAGTGGGGGCACCCATTCATGGAAGATAAGGTAACATCTGCCTTCTGTGATAAGAAGGCAAGGCTACAGTGAGTCCTGTGGGACACCAGGAAGATGGAAATAAGCGTACAATGCTAATCTATAGGATGTCTCAAACAGAGAAACAGTCATTTCTCTGCTCTATAACCAACATTAGGTCTCAAGTGCTTTGTGCTGAAGCACTTTGGCATCGTAGTTCAGCTGGAAATATCCCAGTTTTCAAATTAATATTCTTCACTGACTGAGTTCTTGCTACATCAGTTCTACAACTACATGGTCACAGCTCCTTATATATCACACAAAAAGGTGTCAAGCAAAGTATCAACAGGGCATAAGCCAGATTGATGCTTATGCCTTGTTGATACTTTGGGTCATGTGGGTCAACTGAAGACATTCCTTTATGTATTAAAATCTGGAAAGTGTTTATACACACACATATTTTTCTGAATAAACATATGAAATTCTGTTTAGGGTTTCTTTTCTGAATAAAAACAGCCAATCTTAAAGACAAAAAAAAAACACATCAAAAAATTCATTCTAGACTACCACACAAAATCTCAAATTAAGACTGTAGTATTTATCCTGCTAAATAATATTCTCTGTGTTATAGGCTTAAAATTACAAGATTTGAGGAACTGCTTTACTGACTGCTAAGTTACTAGAGTAGCAGAAAAGAACATGAGATAACAGGATATATGAAAAATATTTACACCTTCTGGCATTTGCTTTTTAACATTGAAGAAATTATATGATGTATAAAGGTCCTAATATAAAAATTAAAATCCCAGTGTCTCTTGAGATGACCTATAACATGCACGTGCATGACACCACTCTTATGAGATGCTACCTGCAATCAGTTACACAGAAAATACTGCAGCAATATTGCCTGAATATCTAAAGACAACTTTAAAAAGTAGATAATCTCTATTTCTTGAGCCTAATGACGTGTTCCTTTTCTACCTACAATGCCACTCCTCAGAAACACTCCGCATCCTTTAACATCAATCAAATACACTCCTCAGCACTTAAGTGACTTTTTCTTTCCTGAACTCTCTTCTTGGCTCAGCTTTCCGTTGCAAAGTCTTACTCTGTTTTAACTGCAGTTTAACAAAAGTGGTTGGATGAGAAAAAACTGTGGTTTTAAATACAAGAACAATTTTCAGCTTCCTGCTTAAGTCTCAAAATTGTTGATACCAGTCCAATTGATTTGAGCCTACACCCCTAACTAAAATCCGAAGCAAGACAAAGGAGGATCTATAGTCTCAATGGCCCCATTTCTGCCAGACAAGGAAATCCAAAAATCATCAGGTGGAAGAAAAGCTTAAGAAAAATAACCTAGGAAAAAAAAAACTAGAAAAAATACCTAGAAACTACCAAGAAAAGATCTGATGTGCTTTCTTATATCTGGGGTGAGAAAGAGCAGCATTTGTGGGATGGAGTCTATGTATTTTGTTGCAGACAGTCTCCATAACAAAGCATCTGCACACACACACAAACTCCCCAAAATATGATTTCATTTGCTATACTACTGGCAGTTTCACTGGCAAGACTAGAACTAACCAGAATCAGTTAGCCTCAAGAGGCAGACCTAAGAGACTGTAGTGTGACACAAAGATACACCAAACATGTTTACCTCTCCTGAAGGCTGGTAGAACTCCAGGAACTGAAGAGGTAACTACTGTCCAACAGCTTCCATGAAAGCTTTCTTCTGTCCTTTGCAGGAAGCCCTTTCACCTCTGAAGGACACCCCAGTGACTCTCCAAAAACGGGCTGAAGGAGCAGGTAGTATAGCAAGGCATGAACTATGCTACATGCTATTCCAACAGTGGCTTTTATCCCTCAAAATTAAAAGGGGTCTTTTAAGACAGTTATGAAACTAATAAATTTTTCTCCCCACGTAACAAGAACCTGGAAGTACAAAATAAGTGAAAGCAAAGGTTTCAGCTTCCTTACAAAACGCACCGCTAGCCTAAAGGCCAGGTGTGTCTAACCAGGCTCATTCTCCTAACGTGGCAAAAGGCATTCTTGGATTTAGGTGAATTTGCAAATGAGTAAAAGTGAGGGGTTTGACCTGTTTTTTGGCTATTAAAAGGTTCTCAGAATCTTGACAGAACAAGACTCCAAAAAGATGACACTCATCTCAAAAAGGCTTTTATTTTAGAAGTTGATACTAATAACCCCGCGTTAAAGGCAACTGTAAATCACTGGAGCCACAGAGCATTGGAACACGAGGACTGTAAACAAAACACTGTAATCTCTTTGCTTATCCAGCAAAGTCATAAGCATACACTAATGATACCACAGAAATGGTTTAAAAAACAGATATTGTACTTTCCTACTTACACTAGTTCTTACAAAGATAGAGACGTGTTGTGATGGTGTCAATATTTCAAAACCGTTTGCACTAACAAGCATAGGAAGATGATTTAAGCAGATATTTTCACAGATTTAATGAGGCTTTTTTTACTCAAACTGACACTTTGGTAATTCAACTTTCAGCTTGCTGAATTCGGGTACCGATTTTCTTTTCATATATCAATACAGTCTTTTCTTTTCTATTTTTCCCCTCACCATCTTTCACTTAAATCCCTTTTTCTGACCAGCCTGTAAACAAAAATATCGAGCTGCTGATTAACAATCAGACAATCTATATTGCATGCCACCTTTAATGGATTACTTGAACACAGACAAATCTGACATCGTAATTACATAGCAGAAACAGTAAAAGAGACAGTGCCTGACTTGACTGTGTTAATTAGACAAGGCAAATAATATTATCTAATTTACTAATACTTTGAAACCAAAGTTTGCTGTTAGTGACTGCCGAACTCATAATCCAGAAGCAAACTGCCCATTTAGAAACATCTACATCTTCTACCTTTGTAAGCCAGAATACTGAAAACCTCACGCACTGCAACTTGTTAACACGATACACTGGTATTAGAGATTGAAATACTTTGACAGCTTTAATGTGTCCTTTTCCAGTGTAATGGTTTGGTGCATAAAAATGAATGTTTTTCTCCAACATGATCCCTCAGCTCCTTACTGAAGATTTCAACTCATTTCACAACACATGACGAAGCATCTTCCTTGTTATAATGTGACAATGGCACTACTGAGCACAACAATTTGAGTCTGAATGTGCCACTGCAAGACAGAAAAAATCTGAAGAGGCAATTCCACCTAGAACTATATAGCAAATGCATAAGAAAAAGGAAGAAGAATGATTAAAGATGCATTAGCACAGTCTGAAAAACAATGCTCTCGACAAAAGAACCCTTGGTACCTCTGGTAAAAGGGGAACAGCACAAAGATTAGCTGAATTAGAGATAGAGAAGAAATTGAGTGATTCTGACTCTCTTTGAAATGCTTGAAATGTAAATGTCTCTGTTCAGACAAAGTCAATTTTAAAACAATCCAACTATAAAATAAATCATTTCTGAAAAGGTTTTTAAGTCTAGGAAAAAACCTTTTCCTAATTAACCAGCTCAAGTATTAAATGTGGCATGTGGAATAACCAAAAGCGTATTAAGTATGACCCAGATAGTTTTATTTCAACTACCCGGATACTTTTATTTCAAGTAAATTAACATACAACATATTGAACATCCCACACATGCTACTGCTTTCTTCTTCCCCTACAATGTGGTTGCTCTGAAACTTCAGAGGGCAGTTTGGTAACCCATGCTAAAATTGTTCATTACCTCAGCCTATCTCACAACACGTCACTTCTCCTGCAGCTTGTATCTTTGGTTTCAAGTCCTGACCAGAAAAAATTCCAACCACAAAAATTAGCAGCTAAAGAGAGACTGATTCCAGGTCACACCCCTAGCCATTAGTGTGACTTCAGAGAAAAGCAACTCTTTGGATCTTTTGTTTTGGTCTGGACGATGGTTTACAAAGTAGTGTTAGAGACTGCCCTGAGGAAAACGTAAGTAGAGCTGTATCTCATATTGGACACGTTAAACTCCCTATTATTTTTTTTTCCCCCAGTTCTCACGTCCACTATTTTCAAAAAATAAACACCACATTGAATCTCTTCTGCTAAACAGACTAAGCCATTTTCTGTATTGCAAAACTGTAGGAGAACCCATATCTGGCCTCATAAAAGGACCAGTCCTGTAACCTTTATTCATACGTTTGAAGGAGCTAGCCACAGCAAGACTTGTGTGCTGGTTCCTAACATACTTGGTAGCAGCCTTATTACTGTTTGGCAGCCTTCATTTCAGTCTCTGGACTTTCAGAAAGCAGTACGTTACTGGTTGCTGGACCAAGTTAACTATTTCTTCAAAATCAAATTACGAATTTTTAAAGATTTAAATTGTGAAAAGACACCTGTTTTAGTAACATATTTAATGAGTTTCTAAAAAGATCTAAAATATAGATAAAAACACAAATTTTAAATCTGGTTTGAGGTTTGCAAATTGCCCACATCAAGAAATCACTTGCTTTTGCACAGTGTGTGGACCATTTAGAATGGTACAAAGCACTTGTATACACAACAAGGGAATAATTCTATTTTAAAACAGAACAAAGTATTCTTTCAGCTTTTGTAAACATGAAAATCTTATTGCCACTCGACATCTGTACTGTACTTTGCACAAAGCCACACCGAGCTCTCCCCTCAGTACAGGGAATCATGGAATTGTCAGAGTTGGAAGGGACCTCTAGAGATCATCTAGTCCAACTCCCCTGCCAAAGCAGGATGCCTAGAGCATGTCACTCAGGACGGCATCCAAGCGGGTCTTGAAAGTCTTCAGAGAAGGGGACTCCACGATCTCCCTGGGCAGCCTGTTCCAGGGCTCTGGCACCCTCACCGTAAAGAAGTTTTTCCTCATATTTGAATGGAACTTCCTATGTTCCAGCTTGAGCCCGTTGCCCCTTG
>JAOQGH010000069.1:24367361-24513115 GCA_025769975.1 Gallinago jamesoni | reverse complement strand
GCCAAGTTAAGTTCTCCTTGGACTTTTGCCCTTCTAATTTTTCCATGGCATACCTTTGCTACACCTTGATATTGTTCGTAAGTAGCTGACCCCCTTTTCCAGAGACTGTAGACCTTCCTTTTCTCCCTGAGGTCCAGCCAAAGCTGTCTATTTAGCCAGGCTGGCCTTCTTCCCTGTTGGTTCATTTCACGGGACCTGGGGATGGCTTTATCCTGTGCTTTTGAGAGTTCCTCCTTGAAGTATGACCAGTCTTCCTGGGCACCTTTGCCCTTCAGGACTGTCTCTCAAGGGACACTTCTCAACCATTCTCCTAAACAGGCCAAAGACTGCCTTTACGGAAGTCTGGCTCTCTGTCTTGTTTCTGCAAGAATTGAAAACTCTATGGACACTCTGCCCAAGACGACCTTCAACCTTTACATCCCCCACGAGATCTTCTCTGTTAACAAGCAGCAGGTCTAGTAGGGCACTTTCCCTGATTGGCTTGCTCACCAGCTGTGTTAGGAGGTTGTCTTCCACACACTCTAGGAACCTCCAGGACTGTTCCCTCTCTGCTGTGTTGTACTTCCAGCAGATATCTGGGGAGTTGAAGTCCCCCACAAGAACAAGGGTGAGTGATTGTGAGAGCTGAATTGTGCAGATTCCCAACCCAGTTGATTAGTAAATTCTGCATCGTCTGCTTGTGTTTTCTACGGAATTAGCTTGCAAAAAGCGTGGGAGATTTCAGGAGTGATGAAACACCACAGCTATCCTGGTTCTGCTGCAATGTATGAATGCCTAGCACCCCGGCGTCTCTCACAGGGATGCACAGCCCAAAGGAGGCAATCTGAACTGATCAAGATATTCCTGAGGGAACTCTTCATTAAATCATAGCCATTTATAACATTAACTCATTACAAGAAATAATTACCATAGCAACCACTGCACACCATGCATTTGCTAACACGAATAAGTGTGTCTTCTTGTGGGAGGAAGTGGGAAGGAAGTAAGTCAAAACAAAAAGTTCTAGAGAGGTTCAGCATAGTCAGTCACAATTAGATTATGTTTTCCTGTATTTTCTTTTATTTTCACCAAAAGAATGTTTCCTAAATGAATGTTTCCTATACTGTTTCAAACAAGCAGCAAACATTTCACAAGGCTTTGTATCAAAGCTCTTTAGTGCTTTCACTTAAAATAGCATTTCACATACTCCAATCTCTCTCATTTCACTTAGGATGCAAAGGCAAGCAAGGCTGAAAGCTGAAGACTTGAGGAACCTGGCTTTGGTTTTTGGTTGAGGTTTGTTTGGTATTTTCTTTTCCTCTCCGTATTGGAACTCCTATGTAATTCCCATTTTAACCAAGACTCTCAAAAGGTATTTAGATGCCTGAATCCCTGTACCATAGAGGACCCAATCACAGAAAACAAGATGCAATTTCTCATGCACAAAAATGGAAACAGCACTGCCCTAAACTGCTTTAATGCAAACATTCTATAGACTGTCACATGCTTAGACGCTCAGAGCAGTGGAACCACACAACAGCATGACGAAGACTGATGCAGAACCAGGGCCAAGAGAATTGTACAGAAGACAAGAGTGGGGGAGTTCAGATGTAGACAAGCCATCTTCACCGATGTGAAAAACAGAAGTAGAGATAAACAGGTAATAGCTCGTTTACCGTCATCACCAAAGATTCCTTTATGTTGCTATGGAACTCACCAAGAGCTTTTTTTCTTACCTCCCAAGTCCCAAAACTGTTTCCACTGGCCAGGATTTCAAAGGTTGTGGGACCAACTGTGAAAGGACAAACTCTAATACTTTGTGAGATATGTAAAGTGTCCAAAGAAACCTAGCCAATTCTAAAAGCCAGTTAAGCATCCACCTGCTGTTGTTAATGCCTGGTTATCTCAGAATTGGTAACAAGACCCCAGGACTTGTGAGGATGGTGCTTATCATCTGCACAGAGGAGCAGAACTGCTCAACAGAAGGTTGTGCAGCCAGTTCTAGCACAGACTTATACTTGATGTTTATGAGGCTTGCCTAGGAAACGAACGTTAGCAAAATAACTTCAGAGGTTCTGGCCTCTAAAGGCTGGAAAAGCATATTTCATCAGGAAGTTTTATAATATCAATTACAGATTGCAAAGAGCAAAAGGTTCTGCCCCCTTTTGAGCTCCTCCCACTTTTCAAGCTTTCCCTTCCTTTCTTCAGAGAAAAATCACTATTATTTTGTTTTATAGGTTTGAAAAAAAGTAAAAAAAGTTAAACCCTTGGGGCTCGGAGACTTGCACTTGAAAGGACTCTGTAATGAACTGTTTCAGGGTAGTTAATCACTTTAATCGTGCTTCCTTTCCTCAATAAAAGTTTCCCTGTCTGTACTCTCCAAGTGCTCTCCAATCCTTCTCTAATACAATGCCCAGAGGGTTTGAGTGTGTTCCAGCACTGGGACATTGACCTGGGCAAAGGGCAAAATTCCCTTAACTCCTCTGGCTGATTTTCTTCCAAATGCATTTCAGGATTGCCACCATATTTTAACTGCAGCACTATGCAGAACAGGCTTTTGCTAACAATTACAACAGGATCTTATTTTATCACTTTTCAGTCATTAACCTTCCATTTTGTATCTGGGTTTTTCAGTTAGATTCCACAAATGGAATATTTTTTTTAAACTTTGGATGAAATCCTGGACTACTTCCATAGCTGTAACTTGCAATTTCGGAAAATAAGCTTGTGATAAAGAGACAGAAATATGGATTTGAGACCCACTCCAACAGTTTAGGGAAAGGGGAGAAAAGAAAAGGAGAAAACATCTTACAAGTTTTGATTCTTCTATCTCAGTGAGAAAGGCGACGAGATTCCTAGTTAGACGCTATGTGTACCCACCCAGATTTGATCATCAGTGTTTTTCTGTAATGGGAAGTAGTAGTGGGGGCTCATTGCTCTAGTTTGGCATTGTCCTGACCTCCCTGCTCTTAAGTGCTTGGTTTGTACACAATTATAAAGCATCAGCTTTCAAGCATTTATTGGTACTAATAGATGATTAACACTGTGTCTATTTGTAAGTCAATGATAATTTGAGGCGCTGCTATTTTGTGTTTCTTTTAAAACTCTGCCTGGCTTCAGTCCTATTTTGAATGTGACTTTTAGATTATTATCCCATTGGAAAAAGTGCTCAGTTCACACCATTGAAAAGAAGCCATTTCCCTCTAAACCTGTAAAGTAACTGTTCACATAGAAATAAACACTAAAATTTACGGCACTGTCTTATGCCTCCACAATCCCTTCCTCCCCCTGCTTTTGCTTCTTACTAACTACTAACAATAAATGTAAAAGTAATCCTAGTTTTCATTTGAAGCTATCTCAGCTTTAAAAGAACCTTCCAAAAATGATTGATGCTATGATTTAAACCCATAGGTAACCCCTGAAATCTGCTTTGAATAGCAACAAATGCCTAACAGTATCTTGAGCGCTTGCAGCAAAGAAATCTAATCTCTGAACTCCTAAAGGTCAAGATTTACTGCCTGGTAACATGGCTCAAGTGTAAATGCTCTGTAATGCTACACTAGGTGATTGCTTTGCTCTCTAGACAATGTCAATTTTGTCCAAGTAGCGGCAGATGTGTCTAGCATTAAGTCAGAATGGTGTCAAGGGCCCTTCTTGAACAGTACCACTTCTCACAGAAACTGGTCCTAAAGCCCTAGTCTATTAAGACCATACCCTAAAGACAGACATTTAAAACTTAAAGGAGGCTGGAGAATCAAGGTGCATTAGAGCTCTAATGTTTCACAGTCAGAAAGCCCAGAAGAAATTCTCTTGTGATACAAATGCATATCCTCAAATCACACAAGCCTTCCTAGCTTCTCCATAACCACTGCAGCTAAGGTAACTTACACCAGAAAAGGATTTGGTTCCAAATACACTTCTCCCCAAATTTCTTCCTCCTGAATTTCCTCAAAGGTGCTGCCATGGTCCCCTCCCACATAGGGTACCCTCGCATCCCCTGTTTCCTTTTACCTGAGCCATTTATGCTCATACCCATGACAGCTATGAAATCCCACCCTAAAACTGTGTTTCAAAACCATTCACCATTGTTCTGACCTCTCCAAGCTACAAAGACACATTAATCAAAGAGTTCATTAAATTAAATACTACCTATTCTATTATGATACATTCTGTGTCCAAGAATAAAAAGGTAGGAAAAGCACATCCCATTTGCAAATACATAGCTGTAATCAGCCTGCAGAGGATCCAGTGCCCTTTAGTTCTACTTCTGTAAAAGAAGCAGCACAAAATGGTTCCAAAAAGAACAGTGGAAGTTCCTCACACCCTTTCCCATTTCATACTGCCAACACTGGTAGCTGTGTCACAAAGCAGGGTGAACCCTGTTCCCAGCACAGCTTTTATACACCTGCTGATAGCCCTTCCCACGCTGGTGCTGCAGAGCAGAGAGTGACCAGCAAGATGCCCGGGCGGCCCATGTTATTTTTCATGTGTGCAGTGTAGAGTAGATTCATGGGGACGCTTAGTGCAGCTTGTGGGCACTGGCTGCTAAACCAAGGACAACATTTCCCAAAAGCCTGAATTTCAATGAAGACTATCATCAATCAAAGAGTATCAATGAAGTATCCTAGTTAAACGCCAGTCCTTGGGCCTGTAGTTACTTTCTATTTTTATTTTTCCCCAATGCTTACTGTATCAGAAGGATTAAACCAAGAGTTTCCATTTTCCGTACAGGTGCATTGCTTTTGTGGCAGTAGGTATAAAGTAGAATGCTAATAATAAGCACATTAAGCCTTTCTCTCTTTCCACTGCTTTCCAAAATCATAGAATCATAGAATGGTCCAGGCTGGAAGGGACCTCCAGAGGCCATCTAGTCCGACCCCCCCGCAGTCAGCAGGGACACCCCCAATTAGAGCAGGTTGCCCAGGGCCTCCTCGAGCCTCACCCTGAATGTCTCCAGGGATGGGGCCTCAACCACCTCCCTGGGCAACCTGTTCCAGTGCTCCATCATCCTCATTGTAAAGAACTTATTCCTAATCTCCAATCTAAATCTACCCTTTCCCAATTTAAAGCCATTGCCCCTCGTCCTGTCACTGCAGGCCTTTGTAAACAGGCTCTCCCCAGCTTTCCTGTAGCCCCCCTCAGGTACTGGAAGGCCACTATTAGGTCTCCCCGGAGCCTCCTCTTCTCCAGGCTGAACAACCCCAGCTCCCTCAGCCTGTCCTCGGAGCAGAGGGGCTCCAACTCCCTGATCATTTTAGGGGGTTGGAGCATCGTTTCTCTAAGGATTTATCTAGCACCCAACTTATTCTGCTGTACTAGAACCAGGTTTTATTGGTCACAAGGACTGCTAAAACCACTCCAATTTCTCAACAGCAGGAGACAGAGGTCCCTCTATCTCTTTCCTGAACATGTTCTAGGAATCATCAAGCACCAAGTCTCCAAGAAGAAAAAGAGTAACAAAAAAATGCAGAGTCAGTTTTGAGGTGGCAAAATAGAAAACCAAGATCAAAGTCAATTCCTTCATAAACTTTTTATGGAGGGCAGCAAACAGCCTTTTGAAAAAGCCCTTGCAGAATCAGACTCTGCTTATGTGCAGAAGTCATATTGGGGCAACTAACAAAAAAAAAAAAAAATCAATGTAAAATCTTAGTGCAAACAACAGAGTCTAAAATTAATTACATTGGCTGAGTTTCTGGCTTTAAATCATACGAGTGATTTCACCAGTGCTACTAGAGTAGGCATTCCTGCCAGACCTCACTGTGAGCTTACTCACCTATATCATTTGAAGTAATCCTTTTGAAGTCTTATTTATGGATGCGTGAAAAGCACGATGCCATGCAGCCCCATGCTGGGCATGCTGTCATTAAGCTCTGAATGGCAGCAAATGTAATTTAACTTCTCTGAACAGCATCATTTGGAATAGGCCCAGGAAAACCTAGTATAAAACTGATTTTTAGCAGCATCAGATATGTAAGTATTTACAGAGCTCTTTGTAAACACACTGCAATTAAAAACATTTAATAGAGAGCAAACCCACTTTACCATATGGCAAATCATCTTCAGTTAAGGCAAGAGAGCCTTAGTGTCTGACAAAGAGGGCAAGGGAGACAGACTGTAAATTCCAAAGACCTGACAGAGAAGGGGCCCCCAAAATAGCTTATCTAGCTTAGAATTACAACAATGACATAGAAAAAGTAGCCCCAGGCCTCAAATCTTTGCCATGGGATACAGAGACACCTGTAAAAATCCCTGCATAGGACCAACATATCTTACATGAAAAATAATTGCTTCAAGCAGCAGGAAGTATGAGGAGCAGCTTTATCCTGGAACATCACAGCGTGTTAGTGCTGTCAAGAACTGCATCAGGAGATTAATCTCCATCTATGCAAGGCTTTCTCTCGAGTTAAAATTTCACATGCTAAGTCAGTATGGAGGGGAAATGCTAACAGTGGGGTGGAAAATATAGCTGATCCCTGCAGCAGAACTCTTGGAATCCTCCTTCAGGATCCATTTGATACAAGGTGAAGAAAAGAGGACTCGGCAGATTTAACAGAACTCTTGAAATTGCCTGGAAACACATATTTTTCAAAAAAAAAGCAATATTTCATTTTTTTTTTCCACAGACAGAAATGTGATATGGTGGCTTAAAGAAAATAAATATTTATATTCTTTGGTTACCATGTTGTTTGCTGTGTCCAGCCTCCAAAGCCCCTCCAAGTGACCCTGACTTTTCAAATTCGGCCTCAGAAGCTAAACACAGAAGAGGTTCTCAGGGAATGCGAAATTCAGGAACTCCCTGAAAATTGCTAGCGAGCAAATCCATCAGAATGGCAGTAATCCTATGTCCTTCCTTCCCACAATACAGGGCAGCTCGTGAACCAGGGTAACTGCACCTCCAGCTGCCCAGCGCTGGAGCAGCTCTCCCTCTGTGCAGCGGGAAGCAAAACTGCTGCAGAGGAAGGTACCAGCAAGAGTAACAGATGATACAGTCAAGCTCTGCAGCTCCCTGCGGCAAAAATTCAGATGATGACCTCAGTAAGAGTCAAGAATGGGCTGACAATGCAGATGGGGAAAGTACTGTAAAATACAACAGAAAGAACACCACCAGTCTCCATGGCACAGGCAGGTCGTAAGCCAACGAGGGAAGAAGCTGCCCCACTTCATGCAAACATTGGCCCACTATTATGGAATTTGTGTTGGCAGAGAAGCACGTCTGAACATGCTCTGAGCGAGGCTTGGCACAGCAAAGAAAATACCTCCAAAAGCCTAGCTTAGAATCGGCAGTGATCCTGGTGACCAGAGGTGCCTGTACAGAGTCCATTTTTAACAGGACCTTTACAGGATGTCAGATGCTGGAGTTGTCAAATGGCTCAAAACCACCCGAGTAGCCTTCAGCGAGTCAAACGCTTTCATAGCGGGTCAAAGTTGAGTGACATTTTTAAGCTTCAATTTGTCCCAAGTGAACCAATACATAAAACTAATGAGATAATAAATTTTTCCTCCAGTTAATGTGCTAGGTGGAAGATGGAGAGCAGGGAGAGGTAGGCTGCCCAAACTCCTGTACTTGATTAAACTAATTTAATCTGCAACAAAGAATAAGACCCATAAAAGCAGAGACGTTATTCACTGGGATATGATATTCACACAGAGGATGGCCTCAGCTGCTCTGCCTGCCCAGGATTCAGACTGATCTAGCCCTAGTTACAGAAAGAAACAAAACATGAGGTTGTTTAACAAGAAAGCCACGTGGGTTTACAATTGAAATTTTAATTAAGGTTCAGTACAATAACAAGCTCCTATAACCCAAGAACTGAATTTTTCTCAATATATCATCTTTTTAAAACAAGAAGGATGGTCTAGCAACACCTGTAACTGAAGTCTGACAAGTTACACTTATATACATCGACTAAACTGCTACTCCTACAACTACAGCAAATATAAAACATAGAAAGCATCATCCTGCATTAAAGCAACATGATCTTTTATCTTATCTCTATTAGCAGACACCACACAGCAACAGGAAGATTGAAGAAACAGCAGGGAGATATGAGAGAAACACATTCAGAGAGCAATACTACAGTTACTGTATTAGTCATAGTCATCACATATACTGAAACATGAGACTATCTCTCTGCTAAAATTCTTTGGGTTTTTATTTTTTTAATCATTACAACTCTTATTTGATATTAACCTGATGGACATTTTCCTGACAAAGTATTGTTTTGATTACATATACATGCACACAGCCCCCAATCTACCAAAATTAAACATATGCACATTCAATTACTTATTTTGAAAATGTTTTTATAAAAAACCCCATACCTTATCTTAGTATAAAAATAGCTACTTGTAAACTAACTGCTTATTTAAAAATTCAAGTTTGCTATATTAGCGAACAGTTGTGAAAATCAAAATTATATATATTTAGATTTTTCTGTAAACTAAATTCCTTCTTCCTTTTCCTTGAATTTGAGAGTTGATGATAAAAATGTCAAATGTATATGGACTCAAAACTGGAGAGCAGGAATATTATTTAATCTGTACTTAGGAGTGTTGCTACAGTAAGCAATGAGTTGGACTAGATGATCTGAAAGGCCTCTTTCAACCCAGGCAATTCTATGATTCTAAGCCCAAATCTTGTCACATTTGTGACAAGGCTGTACTGTTGCTGCTGCAAGACAGGCACACGCAGACTTTCAATGATCCATCTGCCTTGCACCTCAGCTTGGGAACTCAACAGCCCCTAGAAACCTGGAGAGTTCAGGTCGGGACTTACTTTACCTGCTTAGGGGTTCGTCTAGTCTGATTAGTGATGGGATAGAATAAATCTTAAAAGTGGTATAATTCTGTTGTTATTCATATGGTACCTGGGGAGAATGCTGAGTTTGTGGGTTCACTGTGACTTTAGACATGCAAGATTAATATATGATGAACAAATTCCATGTTTGTTTGACATTTAATCCAATTTCCTCAAATACTCCAGCATAGGCTCATGCCCGTTAATGTGGAAACAGGCACATTTACTCACTTCAACATCTTTTTTCACAATTTTTCCTTATGGACAGCCAAGGTAACGAGTCACAAGGAAGCTGGAATTTCCAACCAGCCCGACCCGAATACTTAGACCTGTAAGTCTGACCATGAGAATTGCTTTTCTGACCCCCCTTCAGCAGATTTATAAATCCCTCTACGTTTCTTATATTTCCTTACAAATTTCTTATTTACTTTCCATGGTTCAAGACTGAAAGAGCATTGTGCAGCATTTTCTTTATCTGCTTCTTCTTCTTTCCCTGTTAATTAATACTGATTTGAATTTCCTTCCACAGCAAGGTTCGTGTGCCTCAAATTCATAACAAAGATAGGAAGAGAAGTCCACTACCTGGCATGCAACCTCAGAGCACGGGAAACCAGAACATTCCCAGATTCATTCATGAATTCTAGTAAATTGGATATAGCAAGATTCTCAATATCTAAGCACCAGCATTTGCATTTCAGCTCCTCCTTTTTGTTTAAAAAAACCACAGAATTTTCCTGGTTCAGTAGCGGGGTGGTTGTCTGAGAATGACACTGAAGAGCACAAGGGTCTTCATCTTTTAGCAATGTGGGCAAAGTACTTAGACAAAGTTAAGGCAGTAAGAGCTTCCGGGGATACAGCTAGAATATATATACTGCTAGTTGATGAATTACATTTATTAGCCTTCACTTCCTCCATCACCCAACACATACGATTTCACATTCTTCACATTGACCCAAATCTTACCTTAAACATACCTGATAATGCTTAAATTCTTACATTGCCCACCTGCAAATCATTTATTTGCTTTGTGCTGTGCACCACTGGCTATTAAGGATTGAAAGGCGACCAACCAATTTCTCTTATATCCTTTGGATTTGAAGCACAAAAGTGTTATAACTCCCAGCATGTGATCACAACTGAAATGAGCTAGTCCTTAATTAAACAGAGGTTGAAGCTCATTGTTTAATTAAACAGATGTAAGTGCCTAATCATTCAACTATTCCAAGCATAGATTGTGTATCATTTAATCTCACCACCCACACGATGAAGGCACAGCTCTAAGACTTTGCTGCAATCAAACTATTTCAAATAACCCAACCTATGCTTTTAATAGAATGTTTTTTCTGATGACTGAATAAGTAGGTAGGAGAAGAGTGAACATGAATTTATTAAGAGAGCCATTTCCAGCAAAGCCTGTGTGAAATGAGAACTGCAGTATGGAGCAGGAAATGGCCTCGCAGCAAACCCACACCTCTTGCTTTTTCTGACATACAGAGGCCACACTAGGAAAGGCTTCATAGCACCGTGTTTGCCTTTCAAACACGGATGTGTAGGATATGTGTAGTATACTGAGTAATGTGTAGGATACCGAGTAGATCCTTGTTTGGGCAAAGAGAGTATGTTTTATTTAGACCGCTTTAAGAAACTTGGAGCTGTATGTTCAAACCTACAGTCAAAAATTCAAAGATCTATGAGATGAACCTACTTTCAATGCCAGACAGACTCTTTCTTAGATGTTCAAAGCAAGATGCCTGACATCAGAGGAGGCAAATACTCTTTCTGTGTAGCAATCATAAGATAAACTCTTTTGCTCCAGAAAGCAGCTATCTGAAAGGATTTTGCTGCTGAAAGGGAAAATAAAGACTGATTGGTTAGGCAGTCAGCTTCTTACCCACCCAAGCAGATCCAATTGTTTATGAGAGGGGCAGAGGGAAAGACACTGACAGATTTCTCCAGATTCCTCAAGCCACCTGGGAAAAACAATGGATCCCATTGTTTGGATCCCAGAATGGCTTGAAAAACGTGGACACAGAGTCTGAATTAGAATATTTAGCAGTGAAAGGTACTTACAACACGGGCAGAGAACTTGTAGATGCACTTCCATGTTTGATAGTCACTACAAAAGGATCTTGTCGACTTTCTGTCTCCAGCCACTTGTTTCCATTCCTTGTGCCAGTGGCCACTGTTCTCTTAGACTGCACTACAGCATACACTGAAGGTGGCAGTGACAGAGAGAGTAGCCCCTTGTCTCCCTCATCCAGCTATGTCAATGTTAAACCTGTGTTGCCAACTGATATCCCAGCACAAGAGCATTTGTAACCTTGCATCAGAAGGAAGTCTGGCTGAAAACAGCTCCCTCACCCAAAAATAAAGTTCCCTGGCCTTGTCTGCAGAAATGCCTATACCAGTAAAGCACAGGGAAATGGTGAAGACGAGGAGCATGTTGAGGATTGGTTTGGTTTCTTGTTTTTGGAAGATACATCCATGCAGACTTAAGAATGCACATCAAATTATGGACTCCGTTTTGTCCATTCCACTGCTTGTAAGCTGCAGCTACACAATTAAAAATATTATTTCAAACAACCATTAATTTAAAGTGATTTAAAAGAAAAGTGAACAGTCAAGGTAATTTCTGCAATGTGGTTCAGAGGACAGAGGAGATTGCAGTCTCACTATAGCAGGAACGAGAGACAAGAGTAGGAGAACAAGAACTTCTCAGATAGCTTTACCAGAGGCTTCATAATGCAGAATTGCCTAGATCTACCACAGACTAACACCCTGACTTGAAGACTCAGCTACCTGCAGCCAGAGAGTTTGTTAAGTTTTTAAAGTGCGAGAAACACATGGAGCGTTTTCTGTTTTCTTACAGGGGAGGTTGGATCATGCCTTTTCAAGGGAATAGAAGTCACTCACTTAGCAAGTATCAAGCAGTAGCCTAAGGTACAGCCTGGTAGTGCTTAGACAATCCAGTAGGGAGCAAAGCACACAATCCTACATAGAAGAGAATGTGCAAGGGTTAGGAAGGAGTGGGTCCTTTATGCTCTTATTGCCCAGCTGAGCAGTCCAGGCTTTAGCCCTTACAAATGTCTACAAATTGTCTGAACTCTTACAGATACCCAGCTATGAAGCTGATTACTGAAAAACCACAAGACACATTTGCAGCAATTAGTTTTCTGAAACCACACATCAGGTGGGAAATAAAAACTTGGGAAATGTTACAAGGGTAGAGCAAAGGCATTTGGAAATGAATTGTTCTAGCTCAGCTCTTCTGTTCCTCATGACAGCAAGGTTACACCTGCTTGCGTGAGTCTTTCCACAACAATACAAATTATTTTTAATATGTTTCAAAGTAAATACCATCATGCAATCATATTGCTTTTTCCCCACGTGTATAGCCATCATAGGGAAAAAAAAAAAAGGTGTCAGTTAATAATTATTCTGCTATGATAAATTTAGAGTGGTTTTGTTGGGTTTTTTGCAAACCCTAAAGTAAAAAGAAAACCAGAAATTGAAACGTCGCATCAGCCACTGATAACAAATTGCCTTGTGCCGCCAGTAATATTATCAACTGACAGGATTCCCGTTGTGAAACTTGACGATCAGCAGCATCGCAAAGGAACACGGAACATCCAGTGAACTTTCCACAAAGACAGTTTGCTTCCCATAGATCTCCATACATAACCTTTACTGGTCTCAGTAGGATCATTACATCCATTAGACTGTGGACTCAGCACTGCTTTAGCTCTTAAGTTAATACAACTGAGACTCTTTTTTTTACTTTCCTATTGGGAAGTAGCATGTGCAATTTTAGTGATTTCTTAGATCATTCCATAAGTAAATCAAATATTCTTTCAAGCCTAGTTATCAAAATTGTGTCCTTTGATACTACATTCTCCATCAAACTGCAGTAATCCAGATCAACACATTTTAAACCTCCACTATCTCTCCTAATATCATTCTAGCAGATAGAGTAATTAAATTTGTACTTTTTTTTAAGTCCTACTCAATAAATCTGAATAAATTAACAACGCATTACTAAGGCTGCTACATTAAATTTGCATAGTGCATTTAATGAATATGCAACTGCAAGTGAAAAGGTCTGCTACTGTGAACCTTCCACATTAGCATAACTACTTCCAGCATGTTTCTTAAATAATGCACTCATTTGCACATCACTGACTTGGCTAATTCTGACTTCAGTCAGGGTAGCCTTGTAATTAAGACTCTTGCTTTAATTTTTAATGAAGTTTATGTTACATCAATCCTGACAGTAATGAGGGGACATGGAAACAAAAAGGCTGCTAATAATTAAATTCACAAACCAGTTTGAGGGATAATAATTCCTGAGGAGAAATTACATGACTAATTATTAATTAAATATTCATACTATTGCAGGGCCATCTCCCTTAACTGCTCCTTCTTGTTGGTAATAATGCTGAGACGTGGATGCCTTCCTGCAACCATTCTGATTTTAAGGTCTTTGGTTAATTTTAGTGCACCATTAATCAATATGACACAAAAAATAAAATTGCTTTAATTGGTATCATTTTATTGTTTCTAAATATTACTACAGTTGGTTTAGTTGTGTAGAATTAATCTAGTTAGTCGGTGCCTATTTTATGGGAACATAAATCCAGTTTATATCCATAAACTTCTAATGGCAGGACAACTTGACCTTTTTTTGTAACATTACTGTTTACAGATAATTACACCAACTCTTTAAAAGGTTGTTTAATAGCTTTGCATTCATCATAGTAAAATGAAAAACATGCAATATTATTTAACTCCAGACTATTCTAAAAAGGTCTCCAAGACCCTAATTTACCCCTGCTGAAAAGTAAGCAATATTAATTTGTGTGTTTTTAAGAAATCCATGAGAGCTTTTCCTCAAATGCATATAAACAGATTGAAAGTATTTGTGTATGAATCTCCATTCATCTTTTACACAATTTAGATTACATATATAACAAAAATAACAGCACTGCAATGACACCTTTCACAGAAAGAAAGATGTCAGTGTGTGGCTTTCTCTATGACACAGGTCTTTGAAATGATAGTTTTCCAATCTCTCGTACACACACACACAAATACCATAAATTCACAGAGGAATTAGCTTGATTAATCCTCATTTATGTCGACATTTGTATCAGCCACTATTCTGCCTGCTGAAAGTATCATAATAAACCTTTAGAATTATGTGTCTATTAAAAGAAGTCCAGTTTGTGGGAAGTTTAGCAAAAAGAAAAATTATTTAAATGAAGCTTATTAGTCACCAAACTCAGTTGCACTATGAATTTGTTTTAAAATTTATGTTAGTGCTTTAAAGAGAGAACATTTTGCATAGCATAAAATTGATTCTCAAATTATTAAAAAGACATAATGCATGTCCTTTTATCCTGAAGGGGCATTTGGAAATTCTAAACCAGGGCAAACATTTCATTTTTCTAATAATTCAAACCAGTTGATTCATCAAAGTGAAACAAGTCCATCACCATACATGGGGCAATGATTCCCTTTAGCTAGTGCTTGTCACATTACTACAATCTGACAGGTTTGTAGGGCATTATTACTAGGTCTGATTTGTACCACTCTATCCCTTTTACTAAATCTTAAAAATCTTTTTAACTTTTCTTTTTTCTCTACTCTCTTAAACTAACACCTGAAGGCAATTTAAATATACCACTCTATAATGAAATACCACTTTCATTCTCTCTAGAATTAAGATGTCGTTATCAGCCATCTGTTCCCAGCCCTGCTCTCTGTTTCTTCCATCAAAGAAATAATTCCAGGCATGAAACACCTCATTGGAGCAACAATCACCTGAAACCGCCAGAGTACTCAATACAAGGGTGGGCATGGCTTGCAGGAGGAACAGCAATTGAAGAAACTTTTTCAGATAACTTGGTGTCACTGTATGCAGCAGGTGAGGAGACATCCTTCCTTCTCTTTCTTCCCTCCTCCCAGTTTCTAGAAGCAGTATCTCTACATTGCTCTGCTTGCGGTCCCTAAATTACAGTCTCTGGTGTACAGGACAGAAGGCATCAGAAGGGTTCTCAGGTTAAGGACCAAAGATATAGGGCCCATACTGAAGCATCTCAATGAAGTTCAGTGGATGCCAAACTGGGATTTGATGCTAGCAGTCAGAAAAGCACAACTCCAGCTGCGCTACTCTGAACATCACCCTCACTTTTACACACACACAAGCTGTAGCAACAGCGCACAGGCTTTGATTCTAAAGCACATTTCCACAAGCTATGCAGGGCTCATTCTGATCAGGATTTCAAAAGGGTGTAGGGAGGTGTGAAGGAGGAGATGGGAAGAGAAAGGAGAGGGAGAGGTGGGAAATGCAGGATGTTATTGCAGCATCCATAGGTGACTATGTAAGTGGGACTCTTCCCTCAAACATTAGCCACCAGGTAGCACATGACCAGAGGGGTTAGGCCTCCAAGGTTTTGAACAGGAATTTTTCAGGCAGGTGCATGACTGCATATATTGTGTGAGCATAAACAGCAAAATCAGATACACCTGACTTACAAAATGCATCAGACCTATTTGTCTACTTCGATGATCCTTACTGAGGCAGTAAGGCACGTTACGTCCCCCTCCACAGAAGGTATAACAGAGGGCACGGATTAAGCAACGCTTGAATGGTGGATCCGATGCAGCGGACACACCAGACCTATGCGTACCTGCTAGATGTCCAGTCTGGGACATTGCAGAACTCTGATTTATACTGTTATTCCTGATGGCTATAAAGACATCTTGAAATATTCCATAAGTTCTACCAGCATAAGATTTCCAGGAAAGAAAACAGAGTTTGTCTGGGAAAACCTGCCTAAAGAGCAGCCCTATTAAATAATGCCTACTAGATTAAACTAAAACCAAGCTTACATGAAGGTTAAGTTAACTTCTTGTTTTCTCTCAGATTTTACCCATATTTTCACATCCCCTGCTCTGCAAGTTATGCTGCTGTACCAGACTGTCAGTTTCCATTCACCACCTCCCTGTACCCCCGTATTACAGCTGATGCTGCCTACCTTATGGTTATTTTCAGTTCGGGAAATTTCCTGACAAGCTTTTTGGCTACTCATTTAATTATTCCCAGTCCCCATTTTTCTATAAAATTACTGACAATAGATAGCATCACTGCTGGATTTTACTTGTCTTTAAATGAAACATCATTTAAAAAAAAAAAAAGTTAATGGAATATTAGAAACTACCCCAAAGTCTAAAGTTATGATAAAGAAGAGATGAGTGCATGCAGCCATTGTATTAAAAAGGGTGAATCTGGGAATTATAGATCAGTGTGCCTTGTTTTACTCCTTAAAAAATATAGCAACAGATAAGCACCAGAAGATAACTAAGTAATAGTATTAGTAATACTAATTTGACCTGATTTGCTTTTCACAAATCTAGCATCCTTCTGCAACAGGATAATCAGTCCTGCAGGTAGAAGAAAGGCAGCAGAGGTCTTAAGTCTCGACTTAGGTAAGATCCATCATCTCTTACAGCATTCTCATCAGTGAAATAGAAAAAATATCCATAAGTGTGTGAACTCAAAAATGGATAGCAAACCACCCTAGAAAGCAATGTCTAGCATTCCAGTGGAAAGTGGTCAGATTGTATTCTGCATGGTTCAATCCTGTATTAGTATTTATTAGTACTTTTACTACTGACCTGAAGGACAGAAGACAGTATCAGTATGCCTGACCTATTGCAAGGTGGGAAGGATTATGAATATTCTCAAGAACAGAATTCAAAGATGTAGACTAAATGGAGATAAAGCCTAGAGGAAAACTATCAGAGAGAACATAACATTAGAGCAAGCAATTCCCATTAGGGAAAGCTGGAAAAACTGGGGTGGTGTTTGTCCCATAGAAGACATTTCTGATAGGGGAGAAATAAAGGCTACTACTAAGGAAATTATTTTTCCCCACATCCACGATGATGGTAAGAAGAACAAGTAGTAATGTACTTCAGTAGGAAAGTTGGAATATATTGTGGCATCTTAATTATCTAGGTTTAAGAACAGCATAGACAAAAATCAGTCAGGAAGGGCTTCTGTTTTGCCGATCCAGACACAGAAGACAAGACAGACTACATGACAAACTCTCAGGGTTATTCCAGTCCTGATTCTAGAAAGAATTCAATTTTATGCAAAAGCTAGGGTTGTGTTTGTACCTGTGCATTACATGTACAAAGGAATCAGTACGACTAAATAACTGTTAGTGGAAACTTGAGGTCAGTTTTGGGGATTCAGAGGAATTACAATATTTGAATGAGACTTTCAGCTCTTTAAGAAGATAAAATTATAGGTGCTGAGTAGAAGGTCATCCCCATTAGATATGGAAGTGAAAAGAATGTGAAGTGAATTGGAATCGAAGGAAGGGACTGAAATGGGCTAGGAAGGAAACACTTCCTCGTGAACAGGACACAAAGAGGGCTGAGGATTGCTTGGGTTCTTCACTCCTTCTCCTCCTTCAGTTGAAGAGAAAGCTCCCATCTTGCATTCCTGAAGCTCAGGTGTAGGCTCCCATGGCTCAGTCCTCCCTGTGACAGAAAGCACTACTGCACAGGCACAGAGATGTATCTTTAAACCCAGTCCTGAATGACACACTGTAGCTGAGGTTTCCAAGCCCTGCATCTGGCTTCTTTGCTGAGTTTGCCAACAGAAACAGTGACTGAGTCGGTATGGTTGAGATCTACCAGCACTTTTCCCCCCTCTAACACTCTCCCAACCCCCTGAGTCATAAGAACACAACCTTTCTGCATTATTTAACTGGAAAAGATTTGAGCCACATCTGAAAAGCCCTGAGTCAATTAATCTAAGCTACATTTCCTAACAATGCTTAATTTAATTACTGTACTGTAGTCTGTCATGGTAAAAGCACTACAAGCTAAACCCAATTGCTTGGCACTAGAATGCAAAGTATGTAACAAATATAGTTGGGTCCAGAGGAAGCTTTGAATCTACAGTTTGAGTTTGGAATTGCAACTATTCAAACTCTAGTAAAGGGGGGAAAAACTGCCGTTTCTACTTTGGGACTACTGTAGAAATTTCAAAGTATGTGCTCATTCCTAGCAGGAACAAAATGCATGTGTTCTCAAATATTCTTGTGATTTTTTTCTTTTTAACCAGGTTTGGCTCAAAGTGGTTTGCTTAATTAATGTAAAAAGGAATATTTCAACGGACATTTCATTCTCCAGCTTATGTTTTGTTTACATGAAAGGAAATATTTTTAAATAAGAAAATTTAAATATTCCATTTTGACAAGGTTTGGAGTTTTGTTTATTTTTTAATTAAAGATCTTTTCTCCCAAGCATGCCTTCATCAAAAAGAACACACTTTCAAGAAAACATTTCCGCAAAAAATATCTTCCAACACATTGAACTTTTACCAGAAATTTTCTAGTACCCTGCAGTAAGATTAGTAATACTTTATTCTGCACACAAAAAAAAAATTACTGTAACTGAAATATATTCTTAACTTCATAATGAATTAATTCTTAGGTGTGGAGCCATGATGAGTGCTTCCCATGTGAGAAGATACTGACCTGATCCTATGTGAAAGCAACAGCAAAAAATCAAGACAGCAGATATGATCCTCTAAAAACTCTTTGGCAAGTGAGTAATTGTTTTCTATTTGTTTTAAACAACAATTCAATAAGAATGATAAGCTGAAAATATTTTAGCAGGATGTTTTTTAATTTGGAAGATGGTGTCTAACCAGCTGTTTCTATGCACAAATCAGCATAGCTTTCATAAAAGGCAGAAAATATAGATGCCTACTAGCATCAAAGCGCACAACTGGAGTGTTAACTGTATGAACTGCAGAGTGACAGAGTAGGATAATCATGTTACTGTCAATCTGATGAAAGAAATGACACAAGGTACAGAAAATAAGATTCCAAACAACACCGCTCAGCTACAATCACCTCAGCAATCAGTCCCTCCAAACACCACCCTTCCACAAAATAATTCCATGTAAAAGAACTTCTTTATATGTTCATTTTTCAGCAGCTGCCATGTCAGTTAAGTAATCATATTAGCATTCAATCCTGCAGCCTGTCAGTACTTCCTAGAGTAACAGCATGGGGCACTTTGCTAACCATCAGCAGCTACAGCATTTGGGCCAATCTGGAAGCCAGGGCTGCAACTCAGTGAGCCCGAGTGCCTGGAACAAGAAATCCATTTTAATCTGAGGGACGCCTAATGCACTTCCCTTCTAAAGTATCTCAACTTTGATAGTGCCATAAAAAGCATAAGAGGATGCAAGGGAACAATCATACTTGAGAACTTGTCCGTGGCTTTTTTAGGAATGTACAGACTCAAATTTAACATGCATGAAATAACCTGAAATATCATTTCACAGCTAACAGATTAGCATAACCTATCAATTCCTAATTCCGTGCAATACTGCAATGCCTAAATATTGCTTCATTATCCTGGACACACCTGCAAAAACCTACAGAGTTCAGACTGAGCATGCTGCCCAGTTTGTTTAGGTTTTTTAATACAGGTGAGTAATTACTGAGATACTTGGACTGCTCTATCAATTCACACTGATTAATCAACCTCTTATCTATATGAAGAATACTTAAGCCACCCAGTAAAACGAAAAATTTTAGGCGAAAATCCCTGTGGTGATATTCCTCCACTACTCAGCAGAAGTTGGGTGCACTCAATATTGGCACATAGGCTTAATACAAGACTCAAGTTAACCCTCTATTCAGCTTTTAATTGGGAGTCAAGTGAGATAATATTGCTGAAGCTTTGCTGGACCTTCATTTAGCAGTACTGAGTAAGCCTTATCAAAAATAGTTTCCTCCATATCAGTTTCTCAGCCATAAGCAACAGGCAACACAAAGAGACTCTAACAACGAAGGACAGCACTGACCACATCCCCAGATCCCAGACGTGCTGGGTTTGGCTGGGGTAATTTTCTTCATAGCAGCCCATAAGGTGCTGTTTTGGATTTGTGACCAGAACAGTGTTGGTAACACACCTATGTTTTAGTGCTTACACAGTATCAAGGCTTTCTCTGTTTCCCACTCTGCCCCCACAGTGAGTGGGCTAGGGGTGGGCAAGAGGCTGGGAGGGGGCACAGCCAGGACAGCTGGCCCCAGATGACCGAAGGGATACTCTGTACTGTACAGCATCACGCTCAGCAACAAAAGCTCGGGGAAAGGAGGAGTCAGGGGTGACAGCACCTCTCTTCCCGGGTAACTGTTACGTGTGATGGAGCGCTGCTTTCCTGGAAACAGCTAAACACCTGCCTGCCAAAGGGAAGTAGGGAATGAATTCCTTATTTTGCTTTGCTTGCATGCACATGCTCGCTTTACCCGTTAAGCTGCCTTTACTGACAGCCCACAGGTTTTCTCATTTTTGCCCTTCTGATTCTCTCCCTGGCCCTGCTGGTGGGAGGCAGACAGTGAGCAGCTCCGGGGTGCCTAACAAGCCTCCATTTAGCCTGTCCAGTTTGGCTAGCTGTGCAGCATAGAGGTAGTTGATGGAGCTTTTGAGTCTGCATTTACAAGAACTACAGTCCATCCCTCCATGCAAAACTGTGAAGATTTTTAGCCTGAAATGCACCAGATGACACTGCCCATTCCTCCCACTTACTAAGAGTGGCATCCCAACCTCACAGCGATTCACTTTCTCACTGTACAAAACAGCATGGAAAGCACGGTATGTCCCAAACTCCTCTCCTGCCAGGATTTGAGTCCTTTGTAAGAATAAATTAATACTCTCTGACAGCATAGTCTTCTCTGCTCACCTCAGACTCTGGTAACGTTGAATTTCAGAAGCTTTCTACAATCTTAAGGAGAACAAGTAATAACTTCCCAGCATTTTATAACCACCATTTCCAATAGCTCCACACACAGTGGTGCCAAAGTCCTAGCTGGTTGTTCAATTTATCTTATATAGAGAATTTCCCCATATAGGGAAACTTTGATTATCCAAGCTTAAGTGGGGAGTTACTGCAAATGTCCTACGGAGAAACTTGCTGACACCTGACCCCGTTTGCTTCTGTAAAGCCCAAAAATTTCATTACTTTTTGTTCTCAAAACAAAAACTGAAGAAATATATTCCCAAATGGTGACAAGGTTGAGCAGACACGTGCCAGTGCCAGTGCTTATGCACCAATATCTAATACTCAGTCTCATCTACAATGAGCCATTCAAAAGCAGGTTATCAAAGGTGCTTTTGATGAACTAGAGAAAAAAAAGAAAATCAGAGTTACTGTAAAGTCATCCTGAATTCTCAGTGGAGCCACGAAGGATTAAAATGACACTTTTAAATCTCTTTAAGGCTGAATTCAAATATAAAGGTAATTCTGCAAATTACTAAGTGCAACACGCATCTGACTAAACTACAGAAGGAGCTCAAATGCCCAAATACCTCATCAGAACCCAGAAGGTGCCCCAGGAACACCTGCTATTTCATACAAGGAGATCCACTCTGAAGAGAGGCACAAGTGGCTTAGCCCTGCATAGAATTAGTTGCCTATTGAACTGAAGTCTCACGAAGGCAAAGTGATTTGCAACTCTGACTCCACGTTTGGTTCATCCTACTTCCTCTGAAACCACAGAAAGCATGATACAAGCCAAACAAGCTGTTCCAGCTATATTCTGGGCCGCAGATGGAAAAATTAGATTTAGATGTTGTACTACTCTGTAGGAAATATTTGTTCTTCTTGATATTAGGTCTGGGCCAAAGCCAAGCCATGCTTCTCCGTAGCAACACTCCACTTTTAAGAAGATAGTTACATGGGAAATACAGGACTGAATGACAGACAGATGCATCACTGCTTAGGCCACTTGAGGAGAGGCTCAAAGGCATCTTCCAGAAAACTACTGAGCTGCTCAAGTTCAGCACAGTACCTGCTCTGAGGCCTAAGAAATGGCATCTCTTTCCCTCCGCTGGCAACCAGCGGGTGTGAACAATTCCCAATATATCAGGGAACTGGACTGTAGGCAAAATATTGAATTTGTCCCATTTTCACTCCAGCTTTAATCATAGCTCACAATCTGTACAATCATGAGGAGTATTACTGATGAGGAAAGACTAGACAAATTTGTTTGTTCAACATGTAAGAATTAATTTTTAAAATTAAAAATATCAGACAGAACTAGAAACAACAATGGTTGTTTTGGGGCGTTGGTTTGTTGTTTGGCAGATTTTGTTGTTGGGGTTTTTTTTCCCCTGGAAAATTAAGATTTTATTGAAAAAGGATGAGAAAATTGCCAGCTTCGGGCTAAAAAATATTTGACCAAAGCTTACTAAAGGTTGAGTTTCAAGCTTTAAAAAAAAAAAAAAAGCAACGTAAGAAATACACACCATATAGCATATAGTTGAAAACCTACATTTCTGATGATAAAAACAGTAATGAACCATCAGCTTTTTTTTTCTCCACCTAAGTTTTCAAGCTCTGGCATTTACTTGGATTGAACTAGGAATGGAGGATATTTGTTATCCATTTATTGAGGATTTTCTCTGTACCAGTGCTGTACTGATTATCCACTCTCTGTATCACATTAGGAGACATTTGTAGAAAGCAGGGAGACTGGTTATTTTATTGGCAAGGCAAACTGGAGGAATCAAGGCTTTGTGTATTCCATAAAGGTAGCTGATAAATTGGTAAGGGAGTAAAAGTTAAAGAATGTTGCTCACTATTTCAGATTGCCTGTGTCATTTCTGCTAATGACTAACCCCACAGCACTTTGTTGTCAGGATTCAGTAAGCAAACACTGAAAATCTGGGCCACTTTGACAGGATGTTTTAATTATTCTGCTTTTTTTTTTTTTTTTAAGATCAGGTGAAGACAAGACTCCATCAACTGTTAAGTTGAAACACCTAGTGACAATGAATGCATATTTACTCACATAGTCTCTTGCCATTGTTGAAAACCTGCTATTTCAATGAGCCTTCCTGCTATTCAATCTATTTCCAAAAAAAGGAACAAACAGAAGATCCTAAGGTCAAGTGCAATGAGACGTCTAAATCCACACAAGGAACTCCCGCTTTCCAATGGGACCTACATTAATACAGAAACCTGTTTGTAGCCTGCAAGATGCAGATACTAACAAATATGTTATTTTATAAATATAGTTTGATTTTTACTTTTTCCATCAGTAAACCAGAATTTTCATCATCTCTTTCATGATCTTTGAGTTTTGTTTTTTATAATTACACTAAAAAAAGCAATAATGGGAATTTCTTTTACCCTTCAACATCATGAGCTAGCCAAATGAGAACTTTGTATTGCATAATACATGATGCCCTGCTTTACATGTGATATGCTTTACAAAAATCTTAGTCTAATTGTGAAAGACTACTGTTACAAAACATTCTCATCACTGGCGTGTTTAATTGAGCTCCTGAGAGGCAGTATCAGTAAGACTTAGGGATAAATAACCAGTAGTCCCATTGGTCTCACCAAGAATCCATTGATGTTTCATAAATCCTAGTCAGTACAAATCTAATTGAGTTACCATGCTGAATTAGCTTACATCTAAATGGCATTCATGTCTACAAATGGAATAATTAGAGTCTAGAAAATGGGATATATCAAGTGCTATCCCAAGTGACAACAGCAAGACATTTGTATTCATTCAATCAATTGCTTTAAAAAAGCAGATGTAATACTTGATTTGGGGTTGATGAGAAGACAGTGTTATTGAGCCTAGCAAGAATATTAGACAGAGAATGTTAACTATTTCTTCATATTTATCTATTTATATTTATTCTAAGAGATTCTTCACTTTGATTCTTTCAGATTTTGCTTTAGGATACAAACTCATTACATGACTACGTACTCCCTATTTTCTATCTAGGATAATGAAATCAGCTACACTCATTAGTGCTCTTCTTTCCACTACTAGAATTCCAAGATGAATAGCAAATAATAAATAACTGGGTTTGCAGTAGAACTTTCAAGACGACTAATATTTTAGCCTCAGTACTGAAGGAGTCTTTTTAGACGGAATAAAGCAAATAGGATTTCTCATTTTCTCCACTTTGCTTAACCACTTTCTTCTATGTACTAAATGAAATGAAATAAGGTACCATTACACTCTTGGCAGAATCCAGTGTCACCCTGCACTACTAACCAAAATTTATCAGATGCCACTAGTTGGCTGGTTCAGGTTTAGTTAAATACCATCTGTTTTTTCCAGACAAACATAAAGCATGGCTATCTCAAACTGTATATAAAACGACTATTAAATTAGGATGAATCTTTGCAATGCTGGATAACAGATTCCTTTAATTCAGAAAGTAGTCTAATTTGCATGCATATTTTATTTATTACACCAATTAAGTTTTGCAAATAGTTTGCAATGAGGTCCCTATGACCTAATAATTCACAATTACTCCTGGGATATCCTGCCCACTTTAGCACGTTTTGAATAATATTGCTATCTCCTTGAGAAAAATAATGCATTTTTTACATGATGGATTTATTAAGAGTGTGCACACCTCTTTCTTAACCCATTTTACTCTAGACAGGGTTACTGGAACTACCTCATAGGCCTTTGTCATCTTCGTTAATGAATGCTTTCCTTCAGCTTCCTGTCTTTTCAGATACTTGTCTTGTAAGCTCTTGTGGAAATCCCACATATATACAATCTAGATGAGCACTCTGGGTGGTAACACAATATAAATGAGTAATAACCATTTGGAACTGCCAGGATGATACTTTTGCTTCTGCTATAGCATTAAATAACAAAGCACAGTTGAAAATGAACATTGTGGAGTGAACTTACTGCAGTCAAATCTACTGAAGTCTGGTAAGGTTGCTTCAGATTTATACTGCAGAATTCAACTTCCAAAAAACTGCATCAGAAAAAAAATTAATTGGAGAGTCACTTGGATCCATACAGATGATGACAAATTGTATCGAGTTATTTTATAAGAACAAATTACCACATAGTTTGCTCTGCTTTTATCAGCTTTATAAGAAATTTTACATGAGCTTAGAATTTGAGAAAATGCTTTACTTGGTACAATGCTCAAGCAAGACTGTCTTTTTCTTGTACTTCACATGCATAGCTTCCTCCCTTAAAGCATTCAGCTAGTAATCTGCATTTCTGAATTTATTTTTCATAGCATTACAAACTAACAAAAGTCCCTCTTTATAAGAAAGCAAATTCCTGGCTTGCAAAAACAGTAACGGAAAATGAGATACTTGCTAACAACAAAAAAAAATAAATCAGTCATCATATATTAGATGTGACTTTCACATACAGACTTGAATATCTGCCTGTGGTTTTGGAGAAGGTAATTCCTATGGGAATGGAAATCTGCTCAATAAATAAGTACCCTCAACAGAGTATAATTTTCTTTTTAAATATGTATACATACTGGTATGAAGCACCTACACCTTTTCTCAGAAAACATACTTGGACGCGCTTAGATAAAGCCCCTAATGCTGACATGCCATAGTGAAAAAATTTACCTTCTTGTGTTCCTTAAGTACTTTTACTCCTAGATGTGTTCTCTAACAGTTAGAGCATGTTTTCTAACACTAAAGGCCCCGACTTTTTTCTGCCCCCCACTAGAAAGGCTGGTGCTGCCTGCACAGCCCCCTGCCTGCCCCCTGCCCTCACCTGCCCCAGTGCTCCCTGCACCCCAAGAAGCCCTCTGCTGAAGAAGCCTTTCTAGATATTCCCTTTTCTTTGGTTTGATGTGCTCTGCTATTTCACTTTACTGGAGTACAACCCTGAGTAAGCCCCCTGCTTTCTCACTGCTAAAAGCACTGCTAAATATTTGTGAACACACCTCAGCTTCAGTCTTCACAGGACACCCTCCTTTTGCCTAATTTCACACACCTCATCCCTTTCATTGCAGGTCACAGTTGTCCCCCTGCAGCCATCTGTGAGTTTTGTCTCTCTTTCCCGTTTTCTCATTTTACACTGTCTTTTGATAATGAAGCGCCGAGCACTATCCTCTATGTAGAGCCAGCCCTGCCTTCGTAGAGAGGAACCAGCCCCAGTGCAGCATGCACACAGATGGCAACATCTGCCCACTGTGACACCAGATCCTTCCTGCTGCCGACTTCGATCCACCAGTTCATGCTGAGCTCCCTGTCCCATCACCAACCCGTGGCTAACCATCACCTTTTCCTCAGTTGTCCCCATAAGTAGATCTCACTTCAGATTATTTTCCCCATCTGATTTGATCTGATCTTATTTTGCCCAGCAAAATTGATTCATTGCTACTTTCTTCCTGTTCCAACATCCTTAGAATCTTTTCCTGTATGACTGAAGTTCCTCTTGATAAAATGCACCCAGCAATATAAAGAAAAAATAATGTAAATGTACAATTCCCAAATAGGCAACTACAGAGGAAATTATTATCACCAGCCAACTGTTTCAGAAGAGGATGCTGCAGGAGGCCAGCATCATGCCTTCCCTACATGCAGTGGTAACATGTGCTCTTTGCCAGCAAAACAAACTAATGAGTTCTGCATTTTGGTCTATGGAAATCTGGTTTTAAGCAAGTGGAAGCTGTACTCAATGTGTGAGAAAATAACCCAAACCAGCAAAAATGTGCAGAATAAAAGCCTGTTATGCAACGTAAATCTCAAGTGGCTGCATTCTTCAGAGCAATGAGGACTGAAACCGAGCCCCTTGCTGAATGCGGTATGTAATAAAATAGCTTAAAAACGAGCTTAAAACAAAGCATCTTTACAATAATCATAAGTGTAACATGAAATAGTCACAAACTACATAATATTCCAGATCTTTGAGGTTTTTGTATTTTAATTCTGTGCAATTTCATTAACTAGACATTTATGTTCCATTGTTAATTGGTGATGCAAGGAAGAATGAAACAGCCTAGGAAGTATTCTACAGGGAATAGCTTGCATTGGCAAACAAAATGAGCAAGTAATCTAACAGATTTGTTTCCTTTTTTAGATTTTAGATCCTTCTATGGCCCCGCATTTCCAAGTATGAGTGTGAAAGGCAACAAATTAGAATTAGAACAAAACTGTTGGCATAGAACTAAATGATAAGTGATGCGCAAGGCAAATGAACCAAACCCCCATTTCTTCTGAGCACCTAGTTAACAACTGGAGATGGCAAACACAGATGAAGACATCAACCAGAAAATGCTGTAGCGACCACATGAAACCAGAAAACTTTATTATGATGGAGACAGATTGAGTTGGACTACATTTCCCATCATGCAGTGTGTAGGAACCTGATTGACAGTTTTACTAACTACATTTTCATAAGATAGAATTGTGACTCAGCTACAAGGAAAAAAATACGGTGTGAAATTGCTTGGTATTATTTAAAAGGACACAGACTAAATGATTGTTTATCAGTATACAAAATACTGAGTGAAATTTTCCCACAGGAGTAGCAGCCTGAATAGTATTAACAGTGCTTTAAACTGTAATGAATTCCCAGTCTAATTCACTATGAGGTTTCAATTTATACCACATTTAGAGTACTCCAGGTTCAAGTAATCACTGCAGTAATTAGCTTACTTCCAGTCCTCCAAAATAAACCCACTAATTTTTGCAATCAGCCTTCATTTGGTTAATCACCAGTTTAATTGATTTAATTAGTTTGATCTGCAAAATTAGTCAAGTGTAAATACTGTTTTGTAAACAGAGTTTAGCTCCAAGCTGTAATATAGGGAATTCTAATTCAAAGCTGGAGTTAATAATAAAAACCAACACACACATGATTTTGTTGCAGTATCCAGCGGTTTTAAGTCTGCAAGACACACATTTACAGTTTTAATAGATAATGCTATTTTATATGAGTGACAAAACTAAGGATATTGCCTCTTAAATTTTTATTCTTGACTAATGATTTTTACACTGTGACAACTGACACTAGAACAGCGGTTTTGCTACCTATAGGTTAAGAGCAGAATTTTCCCTTTTTTATTTTGCTTTTGGCTTCAAAAGGTGGTAAAAGGCATTTATTAATGAGCTAGACCAAAGGAAAACAAAAAATATATATATACGCATAAGGACAACTCTGGTTACTCCTAAACAAACATTATTTTAGAAGGCACAGGAATAAAAGAATCAAGCCAGGCTGCAAAGCTGGGCAGTACCATGCAAGGCAAAGGGGATGTCTACATAGTAATAATGCATGACATTTCAAGTCAAAGAAAATTTGAAATCGCACTGGAATCAAAGATTTGCTATGCTAGCACAGCTCCATCAGTTACTGAGATTCAACTTCATAAAAAATATATTTGATCCTCTGAAAAATGCTATGTATTTCATAACGAATTCCCAAATTCATCATGTACACATTAAACTCTTTAGAGTTACCCCAGAATATTCATAGAGCATGTGCTCAGAGCAAGGCAAATATCTCCATGGTGGGCAGGCCAGCAGATACCTAGAAGGCCAGAAAAAAAATGGCAAAGAGAAACCAGCGTTCCACTGAACAGCATTCAGAGAAAGGAAGCAACTGGGATTTACCATATAAATGAGAAAGACAGTAAGATATTTAAAAAAAAAAAAAAAAAAGGAAAACAACAAAAAAAGAAATGGCCAAGGCTATATGAAAAATCTTGTTGCAAGGAATGTAAACTAGTAACAGAACAACTCTAGGACAAAGATGTTCTTGGCTCTGCTGGGCTGCCTGCATCATTATGGTCAAGTAATTTAGATTTTTTTAATCTCACTTTGAACTGTGAATGTAAATAGTGTTTGTTCCTAACTCATACAAAGATCGCATCAACCCATTAAAGTGAATCCAATGCAATCCCCTTTCTATTGAAAAATAAATTTCTGAGGTTTTGCTGATAGAATCTTATCTCAGATTATTTTTCTTTTTAAAAATAATATTTGTATTTCAAACTGTTTTAGATGAAATTTCCATTCTATTCTATGTAAAGATTTTCTTTCCTTTGTATGAAGTTTTACTGTCTCCCACCTCAATCTTATCCTTGAATATAAAAGTCTCTAGACAATTCATTTTCCTCCCATTTTCCCCCAACCTCTTTTTCCAGCCAAATCTTTCAAAATTATTTCAAATTGAAGTAATTTAACCACCATACTCAAACACTGCAAGATTTCCTTCTTTGTCTGAAAAAATTTTTCCTGACCACAGCACATTTTCCTAACTGCAGAGATACCTCAATTTCAGAGAAGAAAAAGGAAATAGGGAAGAAGGGAAAAAAACTGATAAATCCAACTATTATTTTTTTCAGATATCTTCACTATAAGAAATGAAAAGCATCTGAAAAGATAAGTTTAGGGAAAAAAAAATAAAAACTGAAACCAAGATTCTGTTCATTCTGAATTTCTCTCACAAAATATTTCCAATTTCCTCTCAAATACTTTGTGCTAAGTATTTCACAGGGAAGGTTTTTTTTTTTCTTTGATTAGCCACTTAAAAACAAAACAAAACAAAAAAGCCCCCAACAACCAAAACTACCAATAACTCATCTGAACCTTTCAAGCTTTAGAAAAACATTCCTCCACCTCTGGAGAAGCCCAGACGCTGGCCAACAGAGCTGCAGGGCAGAAGCTTGCACCCAGCCATGTGCTTCAGCTCAGCGCCGCTCTTTATTCCACCCATTGCATCACTGCTCAGCCCACATTCCATCATGGAAAGACAGTGAAAACTTGCAAGATCTAAACTAAGAAGGAACTGCAACATCTGCACCAGTTCTTTCCTATCATTTTAAAGGCTTATTGTTCATATTTGATGATGTATTAATTTCTGCATTTGGAAAAACAACTGTGAATTCTGTTTGTACATGTGGTATGGTTTCCACTAAGGAGGATTTAGGGGATTCACATTAAACCGAGTCCCAGATGTTTTTGTCCTTGTGATTTGCATCGATCTGTTCTTTGTCAGTTCTAATTATCAATCAAAATGACTGAATTAAGTCAACCCACTCTACAGAAGACCTATTTATGCACATGATCAAAAGCACAGCTATGCAGAAAGCCTGAAGAGGTTCCCCAATGCTCCATGTAACTTCTGTGATAGGTCTCTCCATAGAAGACATGGCCCTACCCCTGCCCCATCTCCTGAGCTAACATGCTCTGTTTAAGTCTCCCAGTCTCTCCGCAGGACTTTTGTGTGAATAAATAACATTTGCTGGATGAAAATAAAACCTCTAATCACCAAGCCCTTGAAGAACAGCACCCTGTGGAATAGATTACAATATTTTAGCATGTTCATTTCATTTGGTGTTTCCACTTGTGCTCTTCTAACAATGAAACAAACTGCACATTGGGTACTCATTACCCCACACCGGAGAGAGCAGGGTATCTTGTAAATATGCATTAAACTGTGGCAAGATTTTCCTTTGCTACACGCCATGCCTGGGCTGAGGCACAAACAAGTATACTTAAGAGCAATAGTTGGAGTATATTCCTGGCATGCTGCCATTACCAGTGAAATATGTCCTTTTTACAGATGTTTCTTATGCTATTGGGAACAAATTTCTCATCCATACACACAGATATACACAGACAGACATAAGGTATTACGAAGAAAAAAAAATATGTTTACATTGCCAGGGAAAAATGGATGTAAACAAATTCAGTTTGGAGAGTACTAAGTGTGTGCATCTTAATACAACAGACAGCTTCCATTTTCTTAAACACAAGCCAGAGAGGAAAACAAAGCACGTTGCATTTCACAGGCGGGCTTAGAAATGCAGATCAGTAAGTGTAACCAAATGCAAAGCAAAACTGAAGCTCCCTAGCTTTGCTGGTATCTATAAGCAGCATATTAACTAGTTTTACAAATAAACTGCAATTTGTACTTTTGCATCCTGTTTCTTTGAAGCAGATCAGTCCTACGACTATGAACAAAACTCCAGAGTTCCCAAAGCCAATTCATGCAGAAGCCACAGCATGTCTTGTTCTCCTGAGAAGCAAAATGTGTCCCCAGATTGCACAGACACAGAAAGATCTGCTTGATGAACGAACTGGACAATAGCTTCAGAATGCACAGGTGACTTGATATGTAAGAGCCCTGCAGGTAGGACAGCTTATTATCAGGGACCTATAAGACTTCTTTTAAAAGAGTTTTAGCATTTACAGGCATATAACAGAAATACTTCTGAAAATTTAGAGGTTGTGACTCTCTATTTAATTTCAGAGTCTCAGCTCCACAATCACCTGCACATTGTGAGGATCTCAATCACCACATTTCTGTCAAAGGGGACAGAACATATTGTGAGAAACCAATGGAAAACCAGAATGTCTGAGAGGATGTTTAGACTGGATTTGTGCTCTGCACTGAACTGCAATTATTTTATAAACTTATTTTATAGTGAGTCCAGTTAGCTTTGCTCTCACAGGAACAAGAAATCAAGAGACAGAAATGCATTCAGTATTGTTATTCATATATATTATTCAAATTCATGGTTCGTAAGAGACTGATGGATAATTCATTTTCCAATTTGTAAGATTTCTTAGGCAATCAAGAGTAACTCTGAAACAACAATGAATGGATAATGCTCATACTTGCTATATTTGATTTAATGCATTTGGCTAGGGTTAACCTCTTTGTGTCTGTTTCCTTTGACCATACATTAGTAAAGTTTCACTAAAATGAAAAAGGGCAGTATATATTCCTACAAAGCACACTACATGTTCCTCAGCAGTTTTTAGACCAAATAATTTCCTGTTCTGAACAAGCAAACAAGCCTAAATAGAAGCTTCAAAGTTTGTTTGACTTTTAACAATTGCATTAGCTTACAGTACACGGCTCTAATCATGAATGCTCTTAGAACCGCTTGAGATTGTTCCGTAAGTATAACAAACAGGAAAAATAGAGCTAAACTTAGTAATTATTGTCAGAGTCACAGCAACGATTTCCAACCCCTCCCCCGATACTCTTTTCCTCCCTTTCCATATAGTCTGTGGCTTGTGATCAGAGGGAACGAGAACAAATTACAGAAAATATACATTCCAGGCCATTTATGTAAAGGAATAAAAGACAGTTACTTCACACACATCCTGGCAGGTGTCAGAATTTCTAGCGGTGCCAGCAGAATTCAAGTGACTTCAGGCACAACATGGTCACATGCAATTGCTTAATGACCACTACAGAAATTAATACACAGACATAGGCCCACCTCTCACTCTGGTTTCAATCATGTTAATTCAAAATGAATTTACTCACCCTCTGCCTCTGATCAAGACCTCAAAATTCTCACAAGAGAAGTCTCTCCTTGAGGATGAGGACTGAATCAGTAGAAACACATCCTTCTAGATGCTAGCTGCCTCCCTTGTGAGCTGAGCACATTTTAGTCCTAGACCACACACGTTCTGTAGGTGAGATCTCCTTTTTCTCTGGGGAGGTTAGCAAACTCTTCTGAGCACAGCACCTTGACTTCAGAGTGCTTACAAACTCACACCTGCCACACAAACTGATGCAATCTGTCACCAGCTGGATCCTACAAAGGTGATTACATATTAATACAATCCCCTTTCTTTTCCCTTATCACCATCATTAAACAGAAGACCATTCCAAGTCACTGCACTGCTTAAGTGGATGACTCCAGGGTTGAGAAAGGTTTAAAAAAAATAATTAAAAAATGTGAGGGAAAGAGAATAGTGAGGAGAGAAAGACTTATAACTGTCCTAGAATTTTTTGAATGACTGCTAATTAAGACCACCTTACTCTTCTGAATGCCTTTAAGGTCACACCTCCACAGCAGCTTTCACAAGTGCTGGCAATTACTTGCAAATGCAATCAGCAGCCCTCTGCATGTGCTCCTTGAGTACCCTTAGCACCAGGTGTCAGTCCTTAGTTTTGAGACACTGAGGACACAGCAGGAACCTCCACAGAACTTTTCCTAGGCATTTAAACAGGTTTTTAAACAAGTGAACACCATCTCATTTTTTATGATTTATAGCATCCTTATTACTTACACCTGATTGTCCTGATTTATTCTTCCTATGAGATATGTGACCCTTCACTGATCTATTTCTGTGGCTGTAAGATTGTTAATTTGCCATTGCAGCACGTGGCTAAACTGGGTAATGTAACTGCCAAAACGAACAAAGAAACACTTCTCAGGATACCATACAAGACTTTAGCAAGAACACACTGTTTTTAATGATTAATCTATTCCTGAATCTCTCCCCCAGGACTTTTTATTAACTATGTCATGTCACATGACTGTCATCATCTTCAAATGGAAATCATTATGCTGAGACCAATAAGCCACAAGGAGCAAATACTGAGCAAATTCTTAAGATTATTAATGGAATCGAGGCCTGAAAATCACAAGAGTCAGACAGACACTTGTGGGAATAATATAATCCCGATTAATAGCAACAGGTTTACGTAACTGTATCTGAAGACAGCAAATGTCACTCATGAAGAAAAACCTCAGAATAAATTTGTAAAAAGTAATGAGAAAAAATTAAGAAATAAAAGCTATCCAGAAAGCAGCACTTGGCCTATTCCTCTACCTTCAGACTGCACCATACAATGCAAGTCAGCTGAGCAGAGGTAAAGTTAATAAGATGTCTTATTGCAGTTCTGTGCTTTCATGTGATGTTTATTTATTTGCCTATATTTCACCAGCCTTAAGAAATTATGTTTTCATAACCTCCCCAAATTTATTTCCTTTTTGTCAGTTGCCATATTCTTAGAAGGGGATAAGAAAATCTACAATTTAATGTGACCAACTGATCAAAAGGAAGATAAAATGCATACATTAGTCAAGATCTGTAAGCAGAATTAAGGGATTAATCCACAAAAAAACTCCACAACATAACAAACTTCATTACAGTCTATATGTTGGGACTTAGCAGCATTTTTAAAACAACCCTGCAGATACTTAAGCAATTTTCATATTTTCAAAATTGTCAGCTTCACTCTCACTGCTCAACAGTGCATTGGGTTTCATAGCTTCATGACACCCTATTTATCATATTTTCTTTAAACTGCTCTACCAAACTTAGAAGCCCAAGTCCGAATTTCAAAAGCAATTTGGGTACCTCAAAGCCTAAGCTGCATGACCTTGAATGAGGCTGGAGGTGCCAACATGATGGACATGCAGACAAAGTAGTCCAAGGTTGTAAATAAGCACTAAAGTGGTATTTAAGGAAAGCAACCCTAACTCCTACTGAAATCAAAGGCACCGGGCTCTTAAGTCCACTGAAAAACCTTTCTTCAAGCATATCAACATTTTAAGGCATAGCCAGACCTCTGAAGATCTGCATTGAAAACACAGACTTGGAAAACATTAGTCTGTTTTCAGAAGGGACAATCTGATCTTCCATATTCTATAAATAACGTGTGCGTTTATGTGTATGCACACATATATACATACATAGTACCTTGGTTACACATGAAAGAAGCTGTAAGACATTTCACAGATCTTGGCCCTCCCCATCAATCCCTCATCTTCCTGCAGCAGAGTCCCAGGATAACTCGGCAGATGCTCTCACTCGCTTCCTCCAACAGCTCCAGCTTCAGACAACCTGCAAGCCCCACTGCACAGTGTGTAGTCAGCCCAGATGTGAGAAAGACCATTCAACTGATCACAAATCACCAATGGTCCCCCCTGCCCTGTTTGTACACACCACAGTACACCCCCCATCACGCCAGGGCTGGGTGCCTCTGGTTATCACTGCTGCTTAAACTTCAGGAGCCTTCCTGGTCACAGAAGTTTTCATAGTCTCTGGAAATAGTTTGCCCATTCTAGGCTCTGCCTCCTTAATCTCTCTAGTGAAGCAGCTACATCAAATAAACATGTTTTACAAACACTGGTGTTCATTTAATGCTGAGGTACCACAACCACTCAAAACGCTAAACTCCAGTCAAGCTTCATAATGCCTTTTTCTTTTTTCTCTCTCTTTTTTTTTTTTTCCTCAGCAACATTACACATCCTTGTATAGCTACTGTGAATATTCAAATACTGTAATTGGAAATGATTTACTTTGTTTTGAATTAACTAAAATTCCATTGTTAAGCACAAATACTGCTTCACTAAATCATCAAGCTTTTAATAGGTCCACATGAGCAGGTTACTGAGCGTGTTAGGATTTATAATGCTCCTGGGGAGCTGACCACTGTATTATGCTTCCTGCTGCTAGGTAATATGCATGACACATTTCTGGACACTAATTCATTTATTTAATAGTAACAGTATGCAAAAACAGAGTTCAAAATGAGGCTGACAAAGAAGGTATAAAAGTTTTATTAATCCATAGCTAATCAAAGGCCAGAGGAAGGCATATAATGGTGGCATTTACAGACCATATCGAATGTGAATAAATTAAATTTTTGTTTCCTAAAATCTTACTAATAGGATGTATTCAGCTTGAAACATTTATACTTTTAATTACAGTGGCAGCCAATTTAGAGCAGGTATCTGGTTGTACTGTACTTAAAACTTTGCATCAAGGATCTCTACAAATCCTCTCATCAGCTATTTTTTGAATCTGATTTGTTACTGTGTGCACTGTGTCCATGCTCAGAAATAATAACATTATTTACTTTCCCATTTAATTATACAGTGACAGATTACTTGTAGGGGGAAAGGGCATAGTGGGAAAATATTCTCTTCCTGTGAGAGAAATTCCCCTGAAAGGCTCAGCATCATGTACATACAATATAACTTTATAGCTCTATCCTTCTGATGTTTGTATACAGGAATACATCGATAGAATTACTCATACGGAAACAGACATTTCTCCAGACAAAAGTTTTCATAGGATCACACCCCAATTTCTAACAAGTTATCAAGCACTCAAATTACATTCAGATTTTTTTTCAAACAAGGTTTGCATAGTCAGTTACTAATAAGCATAAGTAATAGCTGACTCAAAAATATCAAGAAGAGAAAGAAAATGAAAAGGAATAGGAAAACTGGCAGCCATACTAATTTGATCTATGTTTTGAAATACCCTTAGAATTTTATATTTTACTGCAACCCCAATCTTCTAGAAAGCAAGACAGAGAGACAATACTGTGCTTTAGAAAGGATGAGAAAAAATTAAGTCACAATGCTTCTATAAAATCTTTTAGATACCAGGAGAAATATCAATAACATTGTCATTTCTTCCTCTCTGCCCACCATGTGCAGTTGGGAGAAGATGACCTTTTGCTGAAAATACAAAATTATCCTCTTTAATTTACTTGGGAAGCAAATGCACATGTGAAGTTTGTGGTTCCACGCCACTGTTGAGCTCTTATCCAGCAAGGAACTCAAGCATTTTCAAAACAATACCACAATTCTACAGAAATCAAGGTGGCTACTTGCTGCTTAAGTGAAGGCAGATGCCTTAGTGCTCTGCTGAATCACAGACTTTGAGTTTTTGCCACACACAACATTCTTGCGGAGCTGGAAACAGAATTTGCAGTCTATTGACTACCAGCTCTATACTTGAACTATGGCTCTGCTGTAAGAAAGATGTAAAGCTTTCCCAGAGAAGTAAAACTCTACAGAATTATGACATTCATTCTTCACTATGAGCAGCATGGTACATCTGGCTACTGCAACAGAATAGACACAGCGTTCAGAGCAGGACGCATCAGCTGGACCTTAGCACAGCACTTTTCCTTTCTGGTCAAGTCACCAATTCATTTCGTACCATGCTTCCATACACTTCTTTCTTCCCTTGCTCTACTTAACAGCTTGTATTTGTTGTCTGCTTTGGCCCTCCAAGAGGCCTCTCTCATAATGAGTTTGTAGGGCACCTCATACAGAAAGCCCTGATATTACTTTGCAATTTAATCACTTTTCACTAGCACAACTAAAATGATGTAATGGCTGTGGACAGCCACCTCCAGCCATGCACAACGCCAAGTTGAAGCAGAGAAGACACCAACCCAGAGGCCTAAACTTTCAACGAGCTTTGCTCAGTTCATGAGGAGTAAGAGAACAAGCAGATTCACAGAGATGGCCATGGTCTAACTCAGTTTAAGATTACATAAAATTGCCTTAAGCCTGGCATTTACACTAGCTGGATTAGCTCTTCATCAGTATCTGCATCAGCTGAAGAAGGACTAGCATATTACACATACAAATTCTACCTCTCTAGAGGATGGACAAATGCAAATGCACTCCTCCCAACTTCTGTCCATCTCCAGGGAGGGAGATCTGTCTCCCAACTTCAGGAGAAGGGGGATCTGCTGGATTGGAACATGCCACATACATCCAACTGAAAGGACACAAACCTGGAAAATCTAAGTGAAGCCTGAGGTCAACTCTAGGCTTGTCTTTTTCTCTTCTTAAGCCCCTGCTTCATAGACCACAAGTAGAGATGCTATGACCCAGATGTGATCTGTTATTGGCTGGTTTTATAGTTTTTATAGACTGATGTGTCTGTGATGATGGGTGACAGTCAAGTACCATAACTTAAACCGTAGCAGCCTGGAAACTGACATAATTAATGATTCCAGGCATCCTACTGGGGAGGAAAAAAAAAAAAAAAAGACGTAATTTACTGAAACAATGGAAAGATTTGTCAGCCTCTTGAATTTGCTTTTAAAAAGCATTAAAATCATTGCCAAGAATATTAAAGACAGTATTGCACAATATCAAGAAGGTAACACAGAAATAAGATACATTTAATGCTTACGCAAGTTCTCTTATTTCACTATGAGTGCCTTTAATTAAGATAAAGAAGTATATTCTAGAAGCTGGATGAAATGTACAAACTATTTGAGCCTTGCTCTTGCTTATAATACTATAGAAATATATTTATATTATATATTATATATATTATATTATATATACTATATTATATATTAATATATTTTTAATATATATTATATATAGAGAAATATACTATACTATCTATACTATAGAAACCTCAAGCAAAAATAGTCTTATATGAGCATAAAAAAATGCACCCAACGGAAATTATACAAGTGAGTCTGGGTCCTGAGAGCATCCTTAGCCAGGGATGCTGGCTAAGCAGGGGCCTGACATACTCAAAGAAAGGTTGGTTTGCCACTCACACACTTTTTTTTTTTTTCATATACATATATATAGAGTCATGTACTGAAAAACAGAGACAGTACATTCATCTAGCATACGCCACTGTAGGTAATGGGCTGCACGCACTTCCTTCTGTCTCTATTTGTGACCAAGACAGTTAAAAGCTGAGGATAAGATCTTATGAAGCTCTGAAGAAACCTGAAGGATTGCAAGAGAAGTCCTCAGGAATTCCAGTTCTTGAGCAAAGGCTTCAGCTCTACATCAGTGTAATGCAGTTTAAAGATCTAGGGTAATTGTGCGTGTTTGCATTCCCATAGCTTGCGGTAACAGTGAGGTAAAAACTGTCATGGGAGTATAAATTAAGATTTAAGCAAACAAGCTTTACCTTGCATTTGTAACAGATAAAAAGAGTAGAAAAACTTACTACCTTGGCTCAACAGCTGAACAGTTGCTTATGACGCTGCAGTAACTCAGCTGTGGGTCTAAGTCCCACAGCATTAAGTCAACACATCTATTTGTGGAGGAGGGGGAGGAAGTCATGTGAAGGACATTCACAATTTGCTGATTTGCAACAGTGGGTGAGAGCTCTAAACACTACCACACTCCATCTCCTGTAATTTCAAGAGACAGTAAGAATAAAGTGTTTGATGGGCACCTTCTGCTGAAGCAAAATCTAAACTGAAGTCGGCTTTGAAGAAATTAATTTTAGATATTGCACTTTAAATATTTATCCTCTGAAGACAGGTAAGAACCATCCATATTAAAACTGCAGGAACATACTATACCCTAAATTTATTTGCATGAGTACCTCAGTGAATACTGCTGATACACTGGGATACCTCATTTAGTGACCCTTCCACAGGGACTGGAGTAATCTTGCTTCACACGAAGGCTGAATAAAGGTCTGATTTTAGCTTTCATATAAGAAAGACTAATTTCAATTGGCAATTAAATGATTTAATTTAAGCTTCATTGTCTAATACGGATCATCTAAAAAAAATCTTTAGTCTTCTCTTAACTGAGGCACGCTTGCTTCTAACTGAAGTTCTGCCTTTATTTCTTATTTGATTTTGTTCTTTAAAACAAATGAATCACTATTTCTGCCACCAAATAAGCATGAGTCTGCTGACAAAGGCTGAAGGCCAGAACAGGTTATTTTGATTTTAATGTCCATTAGTAGAGCTAAGGTAAAACCAGAGTAAAATAGCGATCTTCCTGTTCACTTTATAAGTACCACTGACTGGTATTCAGAGCCGCCTGGCTGTGTATGAGGAACAGCAGTCGCTGCAGGCTGTATTGGGAAAAGCCAGGCAGTATTCACAATGGATTTCTTCAACATTTATGTGCAACAGCAGTGAATGTTCGAGAGATCAAGTTATCACTGCCTTAAATCCCCCATCACGTTAACATACACTTCATAAACCAACTGGACAAGCAGACAACATGGAAAGCCTAAAGGTTAAGTACACATGATTGACCTCAAGGAAGCTGTGTTCTACAGATCATTAAATATGTTGTGCTCTTCTGTTTCAGCTGGTCACACTGAAAAGTGCCCTGGGAACATTATTTAATGCTTAGATGTTCTACCTACATTTGTGTGACATAAAATCAATACCTTTCCCCTAACCTTACTTGCTTAGGTTATTCTCAGCTATTAGCTGCTTTTTAAACCACAATGAGCTCAATCATTTGCATGCGTGTGTCTATGCCTCCCTTCATACATTTTAATGACATACAGACACAGATAGGGGTTCTCACTCCATTTTAGCATTCATTTCTAACCTCCCCTGTTGCTGTCATCGGTCCCAGTTGTCTATTTTCAGACACTGTTTTCTATGACTCTTTGGGACCACAACTCTCCTATTCGAGAGCAAGCCAGAAGAGAAGAGCCTGTCTCAAGCAACTGTCTGTCTCATTGCAACACTGGAACAGCTACCAAACGGGAGCTGAACAGATTCCAAATGCTGCTGACTATGGCTCACTCTTGGGATACTCACCTACTGTTGGTTTTCACTTCTGTCTGTTTGGGTAAAGCAGCAATGAGCCTTATTTGTGGCCCATGAAGTATAAAACCGCTCTGTGAACAGTACCTCAAAAGATTTTTGGACATTTTTAGCAGTAGCATTGTTTTTTCTTATGAGTATGTCTTTCTCACTTTCACACAAAAAGTTTTTGCTTACACCTCCACTTCTTAAGAACTAACTTTTTCTTACACAAGTCAAAAGGCTTTGTCATATTTCATTCACATAACAAATTTAGAAGTAAACGACTCAAGAAAAATGAATGTACACATACCTCAGAAACATGAATATTTCAAAAGCATAAAATCCCACAAACTACAAGATGTACATTCTAAAAGTTTGATTTACCTACTGAAATTTGAAAACCTCAGATACTATACCTAATCTAATGATTACCTTCATATAGCCACCATTTATACTACAGGAAAGAGTAACTAAACACAGAACTGTGGCTATGAATTTCTGAGATGAGTCCAGGTAAACAAGGCCGGGGGAAATGGTGGTGCTTGGCTTTATGAACTACTTAATAACACCATGTTGTCCAACCAATGGCCGAGGAAGCACGAAGATGTCAGGCTGAGCTTAACACAGACTCAGCAAATTACTACATTTAAATGTCAAACCCAAAGTATTTAAAATCTAGCTCTGCTCTCGTGAGATTAACTGTACTTTCCTTAAGATGTGTTATTTTGATGTCTTCAGAGTCTCTAAATACTCAGGGAGATTTTCACTGATATTTTAAAAATAAGTTGAAGCCACTTATTCCTCAAATCACTTCAGTTTCTAACTATCAGACAGAAAATTGACAACATTGATCTGATGTCAAAAACAGAGAGACATTGAGATTAGCACTGAAACTACCTTGACTTGGGACATTGCTCTGGAGATTGATGTATGAAATCAAAAGCTCCCCATGCAACTAACTATATGAATGGAATTGCTTGAATTTGTACTTTCTGATACATACACAGCTGCTTTTGGAAAACAGCACTTGGTCTCCTGGTGATGGCAGAGCAGAGGGGGCTGAGAAGTCACAGCAAAGCAAACCTCAACAATATTACAGGCATGGGAGACATACCCACATTTCTGACTCTTTTGAAAACCTCTGCACTGTGAATCATTTTTCAATTGCAGAAAAGGCCTAACTACCAGTTCCACTTCTCACCCCAAAAGTTATGATTTATTTAAGGATTTATCTGAATATCAGCAAAGTTTTGTCATACTTTTAGTCCTGATTCCTGTTGTCACTGTCAACTCTTATTTGTTCACAGATGTTCTTCTGTGCATGGTACGCAGACCTCAAACAGCAGTAGTATTAAACATATGAACATATTTCATAGTACAGACCTTGTCTTATATCTTGAGTGAGGACCAAGATGATTAATAATCTTGAACTTTAGAGCATGTGTTCCTTCCAGTGACCCATGTTTGAGCTGGAGTGAAGATACTGTTCTAACACTTGGGAAAAGATGTTAAAGGACAGTTTTGTCTGTAACAGTTTGCCTACAGACTGCGTATTTGAGGCCTTTCAAGGACTCCATGTATACCACAACATCTTTCATGCCAATCCATGAAAGTTCTTCACCATTAATGCAGCATCAATTTTTCATAGATGTAAGAAAGCATAAAATCTCTTCATGGAGGTTCAATAAGGAAAGAATCCCCAAATCCTCTGACCCACAAGCAATGTGCATCATTTCTTCCTTCTAACCTTTTTGCATGTTGTGTCTTCACATTTCTCATTTTTGCCCTTCCATTCACCCTCTCCTCATTTCCTTTCTTTTTTAATTTCTATGTACATTAATTTCTATGTATATTTAAATTCCTTGTTATTTTTAATGGTCATCCTTATTATCCATTTTTGGAAGTTTACATACACCGTGTATCCACTCGTTCACCCTTCACATTAAAATATCTCTTTTCCACATTCTTTCTTTGCTTCTCACAGAAATCAGGTTTTATTCCAAATTGCCTTTTGCAGTTCTCTCCTCAACCTTTCTCCCATCAGACACCGAACAGCATCTTGGTATTTTGTAGGAGCTATAATACAGCTATCTCATGATCCAACAACAGGCCAGTTTCTGAACATCTGCTCTAGTGTCAGTCATCCACCATTAACTGGAGGTGCCCCATCCCTCCAAGCACTGTTATGAGCCAAACAAAAAAAAGAGACTCCACTACACATTGTGGGTGAAAGTCACATCCAATAAAGCACTGCACATGTTGTGCTCAGAGTCACAGCACCACTGTCACACCAATTCAATACTACCCTACCCTTTCAGATATCATATTTGAAATCCCACTGCTAGAAAAACTGAAATATTTCTCTCCTGTGCATGGAAAATGTCTAAAAATAGCAGAATGCTTATGGCAAAAATTGCCTTTTCAACGAATTCAACAAATAATAAAAAATTCCAGAAACTATGGATGCATGGCATGGAAAGTTTTTTCCCTTTATTAACACTGAGCTCAGGAATAACAGGATTTAGTAATTGTCTGTAGGGACTGTTGCTCTTCCTACTGTTTTTAAGATTCGCCAAAAAGTAAAAACCCACCCTAAAAGCCCACAGAATAGTCATCTAAGAAGGATTATAGATGACACGTGATGGTCCATGGCCATTTACACAAAGATATTCTATCAGTATTGACAGCAAGATGATAAATCATTTGATATGTTTACTTGCAGTTCAAATGAATTAGAAATATATTGCTTTGCAAGGAAGTATATTCCACTGCTTGGTTCCTGCCACAGTGGCCCTCTGCTAGGTGTCCAGTATCATTTTAAATTTCCAAGAGAAAACTGTTTCTTACAGCTACTGACAGATTCTTGCTTTTAGTTAAAAGTATTAGAGACAGTGCTACCAGATACATTGTACCAGGTCGTGGGTTTGTGCACAGAACTGTGTAATTGCATGCATTTGCAACAAATAAACCAGTAAGTCTATATCTGTAATTGTCTAATAAAATCAACATGTCTATACTTGATCTCCTATGTTTCAGTATTGGACGCCAGGAATAAGCACAGGAAACCTACTACCAAATGCAACAGTTTCTCAGTGATTAATATTAGACTTCAAACGTACTTAACTACGTGAAACAGGTCAAGTAGAGAGAGATTTGTAAAATATTGGTGAGGGCCAAGACTCTGTCAAGGTGTCAAGTCTGTATACATGTCAACAACAACAGATGTGCATCCCTTAGATTCCTCTTTTCTTATTTTCCTAAGTGAACAATTACTTTGCAGAATTGGTGCCTTCCCACAGGTTCTTGTGGGTGCATTCGTAAGGCATGCAAGACCACATCCTGAATCCTAAGATTTCTATATGATGATGGGTATCACTGGTTACAGAAGCTGCAATCATGAAAATGCCATTTCACTGAATACTCATTTCTCACAGTAGTCATTAACTTTCAAAAGTGCCCTGTGTCACACAGCCAAGAAAATGCAGCCCTCCCTAAGGACTTCAGCATCTAAATATAGACATGAAAAAAAAAAAAAGACAGACAAAACAGACAGAGGAAGTGAACTGCAAAATGTGAGATAAAAATACAAGATTTTTTAGTTATTTTCATGGCATTGTATTGGTCTTGTTTCCAGATCCATTTTTGGTGCTGTTTCTGTCTAAATAAGTATGGGGTGGAGCTATGACATTTAATGTTACATCAGTCACTCTGTGGCCATATGGGTAGTTCTATTTCATATATAGTATTATATTTAAATATATAGATACATGCACACACCTATATACACATACATATACACACACCAGTGCATATATTGATATTACCAGAGGATCTGGTAAATTACTTTTCTATCTACGCTGCTTAACGCTTTCAATTTTAGAGAAATTTGTGACCTCGCCTTTGAAAAGTTCTCACACCTCTATTGTGTGCAAAGGCCTTTGATATTCAGCCCTCCAGGTTTTGAAGTGCCTTTTCTTTGTCTCGTGAAATTCCATTCAGATTTGACAGAGATATAAAGTGTAGAATCACAGTATCCCCTTTCTCACTGCTTCTGCAAAAAGAGTTTGGCAGCTTGCCCAAACTCCTGAAGCTCCCAACGCAGGCTTCTTATCACCAAAGGAACTGCAGCAGTTGATGCTGCACTGAATACACCTACAAGCCACAAAGCAGAAAGAAGCCACTGCTCCCTATTTCCTCAACACAGCACTGACTTCTAGCACCTCCCAATAATGCAGTGTACAAGGGCAGTAGTGTCTTCATCTTGTTTGGGAAGAGGGAAGAATGTTGGCAAAGAAACACCTGGTCCCATCACCTCGCTTCCCCGAGTGTCTGTCAGTCCTCTTCCTCTGCCATGTACTCCTTCTTCCCATCTTTGCGTTCCCTTTTCTCCCTTCTCTTCTCTGGGTTTAACTGCACATAGGAGCAATAGTTTGCTGCATCTCAGGTACGGTTTGTTAGCGGGGAAACCAAAGGCAGGTGAAGTTCTGTTCAGCCCCATCCTTCACTGCATACTCCCTGGAAAGTGGCCAAGATTTCCAGATATATTGTGCAGGAATCCCAACGAGGCTGACATCTCCAGAAAGCAAAGACAATGAAAAGGCCCTCCTGGGAAGTCTGTAAACAGAAAGTGATAGTAAAGCCCAGAAAATCCAGAGGCACACTGCTGCTAGTAAAAGGGCGGGCAGTCCTTGGACAACACCTCAGCACAGCACCTGCAATTCAAATGAGGAGGCCCCAGTCTCCATGGTTTTTTGCTGCAAACAATTGTGAAATCCAGAGACTGTAATAATAATAAAATTTCTCCTATTCTGCCAGCTGGTTCACATGCAAGATAAAAGACAATCATTGTTTTCAGACTAGCAAACTCAAGATGTGCAGATCTATACAATAAATCTGAAAGAATTGCTACTGCCTGAATGAGTATCAATTCAGTTTCACCTGCTTTCACTTTTTATTGTGGCTTATTTATTTGCATTTTAATTGGGAAATCTTTTAAAGCAGCTTAATTACAAAGTTAAGCACAGAAAAGCTGCCTAGACAACCTTAATTCAGCCCCTTGTGGCTATGCACTACAACGTAAAGAAACAAGAGAGAGAATTGCAGAAATCACTACAACTGCATTTCAGTTCTGAAACTTTGATTTCAGTAGATGTAACATTAGTGACAACAAAGCAAAGCAAAAATCAAATGAGTTGCCTTTTCTCAACCTAACTCCAAACATACCGTCTGCGCCCACGAGCGTCTGATCTACTTTGTCAGGGCTGCTTAAATTAGACCTGCAACTTCAGGAGCATCCCTGCTGGCCTACCTGGGGCCAAGTCAGGGGTGAGGAAGAGCACATCCTCAGAACTTTGTGCAGAGGGTCAGGCTGCTGTAGTATTCATAGCCTGTAGGTGAGAAGCCTTTATCTTCCTCTCTCCTTCTCTCACAAGCAAGATGAACATCGCTCAAGTGTAAGTTTATTGCACATACTTTCACGGACTGATTTCTGCAGTGTAGCAAGCTTTAGCTACCGAGGATGAAAAACAAAGTATATATTAATTTCTTAACTGTTTTTTGGTCCCGTTTCAACCACTGCCTATACAGATACTTAAATTTCTCTTGTTACTGGAATCTGTGGTCTTAACTTCAGGCACCTTCTTAAGACCCTTTCAGCAAAGGGATTTTATGTGTTTTTTGAATGGGGACTATGGAGAAGAATTATTTCACTTCTTGAATAAAAGCTACAGTTTAATGATATGAAACATTTCTGGGGAAATATTCACCATATCACAGTTGGTGCACTGTTAACACCACAAAAGAACAGGAGGCAAGTATCAATCCACACTTCAAACTTCAAAAGGACTTTGGATCAGTCTGATATTCATAACGTTCTATAGAAACACCACATAATTTATCTTTATAACCCCACAGAGCAGCAAGAGGTTAAAGCAGGAGACTGTGAAACAATTGCATACCTACTATGGAGTGAATGTCGACCAATATAAACTGATTGTGTGCCCTTTACATTCTTATATAATTATGATCAATTACATAATTTTTGCTTTTATGCTGTAAAAGCATAGGGATACCAGTTCCATGAAAGAAGTGTTCATATTCATGAGGATCCTAGCTCCCTTCTCACCGTATGTTTCCACCGCTCACCTCACTTTGTTCATCACCAAAGCCTATCACCCGCTCCCCTTGTACCACACCTCCAAGCCATGAAGGTATCTACTCAACTCCACCTCCCCAGGCACTATCCTCATATCTCAGACTATAGTAATCTCTGCTAAGGTCTCTCACAGAAATCTGCTAAAACGCTCTTCGTTTCTCTTCTTAGTTCCCCTCTCTAGTTTCTTAATGGCTCCTCATGGATATTCCTGACCTTTCAAAGAATCTGCCTTTGTGCCCTTCTCATGGATTCAATCAACTGGCTCTAATCTCTCTCTCTCTCAACAGAGCCTTGGGCAAAGGCCTACAGCAAAGTCTACCAAGGACATCTTGGGGAGTTCAGGGATACTGGTTAGCAGGTCAGATACTCTTTTGCACAAACATGAAAAACTCAACCTTATTTTTGAAACAACTGCAAATAGAAACGCACCAGGAAATGTCTGATTGAAGAACATTCCCAAAAGCAATAGCACTAAATAGAAGATATTTCTAGACAAGGCCTTCCTGAGGCATCCTTCCCTTTCTGGGCAAATTCCATGGAAGCCTAGGCTCAGCAAGGTCACTGAAATGATTTTCCAGGCTACTGTAAGAGTGTCAGTGAAGCAGTAACTGTTCCACGATGCTGGATTGAAATATATGCCTGCAAGACTACACTTGGATGATTCAGAGACCTGCAATGCATGAATCCCCACAAAGGTTCATCCTTAAGCATAACCTCTAACTTGTAATTTTGAACCAGCTTCTTCTCCACCTGTTTTCTGTTTGCACTGAAATTTCTCCCCCTCAAGTCAGAGCAGTGAATCTTCCTTTAGAACACGGCAATATTTATTGACTGTGTTCTTTGTTCACATCTGTCAGACATGGGAAGTCACCACTGCTTTACAAAACTATCAGTTTTAAGTAACGCCATTCATCACAAAATGGAATAGTGTGAGCAACATTTCCTCAACTGCAATGAATTATACAAGGGTCAGCAAGCTGGAGTCGCGGTTGGCAACACAAACATTGGCCTCAGGTAGCAAACCCATCTTTCCAGCTGTTCTCATCCATATGGGTTCAATGAACTGCAGAGAGTACAGGCCTCTGCTTATTGAGAGTATCTGCTGGAACTATTTCATCTAACCAGCATCATAAAACAACTATGAAGTAAGGTGAATGCTATTCATCTAAAGCTCATCTGGTAGCCAACTGCTGACAGAGGGGAAAATAGAGATGGCAAAGCAGACAGATGTGATCGGGAAATGCAGGTGTTCCTGAATTTCAAAACTCAAAGATTAAAACCACAAGAAGTTGAAACACTGCACCTGTGGTTCACAAGCATCTGGTCACCCCAAGAGCGCAATGCTTCCTGACAAGCAATTTTCAGGATTCCTATGTTTCCTCACTAGCATAATGCCCTTTTAATGTACATGCTGTCAAGCAGATTTGTTTGGCAGCAACACAATTAGCCCCATTTTTGCTCTGAAACACAAGATTTTGTTTATGCACATGGTTTTGCAAGTAAGACTATTCTGTGATTAAACACAGACATTTTACCAAAAGCCTCATGGCTTGTACACAGCACACACAAGCACCAGGCTCTAATTCTTTCTGCCTTCCAACTCAGCTCAGGATTATCTAAGATTTTACTTCTAGTAATGGGCCCTGCAATAAATTAATTTTTCTAGAAGACATTGTTACCATCATATTGCTTTCCTCAGCCTTGTTTTCCGCTGTACTTCCATAGCATCTCTATTTAAAACAGTGATCTTGCAAACAATTGACCAGGAATGTCAAAAATCCTTATTGAATTAATAGCTGCCAATTGCAAAAACGCTAAACAAGTGGCTTAAACTAAAAAAGCAACAGATTTCAGAGACAAGACTTTCAACAGATACTGCTTCTATACATGCGAAGAACAAGCAAGCTTCAATTTTCTTATCTTAATGGCATTCAGCCTAACAAAATTAATGCCAAGTTAAGCACTCCCAAGAAAAGAAGCTTGTAATAGAAATACCAAAGCCTTAAATGTCAGTTACTAACACAGCAATCATTTTCGAGTAACGCCATTGATCCAGTTTGCTTAGCCCACTAGCTGTAACATTTTAAACTGTTCACTCTAAAAAGGGATCTTTCGGAGACACACTCTTTCCAGTTCAGGGTTGGCTAATGGAGCCAGAAACTATCACATCTAATGGCATTTCCTTTGGAAACGTCTTGTTACCACATAAAATAAGCAAATTCCACACACACACCCCTCCCCAACATGCAACTACTGTACTGATGGATTGTAGCAGTGAAATGATTAAATTAGAGTGGCTTCGTGACTGTAAGTATAAAATATCTCATTCTTTAAGATGTTTCCTGGGATGAATTAAATTATGTAAATATGTTAACAATAATTCATAATATTTTAATAAAATCTTTTTATTTTTCTTAGCTTCTTAGAAGTGCAGCCCCAGGTGTCCTTAGGGTGGTGGGTGTTTTGTTTTTACACTTTAAGGACACACAAGGTTATACACTTGATAAGCAAGAAAGCACAACTATTGATATATAGTGCAGATAATGATGCTGGGCATCCTTTGTCTGGTATCATTCCCAGTTTTTGCTGGGAGCATTGTTCATCAACAAAGTGACTTGGTATCAAGAAGAGGATTCACATTTTTCAAGTTTTCTGCCAGCTAGCTATTCTGGGAAAGAAAAAAGTATTCTTTTTTTTTTTTTTCCTTTAGTGGAAGATTAAACAGTGAAGGCGTTTTTACTGTTGTCAAATTTTGCATTAGTAAATGGAATCAAATCACTCTACCCAAGACTCATGCCTCAAGTGAACTTACTCACTGAAAACTACATCCCCAGAGACATTTTTCTCCATGTGGGCTTCCTGCTTGTTCACGCTGTGAAAGTTTGTCAAGTTTAAGGTGACCCTATTTTCAAAATTAAAAAAAAAAAAAAAGCAGAATATTTTTGTAACTAAGTTCTGTAGCAGCATTTCCTAGCAGCTACATAAGAGAGAGATTTTTCAATGCTGGCAGTTTCATCAGTGGCAGGATTCTGGCACAAGTGGGAGGCAATCATGCCTCCTGGAATACAAAAAAGTTTTCCCACAGCAAAGCGGTTTGAATCAGCTCATATGTAACACAGCACTTCAGCTTCTAAGCTGAGCAGAAGAGCAGCCTGGCTGGGGCACTGGGGCTTTTATCCCCCCATGCTGAACACGTGTGCCGCAACTTCACTTGTTTTCAGACATCATAGAACAAATTCCCACCTTGGGATCAGACTTTGGATTTCTTTTCATTTGGGTGTTTTCTCCTATGCACTGGCTCGCTCCCTGTGACAACGCACAGAGCAGATGGCCCACTCTGCTCCTGCGCGGGCATCTGTAATGTAGTGAGAGGGACAGAATAGCAGACATTAGGACAGAAAAGAGAAATATCCACGTTCACATACAGAGTCAGACTACACATCACTGCCAGTTCCTTATTTCCACAGCCTATATCCAGAAGCAGATAACTAAGGGTCAATCTTTGACAGGTTCTGTCCAATCATCTGAATTCAGAGAGATGGACCCAAACATCAGAAGTAGCCTACTTTTCCAGTTTTTCTCTGATCTCATTCTTTGTTCCATCAGAATTCTACAGTTAATATTTGGAAATAACATTTCTATTTGAGTCCATCTCCGCACTTTTGGAAGGGCAAATACTAGAATTTGAATTTTTTTTTCCTTGTTTAAGATCCACCCCAAAACTAAAAAAAAATATTGACACTCAAGAATTTGTCTACCGGTAAAAATGTCAGCTTGGGAGAGGTGCTGATAGTACTAAACACCCATATTTTCTTCTTTTTCTATTAAGCAAATGTCTCAAAAGAGTAACATCTGTAGTAAACATAAAAAAAAAAACCAAACCAGCAAGCCTTTAAACAGGTATTATATGCTTTCTTGGTTTTTTATTTGCAGCTTGTAAAAACATGCTTATTACAGCTGCTACACACAAAGTTTCCTTACAAAATTCCCATAAATTAATATTCAGCCTGCTGTATTCAACAGCATGCATGTGCCTATTGAATCTGCACAGCAGGATCAGGGCCCAAAATACTCCTAGATTGGCAGCATGTTCATTGGAAAAAAAAACACCAAACCACCCAAAACACAAAACATGCACACATGTCCTCAAGCCACGCTCTGTGACACAAACTTCAAGGGCCATTCTACCCTCGCTTTCCGCGAGGGGCTCTCATTGAAGTCAGTAGGAGAGCTGCACGTAGCGCTGCTGTCAGACCTGTCCCTGAGCATAAATGTCACCTTGAAATATGCCCTGAAGTTGAACTCTAAGCTCCATGAGACAAATAGACAGGGAATTAATCGCAGAGCCAAGCATCCTTTTCCTCACTGCAACTGTCTTGTCCCCAGCCTCCTTCAGTAAAAGGGATGATGGTCACCAGCGCTGCCTGCTATCATGGCATTTGAAAGCATCGAGCACAACCAAATAGTTTTCCTACCAATACAAAACCCAGGTACAAAATCCAAACATTAATTACACAGAGTGTCGTGGTTTAAGCCCAGCTGGCAACTAGAATCACGGAGCCGCTTGCTATCTTCCTCTGCAAGAAGCGTGGGGAGGAAAGGGGAAAAAAGGGATTGGAAAGGGAGAAAAAAGCATCCCATGGGTTGAGATAAAGACAGCTTAATAGAAACAACAACAGAAAAGGAAAAAAAAAAATAACAATAAGAATAATGACACTGGTCATTCACTGCCCAATGAATTGGTATCTTCTGAAATAGCAATCGCGGATTCTTGCTCCCCAGCCAACCCCCATTTATATACTGAGCATGACATCTATGGTATGAAATATTTAATTGGCCATTCCTTCATTCTGGCTATGCTTCCATGGGAAGCGGAAAAAAATCCTTGAATAGTTTAAACATCATGTAGCAGCAACTAAAGCCAATAGGTATTATTGACATCCCTTCCACAGCAATCACTAGAAAGAAAATTAACTCTTTCCCAACTGAAACCAGGACACTGGGGGAGTCACTGAACCCTGTGGGGTACCAAACATCCACCAAGTCCGAATAAAACAGCAAACACTGGTGGCCCTAAAACCTTTATTAGGGCTGAAAGTTCATCGCTTCAAGCACGCAGGATAAGCTTGCATTAGGAAACAACACTGCTTTTCTCTTGTTTTCAAACTCTTTGGACCATTTGACATTGGACTTTAGAAGAACTGACTCTTCCTCAACATGAAGACTTTCCAAAACTTCTGTAATGGGACCAATATCGTCTTCCAAAACGCTTTGCTAATATGCTGAATACAGAATTATAAACAGACCACATGATTTACAGAGGAATTCTGGTGGTTCTAAAAACTTGTCTAATTTTTCCATTGATACCAAACAGTCTAAATTACAATTCCCACCTACAAACCTTATCCTGACACAGTCCTCAGACCATCACCATTACAGCCAAACTTCAGTTTCTGATTGCATTTTTATTATTTTTCCTTTACTGCAGAAAATGGAAACTCCTAAACAATGTGAAGATGCACAAAGGCGATTTGGGAACATAACTCTATTCAAGGCAGCATTTACCAAACATTTTAATCTCTAGGATTAAATCAAAGCACGCATTTGCAGGCCATTTAACAGATGAACTGAATGAGCAGGACCCAAGTTCCTTTAATGACTTGGGCCTTGGATAAGCAGTCACACTTTAGGAAAATCTGTTTACATATTTCCATCCCTCTCTTTAAATGTCCAATTTGGATTATTTCTCTTGTAAAGAGTGGTCATCTGCACGTAGCAGTCTGACAAATGCACAGATGAAGACAATTCACGTGACAGCTTTGTCAAATAACTGAATCTGTTTGAGTGGTAAAATGGTCTGGGGAGCTTTCCCAGAACGCATCAGACTAACTCTGCCTTGAGTTCTTCGAGCTTGGTGCGGCCTTTTTGGTGAGCATTGATGCACAGGCTCCATCATAACTTAGATGTTTTGTCTGTATTCAAAAGTACTACTTTACCATCAGATTAAACTGTCTCCATGCTCCACCTCATTAACAAAGGATCCTTTGAGCACCAGAGCACTTGAAGATAATCTTAAATAGCTTTATACTACTTTCAGTCCCTTGGCACTTTCAGGCTACATAACTTCTGTCAGAATATGATGGTGGTCCCAGCTCCAGCCCCCTCGCTGAATAAACCAGGCATGTGCTGAACCAAGTCCTCACAGCCCTCTAGATAACAGGGAGCAGGACAGAAAGTAAATGCTTGAGGTGAAGGGCTGGAAGACGAGCATACACAGGTTTTTCTGTGCCACAAAACCCAGGCCACGCATGCCAGTCTAGAAAATACCAACAGAAAGACTGCAGATTCTTCAGCCTACTCAGCTAATCAACTGTGCCGTTCTGGGCCCTTGGGAATGTGCTAGTGATACAAAGGGGACTGAAGAATCAAGGATTCTGGCCAGCTGAACAACCCCAGTGGTCACAAAGCTGTGTGTAGTACAATCCCCAAATGACTGCTTCCACACCCACAAGTGAAAAATCAGCACTTGAAACCTGACAATGGAGAAAATACACTCAATTAGCATAATTCCCTAATATCAAACCAGACATGATTAACACAATTCATTTTAGTGTTGCTAAATGTTAATACATCCCAAGGTCCCTTCTTTTTTTCCTGTTTACTCTCTCCTCCTCTCTTTTGCTAGAGGTTTTCATGGTAAAGCACTTTTCATTCTAACAAGGTCTCTCTTTGGAATAGCATCCTTAAATTATTTAAATACTCATCTGGTAAACAATGCAGTATTTTTAGCAATAAGGTAAAAATCATGTCGCTTTCTGAACTAATCCCAAAGGAATTGTTGAATTATAAAAACTGGTTTATTTCTTAATTGATAACAAGGTGTGCTTGAGGAACTCCGTGCATCATGACATTATGATTAAAACCAAACTGTTAAATATCTAATTCTGTGCAAAAAGAAATGCCTGCAAGAGCTCCCTGCAGTAACTGTTACATATACACAAAGGTCCTTTTTCCATAGACTAAATGTGATGAAAAACACATCAAAAACACATCTTGCCAAAAAAATAAGACTATATGTTAAGCATCTGCATAATATTCCTTTACATTCCATGGAAAAAGGAAAAAAAAATAGCCTAACCCCTTACAAAAGCAATCGAGAGCCATTCCCATTTTTACCAGCATTATCAAGGTTAAAAACTGGGAATGTTCAGCTGACAGGCACCCCAACTCAGTGGTGGGATGCACTTCCTAGAGCTTCCTGGAATGCCTCAGCATAGCATCCCATGAAACAGGGATGGTGAAGGAGCATCCCCACCACTTTCTTCCAGGGGAAGAAACAAAATAATCTGTCTATGCATACATCCTTGGCGAAGGACTTGGCTTGTAAATTATTAACACCACATGTTACAGTAGTCACCCTACTGCAATTGTGATCCCTAAACTGGGTGGTGTGGTTCACTTCCAGCAAGATGGTGAGTCAGTGTCAGAGCTGAGTGGAACAGAGGTTTCCTGCCTTGCTCTGTTCCTACAGCGTTCCTGTCACCGCCTGCCCGCTTCTGCGCATCAGCCCATGTGCAGAACTCCTGCCCCCTGCCCTCCTGTCCCCTTGAAGCCTGAGGGAAACTTTTGAGTCATGAAGAGTAGTTTTATCCTGTCTTCCTAACAGTATCTTCTAACTGGAAAGAAGATGTTACAAAAGTTGCAGAAATTTGACAAGGGAGGGCAGGTACACCAGAAGAGACGGAAGGACTGTTCACCAGTTTCACTACTACAACCATAAAAATAACAGACTGTATTTCTGTAGGAAAAGAAATCAGTTACTGCTCTCAGAGTCAGTAGACTCTGCGTAGGTGTAAGTTCACTTCTGATGTAGTTGATTTAAAACCTTTTGCTGTGATGGCAGTGTTGGTAAAAGCTTTAACCATAGTTTTTATGATCCTATTAAGTTTTAGTCATTTGTGGGTTTTGCAGTATATGAATACTATAGATGCCACCTTAATTAAAAGGTCTTGTCATCTTGTGCAATTAAAAAGAGAAAATGTACTCTCCTATGAATAGCCAGGAACAAATTGAGCAAGCTGCATTATACACGCTAAGTACACAGCAATTTTGTGCCCCGTTCTATATCACATATATTCTCAGGCATTCAATACTTTCTAATAATCCTGTTACAATGTTTTATGTATAATTGCCTTGTAAAGTACTAGTGCCATGGCATCTCTGACCATTAACGACAACTAAGTTAAACAAAGTTCTACTTTGCAAATACATACAACTTTACACGCACAGGGTGCAGAAGGAAAATTACTGTATCTCTCAGGATTTTTGCGTACAAACACCTCTTAAAAGAGGTGTTCTTTTTTGCAGAGGAAAATATTTAATGGATTATAAAACAGTCTCTTCCCAAAGAGTAGATAGTAGGATAAACAACATTCAAACAGACTTCAGTGCCCGGGCACCTATTTAATTGGACAGCATATGCATATAAAGCAGCTCATGTACATGGCATTCACAGTCTACACATGAAAGCGTACCTCCACGGCTACCTACAACAAATCCCAGCAGATGGTTACCAGCATGTGTCTGCACTTGTCAGCTGGAACACATTCACCTTCATGAGTCTGGCTCATTCTTTCAATTTTGACTCCAACTCAAGGTCTTTCGAGATAATGAAGCAGCAAATGATTGGTTGCCTCAAGGTTTGTGGCCAAAGAATGACAGCCTTCAGGATCCACTAGTAACTTTTGACCATGAGAAAATGACATTCTACATCTGTCTGCTGCTTGTTCCCCTAATGCCCTGGGGCATTATATTGACAGGGCATCAAGAAAGGCAGGCACATCCTCCTGGGCCAGTTAGACTGAAGCCCCCAATTCACACCATCTTACTAGTCCAACAGAGCCACCAGGCACAGCAGCTGAAAAGCTCTACAAAAAGTAGAAGGGCAATGAGATTGTACATAGTCTTCTCCAATGAGGCCTGGACTTTTGCTTGGACCTTTTGGCATTACTACAACATATCACACAGTCATTTAGATTTCTCAGACTTGCTATAGACTACAGAGTCAATAAAGTTTATGGCAATTTTTGATAGATGTTCCTGCAGGTGCAAGCAGCTCAGCTCCTGTGCATAAAGAAATTGAATGTATCCTCACCCATTACTCACATACAATTCCCATGTGAATGAGATAGATCCATATCACTTGTGAAATATACGAATTTCACTGATGTCTACTGAAACAGAATGCCCTCCCTTTGGGCCTGTTTAAGTTATATGGTTCTGTTAGAGTACTTATCCTTTAAAGGTGCTAGGTAAATTAGGCTCATAGGTATGGCGAAAGGGGTTTTACCTCAGAACTGCTTTCTATCTGACAGTCCTTGACCAGACATTTGAGTGAAAATGCAAAATCAGCATACATGTGGAAAACACTTTTTTTTTTTTTTCCTTCTGTCTTGCAAATAAGCAGGGCCTTGTGTTTGGAGAGCTGATACCTACCAGCATCCAAACAAGTAACGCAATGGACTTAATATAAGACAGCAATAACTTTGGGGCTGGAAAGCTTACCAACAGCAGAACAATGGTCCCATCTCTCAACAAGGGAAACTTTCCCTCCCAGCTTCCCCTTGGTGTTTTGACTCACCCAGGACTTCCCCACACAGCTGCTGTAGCTTCTGGAAAGGTCTTCACAACCTGCATAGAGGATCCTGGCTTGCTGCCTTGTCCCTGAAGTGCCCAGTGCTCCCCTACAGAAGGAAACTCCAAAGCTGCTCCTTGAAAGGAGCTTTTCCTCTTACATCCATGCCAGCAGCCACCTTTGGGGCTTAGAGCACCGCAAGCGCCTGTTTTCTAGCTGCTGTGAGCCTGCAGCATCTCCTTTGAAGTGCTGCAGCCTTTGGGAAGCATCCTAGGGCACTTCTGAGCTGCACAGGCAAGAAACTGCTGCAGCTTAGAAAGCATACGCACCGGAAGAAAAGATGCATTCTAGATGAGGGATAAGCAAAGTTGCGATCACAGATAAACTGAAGGGGAAAGGTTTTGGAAGAAAATGGAGAAATACTAAGGATACAGAAGGCTTCAAAGCAAAAAAGAGCAATCATACTATCTGCGATAGTGCAAACTATCTAAATTCAAGTTAATTTTAATAATCCTACTCACAAGTTATTGACCAATTAGAATAAATATCCTTAGGCATGGCTCTGAAACCCACGGCCCCACTTGGACAGGAGCCCAGCAGCCAGTGAGCAGCAGGAGCAATATTAGAAACATCAGGCCCATTGTGCATGGGTGATAGAGCCACATCACACATTGTGCCAGCAGCACCCTCAGTGCTAACCATATCCCTGGATGGGATATGGAAGCTGGAAGTATGACTGGCCTTCTGAGTGCAAAATAATAACTGAACATTATTTGTATGTTGAAAAGACAGATAAACTTTTATCACCATGCAACCTCTTCAGAATTTTGGTCTGTCTTTCCCTCTCTCAAAGCAGATACAGCTAGATGAGTAGCACACAATCACTCTTCAAGGACCCTTTGTAACACGGCCACCAGGAACCACACCTTTAAACTGTGTGCCTGAGGCTGAAGGATATTCTCATACAGGCATTCCTTGGAAACTGGCACAGACTGGTATCACCAGACCCTTTCCAATCAAAGTCAATGACAGTAAAATAGAGCTAGTCCAAAAAAACGAAAATACCTGCATGCTGCAGTGAACTGATTCAACAAGAAATACATACCAGTCATCGATAAGAGAGCTTACCTCTCCTTCAGTATTGACAGAGCAAGCGTGCCTCTCCTTTACAAGCTGTGAGCAGTTGCAATCCACTTAACGTCATTTGAATCCCCACTGGCAACAGATATACACATGGATATGCTGTTTCTAAACTACTAGCCACCCAAGGACAGGACCAAGGCAGGAAGTCTGAATACAGAATAACAGGCTCATAACTCTGCTTAAAAGTGTGCTGCACGCTAGGGAGGCTAAGTCGGCTGCTACAATAGACTCTTAGTAGGGCTCCCGCCCATTAAAGGAAGAATAATTCACAGAAAGTGGCTTCAGAGTGGATCAAAGCACAAAGGAGAGAGGGGAAATTATAATTTTGAGAAAAATATGCACAAACAACACATTTGGGCAATTCTGGAGAGGTAAGTGCTATTTCCCCTCCACCAAATGGTTGTGCTGCAGCATCTGTCTAGTCTGAACAGCACGAATATCACTTAGATACTAACTATGCCACCTTCTGTACAACTCCGGGTAAATATACACTGCCACATGAGATACAAACAGAAACATGTCTTGATTTACAAAAAACCTGCAGAGTGCACCTGGGGTTTTCTGACCATCAACACTAATCTGTGCTGCTCGCTACTGTTATACAGCATGAAACAATCTACAACAACCTTAAGTTACAATGTGGAAAGAAAGATTACTGTATCACTTAATACTTTACTGCTGATGAAGTATCCTAGACCACTTTTGTCCCCTCATTTTACCTGTATATGTTGACTGTGTCCAGTACTCAGATACACCACTTTTTATTTTACATTAACCTGGGAATCACAGCCCTTTGTGATCCAGCCATGTAAACAAACAACAACAACAAAAAAGAAACCAGCAAAGAGAAAAAGCAAGCAGGAAACCATGTGGCTTGAAACCTAAAGGCTGATGCCCCACGCTGCACCATGTGTTCTAATTACTGAGCTCAGTAACTGACCCCCGCGTAAGAGCCCTTCCTTGAAAATGATGTTCAGTGCCTTCCTTTCTGGAGTACACTGCCTGTTTTTGAACTTGAGCTGCTGAGAGAGTTTATGAACAGAGCTGCTGTTTTATTTACTCTCAATTAATCATGCTCAACTGTAAACAAAGTGTCTGTTTTAGTTCTGCTGACAATTATCCACTTGTCAACATCTCCCTCAAGTACCTTCGGCATCTGGCAACAGCACAAAACTGCTACATCAAAATGAACATTTTGTCTCAATAAAAAGATAGACGTGTGGCAGGTTTTCATCTGTTTTCTAGCCCATCAGCAGTCAGGCTGCATTGTCACTAACACAACCAGACCACTTCCTATTGAATATTTATTTACAAAGAGGGAAGGAAGCCAGATTTCATTTACTTTACTAAGGCAGACTCATGGAAGAAACTAGTGGAGACCCCCAAAGAGCCCCCACACCTCCTAAGGCAGAAGCAAGCCTTCCCTGCAGCCTGCCTGCCATGGAGCCTCCTGTTCTGCAGGGGCAGGCCCAGCCCCAGCTCCAGCAGGCACCTTCCCAAAAACTGCAGACTAATACTTGTTTATTTTGGGGTGTTCAGCAAAGCCCTGTGTAAATGCAAACCACTTACTGGTCTCTCCCCAGATACTTTTAGTATGAAAATCTTTCCACTCCTTGCTCCACGGCCTGGGCTTCCTTTGGTCCCAGGAGGTGGTTTGAATTTTGCCATTTTAAGATGTAATTATTCCCATTAGCTCAAAACCCTTCCTGCATTTTAACACAACTACCTTCACACTTAAATTGTCAGCTACAAGGCAAACTACAGATAGCACCTGGCACTTTTTGGGTACAGTCAGGTAAAATTGGACATACCTTTTCTTCCAAGGGGAGGAAGGCAGTATGGCCAGGTGACTCCTCAGCTTGCAGATGGCCTCCCTAATGGGCAAGGAGGCTCCAGGGTGCTGGGCCTACAGAGAGTGTCACCTCATACCTCTCTGGCACAGAAACAGTGCGTGGCTCTGATTATCTCAAGTTTTTAATATTATTTGAAACTTAATCTTGCTCTTGAAAAATAATGGAAAAATCTGATTAACTTAACTGGAAGATGACCCAACCGTGCACCTTTTCTCCACAGAATGAGGGTTTCTTCCCAGAACTAAATACTTGGGTGCCAAAGGGAGGGCCGGGGGCTCGATGGTAAAAGAGTCTCAAACGAAGCGGCCATGATGACAGCAGAGAGAGCTCACTCCCACGCCCGGGCCATACCGTGAACTGGGTTCCAACGCTCTCGGCTCCGGGCTGGGCTGGGCTGGGCTGGGCTGGGGCGGTGGGCGGCCCCCCCCACGGGAGGAGGGGGAAAAGGGCGGGAGGGCGACGGGCCGCCGCGCCCTGACACGAGCTAATCAATCTGTAGCTGTGTAATTGATTCTAATGAACTCGGCTCTCTGCCTCCGCGCGCTAATGACCGCCCCAAGTCAGCGGCGGGCTCCGGCCCTGGCTCCCCGGCCACCGCTGGCAGCGCCTGCTCCGGCCGGAGCCCCGGCCGCCTCTTTAACCTTCTCCCCTCTGCGCAATTAATTGAGATATCTTTTATACTTGATGTGTTGTAAAATTAATGCCTAATTTATGTAATTAGTCAATTAACTATAATTCTAGCATATGGTGCCAAATGCCCAGAAGGTGTTCTTGTTTCCCAGGTACTTATTTTGGTGTCATGAAATGCAGCTAATTAATTTTACATGCATATTAATTTCGGATCTATTTAGCGGCTCCCTTTGTGAAGGCAGATTTAATATTTGTCTTTCTAACCTTTTTTGGGCAAATTCCGCGCTCGGTGTTGAAATGGAGGTGACTTTTTTTAAACACATTTCCGTCGGTCTCCTTTTCCTCTGCGGAGCCTCCGCTGACACCGGGTCGATCCCTCCTGTGTGAAGATGCACAAGGGCCGATTATCTATAGCTTCCCGCACATCTATAACTGTCGCAAGACATGGCTATTGAATTTAAATCCGATTAATATTTAATATTAAACATTTCTGAGGGAATTTTTGTTTGTTTTTTGCAAAGCACAATATCCCACGGACATTTTTTTTTAAATGGCTGCTCTTAATACAATGCTCCTTGGAAAAATTATGAGAATTCAAGTATTGCCTAATTAGAAAATGAGTGTAATCCTGCTCGCTGCCTTCTGATGCTCGCAGTTCTCGTCCGGTTTGCGCTGAAAAGCAGCGAGCTCCCCGCCAGCGCGCCCTGCGCTCCCCCGCTCCCGGCACCGGAGAAGCGCCCCCCGCTGCCCCCCCCCCTTTCCCCCCGGCGAAACGGCTCAGGTCACTCCTCTGTCTCTTTCGGAAAGAGATCGCATTTGATTTTTGTCCAGAGTACAAGGACAGAGGAGATTATTCCTCTTCTTTCTGCAGTTTGTGCAGCGATTAAGGGGTTAATCGCATCGTGGGCTTTCCCGCTCCCCAGATATTGAGGAAAGATTTAAGTGGGGGGGGGAATATGAAACCCATCGTCTGCGCTTCAAATTCCCAGCGACACCCTTTCCCCCTTTGCTGCAGCAGCACTAATTGACGCATTAGACTTATCTCTGGGGTGAGGGGAGATAAAACCGCACCTGGCTGAGGGGTGCGGGACGGCGAGCAGCGCGTGCGCTCCCGCCAACCCCGGGGAACCGCTCTCCCGCGGAGCGGCGCGGCAGGGGCAGGAGCTGAGACTTTAAGACGTGTACGCGAGTGCTGTGGCGTCATAAAACTTTTATCCCCATTTCTGGATAAATTAATGAGCAATTTAATTAATAAAATCAGAGAGTAGCGTAAGTGCTATGATAATGAAGTTAAATGAGCGCGCAGTAAAATATTCACTAATCCAGCACATTGGCAAATGCCCCCTTAATTCTGCTTAGCACTAAAAGGGTTTTGAGCACCATAATGAGATTCCTCTGTCTGCTAATTAATTGACACTCTCCTGAATATTCATATGTGCTAGCACCAATACGTTCCTAATTGCACCGTGGAATGGATCTCAGAGGAAAGTAAATCGCCATAGACTTAATTAAAATAATGTATGCCAGATCCAGCTCGCTGAAGATGAGACATTTGCCATCAAGCGGTGTAAGAAAGTGGCACCTGGTTTGTAGCGAAAAATGAGGAGAAAATCTTTATCCCTCCCAAGGTGAAGCCAGCAGGAGCTGGGAAGCGCCAGGCTTTCCAGCCCGCAGATGTGGAAGCGAAAGCGAGCTTCGCCTTCACCTGCCGCTGTCGGTGCGCGACCCGCGGGGGGGGGGGCGCGGAGCCTGCTCGCAGGCGGCGGTGCTGCCCGCGGAAAAAAACGAGCTCCGCAGCTCAAAGCACGGGGAGCGGGGCTCTACACGGCGAGGTGGAAGAAACCGGGACAGGGATGCCCTCTACAGAGGCGTTCAGGGAAAACCGTCTGCCTCCGACGAGGGAGGGGAGGAGAGGGAGGCAGGGAAGGAAGGAGGGAGCAGCCACATTTGTAAACTTTTCCTTGAGGGGAATCCGGTGCCTTTGAAGCTCAGTCTCTGAATGGATTGTTCTTTGCACCTCCAGACTAATACTGTGAGCTAATATTGTACATTTAAATTGTTCTGCTGTTAAAAGCGTGGCGAGTTGCGCCGAGAAATGAGTGCCTGACGCTGCCTGGCCGCGGCCTTCGCCTCCCGCGCCGGGGGGGTGAAGGGGGGGGCCGGCAGCAGCGGGCAGGCTGCGCCCAGGCCCGCGCATCCCCCGCGCCCAGGCCCGCGCATCCCCCGCTCCCGCTGAACGGCCGACGTCAAGCGCTTTGCTAGGTTTCTTCCTTCCCTACCAGCTCAGGAAACGAAGAGGAAAATTGGTTTCTTGGAAAAGACAGCTTTTAAAAAAACCACCACAGGTTAGAAACTAAAAAGAGTTTATTTGAAGACATACAAATGCATATTTATTATACACATGTAGGCATTAACAATGTAAATTACACCGCCAGCACTTGCTGGTTGTTTATTCATTAGATCTTTAGAAAATCTACATTGCCTGCAGACAGCGGGCTGATAATGTGAAATACACAAGCAGTTTACCCAGGCAGCTCCGCCCAGCTCCGCGCAGCTCCGCGCGGGGCCACCAACAGGTCCGCGGGGCCGGGTGGCTGCGCGCCGCCGGCGGGCCGTGCTCAGGGCCGGCCCCGGCTCCCCTCCGCTACCGGGGCCGGGGGAGCTTCTCCTGAGTGTCATTCTGCCTCGACGGGGAAACGGCCGTGCGACACAGGCATGGGGTTTGCGGGTCGCGGCCCGAGGGACAGCAAACTTCGACGGAAACACTCCCTAGCGGAAGAAATGTAAGGGAGCTCTTCCCCCGAACGAGAGAGCAGACATCTCCCTCTCAGAGCTCAAAAAACTGCCATTCGCAATGTCTTTCACTCCCGTGTAAATTTTTTCCTCGCCAAAGGAGAGAAAAAAAAATCCTCTATCAAATTCTTTCCTCTTTGGCTGATTAAATGCCGTATGACTACAGTATCACTCGATAATAAAGACAGAGAAAAAATATAAGGGAAGAAATGGCTGCGGGGAATTTTTTTTCTAAAGTTAGATCCAAAGAACCTCTTCCAGGAATGAAATATTAAAGAAGGTTAATACGTTTTTTTGCTGCAGAGCTGAGGGCTGACGGGAGGACGGGAGCTTGGCGGCCGAGGCAGGCGGGGGATGGCAACGAATGTAAGGACGCGCTGGGAGCCGCCAGCCTCCCTGGGACTGCTCACCCGCCCTGTCCTACCCCTCTCCGCAGGGGCGTGCGGCGCTGCGCGGTGCCCTCCGCCGCGCCCAGCCCCGCACCGAGCCGCCCCGGAGAGGGGGCGATCGGCCCCGTTGTTTTTCTGGAGACGGGGGAAGGCGCTCTCCCCGTCCCGGCGGCCGCCTTCCCCGTGAGACGGGCCCGGGCTTCGCATGTGTGCGGGCGGTGCCGTCCCGCCCGGCGGCGGAGCGGGGGCGGGGGGGGGGGGGAACCCGGCCGGGAGGAGGGGGCGGGGAGCCCTCCCCCTCCCCGGCTCGGGAATTGTCCCGCCCGTCCCTGGGCAGCGCGGTGGGTGGCGGGCGGCAGGAAGGGAAAGCGCGGAGCCCCCGCGCCCACACACCCACACCGCCCCGCCGCTGCACGGCGGTGACTTACGGGTCTGTTTGCAAACATGCCCCCTGCCAACAGGGAGAAAAACACGAGCATTCAAAGTTCTGACCCTAATTAAATCCCGGCTCGTTAAAGACTTCGCACAATGGAGGAAAACGTTTCTCTTAAAGTTTGCCTGAGCCTGAATTCCGCAAGCGGTTATTACCTTTGCTTTTAAAGAGGGGAAATAACCGTAACGTGCGCGCCATTATTCTTGTGGATATGCAATTTAAAAATCATCGTCAATTGTCATAAAAACCATTTCACAATGTTTGGCTAAGTAATAACTTAGTCGTTTAAAGGTGGTTTTGCCCGGCGCCACAGACGTGCAATTCAGGGAAGATTTACATTGCTTATAGATTTTGCACCGCAATTCCGACCGCAGCGGGAAGGGAACTCAGCCTTATTATTTTTTTTTTTCTCTCTGGTTTTCTACGGAACACCAAGAGAAGAGAAGAGCAGACTGTGGGAGAAAAGCGTGAGCGAGATGAGCATGGCTTGGAAAAAAAGCTGATGATTGAAATTAAAGTTTATGAAACAGATTGATTTGGAAATAAGAGTCCTTAAAAAAAAAAAGAAAGAAAGAAAAGAAAGAAAAAAAAGAAAAAAAAGATAAAGAAAGGAAAATCAAGTTTGCTCCACCCAGCTATTAACCAAAACACAATACCTTTTTCTGGGTGGTACTGCACAGAAGTTGATTCAGTTTTGACAATGTTGTTTAGCTATCATTTGCTATTTTGAATGAATGGGAGCAATCCCCCTTTTTACAACAGTTGTTTCCTATTATGGAGAGGTGCAGCAGTTGAGGGCAGACATGTGAAAGTGGCTGTTTGATTCCCTTTTTCATCCCCCTGACCCTGCCTTTGTCCCTCCTCACCCTGGGAATGTCACGCCTCACTACTTCACTTTGAGATGCTCTAGAAAGTGGCTTTGTTATTCCCTTTTAGACATACACGAAATTGTTCTCATTCCCCCTGCTGTAAAAGATACTTCAAATTGGGACTCGGTTCACAAGTGCAATGCAATTTGGCTTAGCTCAACCTTTGTTCTGCTTGTACAAATGACCAAACAGTGCACACATTATACAGTTGATCTACTGCTCCCTTTACACCAGAGTTAGGGGCTGGGAGAAAAGCAAGTTAATCCCTTCAATACTAAGGTGGCATTTTCAATATTTCCTACAATGTGAAAAAGAGAAGAGAGGACAGCTTGAAATGCGACATTTATTTAAAAGGGAAGATTAAAAAGAAAAAAGTTTGCGAGGCCTCCCTTGATACTTCTCCAAATAAATAAATAAACGAACCAACAAATCCCAAACGTGTAGATAAATACTCGGGAAGGGAAGGGAGTTTACCACAAAGGCTGCTTCCCAGGTCAGTAACGTCGAGGCTCCAGCTGGAATCCGCGCTAACAGTTTAACAAAACGCTCGGGGAGAGGCGCTGAAGCGGTGGCTAAACCCGCGGCCCCGGGCGCACACCTGCGCACTCCGCGGAGGTGGGGAGAGGGCGGACAGGCGAGGCGAGGGTGGCCGAGTGCGGGCAAGGAAGGGCACGGAAACTGGGTATCGCGGTGGGCAGGGCTGCCTGCCTAGCTTGGCCTCACGCACCCGCGCAACCCTGGCACCCCTCGGAGCCTTCCCAGGGGGGTCCTGGCTGGTTTGGAGGGGTGGGGTGGGGAAGGACACGACAACGACGACACCTGCGGTGCTGCGCTTACCCGGATTTCCCGCCGGCGGGAGGTGGAGCGCAGAGGAACCCGGCTCCGGTCGGGAGCCAGGTGCTCTGAGCCAGCCCCGGGAGCTCTGAGCCCCCCTACCGGGCGCTGGGACCCGCTCGCCCCGGGAAAGGCAGCGGGTTCGGAGCGCGGCCCGAGACAGAGGCCTTTGAGTTTCGACAAGCTTTGGGCGCTGGGCTCAGAGGTGCCCCTGGGCTCCGCCTGCCCACGGCACCACGCACGACACAACCACTCGCACCCTCGCAGCAGATGGGCCCCGGGCCGGGGGCGAAGGGAACTCGGTTCCCCTCGGGGCCGCCGGACAGAGCCGCAACGGGCCCCGACAAAGAGGGAGGACGGGCAGCGCCAGGGCTGCCTCCTCCCTGAATCCGACGAGGATCAGGCTCCGCTGTCCCTCTAGCCATGAGGAAGGGAGGGTGTCCTGGGGACACGGGGACCGGCCGTCCACCGAGCCACCCCCGCCCGCAGCACAGCGGGGCCGGGAGCCCGGTGGGGCTTTAAATCCCCGACGGGGCGGGCAGGAGCGGCGCATACAGGGAGCCTATACAAGTAGGGCGACAGGGACGAGGACCCGGCGGGCGGTGGCAAGGAAGGGGCCGTGAGCGCCGGACCCCGGCACAAAGGGCACTGCAAACCCCGAGCAGGGCTGTTTGCTCTCAGGAATACGGGTTTGGGGAGCAGCTCTCAGTCCAGCCTTGACAGGCAGGGGGAGTTTGTTTAGTGCTCATTGCAAAAGGAACAAAATCCTTTTGAAAGGGCGCTAAGTAGTTTCACGCCAAAGTGGCAGATTTGGTGAAGAATGTGGGTGGGACAAAGCCCCGCCGTTCCCAGAGCGGCCGGGGCGCTCCGGCAAACCGCACCGGGAATTCAAGCCCACGGAAAAGCGGGAGAGCCCAAATTTCTCCGCTTCCTTCTGCCCCCCCCCGGGCCCCGAGAAGCAACGAGAAGCAGAACCATTTAAAAAAAAAAAAAAAAGAAAAAAAAAAAAGGCGAGCGAGGCTAAGCCGAAATGCAGCCACAACCAGCAGCCTGGAGTTGACTTTCCAAAACGGGGAAGGTTGCTCAGAGCCTGGCATTGTGTTTCGCAGCCTAGGAAACCCTAAGAAGCTGGTACTTTCCCCCTCCCTTCTCTTTTCTCCCAACTGGTTTGTAAATATTAACAAGATTGTGAGCTATTCTCTCACACAAAGTGGATTTTTTTTTTTTCTTTTCTATCCTTGGAAAACTTCTTGGCTTCCCCCCACAGCTCCTCTCCCACTCCTCCCCTCTGCAAAGCTACACACCTGCTTGCAGCCACAAGGATTCAAAATCAATATTGTATTTGTCACTTTTCTGTCTCCTTTTCCTCTCTCAACAGCCCCGTTTGCCACTGAAGCGAATTGTGGATTTATGGAGGAAAATTAGCATAAATTATTACCAAATCTGTAAACGTGTGTGGTCCTGCTTGTGGGAAAGGGGGTTATTGCGAACCTTCCATGCAGAAAGGTGGTCCGTGATGGGCTCCATGCAAGAGCTGAATGGCTATTGCAAGAAATAGATTTCCATTGGGCTTGCACATCGATATAATTGACTTATGTGTATTTTATACAGTTTTCCCAACACTTGCCCCGAGCTCCTTATTTGAATTAGGCTTCAGAAAGACGTCTATTTGTTTTGGTTTTCCACACCATGGATTTGGATTCACTTGCCCCCTCCCCAGCGCTGGCTTTCGCAGTAAAACGCAAGTGCTACAAGTTGCATTTAAATCCTATATTGCCCAGGTCTGTCATCTGTGGTGTGCTTAACACGAGGCGAAACTTTGGGTATCAATTGCCGGGATGGCTTTGCCTGCCCTACCCCTCTGCTCACGCATTCCTTTGCACTGGAAAAAGAAAAATCGGGCGCTTTGCAGCCGTACCTCCTTCGCACTCGGAGTGGCAAATGACAACGGAAGTTGACTTTTCTTTAACTTTACAGCTTGCGGGTTCCCATTTGCGCCGGCGGTTGGTTTATTTCTCTCCTCGAAAAGAAAAGGTACCGGCAAAACCAGGAAGAACCTGTCAGCTTGTGAATTTTATTTACTCCTGCACTGTTTCCGAGCTCTGTTTTTGACAGGCATTCCAGGAGCGAACTTGGGCTGAGAGACAAAACTCGAACTGAGGGGTGTGAGAAGTTTGGGGGGTCGGGGGTGTCTATTAAATCCACATATTTGGGGGCTCTCAGTACAAAAATAGAAGTCTCTGCCCGGTGTCCTAGAGGACGCTGGGAGGAATCTGTCCTCATTTCAAAGTATTGCCTTTCCTACGGTCTACCAAACGTCCATCGGCTCATTGTCTCTTACCGCCCCCCCGCTCCACCCTCCGAAAAAAAAACAAAAGAAAAGTTTGGAGGCTGCCTTGCTGTCCTGCCCGGCTGGGGGAAGCACCTCGGAGCCGGTTAACCGAGCAATGCAGCCCCCGGGCTCCGAACCGCACCAACACCCCCGGCTTTCCTCTGCAACGGGGGTGACGTGCGGCAGGTCTCCCCCCAAAAGGGCTCGTTAGCTCGGCAACGCGGGGCCGAGGTCGGCTTCTCGGATTCCTAGAAACACAATTATTTGCCTATTATTCTCTAAACGACATCCTGCCCCGAGAGAGAGGGATTAGATGGGACCGAGGGCAGCCGGGTAGGAAGGAGGGGAACGCAGTTTAACACACACGACGTGGTAGCTAGTTGCAGTGTGAAATGCCTTTTCAAGCTGCTGCCAGGTTTCAGGGAGCCCTGCTTGATGGGGACCGTCCCCCCGAGAAGACTCCGCCGTGCCGGCAGAGCCCGTGTCGCAGCAGCCCGCGTTACACAGGCAGCGCCGCGCTCCCTCCCCCACCCGAGCTATTTTTGCTGAATTAAGAAGGTGACATTATTCTTTTCTTCAAGTACTTCTGTTAATATTGAAAAACGTGCGCTTGCATTTCAAGCGGGAGCGCTCAGCCTCAGCAGCCATTTCAATATTAATGAAATTGTTTAATCTCCTAAATTCATCGTGTTTAAGTTACGTTTTGGTGAGTTATTGACCGACTCCGAAAAAATTGTTAATGGAGTGGATGTGTATTCACCACAAAGGCTCTTCCTTCCAGGGCTTGCAGCTCTGGAGACAATCTTTTATTCTGGCTCTAGGGTGACAGGATGCACCGCAGCCTCGGGGATACACATCATCCAAACTTCCCTCCTATGCCGGGCTAAGCCTGGGACCTTCCGGGCCTGATCCTCCCCCCGGGACACAGGGCTGTCGGTGCGGCGGCTCGCCTGGGCTGCGGCTCCAGGATGGGGCCTTGGCTCCCGGGGAGGAGGCAGTACAGCGGAGCAGAGAGAGCCGCAACCCGGGTGTCGCACATCCTGCCTGTTCCCACACACGAGTGCGCACCGAGAGGCACACAAGCACACCGACGGCCTGAGACACAGCGCGGAAATCCCGCGGAAGGCGTCAGGCCGATGATACTTAGCACAGTGTCCGGTGACACGGACCCGTTACCCCAAACCAGTTCTGCGGGACCCCTCCACCCCCAGCTGTCCGCCGTGACCCCCGGCTCCGGGAGCTGGAGAGCGGCGTGGAGGGCAGCTCGGCACCGAGCACAGCGGGGCTCTGCTCCGCCCGCGGACCAGGAGCCCGGCCGCTGCGATATATTTATTTTAAGGCGACTCCCACAGCTTTGCACCAACAGGTCCGCGGAACTAGAGCAACGGTGCTGCCCGGGCTGGGGCGATGGGATGGGATGCGGAGGGATGTGTGAAGAAACTTCCCGGGGCGGCTACGGAGGAGCCCCCATCTTCTTCTCTCCTCGAAAGAACCTTCGCTCGGGGAGAGCGGGTTTGGCATAGAGAAAGTCTCTCGTTACAAGGAATAAGGCTCGCCTTAAGTTAGCCAACAATACAAATCAGATAACAATGCAGAACAAACAGAATACCACAGCCAAGCAATTTCCATGTCAAACATCCCACCGCTCAGTACCTCCATTTGTAAGTGTGAATTGCAGACTAAGCTTCCTGCAAAGTCCACAGAGAGGTTAGTGCATACCTCCCCCCCACCCCCCAGCCACCGGGTACCATCGCACTGCAATTCCGCTGGCGGAGCCTTTTCACCCCTCGCCTTGTCTTCAAATGGAAATGATTCCCATTGGCCCAAGGTGTCCATGTAAATAGGTGTAAATGAAACCAGATTATGCCTTTCTCTCCAGCCCCCTCCTCCCCGCTCCCCTCCCCCTGCTCCCAAGGCGATTGTCATATGATAGCAAAGAAGTGGCACATTAATGAAGCGCCTCTACAGGGGTCTTTTCTGCTCATGTCACCACATAAAACTATCAGATGGTTAGAGGAAGGACATGGAGGCAACTACTTAGCTCATCGCGGCTGCAGAGAAGCGACCAAGCCTCTGCTACAGTCCAGCTGCCGGTGGTGTAAAAGAAGCTGATTCAGCCCGCGGAGGAGAAGGGAGGGGTGTATAAGAGGATTCCCAAAACCAAGCTAGCTCGCTGCCTCCTCAGGATTAAACTGGAGCAGAGTGGCCGGGAAAGGAGCGAGAGACACGCCGGAGGAGCGGGGTGGGAAACAGCTCGGACTCCCAGCTGCGTCCCGGATGCGGACTGTCAACTTCCAGCAACTTTAAGGTGGGCATACACAGAGCTAGCATGAAGTGGGGTGGGAGACGAGGGGAGGGGATGGGATGGGGGGGTTGTCTCCTTCTCCACCTCACCGAGACGAGAAGGCAGAGCTACAGCTACAGTAACTTTACGGGCGCGGGCTGCTGCGGGGAGGCCGGGCTGAACGAGGCCGGAGCTGGGAGAAGGGCACGTCGCTTTTCCCTCGCCGGCGGCGCAGAGCTCCGGGTCGGTTTCCCCTGCCCCCACCCCACCCCCTCGAGGGCTGAGGTCCGTCGTGCCCCTTCCCCGTGCCCTTCTTTCTCCGACCCGGCCCCACACCCCGACCGGGTGTCGGTGCAAACCCTCTCGGACTGACCCGTCTCCCCCCACCCCCGACTCCCTCCTTGTCGCTGCCCTTCTGCAGATCTCCGCGGGTCCCCTAGCGAAGATGCCTCGCCCGGGCAGAAACACTTACAGTGATCAGAAGCCTCCCTACTCCTACATCTCGCTGACGGCCATGGCGATCCAGAGCTCCCCGGAGAAGATGCTGCCCCTCAGCGAGATCTACAAGTTCATCATGGACCGCTTTCCCTACTACCGGGAGAACACGCAGCGCTGGCAGAACTCCCTCCGCCACAACCTCTCCTTTAACGACTGCTTCATCAAGATCCCCCGCCGCCCCGACCAGCCGGGCAAGGGCAGCTTCTGGGCGCTGCACCCCAGCTGCGGGGACATGTTCGAGAACGGCAGCTTCCTGCGCCGCCGCAAGCGCTTCAAGGTGGTCAAGTCGGACCACCTGGCCCCCAGCAAGCCGGCGGACGCGGCGCAGTACCTCCAGCAGCAGGCGAAGCTGCGGCTCAGCGCCCTGGCGGCCACCGGCACCCACCTGCCCCAGATGTCCACATACAACCTCGGCGTGTCCCAGCCCTCCAGCTTCAAGCACCCCTTCGCCATCGAGAACATCATCGCCAGAGAGTACAAGATGCCCGGGGGGCTCGCCTTTTCCACGATGCAACCCATGCCGGCCGCCTACCCCCTCCCCAACCAGTTGACTACGGTGGGCAGCTCCATTGGCACGGGCTGGCCCCACATGTACGGCTCCGGCATGATAGACACCGCCACCCCCATCTCCATGGCCAGCAGCGAGTACGGCGCCTACGGCGTGCCCATCAAGCCGCTCTGCCACGGGGGACAGACTTTGCCGGCCATCCCCGTCCCCATCAAGCCGACACCCGCCGCCGTGCCGGCGCTGCCCGCCCTGCCCGCGCCCATCCCCACCATCCTCTCGAACTCGCCGCCCTCCCTCAGCCCCACGTCCTCGCAGACGGCCACCAGCCAGAGCAGCCCGGCCACCCCCAGCGAGACTCTCACCAGCCCGGCGCCCGCCCTGCACTCCGTGGCGGTGCACTGACCCGGGCCGCCCGCACGGACTCCGCCGTCCCCTTTCTCCCAAAGTTTCCTCGGAGCTTCTCCTCCCTCCCCTTCTCTCCATCCTTCCGCTTCTTTCCTCCCTCCTCTCTTTTCCTCGAAAGCAGAGACAGCTCCCCGCGGGAAGCCGAGGGGTGCCGTTGGCGTGAGCTGCCTTTCTGCCTTGCCCCGTCAGCCCTGCCCTCCCTTCGCCTCCCGGCTTCTCTCCCGCTTCTGAACTTTGTTTTCCGCTCTTCCGAGGCAAAACGAACCGACGCGGCCCGCCCCCCCTCCCCGCCCGGTAGGAACTGCCATACGCATCACTAGTTTTCCAAAAGTACTTGAGGCATCTTCGGTTCGCTGGGGACCGGGCGAGCCTGGCCCGGCGATGCCTCTTTCCCTTCCTTTGTCTGGGGAAGAGCAGGGGTTTATCCAGGACGGATGTCTAGAACCACAAACGTTGTGAAATGGCTGCAGCCTCACTGCACGGGGGCAGCGGCGTTTCCAGCCTCCGAGCAGCAGACGCTTGGATCTTGGAAACGCCGGAAAGCGATCGCGTCCTTTGTGTGGGTGCGTGTCTGCCCCTGCGTGTCCCGGTGTCACGCAAAGGGCAGGATTTCCGCGGGAGGAGGCTCAGCCGGCCCCGGGAAGGAGCGGTGGGCTGGCAGGCAGGGCCCCGCAGGTGCGGGGGGCGGCCGAGGAGGCCGGGGGCGCGGGGCGGTGCGGGGCGAGCGTGGGCTGCGCCGCGGGAGGAGGACGCCGTGCAACGGGAAGGCACCCGCTCACTCACTCCATGCCTATATTGTTTACAAAGCGCCTGTTTTAATGTAAATAGTGAGCTGGCATCTGTACTGTAAATCAGCTGAGGTCCCCTTAGCAGTACCTGTTGTAACGCGAACGTGTACTGCAGTTTTCAGGTGGAAGAGCAAGAGAAGTTGGTTTGTCTGTTAACTTCTGATTGACCTGAAGGTTTGGGGAGCTGAAGGGTTCTTTGTTTTATAAATTTTGTAGCTATTTATTTCATAGCTTAAAAACAAACAATAATAATAGTAATAAAAATAAACCTGTCATCAAGCACACAACCCGGCACAGCTTAAGAAAAGCTGCTGAAATCACTGGTAAAGCGTGGAGAAGTAACAAGACAGCAGGTACGAACTGTGGAGGTCATCCTGATTTCTGCTGGAGCTTTGCAGACAAGAGAGAGGGGGCTAGGGAAACTGTAAATGTTTGTGCATAGGAATGATTATAAAATGTGTAAAATGCACTTTTGTTTGATATACTTCTTTCTAGTTTTAGGTAGTTTGCTGGAAACTGAACTGATGTTCTGTTGTGAACTGCTTAAGTTAAGAAAAACAAAAACAAAAAAAAACCCATCCCACCCACCCCATCCCACAAACGGCATTGGTGTCTATTGAAACTGTAAAGACATTTGTTTTAACTTTTTTTTTTCTCCTGTACAGAATAAGCATGGCATTTTAAATATTGGTGTTCTTGTTCCCAGCATGTGTGTTTTAAGACAAAGGTTGAAAAAGTGTCAACGTTAAATTATGAACCAAGTCGTCCAAATAATATTTTCTCATTAAAATATGTAAATGCAGATTTAGTTTCTTATCTGTTTTTTTAAAGAGTTTACACGAGAAGAGTAAAAACATTAGTTCACGAAAAAGGAATGACGTTATTCCAATACTTAGATAATCTAAACAGCCTTTTCACGGGAGGTTACTATAAATATAGTTATTAACAGGTTAGATAAAATTGCTATTATTGCCAGTTTACCAAAAAGCTAACATACGTAAGCGTGTTCTGTGGTTTTTATATCTATATACCTATACATATACCTATATGCATAAACACACATATATGCATCTGTGTCCTATACACTTATACCGAATACAAACACGTATTACGTTTACGCCTGTATGTATATTTATCATCTACATACTCCTGGCTAAATTTTCTCTAAAAAGTATAAAAATTACTAAGCTTCTACAATACAGAGCAAACACAGAAATCTTTAAAGAAGTAGTTACTTTTAAAGACCGACAATACTGAATTTTTGTCTGTTGTGTTTTTTCTTACAAGTGGCATCTCAAAATCTTTTTAGGGTAAAAGTGAGCTATGTAGCCTTTCACCTGTCTTTTAAACTTCCTCAAGCACTGCAGTTACTCCAGCCACTGCTATAATTTCTCCATCTCTATCACACTTTCTAAAAACGGTAGGTTGCAAGCTGTAACACTTAAATTTGTATCCATTTTTCTGTAAGCTAATATACAGTCCGTTTTGAAAAAGTAAGGGCAAAGCTTTTACAGTGGAAACTGGATTCCGGGCACCTTTCAGGGGGCTTCTCAAATTCTTTTACGGATTTTGCAAGGATTCTGCAACTCCTGAAAATGATAGAAGCAATCTAGTGAAATCAGTAAATAAGTGTCTCAGAGATGAGGCACTCTGCGCCAAGAGCGCAGTTACGAGACAGCCGAATACTTAAAGGCTTATTAACAAGAAAACGATATTGTATTCTAATGAACCGACAGGATTACTAATTCTACGGCAGTGATGTTACAGGGGTTTTGTCTCTGCCTGATCTCTCTCAGAATTTCTGGACCATAAACAGCGCAAGTGACATCCCCATTTCCTTACTGTGTACCGCAGGTCCTTGCAAAAGTTTTAAGATTAATGTAGAAGGTAATTAATCCAGTTGCGATCTTTTTTTTTTTTTTTTTTTTTTTTTAAAGAATTTTTTTTTTTTTTTTTTTTTTTTTAAAGAGAACGGATCCCACACACAGAAAAAAGGTGGAAAATACATGAATCATTGGGCTGATTAAAATGCATGAAGCTGCTAAAGCTTGTCAGATGGGGGACAACTGAACTCATTCATCAAGTCCAACCCACGATTATATCAACACGATCAGCAAAAGAAAGCATTCAAAACTTATCACCAGATCAATGGACACATAACTCGACAAACTTTTCCTAAACAAGCGATGACCTACATTTTTAGGCGACGAGGACTCTTTTTCTCTTTCCTTTCTTTTTTTCTTTAAAGATTTAGCAGTCAGAATAAATCCTCAAAGATGAAATCCGAGCTCAGCTAAGAAGACGAAACTACACTTTCAGGGTCTTTTTTAAACTACATAGTAATCAGCGGAGATAATGACCTGAAAAGATTATACCCCAAAGCAAAATATTTTCAAAAGGTGCAATAGCTTCCTCACTACATAATCCGTTAGTAAGACTCCCAACCGAACTTTTAAAGTGCCATTTTCCTCTTTATCTCTGCGATGGCCCGGGACTACCCAAGCCCCAGGACCTCCCTCGCCGCGGCCGCCAGCGCGCAGCCCGCGGGGCCGGCACCGCGCTCCTACCGCACCTCTGCCCGCGCCCCGCGCTGTGGCCATGCTTATTTCAAACAAATACGCAGCTCGGCGCGTCGCTTGAATTTACTGCTTTGACTTGTTAAATCTCCCTAATGGCTCAAGTCCAATGTCAATAAACACAGATCTGAAATAGAACAGCAAGAGACAACAGCGCGGAGGGAAAGGGCGGGGGGGGGGGGGGCCGTGAATCAGCCACGGCCGAGCTATCCGGCGCGTTTAGACATTTCGTGGAGGCGGGGGGGGGGGGGGGGGGGGGGGGGGGGGGGAGTTTTTTTTTTTTTTTTTTTTTTTATTTGCCAGTGAGACATTATAAGCTGGGCGTACTTGATGCAAAGAGAGCGCCTATTCTAGGCAAAAGCTCTTTTCTTCCGGCTGGGCAAGGTAAGCCCGCGAACCCAGTCGTGCTTGGCGGCTCGGGAGTTTGCTTCATGTCAGTGCATGGTATGTGAATCCTTTCTCGTCGGCATATTTCCTTTTTCTCCTTTTTTTTTTTTTTTTTTTTGATTCCTCCTCGACGTGTGACAAGACACCACCCCACAAGACTGAATCCTCTATTGAAGAAAGCCAGCTCTTTCTCACCCAGAATATTTATTTTCTCTCGGACCGCGCCTTGCAGGGAAGGGCGGTCTGTGCCAGGTAGGGAGAAAAGAACTCCCCGGCGACCCCTGAGAGGGAGTTTTACGAGCCAGCCTTTCTTCAAAAGTGGTCCTTGGGAAAGGGAGAAACAACTTAGCAGCTTCATCAACTTCAGGGCCGAATTATCTCGGAATCTTAATATAAATGTCACTTTGTGTTTTTTTTGTTTTGTTTTGTTTTTTTGTTTTTATTAACAAAAAGAAACCGAGGCTGTGAAGCCTTGGAGGGGCTGTATTTGTTTCTTTTAAACTAACAACAAATTATCTAATTAATATGTTTCAATTACAGCATGAAAAAGAGAGGCTTTGGACCGCCTGCAGTGGGTTTACAATAGCCCCAGAGCCCACTATAAGAATTTACAATAACTTCACATCTGTTTCTTTATTTCCCACTTTTCGAGTCTAAAACTCCTCTCGAAATCACTTCAAACCGTGGCCCAAGTTATGAAATATGGTCTCTCTGCCAGGAAAAAAAAAAAGGTGGAAAGAAAAAAAGGACAAAACTTTGCAGATCGAGGCTTCATTTGCAAGCTAGAAAGTGAAAGCCCCATTGAAGAGCATTAAACAAATATATTAGAATTCTGTCACTTTATGCAATTGAGTAGATCAAATAAAGGGTCCCAGGCCACTTCATTCACTCTCATTCACTTGAATAGAAAATGCAAAGAATAGCAAACCTAGACTGGGCCACCGATGTAGATTTAGCCCTTTTTTTCTAAGAGACAAAAAGGCTGAATTTTCACAAACACATTGCTGACTCGGGGACTAGGAAACCAGCACTGAAACCCCTTTGGAATTTAAATTCATTTTATCTTCCTCTCTCTTTCTGGGTCCGTTTGCACTACAGGGTGAGCTGCACTGGCATCCTTGCTTGGAAAAAATACAATACAATACTACAATAACAACAACAAAAAAGGCTCCAGATTTATCAAGCCGAGCCGCACTATAGTTTGGAAGATAACGTTTTTATTTGCAAAGAGAAAATGAGGAATCATCCGCCCTTTGCCCAAGCTGCCCTGAGAATCGCAGCCCCTTCACGGGACGCCTGGGCAAAGCGCTCCTGCCCGTTGACACTCCGCGGCCTGCCGCCCCGCCGCGCTAAGGGGACCGCGCACTTGCGGAGGGCGGCTGCCGTATTGCGCGGAGCCGAGGCCGCGCCCGCGGGCGGAGGGAGAGCAGGAGAGACCCTCCGCTCTCCTCCGCGCCCGCCCCGCCCGCGGCCGGCCTCGCTCCGGCGACGCCGTGCCCCGCATATCGAACCGCACCGCACCGCTCCGCCGAGCCCCGCTCCGCTGTCGGGCTAAAACCGAGGCTGCTCCCGGGCAGGGCGCGGGGCTCCGCCGGGCTCTTAGGACTAAGAGACCCCCGAAACAGCGACCCGGCTCCGCCATCTGCCCCAGGGGGCTCAGACCCGCCGAGCCCGGGGACAGTCAGCTTTTCCCTCCCGTTCTCCCGTGCCGGTGCCTAACTGGGGAGCGAGCAACGGCTGCCGTTGGCAGAGGAGGTCAGCCCGGAGGGGTGCTGACCGCCGCATAAGCGACCCTACCCTTCCTGTGGCAGCGTTTTTACGGGAAGGTACCGTTTCTGCCATCCTTTCTCTGCTGGGAGCCTCAGCACGGAGGCAGCCGGAGCGGGGCCGAGCGCCCCAGCACCCAGGAAGGGCCTCACCTTCCTCTCCCTCCCGTGTCCCCTAACATGGCCACTGCCGGGAGGCACCAAAGTGTCAGAAAGGCTAACTCATACCTCAACTGTAGGCACTACTAAATAAAGGCTCTTAATTTTGCACTATTTAGAAGGGCCTCGCTATTTTATTAGGTAGTAACTCGAGTATTTTGCATTAATTAGAGCAGCTCCTTAGAGAGACATTAGAGCCAAGACTAATCTTACGCCACAGGAAAATGCTCAGTGTTTCCACTTCCCCAACTCCCTCAGCCAGCCCAGTGCTCACCATCCGCACCTACTGGTGTCCTAAACATTCACCTGTAGGCACCTTTCCCAATGATGGAATCAAGGCACTTCAGGGGGCTGCAGTGTCCTTCCTCCTTGCTTGTTTTGATGGCTACGGGGTAGACAACGGATAAGTAAGGAAGGACTGAGTCCAAAACTTGGATCAGGTTCTTCTAGGCCTGCCCAGCTGCCCTGCCCTTGGTGGCACAAGCTGCCCCCTCAGCCTTTAAAAACCGCTAGCACATCTAGTGCCTGCTGGAGGATTCGGGAACTCTTGCTCCCGAGGCTGCTCCCCTGAGCAGGCCCACATGTTCCTTCCATTTGTAACAGCCCAAGCTACTCATTACAGAGCACTTTTATTCCTACTATGAGCAGTGCCGCTGCACTACCGATTAAACATGAAACAAATATAAACTCAAATGAAATAAGCAAAAAGACACCAAAACCTCTGATGGGGAATACCTGAATACGAAAGCATACCATGTCATCCAGCTCTGGGCAAAGGCACCTGCTTGAAAGGTTAGGTCAATGTTAGGCCAGACAGGAAACTCCGCTGCAGAATATCAAGGTGGATGAAGCACTCATTTCAGAGCAGAGAAGACAATGCTCCACTACCAGCCACAGATAGCAATCATCTCTTCAAATGATTGCAAGCCCACCTCTTCCACACCTTACATGTGCATTTTTCTACCAACTAGAGCAATATCCCTTTCCCATTCCCTCCCACCTCTTCCTGTATTTCTCTCCTCTGGAGTCTTTATGGCTCTGGCTGGCAAATTTCACCTGTATCTCCCAGCTTAACGACGTGGGTTCCTGGCAGCAGAGTGCTGAGAAGCTGAGAGACGCAGTCAGCATCCCAGAGCCTTTAAACAATGTTACTGCCTTATCCCCTTGGAGATACCCCTCCCCTGGATAGTTCTTCAGCCTTTCATGCTGGAGTGCTGGACCCCTGGAAACTGGGTTTGCATCACCTCTCCCTGTGCTCTCACCCCTCCTTAGCTTTTCAGAGGGTCGGGCTGTTTAGACCAGTGATAAAACTGCTCACACACAGAGCAGAAGGATGGGATTAGGCCTGCACAGACCTGCTGAAGGAGACCACAAATGCACAAACAGTTTGTGTTTCAATGTGTGCTTGATGTACTTGAGTCCTTGCTGAAGATAATTTCGTAATTAACCCTCATAATTTCCAGGTTAAGGAAGTTCTCTGGAGAACAGGGAAGAGGATCAAGAGAGGGTTGATCCCTGTTGCATGTAATTGGGCTCCAAATTACTGTTTTGTTGATGGCTATGAGAACTCTAACAGAGTTAGAGTGGAATTCTAACAGAAGCAAAAGCAGACTTTTATGATTTCTACACCTGCAGAAAGTTGTTAATAGTCATTTCTTTATTGAGCTACAGCTTCCTCATCTTTGCCAGACCTCTATGAGACAGGTATATCTGGAGGCTCTGAGAAGCAGATACACTCCTGAATGAATACAGGGACAAGCTGGACCACATCAAGCAGCTTCCCCTGTTAGCCAAAAGATGTATTTTTAAAGTAATTTTCAACCATGATTTGCAAGACTGGAACCAATAATTTCTCCTGGAAAATGACAGGCAGTGGGCATGCCAGAGAAAGACACACAACTCCTGTAACAGACAATTCTAGAGGGAGAGAAGAACTTGTCCCTTCTTCCTTGCCTTACCACGGCTGAGCTTTCTCATCTATCAGCCATAGAGTTTTCTAGTCACAGCACTGCTCACCTCAGTCATGCTTACAGGAGCCTTATACAGTAGCTGCGGGTTTCAGAGTAAAATTTCAATTGCATTAAAATCCACAGAAACTTCCTAGTGAATTAAATAGAGCAAGGGTTTCGCCATGAAGATTTTTCAGGACATTCAGATAGTTTTCTATGTATGTAAATAATTTACCTTTCTCTCAGTTTGGGGTCACAATCAGTCGGTGGATATGCTAGGTCATATGCAGTATGTACACAGGTGCCTTAATGCCATGTGGTCAAGGGCAATTCTGAAAACTTCTGAAAACTTCTACGTTCTTTTATACATTTTTCCTTTACCGTTAGCCTAGTACTTTCAGACCACAAACCAGAAACCCCCTTTTTTCCTCCCATTCACAAAAAAATGGCCAGGGAAGGACCAAACCCAGAATACCGGGTCCTATGTTCCTTTCTTCCTTAAACAAAATGTTTTGTCATTTTTTTTTTGTTTGTTTTGTTGAGTGCTTGGAGGAAGAAAGGATAGCTCAGAATCCATGTTAAGGACTGCTAGGGTACTTTCTTCAAGCTATGGACTAATCTATCTGAACGTTAACAAAATCACAGCCCTAAATAATTCTAAGATAAAACTAGACAGTTTTGAGAAATTCTCTCTTTTCTGTGCTTTGACTCCGCTTTCTTGACGGTGAGGAATTTTTCAATTCTTTTTCCATCAAAACTACATTATCCAGTTTTCACCTCACTGGTAAGGCCTCAAACATACTCTCTCCCTCCTTTCCAAACAACAAATCAAACACTGGAGATTCTCCAGAATTCAGTTCTCCAGGACTGGTAAGTAAAGCATCTCAGGCACTGTAAGACTTTTGATAAAACCATCAGTTACTAATACTGGATTTTCTTCTGATAGCAGCACTAAAAGAGTTGGTGGATGAATTCCTGTGATGGAATTTCACTAATGACATCAAACTTGACAGTATTAGGTCATGCCTGTATCGTAGCAATGTTTGTTAGATTTGATGTATTGAGGTAAAGAATTTGTTAATTTTCTGTAGCATTTCTATGCAGGCAAAATCCCAAGAAAGCGCAGTTACACTGGTATTAAAGCTGTTGGTGCCTTCACAGGGAACTTATGCCATCAGTGATATAAATGAAAGCCCATTTTGTTAGTATAATCTGTTTTAGGAGGAAGAGGCCTGCTGGCCCAGCTGTCATGGAGAACATACACACAGACACTTTTTTCTCAGTTGCTGCCCTGGTGATGGTTTTGGCATGCACCCATGGATGCCATCAGTCCCAAACAATCCAGAAAGGATTTAGCTAAATCAGAGCCACAGGACTGGTTATGTCCCCATAGGATAGACAGCAAGAGGGCTGAAGCTTGTGCTCTGCCAGCACTGGTCAGTTCAATGGACACCACTAGCTGGAATCAGTCAGGAGTTGACTACTCTGGAAATTACCTTATTCTCTTCCCCACCCATTCAGTGAACCCAATGAGGGACAAGAAACAGTAAACTCCATTGTCTAGACATAGTTACATATTACAAATTCTATTACTGCTTATATATAGTTACATATTATAAATCCCATCACTGTAAGATGATTTGGAACATGCCTTTTAAAACTGCTGGCTCATCTTCCAGAGCCTTGCTTTTGAGGAAGTTGGGGCAGGGTTTTGTTGTTTGCTCCCCCCCCAGGCTCCCAGTCAGAAGATATACAAAGATCTGCTGTTTTTTTATCAGCTTGGCAGTACTCTGAATTTTTTCCATGAGCTCAAGATCAGGCTGTTTTGAAGTCATCACACAGGAATCACCAGGGGCACCTACTGCATGTTCAGATGAAGGCTCTCCATTGGAAAATAGACCTGAGTCTGCCTGTAGTGCTCAAATTCTATCAAACCACTCCACTTTCTCTATCTGCAGTGGCTGCGTTCCGGTTATTCTCCTAACTGGTCACAGGCATAAATTATGAAACTAAATATTTTCTAAAGTGAAGTAAAGCCTTGTCAGACCACAGAGTCTCTGACTGAGATATCAGATCATACAGCCACCCAGAACATTAGAGAAGAAGAATACACATGAGACATCTAGCACTCTCGATCATTCATTAGCCCTCCCTTTGCAGTAGGGGCTGCATGTATATATCTAAGTGCTGCTTTTTCTTTTGTTCAAAATATTGGAAGTCGTTCGACATTTTTCTATTTTCCTAAGCATTCTCCTTTGTCAGTTCCTATAACTAAATAAAGCAACCCTAAACTGTTTCTCCATGATCAAGCTCTGGGTGATTTTTTTTTTTAGCTTTCCAAGTAAAGAGATACTGCTTAAAAGGACAGTTTTGGGGTCAAATGCCGCTGCAAAGAAACTCAATGGGATGAATTTGGGTCAGTAACAATGCGTCCCTTAGCTCTCAATGCAAGTCAGGGAGGTTATGGTTCTGTGAATGTGGATGTGGCACAGTTGGGTAGGAGGTCAATAGCACAGAGTTAAGTACTATTTTCAGCATTGTCTTCTCCTTCAGCTTTTGAGGATACAAAGCAGAAGCTGTCAGTATTCATCCACTTTAGCTCTGGAATTACCTATGAGGAAGGCTGGGAACTGATCTCATAGAATACCAGCAAGCATCATTATATAAGCTTGGATCCTTGGAGTATCCTGATATGAGGTGGAATTCCTTCTATCTCTCAGATCAGCAATAGTAAAAGCCTTTCTCCTGGGACTGAGGGACACAAATCTTGCCTGACCACCTCTTCACAGCATCAGCTGAGAGAAAAGCCTGAGATGCCCTTTGGGCTACAGACCTTGGAGCAGTATTTTTGTCATCTGTTTTGTGTTAGCTCAGGTAATTCATGCACCAGAAAAGCCTGGGTTGTAGCAGCACAAGCCTTCAGAGAGGCTAATTTATCTTGCCGAAGCTCCAAACCCTGGTCTCTCTCTGGGCCTTAGAAAATGTATCACACTTCCAAGTATGACACCATACACTGTACCCCTTTTCTGCTTGCAATAGTAAATAGTATTGTAAATTTGAAAAGAAAAAACTTCTTTCTTACAAATACTTATTTATTCTGCCTAAACTTTTTTTTTGACACTGAAGAAATTATGATTGACTCACATTGTCTGTATGGAGATAAAGTCCCCTAAATTATTGCATTAACTGAATTGAACTAAATTGACTGAACAAACACTAGTATCTTTAGCAACCTACCAAAATCTTCTTTGTGTGCTCCTTATTTCAATCCAGGAGAACTGGTCTCATTTTAGTCAAGCAGAGCAAGACTGTCAAAGAGAAGTTCATATACAAAGTTCCTACACTGCTAAATTATGTATGCAAGTATCTACGATATGCATAGAAAGCATCATGCACATTAGGCATGGGCATGCTTAATGCATGGGCATGCATGGGCATTTGGCAAATCAGGCAAATGGGCATGAAAATGTGATCAATTTTGTTTTCAAAATAATATCACATTTCTCTGTGTGGTCAATTCAAAACTCTAGGCAATGAGGTGCCACCTACTTATCTGTTCCTTGGAAGTCACCAAGCAATGCAAACAGCATATACCATTGTGTAAAACAAATGATTCAGACTATGGTTGGATGCTTCTGTTTCTGCTTGAAACGGTGTAATTAACACACAATCACTGGAAAATCAACAGCCAGAGAAGGATGTTCCGAAATATTGCTATCAAGTGTTTTGTCAAACATCCAGACCCTGACACAATGAATACTTTAATCTGTTCTTACAAACCCTCTCCACGACCTTGGTGGTAGCAGTCCTAAGATTTTATTCTCTAAGTTCTGTAAGGAGCTATTAGTGCTGGCACTCATGGAGCTCTCTCTGGACACGGAGGCTATTCAAGATTGTACATCACTATTCTCTATGCTGTTATCCTTTCAGTCCACAATGCAACTCCCATTGATCTCAGTGGGGATGGCTAACAGAGAACAGCATTGAAAAGCATATTGTAGTGTAAGCACCAGAGTAAGTTTACCCGATTCCCTACAGATAGTGTCCTTTGTTCCATAAACGATATCTGGCTGAACAGCCCTCCCTTCCTATTTCCCACATGACAGCCTACCTGACAAGAGCAGGCAACCAGCCTCCTGACTTGTCAAAAGATGCACCCATTGACCGACTGGCTTGTTGTTGCCACACAAAATGAACAGTGCTTGAGTCCAGACTGTCTTTCCCTCAAGAAAGGTCTAGTTTGAGCCTGTCTTTTCTACCCAGCCAATATTTTAATAAAATATTTAAGAAAACACTTTAAAAAATAAGGAACTCAGTAAAAAGGACTTTTACTCCTCTCAAATTTGACTGAAGCTAACTAAAATGTTCAACACTGCTTGGGTGGATTGAGAGAAAAAGACAGGCACAACCTGGGGTCTTGTAAGCATCACTTCCTCAGCAAACCAGAATAAAACATTGCAAATTTAGTTAATACTACCAAAACCCAGCTAGTCACTAGGTCTGCCTAGACAATATTCTCTACTCCCAAAATAATCTAAAAACTCAAGCAAGTACATCAGTCTCATCATTAAACTGAAGCACTTCTGTTCAACCTTTAAGTTCTTTGAATGGTGCAATTTTCAAATGTGTTCTGTCTCTGTGTCCAACTCTTTGTTCTAACTGCTTTAAACAATGTTTAATAACAGCAGATTAATAATGCATATTACAAAGAGGAATTAGGATGGATTTCATTAACGCTAACAACTTGGCTATGTTCTCACCACATGAATATAAGTAAAACATTTTTAATGCCAAATCTTGGGCTTATGACATACTGAATTATTTTGCTCAAAGTCCTTGTCATCTTTCAATTAGTTACTGATAAATTGAACATACTAAAATGATGCAGCAAATAATCTCCTCTATTTGAAATGTGTGTACCCTCTTTGGGGCTGACCTATTTACAACAGCTATGATGTTCCACAGGCTTGGAAAGAACATGGGATTTTTTCATGTTCTGAGAACATTCAGAGATTTTACTTTTTTTTTTAAGGTATGATTTTTTTATTTTACTTACTTTTTTAAACTTTATTTCCCATCACAGGCTTGTATTTATTTTTTCCTTTGATCTGAGTATAGATTGAGCCTTTCAAGATTTATCTAGTGACAAAAGAACAGCTTCTATAGGAATTGCTTCTCTTGTCTTGATGGCAACTCCGTTAATATGAAGCTAACCTTCTGGACATAAAGTTTCTGTCTTCTCTTGCTCCCCACCCACCTCGTATTTTCTCTGCACACTCACTTTTTAGGGCAAGCTCTGTAAACTCAATGGCTTGGCAAATACAGACTCCAGCCTTGTCCTGTTCCTTGGCTACAGCTCTCTTGAAGGCAAATTACCACTGGACAGGGTCTGTCAGCCCCAAAGCTGCCTTCATCCTACCCAACTCGTAGTACCGAAAAATGTTTGTATCTCAAAGCAAGGATTCATGTGACTGGTGTCCATAGCAGACTGGCTGTCTGCAGGATCTGGACGTTGTGGTTACTTTTGTTTACTCATCTGCTGCCTCCCTCAATGATATATATGACCCATAGCATGAAGAGGGAGAGCTGCAAAAGAAACAGGCTTTTTTATGAGACAAGAAAGAGAATCTGGAGCTAGAGAGAAAAGAAGGCAGGGTTACTACAACTAGTCATCAGAAGTCTGCCTGCTCCAGAGACATCACAGCAGTCTATTACAGCAGCAAAAGGATGGACTAGGTTATAAGACCTGTGTCAGTATCACACTGTGTTTGTGCTCAATCACTTCTAGAAGTGCCTTAAAAAAAGGACTTACTTAAGTCACCCGTGGAGACTGCAATACGGCCACCATATTTTATTGCTGCAATAGTCAGCAAGTTATTGGTTATTGCTAGGGTTAAGAACAAAGATTTTAGGACAAAAGCAGGATGCAATGTTGGATTTGTAGAGATTTTTTTCTACAATCTTAGTACATTAAAAAAAAATACCTGAAACAAATCCCCTAGAAACAAACATTCACAAATACATGGAACAACTTGTAACTTTTGGAGGAATAATTCTGTCTCTCTCATACTGGCATATCCCCTATCCTATCCCTAACCCTCCATAGGCAAAGAATCCTCTCTCCTCCACATGTAGAGGGATATTTTATCTTGGGTCCCAATTATTATAGACATACTGGGTTCAGACACCTGATCTCTGGAAGACTCTACTCTCTGCATGAACAGTTGTTCAACTGGTAACATTATTCATTATTTATTTATAGGGCATTAAAATTTGAGTTTGTACACTTGTGAGAATATACGGAACTATTCCACTCAGAAAGAGGGATTTCCTGCTTTTAAGGAACAACAAACACTAATTTATAATTACTGAGACCACTCACATTGGGCAATACTAATTATTGCTCAGTACTGGTAGAGAACTGGCCAAGAAATTAGATGTCAAATGACAGATTTGCTGTATGTTGTGCTCACAGAAAATGTGGCCTGTTATATGTTTTCAGTTAAAGGCCTGCCTCTTTCAATCCCTTCTGTTTTACCAGGAAATCCCAGAATCAGTCCTGAGTGACAGACGAACTGGTGGCCATCGCATATGCATTTCTGTCATCTAGCACTAACTGCTAATTTAGCCATGTAAAATACACTTAACAACATCTTAATTCAAATAGCTTGAAAAGAGGCTTCAAAAGATCAAGTCAGGTTCCAGATAGTTTTTTCACAGAAAAATAAGGGAAAATTCCTTCTACCAGTTCAATGCGAAAAAATAAATAAGAGTGAATCAAAACAAAAATGTTTGGAATTGATTCTAAAGTATCTAAAGACATGAAAGTCATTAATATTTATGACATCAAATATTAGCTATATTTGATGTCTAACAAAGACTTGTCTGTTTCATTGGAAATAGCTTTCTTATTTTGTCATGAATATAGAAGCGGCCTTATTAATAAAACAAAATACCATAAAGGAAAACAAGCAGAGACTGAAGGTTCTGCTATGTTTTTAAGGATTTGTGTTCTGGTATGTTATGTACTTATTTTTGATGGTTTTCCCCTTAAATTACAAGCTTGGGGAGAGAGAAGAAAAAAACTTGAGTGTAAAGTTTAAACTGCTTATAAATAAGACAGTAATGTTTGAAGCTGAATTGCTTTGTCTGAGGAAAAAAAAGAGCTCCTACACAACGCACTTGAGAATCATAAATCAGTCCACATACACAATCCCCAAAGTCACCAACTGGAGCACTGCTCCAGCTGTGGACATAGTCCTGCATATTGTCCTACGTGCGATCACAGAGCCTAAACAGCATCAGCTGCTGGGGAGCCCCAGGCCCAGCTGTGGTGGCCAAAATGTCGGCCTGTCATTAGCTGCCATACCTCTGGCATCTGGTTAAGAGACTGGACAGCCCAAACATTAGTGCACTTGGCTACAACTTAGGAAAACTAGGTTAATATTCCAATTCACAGACTTCCAAAGTGCTCTTAAGGTCTTATAGGAGAAAAAAAAACAAAACAAAAAAGCAGATGGGATCTCAGGAGATCACACAATCGTCTTCCTGTACCAGACAGTACAAAATCGGCCTAGACTGCCTTGAAAGTGCTTGTATACCCTCTTCTCAAAACTTGCAAAGGGTTTCACAACAACTTATGTTACTTGTTCCAGCATCTAAGTATCTTTATTGGTCGCATTTCTGAGACCTGACCAATATATTCTTTGCTGCAAACATATGTTAGGCCCCTTTGGGCCTGCTCCCTGTACAAACCAACGCCATTTGCCAAACTCATGGTGATATCGTGTAATTTCACAAAGGCTTGTGAAGAATTCGAATCCTATGGTAGGAGCAATCACAGGAATATGTAAAACTGTGACAATAACTAACCTTCGGGAAACGTGGACCTCAGCTGTAGAAAGCCTGCAGGTTCAGGACGGCAGCACAGAGCTGATAAGCTTTGGGTGGAATTCTCTTACCACAGCGGGCCTGTACCAAGACCAGCACCTGAAAGAAGTGCAATAAAAGGGGAGACTTGCTCCAAGTACCTGATTGCACTCTAGAAAGCTGAGCTAAAGAAGCTGGAAGTAAAGAGAATATAAAAGCCCTGCAGAGGACAGCTTCAATACCTCAGATCTAAACTTTCCTGGTATGACCTCAGAAAAAGAGAAGACAAGAAATGTCACCAGCAGATCTCAGTCTGGTTCAGCCACTCCTTACCAGAGGCCACCCAGGACCAGAGCCCAAGCTACGGCAACAGTGCCCTCACCAGCCAGAACTGTTCTAACTGGCCTGTGGCTGACATTTGGATTTATCTTTCTGTGTATTTTATGCCTTTTTTCTGGGTGAGCAGAGAGCTTGTTTGGGTTGGTATCCTGTGTAAATCAGAACACATGAATAAATTGGAAACTTTATTTAATTATCCATGGACAAAGGAAGCATGACGGTTGTTTTGAATAGAAAAATCATTTTGTGAATGAATCAAATTCCATTAAGAAAAGATGTTGCACCTGCAGTACACTTAGCCTGATGACTTCACCAGGTTTGCTACCCGTTGTCCATCTTTAAAATATAATTGGTCAGTTACATAATTCCACCGGCACAGTAGGAAAAAAAATGCACCTTGCTTCTGAGGTGAAATGCAGTAAGCTGGAATTTTGCCAGGATAGGGAATGTCATGTTTCTAGATGAAAATAGTCTGTGCTTTCAGGCTCGAATTTGACTCTATGTTTTGTAAACATGGGCTGGGCCTACATGACTGAGGAAAAGGAACCCACAAAACGCCCATTTACCGGTTACAGCATGAGGGATTATGAGGAACTGAACTGAGACACAGTCCAGATGTCACTCCTCAGTGTGAGACGTTTCACCAGCAGGTGAATACCTAGGCCAAAATCTGGTCCCATTTCTTTTTCATGGTTAAACAGCTTCTGGGTACACCACTGATGGCTCTGCATAATGAAAGCTCTTCTTATGTTGTCCATCATGCCAGAAATGCTGATAGATACTTCAAACCCATGGAAAATCCTGCATTATTTCCCAATACTGTATGTATGGCCTGGTGAAGAAACAGGGTCGAAATCTACCACTACATAAATCTGGTATGGAGGAACCATTAGGAAACGGATGTCCTTCTGTAAATGAAATCATACATTTAGTAGCAGAGCTGCAATACAGTACCTCTGTAGATTTTTTTTGATCTAGCAACAGTGTTCATCTCTCTATTGCTGATCTAGCTGATGGCTATAAACGATTTTGGGACACTTCTAAGTCATGTTTGCCTGGTTTGCTTATTTCTTAACCATTTCTTTTAAATGTATGGGTTTCTTATCTGGTGCACACATGCAGACACACACAGAGAAAAAAAAAGGTGGAGACAAGCCAGCTCCTCAGTTTAACCAGCAGATGCTGTACACAGTTCTTTGCAGTTGAGGTGCTAGCGCTTCACGTGTCAGAAACTGGGCCCTGTGTAGAGTAAGGTTTTTCAGTTTATTTGCACAGCAAGAACTCCCACTGCAGTCACCAGGAGTGTGAGGTGCAAGGACCTCTCAAAACGTAGGGGAAGCAAACATCTCCAAGCTTCCTTGGAGACTTAGAGAGGACTTGAGAGATCTAGCAAGAATACAGCAAAAAGCAGGAACAAAACAACATAACTGCAGGACTTGGAGGGCTCAGAACTAAACCAGACCACCATTGGGAGTTGAACACTTGCATACCAGAAGAAACTAATCCTGAAGCTTGTTTATACATCTTCCTGTTCAAATGACATGGTCAAGTACAGAACACACTTAACTATATTCAAATAAAATAAAATAAAAAAATTACAGCTTTTCTTTCTTTCTTTTTTTTTTTTTTGTTTTAGAAAGAAAACAAAACTCTGGTTTTTTATCAATGGCACTCCAAAACAGTCTGGAACAAATTTAAAAAAGGGATTAGTTTATCTGTGACAGCTAGCTTTCTAGTTGAGAACAAGCTTTCACCTACACATTGATATTGGCAATATTGCAAATCATCTCCTAGCAGTGACAGCAGCGGCAGAGCTGTTGCTGCATTGCTGTCAGCAGCACCCTCATAGGCAACTATAAGAAATTAGTCAGTGACTTCAAACAGGCGCAGTATTTCCCCTCCTAGTACCAAAATGGTACTAGATTTCAGATTCTTTTGAGACACAAACTAACATTTTTTTCCATGAAGATCAGCATGGCTAGACTTTAGGTTTCTTTGCGCTGTGAACATAGCGAGGAATTCACCCATCCACTCCCCCATTCATGACTGGCTCCAAAGCCCCTTCTGCTTTGGCGTGTTCTGGTATGGGACAAGGCGCTGCTGTGAGGTGAAAGGCTCCCTTGCATGTCTTTCTGTGAGCCTTCTGCAAGGCAAGAAAGAAGATGTTCACTGAAAATGACCCTAAACCTACCCTAACCGGCATGAAAAAGAGCTTGCAGTTTGCACACAATGTTTCTGCTGTGCATAAGTAGTTGTGAGACCGGTACTGTGTGCATGTATGTGTGCAAGTGAACGCCTCTGCGTGTGTGTATGTGTCTAGGGATGCCCCTAGATTTTGTTTTGTTTTTAAAATGTCCTGGAAATTTAACTGAACTCTCACATGGAGACAATTTAAAATAAAAGACTTAGCATGGCTTTACTTGTATATCTTTCTTATGCATTTGTCCAATCAAAATGATAATGTAGACAAACTGTGGACTGCAAAGTGTATTATCCAGCAATATCTCATTATTATGCAAAAAATCAGATATTCACAGCAACTGTCTCATCTATTTATTGTTTGGTTACTCATCTGGAAATTTTAATACTTTCTTCAGGGGCAGCGGCTGGCAATAAAAAAATAGATCTATATATCAAACCTTTAACTTCTAGCCATCATTGTGTGCCATAATACAGATGGAGTAGCTATCAGCTCTCTTTACTGTGTTGGTTTATTTACTTCAACTAAGAATAAAGATTTAAAGAGAATGGAGTAACAACGTCCACTGTGAGCTCAATTTTCATGTTTCACAGTGGAGAAAAAACCTTGACACATAATTAAAAAAAAAAGTAATCAATATACAGCTATATGACTAATTAATTTATTAAAACTCTACACCCAACCTTAATAACCTGAAAACTTCTGTTTTTTCCAAGTACGCCAGTGGGTCTACTGAAACACCTCAACAGGCCTGCACCTCTGTATGTGCAGGTCACATCATGGGTACAATAGTATTATCCAGAGATTTTGCTCTGTAGTTTAGGGAAACACTGAAGTACCTGGCTCACTTTAAGTATCTGACTAGTTCTACTGAAATCTCCAGCAGGGCTACACATTATCTTCAAAAGGGTCACAGCCCCAAAACAGAGTTTGATACACAAGAATACAAAACTCTTGGGAAGCATCTACATAGCTTTCAGTCTGTCACCCAATTCAGCATCTACAATTGCAGTAATAAGAAAGTAGCTTTTGTAGACAGAGCTCGTGAAAGCGTTTTAACTGTCATCATAGTGCTACAACTTTATATACCACATACTAGTAACGTCAGAAGAGGATTCTCTCTTCTGAAAATTAACAGAGCTTGATTTTAAGGGTACACCAGGTCTTTCTCCAGCCATATATATCTACATCCTGCCATGTCTAAACTCTCTTCTGAGGTGTCCTATTACAATATTCATTTGTTGCTACAGCAATTGAGACTTTTCAAAGTACATAGTGGAACTCAGAAGGTCCAAATTCTTTCTCTATGCATGTTATAAATACATTAACTCTCTCAATGTATTAGCAAATAATTTTTGTCACTGTGTTACACATATTCCTTAACTGCATATTTCTGAGTGTAGTCCCTCAGCGCTGCACTCAGCTCTGTGGGGACTGAATCCCCTCATGCCAACTGAACTGATTCCAGCAGGAGCTCTGTACACGTGGAGCTCTTCATAAGACTAGTTTTTTTACTGAGAAAAAAAATATATATAAAAAAAAAATCATCAGACTACAACTAGTATGCTTGGACAATAAGCAGTTTCCCACAGCTATGTGCAGTTTTGGCTCTCAGCCACTTTGCCACCACCAAGGATAAGAGATGTGGAACATAACCTCTGGAGGATCACCTGCAGGAGCTCCAGGGTCACCACCTGGAGATAAGCCAGTCCTGCACAGAACCCACTTCCCTCTTGGGCTGCAGCTGGTCCCAGACCAACAGGCTCTGGACACCAACCTCCACCTACTCACTCAGCTCTTTCAATTGCCTCTGGTTTGCTCACTTTGGCAGCAAGTCAAATCAAGATGTGTATTTATCATATCACACATGTTTTTCCTCACAAAAAGCTAGTTCTAGGAAATGCATCAGCTTTCAATATCCCAGTCACACTGACAGAATAGTTGTTAAAAATAGGCAAGAATCCATTAAGTGAGCCATGTTTCTTACAAGAAAGGAGAATGTACCTCCTGGTTGGTGTTTACTCATACACAATTTTCATATTTTGTTTCAAATGTTAACTATATAAATTATAATTTTTTAATAAAATTCATACTTTGAGAAAAATCAGGCAAAGAAAACGTAATACAAGAAATGTATGATTTGGGAAGAACAGTCAGATTAAAACAGAAAGTTAGATGGTAAACGCCTGCCACACACACTGCCTTTTAGCCACCTTGCTACATGTATATGGTTGAGATGATTGTCATTTCACATCCACATACCAGACCCGATTGTTACAGCTGACTTGGAATGGCCATATACCTACAAAAGAATGGAAATTCTAGGAGGACACATGGAAGGGCTTCAAGAAATGATTCTGTATGAATACTAACCTAAACTATACAATGGAATTCAGATTTTTGCTGTCTACGTATTCAGAGCAAAAGAAAAATTAGTTTCTACTTATTATTTTGCAGATTACTTACTGTAAAATTTAGAACCTGAATAAAACCATACTGCACATAATTACTCCCCGCACCTTCAAGTAATATGAAATGAAGTGACCCCTATGCCTTCGCAGACCCCACTGAAATCATACTCCTTGTTGCCACAAGTGTTTGAACACGTTGAATAATTTACAGGTTCTTAACTTTACTTTTTAAAATGAGACATCTCTCATACATTCCCTTCTGTTTGGAAAGCTGTTAACAAATTTAGCATGCTGGTACAACCTAAACAAAGCATACAAAGTCATCGAGTATTACAGTCTCTGTTAACATCACTGATTGCACACACACTTCTGGCTGGCAAGCACTGCATTTTTAAAAAATCTTAATTTTCTATAGATTTCGATAGAACACCAAAGGATTTTTAATTTCCATAAACTAATTTTGGTTGGAGTGAGAAAACAATAATCAGTGAAATGTAACAATTAAAAGCTAGTCCTTCCAAGCTAATTCACAGCTACCGTATTTGTTTATTCTTGATGCTCTTCAATAGAAGTGATCAGTCAAGAAAGGATGCACTTGCCTTGAGGGGGTTACTTAGCTTGGCAGCAGAGGGCTCTGGAAAACTTGTTGTATGCCTTTAAAAAGAATCTAATGGCATTGCTTGAAACCAGTTGTGAAACACTACGTGATTGATGGGGTTATTATCATCTACTGCTTCTGTTTACCCCAAATTAATCTCAAGTGGAGTTACTTGTAAATTGTTTAGCTGTTGATACTCACTACCCTTTCTGTCTATAGACTTGTCTGAGGTTGAGAATAAGTAGACCTCCTTTAAACCAGCTCTGAATAGGAAAAACTGACTGTCCTGATAATAAGTTACTAATTTCTGCTCAGCACATCGTATCTGAATAACCAAAGTTAGCCTAGCCTGTGAGTATTACCTCTCATGAAAGAAGAGGTATAGACCATTCAAGAGTATTACATTATCTCATTTGTGATGTCCCTCAAGAGTGATTCTTGACCTTTCGATAAGATTGATTAATTTGAGAATAATTTAGGCCCCATTCAAACAAGTGCATAAGTATTCTGTTAAATCAACCCTGTAATTAGGAAACCACTCGTATTGGGTTTGCGTGGCAACATTTTGGTAGTGGCTGGGGGGGGTGTGCTTCTATGGGAAGATACCAGAAGACACCTGATGTCCAATAGAGCCAACGCCACCTGGCTCCAAGATGTGCCAATTTTTTCAGGGAGCTCATTGTTTGAAACAAGAGGCATGAAGCTGTCATTGATAAATGCTGATAGATAAAAGCTGTATATTAATCAAGATAAATTAATCAATTATATTTATACATAAGCCAAACTATTATGTAAGGCTTGAAACATAATTTCGAAGATGATTCTAAAGCTTTAGTTTTGTATTTCAGTTCCTAGGTAGGTAACTCTTACCTCCCCTTCTCAGGTTCTCTCCAATAAGGTATCCTGTTCCAGGCTATCTCCCAGCTGCTTCTATAACTAGAGCATAAGTTTATAACTGAGGTTTATAACCAAATGGATAGACAGCTCCTCAAAAATTAGATTTTTGAGGCTAATTTTAGAATTATGAGTGTGACTGTTTCCAGAGCTGGAAAGTCCATCAAGAAAATGTGAAGGGTTGCTCTCTTAGAACTAGAAGATGATAAGTCTAGCAGCCAAAGCATCTGGTTTGGCTAAGCTATTCTTCATCTTCCCTGTGTGAAGCTGAAATAACTCCTGAGACTAGCATAGGAACTGTCTGCCATGGAACTGGCAAAGCAGAAATAATGTTTTTGATATGAGAATTGGTCTCATTTTTACATGCATCTTCATACTCTATCATTGCAAGTCAAAGAATAGGCCAACTAATTTCTGGTCAGCAGAGGTTTAGAAATGTGAAAGTTTAAAGAAGAATGCACATGCATCTTTCTCATCCATATGATATGCCCAAGTGCATATTCAATGTGTAGGATGACCCAAACTACTGCTTTAGAGTAAGTTACAACAGGGAGGTGTGAGTAGTATTTCTATGCTAGTTTTCAACTAGCTCTTGTGAGAATTAGGAATAGTGTAATTTCACAATGTTGAATAGAAAAAGCAGATGGGACAATTCCCCCAGTACCGTTCTCCCATCCAAACTGCTGAAGGTATTCAATACCCACTAAAATTAATCTTTTATTAACTCTAAATATGGTGTGTAACCATGCTTTTTTGTTTATTTCTTCTTATAGATTCTGATCTTCAGATATGCTTAGTACCTATCTTGCCACCTACAAGCACAACTTTTTATCGGATTCTCCAGGACAGTTTGAGGAAAGAGAAGCACTTTGGTTGCAATTTTCTTCATTCTGCTAACTCTGTTCTTTTGTGGGGATTAAAAAAGCTGCAGGAATGTGACAAACTTCTCTGATGATTAGACATGCAAGTGTAAGATACACAGCTGTTGAGTTAGCCCCTTGGAGCAATGCTATCTTTGGATACCGTTGATACCACGGTGTACATGGGTTCTTGGTTGCTGGTGCTGAGAACCTTATGTTAGCATGGCATTGTGCCCAGACAGAAGGCACGCTAAACCCATTTCATTCACCCGTGTACGTCAGGCAGGGGCACTCATGGGAACTGTACCAAGTCCTTTGATTTCAATCCCTTTCCCTATGCCAAAAAAGTTCCATTGGTTCCATAAGCTGCTTCATTCTTCAACACATGTGTTAGCACTTCCATGCTAAAATAAGAATCTCTGACCCATGGAGAAAGTCAGACAGAGGATTTGTAGGCACTGGTGGCTGCCAAAAAGACAGGTTGCAAGAAGGCAGACACTTGGGAAACCTATTGAAACCAGATGGCTTGTCAAAACATATGCTATATAAGAGCACAGCCTGCAGGCACTGTGAGGAAGACAAGCCTATGGCAAATAATGGCATCAAGGAATGACTGAAATCACACAGGATTCATTGTAATGAAGAGCAAAGCCTAAATTGTAGATTCACCCAAGGAACTGCAGATGATATTAGATCTGTTCCAAAGTGCACATTAAAATTCATTCCTCAATCAGGAGATAGCGAGAGATGCAACATTTGCATGCCAGCAAATAAGTATTTTTCAACTTTCTAAAATCTGGCTCTGTCTACATGGAATAAAACTGGTCATGCATTATAAGCACAAACATTCTAAGTCATTTTCACAGCACCTGAAGACCAGGCTTTGGTTTCTATTACACAATATTAAATTCAGCTGTCACCAGGAGGACCTCAGAGAAAACTAAAAACAGAGTCCAGCACCAAATATTTAAACAAAATTTAAAAGACAGATTGATGTCATATATACTGTATATTGGCCAATTCTCTTCATATCATACCTTAGAATAAATAGTGTGTGAACATGTGAAAATAGTTTGGGAGCACTGAATGCACAGGGGCATGATTATTCCTATCTTCATAGAATCATGGAATGCTTTGGGTTGGAAGGGACTTTAACCAATTTGCTTCCCATACATAACACTAGAATTAGTTTCTGTGGTTGGAGGTAACTACATAAATAACTGTATGGGTCAGATATTCCTTTCAGAGGAAGAATGAAGAAACACCACCAAACAAACAGTGATGGTGGGTCCAAAGGACAAGCATGAGATAGATGAAACTACCTGCAAACACTGAATTTAAAATAGAAAATTTGCATTTCCTTCTGGGAATGTACACTTTGGCTGGTGCACAATTAGAAAACAACCAAACAGTGAGCTGCGACGGGAAGGACACAATACCATAGTAGATGTATGGGGAAAGAGAAGGACCTAAACACGCCACCGTGACTGACCAGGAACACACCTTGCAGTTATGTTTTATATAGACCCTGGAGGAAGGTGACCTGGACAGATGGAACAGAATGTATGTCAGGACAGGCAATTGTTGCTATTTGCCATCATAAATACACTATCAACAGCCACCGACCTTCCTTTTAACAAACCAGTTAACTTGTTTGTCAGCTGATGCACATCCAATCACCATTTTTATTCCTTGGATTCTGGAAAGCCACAGAAGCCTCAAAACTGCCAGGAACAGGTAAATAAAAAGAACAAAAAAACAAACTTCAGCAAAAGGCAAAAGAGAAAGTTCACATACATTTCCAGATTTCATATGTGGGGCCAAGGACAAAGTAATTGAGATGGGGCAATTGCCATAAATCAAATGAATCATTTAGCCTCTGCTGCTATTCCTGCTAGTAAGATACTGGTGCTGCCACTGGGAATACATTTTTTCCAGGTAATAGTGTAACTGTTACGCTGAGTTGCTACGACCTGTTCATTTTTAAGAAGCCAAAGCCACTTGAAAAGAACATACTAGGGACCCAGATAATTTTGCTGTTTTACCACTAACATTAAATGCCAAATAAGTGAGATGTCCTGGGAAATGATCTACTTGTGTTTGTTTTGGAAATTATCAGTACTACACCATTCTTTGACTTCATTCCTTCAAGACTGCCTTTCTTTTTCCTGTGTGTTGGCCCTTGCCTTCCTGCCAGAATCATAGTTTTTAAATGAAGAATCTAATTTCTTAGCAGTGCAGCAAAACACAATTTTCAAATATCCCAGTGATAGCGAGGGTAGGTTGCTCTTGTATATACTACTTAAATGAATTAAACCAACTCAAATGTGTGATCTCTCCAGACAAAGATGAAGGTTACATAGTTTAAGGATGAAATATAGACCATCCTCTACAAAACCACTGTGTTGCAGTTTAATTAAAAGAATTCATTAAATTCGTGCCCCATCCAAGGTAATTAGTATGCATAATTTATGCTTTGCCTAATACACAAGGGCAGTAGCCTGAATAATAAACTCAAGTTAACCTTAAGTGGAAGAGATTGAATGGTCAGATGTTTATTTAGCTCAGGTTTGCTCAAGAGCTAAGGTTAAAGAGGTGAAATTCTGTTATAGTTAATTAATTTCTTAAATTTTCTTCATAAAATGCTGCCTACCCAGTAGGATGAAAGGTTTTTTTTTTTTTCTTTTCTTAAGGAAAATTACAAGTAAATGTCTCTTGTCCTCATCAGTTGCCAGAACACAGCTTGTGATGATGTATATGCAGTTTGCAGCAAGGATTTGGCTTGAAGGAAGGTTTCCCTGAAAATTTTCACCAAATAGCAAATGTAGCAAAAAACTAACCCTCAAAGGTATAGCTTCACAATCCAAAGCCAGCAGCTTCCATGGCACCCTGACCCATTGCCATTCCACTACCTACTTCTTCCAGCTTCTGCCTCTCCGTATTGGTATCCCTTCAGTGGCATGGCCTCACTGCAAACCAAATCAGGAATCTGATGGGGCCAAGAAAAACCAAAACAACACAATACACCTTATTTTGATGCACTATTTTTGTAGGATTCAGTTCACAGTCTGCCTGCATTCTGCCTGCAGTTCACATGCAAGCATTACTGAGGGTGTCCACAAAAGGATCAACAGTGCCTTGAGCTGCTATTACTACTGAAGATTTTACTAACCTTGTTACAACCCATTGATCATTAAGCAGCTGTAAGCATCTGTTCCACAGAGCAAAGTGAATCAGCTCCTTTATATACAAATCGTTAAATTGGAGCTATATTACTATGCTCCCTCATGAGTGACACCCCTCCTAAGCCTCAGGGGACCTGCAGTTCCATGTCCTGCACAACAGTAGAGTGTCCTTGTGGTGCTCTCGTGTGAGTATGTCAAAGCCAGGCCTATGGCTTGTGGATGCCATGCAAAGACACAGAGATGCCAGGTAGATTTGTGATCACAGGATCTCCATGTTTGAGGAGAGAGGTATAAGCCAGGCAAGACAGTCTGATAACTTAGAAAGGATCTGTCACTCTGGCAGAGGAATTGTAAAATTTCATGACAGAAGAAAAAGGCCCCAAAGTCTTCTGGTAAGGGCAATAAGAGCAAGAAGGTTTAGCCAAAGGTCTTTTTAGCTCTAGATCCTCTTTCAGACAGCAGCCAGTTAAGCATATTTAGAAAAAAGCTGTAGAACACAGGCAAGTTATTAATATGTGGAGTAAGCTGGGATAGTTACCTCCCAGGGACTGTGTGTGAGTTCAGCTCTAAGGCACGCATCAGGGAGGTCAACCAGGCTGGTGAGTGTGGGAAGATCTCATGGAGCGAGAGGAGGCAGGAGTAACTCGGTAGGGCTCTGTAAGATTTGAAGGCCAAAGCTCTGAAAAAAATTTCTACGTGTGACTTTTTATCCGCTGAACATTTTCTTCTAACAGCAGGGCAGATGGGTTGGCTGTGTCCTATTCATCACTGAAAAACATCAGAAATGTTCATCCTTGTCAAAGGCCAGATAAACCTCTGTGCCTGAAATACAAATTTCACTTTGATGGGAGAGAGTTCCCTTACTCAGTAACTCATTAGCTGCTACATAGGTAGGTAAGTTCTCCCAACTGTCTTTGTCTTGTCAATACGTCTGCCTTATTTGTCCTCACTTTTGTCTCTAGTCTCTACCCACACTAAGATGTCTTCATATTTCCAGCCTTTGAAAAAAATCTGTGGTTGATTTGGTCATTTTTGCTATTGCCTGAGTGGAAAACTCCCTGAAGTGTGTGGGGTTTGGATTAGGCTTAATGCAGAATGCTGAACGGGTGTTATCTTTCCTTTGAACTTACATTTGAGTTTTGCTGCCTGTTATTATCTTCATATTCCAGCAACAGCACAAAAACTACAGGCATTTGTCTGAGGTAACACTGGAAATCTACAGCTGGAAGTGAATCCAGGTCTGTGCACTGTCCTGTCCAAATGCCAGCTTCTTCCCTACACAGACAAGCCTGAAACTTTGTAGCTCTCAAATAGAAAAGATGATGCAGTCATCTCCATATGCTTTTTTTTTGAGTTGCAGAACTAAGTCATTCTGAAATATTATCTACAATAGGATTTTTGCTCTGAAATATGAGCATGATGCTAAATTGAATGCTTGTTTTGGGGTCTGTATCACCAAATTAACCTTCTTGCTTTCTCTTGTATTTATTTGTATTAATAGCCAATAAGCAAACTTCCTCTGCAGGGTTAACTATTATTTAGGGAACCTACTCCGTGGCTTTAAATGACAATCCAAGTGTTGGCTTAAACATCTCCCACTACTGCGCTCACAGTAGGAAGAAGATGAATTAATAAGAGTCATCCCGTAGAACTAATTGATGTAGTATGGAAGGCCAGGACTCAATCTTACTGAAAGTCCTGGCAAAAGACAGGCTATATTTTGCTCTTAAGGAAATTGAATCTATGTTGATTGAAATGGACTCACTAGAGCCAAAAAAATTTGCTTTCGTTTGGATCACAATACTCTATCCACATGAGACAACTCTAGCTTCTGCCAGTGTCACTCAGCTAAGGCTCAGTCCCATAAACACTAAAAAACCACAGGCTGCAGAAATCTGTGGATATAAAGATTTAGTCAAGCCTTCTGGAATATATGGTAATACAGACATGCCAGCTAGAAAAGTACAGCAAATTTTAAAATAAATCTATTACTTGTGCTACGTGTTTCTCATCTCTTATTCTCTTTTCTGTAAACATTCAAATAACCCAGACTAACTAAATTTTAATGAAGTTAAAATGGTGGAGGAAAATAATTTCCAGTCACATGTATTCACTTGTATGAATTTTTGCCATATAAATGAGAAGTAGAAACATCAGAAGTGTACAACTTCTAAGACCAATCACAGACAACTAACAAAACTCACATTTCTAATTCTGAGCAGTGAACAATGGATACAAATGTCTGTTAGAATAATTATACTACATTTTTCCAAAATATAAAAATTCTTAAGTGAGTTTGAACAGGCATGTTCAAAAATTTTTCTTGACCAAAGAAATAGTGAGAGGGCAGCCAAATTTTATAAAGAAGAATCTAGTTTGCTGCTGGTAAACTGGAGTCCTGCTCAACAAATCAAAATATACGAAGAGATCACTGCATTACAGGGAGAAATTAATTTCACTAGATTTAAGGTTCAAAGCACAGATGTTCCAATTTCACAAAATACTGTTAAAACTAATGGAAATTAAATATTGTCTTTTATTTCCATATAATAATAGAAGAACATTTGAATCATATAGTACTCAGTAATACCCAAATTCAGAGTATGATCCAAAGCTAACTATTCAGACATTCAGACTTTGGGGAAGCAACTACATTGCCTTAGTTAACAAAATTATCCAACTGGAGAACAAAAGCAAAGCAATAGATTTTCTATAGTTAATCAGCATGGATGTCATAATTATACTGGTGAACCTTATTATGAAATGTAAGACATAAAATCATGACAGGTTTTATTGATTTTACTATTTCATTTTTTTTTTAGTTGTTTCCAGATTTACAGTCAGATTTACTCCTGAAAAATCAGAATAATTCCATTAACTAAGCTGTTTTCCTATTTTTAAGCTGTCTTATGTTGCAATGGTTTTCTTGAGGTGCTTACACCCTTAAAGAACACAAGGCTTTCCTTCAGGACCTGTCGCCCCCTCCTCCTCACTACAGCACTGCCATCTAGTTCACTCCCATTACTTTTAATAATGTGGCACGTGTCCAAAGCTTTATCAGTGTCAATTTGCTGGGCACCTCAGTGTGTCAAAGGGTGCTCAGTGTATTAAGCTGTATCTTCTCTTTCTTGAACTCTATTTTTAAATTTAATTAAAAAAAGATGCACAAATAGAAGCAACTATGGATATAGTACTTATGCAACAGATTCCTTCAAGGCAGAGATCTAATAGCAGACACAGCTTCATTAAACTTACAAAATTACACTTCTTCCTCTGATTTTTAGAATTCAAATACACTTATTTGAATGCCTAACAGTAAGTAAAGTGAGTAAGCAAACAGATCGAGTGAGTATAACGAACCTCCTGTATGTTCTTTTAGTATCTGGAGCAATACTATTTACAAATCCTGTCTAGAGTGAGTATGCAAGACACTTACATCAATCTTTATCCATTCCAATTACAAACAAAGGTAATATCACAGTCAAGCATACATTTAGCATTAGATGGCACGTATCTGGGCAGACCTGAGAGGATGCAGAATAAATATTGATATATTAAAACAGAGTCTATTACTCACCTTCTGAATAAACCACTGATTTTAATTTACCTACAATTTTGCAGTAGCATCTTTCCAAAGAGGAAATTAGATTTTTACATATCGTAGCAAATCACAAAGCCAAAATGTCAACTTCATATATCAAGCAATTACTTGTAATGTTTATTTTGGGGAAAAATTTTAACGCATATTTACTTAGAAAGCCACATGGGTCCCTCCAAAATAAATAGGGGCTATAATTCTTGCCAAAAAAATCCACAGTTCCAGAGATCTACTCATCAATTTCCTGCAGCATTAATGAGGAAAGGCGCTGAGACAGTCATTCATACTGTCTTTATGGTAAGACTAACCTACAGGGCAAATCAAGATTAAGGACAAAGAAAAGACAAATGGATAGAATACAGAACTAGGGTTTTTTTAATCCATCCCTCAAATTTTTGTTTACCATCTTAAATTTGAGTATTACACTCAAAGTGCAGATAAAAAAATAAAGATATTCTGCAGATAGGAATCGACATAAAAGGAGGGGTTGAGATATTTTAACCTCAAGTTCTTTAATTTTGAAATGTAGGGATTTATTTGGCAAGAGCTGGGGAGGGAAAGAATGCATTACTCACAAGTTACTAAGAGGGTTTGAAATTGCTACAAGTTATGCTTATAAGAATAACGAAGTTTACATTATGAAAGACAAGGTCAGAAGGCCACAGTAACCTGGCTCTCTAAGGATGTACTTTGCCACTATCAAAAGCTTGTAAACTTGCTCATATCTCAGCAAACTCCTGCCATAAATATTTGCATTCCTATTCTAACTACATCAAGAACCATATTTCTGTTTGAATATTTGTTTTTTTGGCTTCTGTGCTACTTGGAAAGGAACTAGTAACCTATGACCTACATGTGCATTAAAGCAGGCTGAGGACTCTGACATACTTAAGAATAAAGGACTAGAAAGGATGTAGTAAGTTCACCCCCAGGTGAACCCCAGGAACACAACTCCTTGTATAAACCATTAGATGCTCAAGGTGGGCATGTTTAATAAAATATGGAACCCTGTTGGCATGAAGGACAGTGCCAAACATAACCCTCTGTCCTACCCTCACTTTTTCTGTACTATAACCAACACACCCATCATATTGAGATCCAGACTTTCCTATTTTAAACCTTGTGACTTTTTAATTTTCATACCACCTCCTCTGCCTCTGTGCATCTTTGCCAGGCTAGGAGTGTTTCTATTTCTAGGAGAGATGTATCAGCACTAGAAAATGACCAGCTTGCTGGATTTAGGCTATAGACACTGGGGATGGTTCTGCCAGCATTAACTTTGGCACCAGAAGTCTTGAGGGATCAGTCCAGATTCACTTGGGCTGTCTATTTGTGACTCAGCTAAAGTCCAGAAACAGTACAGCAGTGTTGATGTTGGCCAAGCCAATGATCCTGCCAAGGGCCTTTATCACTTTCCATTGCTGTAAACCTGCGCTTAGCAGCTTACAACTTAGCAAACATACACAATACACCTGCAAACAAGGTTTGGCTTCTGTTAGCTAACAGGAAAAGCACACAGTTACATGGAATTTTTTGTAGCAATAGCAATCATTTTTTATTTCAGTCATGGCACAACCCTTCTCGGACAATAAGAGAGTCATACCCAGCATTGCACAGAGGTAATTATATTCTTACCCAATTCTAAAGAAATTGAGGCAAATAGATATCATTCAAATTGACCCTGGTGACATCAGCTTTTATGAACGAGATGGGCAAGTAGTATCACCGTGTCTTTTTATTCTCATGCATGTATTTTAACTATTTTCACTACCTTCTTTTTTACTGCTTTCTGCTGCTTTTCCTCCTTTTTCATAGATGTCATCTCTGCCTCTCTCACATTAGCTGCTGCCACTTCAATTGAAATAACAAGATAGAATTTACCACTAAGCCCCTCTAAATACGCTACTAAGCCCTTCAAGTCCTAATTGATTTAGGAGGTTGGCCCAGCTGATACTGTTCTCTAATCCAGACACTGTATGTTCGACCTGATGGAATAAAAAAAATCTTTGAAGAGATTTGAAATGCCTCGATCAACTCTCAGGTTTCATTTGCTCTAACTCTATTCTTGGTGTATGTACCTGCACCTCTTTTTGCTGTGCAGTTTCTCATGCAGGAACACAGTGACACCCAGAGCGGTGCAGAGACCACTGAAAGCTTCCTTACAGCCAGTCTTTCTGGTGAGCTGTCTGCTGGTGCCTGCTCAGCAATGTGACTATGCAGCACATTATTTTAACCTTTCTTTCCCTGTCTTTTCCTTACCTAAGCAGGCAGAAACGCTGCAAGTTACAGCTTGGTTTTCCCAAAGAATTTTAAAGTTCAGTCTAAAACTCACTCCTCTCTCTTGGTTGCAGTTTGGTAAGACACCAGGCAGCATCAGGAACTATACAGCAGATTGCCATCCGATAAGACTTCTTTCTCTGTGAGATGCTCATACAGCTCCGCTGCCAGGTTCTCATTATTCAAAAATATCCAAACAAAAAGATTCTCCCTTCCATCCCTCTCCTTCTGGCCTAACCAGATAGCCGAAAACAAACAAATACATAAATAAAACAGTGAGAAAGAAAACAAAACCAAACCAAAATAAGTCCTGATTACTTTTTCCTTAGTAAACTATTGATAAAGTCTCCTGCAAGGCCAAGGTCAAGTGGGCAAGTTTAGGCACAGACAATGTTTAATACCTGCCAGCCTTGAAAGGGCAGCTTGCCAGTAACGAACCGCAGCCCCAGGAGCCCTGCCTGCTGCTGTGTAGAGGATGTGGGGAAGAGGAGTGGGCCCCTTAAGTATTTTTTCCTTTATTTAGGAAAAGGAAGTCCGGAGAGCACGCCAGAGGGCTGTTTTAGAGCATAGGGGAGACCACAAGGAGTCCAAAAACCTCCATTAACGCCTCTTAGGAGACATATAAAGGCTGACACGGTGCCTTGCAGACAAAGTATCAACAATATTAGCCTGATTTGCTTTTTTTCTTCATTAAACACATATGATCACATGGAGGTTGGAAAGTTGTAGGTTTCCAAAAAATTACCCAGCATGCCCAGAGTCTGACATACAATGACAGGGAGCTGACACTCAAAGAATGTCATAATTTATCAGCCAGACCCATCCACATCCATTTTGTTTCCTATCAAAATATTATTTTCTTTTAACTGCTGGTACTAAATCTTGTCAAATTCTTGAAACTCATTCAGAGTAGGCTCTGCTCAGTGCTTTCAGTGCTAGAAAAGCCGGATAATACCCCATATTACTTGCTGACTTCCTACATTCCTGATGATGTAATACATGGAACTGACCCCAGTTCAGGTAACCCCAACTGTGCAGAAACTGCATCACTGATTAAACTTCAGTGCAAACTCTCAGATTCCCTGCACACTGAGTACAATGTTCGAAAGAAGCTAAGTTGGAACACATCTTAAGAAAAAGAAAAGAATTTGTCTTGGGTCACTTTTATACAAAGACTTTTCTGCCAAGCACAACTAAAATCATGCAACTATCAAAAAAGCCTCAGCCTGAACCATATGATCTGTAGGAATGTGACTTGGGGAAGCTGCTCCCTATAAAAGCCTGTAGTTGGTGCCTTGTACAGAACCTCCACTCATGGAAGGCAAAAAGGTCCAGCTGAGGCTGGACTAAACAGCTCTGGGCATGCAAACAACATTCATCAAAACTAGGGAAAATACTTCCGTGAACTGCTGCAAAAACCGTGAAAGAAAAGCCAGGGCTTCTGGCAAGGCCGCTGGCTGAGCAGGAGCTGGGGTAAGAAGAGCTCTGCACACTAAGCTTCCAGTTTAAAATCCTCGCACGTCCCTGAAACAGCACATCTGATACCAGCAGGGTTTTCTCAGCCCTCCATCCTTCTGAGGGAGATAAATTCACTTCTGCACAATTTACTGAGTGTCATTCTTTTGGACTAAAAAAACAAGTTCCTTTTTACTCTGAATGAACTTTCAAGATCTGGCACATCTCAGACACAAGGACTTGTCCAAGTGTTTTGGCTAAAATCTCTTCCCTTTCCACTACTGCAGTACTGCGCATGCCAGTACTGCCTTCCAGTTCAGCGTAGGCAGCGTGTCAGTGGGCTGTACATAGAGAGTCTGAAAAAAGATGTCTGGAATCCTTCCAGAGGACAAGAGATCTGTCTATGTTAGTATCCTTACATCGTTCAGTTCATGGCACTCCTGTCAGATCCAGGGCTAACTCTCTGATCCAGGGGAGCCAAAGCTGAAGCACTGGACTCCAGCCACAGTCTGTTCTGGACCCCAATGACTTGAGACAGAGGAGTGTCACATGGCTCACAACTACCCATTATTCTCATCAGGACTTGATAACAATTCAGATCTTTAAGAGCTTCTAAACGCACACAAACCCAGGAAAGCAGCAAGAAGATATTTTTATGTTTGATGGTTTGCTCTGTTCAATAATCAGGTGTCACCAAGCCCCACAGCAGCTCCTTTGGCATCCTTCTCAGCGATTCTACCATGAAGCTCTGGGAATGTTTCTGAGATGCACCATTGTGGAGTGCCTCTAGATCTGTGAATAACTATTCAAAACCATTCTTTTGGCTTTGTTGTGACTTTTGGGTGCCTTTCAAGAAAAACAAAAGACTTTCTCTAAAGCAAAATAAATCTGCTCTTTCACTACGAATAACTGTACTTTGCATGGAAGCAGAACAAAACTACGAAACAGAGGCAGAAAAATCCATGGTTTTCATACTTGCAAGATTTAAACTATATTTGTAATGAAAAGCTAGGCTTCTGAGGCTGACTTTGCCATGATTATCCCAAGAAAGGCTCAGGATTGTACTTGGTACTTACTGAAGTGGGAAGCAGGTCTCTTCAGAGGGAGCTGCAGGCAAAGCGGGCCATTCCCTGGCACGGCAGACAGCCAGAGCTGTCCCTAAGGCAGCCCACTCTGGCCACACAAGAGCCATGAAAAGCCAGGCTTTCTGCTGTGACAGAGGAAAGAGGCCACAGGAGGCAGCAGTCCCTGCCAGAAAGAGCAGCTTCCTCGGCCATCTCCACAGCTCACCTCCAGCGCCCTGTGCCACCGCTGCAGCTTTCTCTCCCTTCCTGTATCAAAGGCAACCTAACCCCAGCCGCCTCACATTCTTTCTTCCTCTTCGGGAATGACAGCCTTGCACTATTGCCAGGGACAGGAGTTATGAGACTAAAAGGACGAAAGAGAAGACTATTTAAGCCTTACAGCCTCTGGCCAGTTTCTGGCAGATGGGTGTCAGAATCTGGCTGAAGTTTTCTCTCTGGTCAAAGTACTAAAAGTTTAGGTGCATATTGAAGCTGAATTTCATTTTAGCCCAGGGTGGTGGCTGCTTGGAATCAGAACTGAAGCACTTCGGTGAAACATCTTCTCAACAATCACCAATGGGCTTCAGTCTCCAGGAGCAAAGCTATCACAGCTTTTGTATTTAAGCCACTTGGACAGAAACAGTTACAATAGAAACACACGGTTTTGAGAACAAAACTGTCTATTCTATACAGGAACTATGAGAAAAATCTGTTACCCACCGAATTAAAAAAAAAAAATTTTTTTTAGTACAGCTTTTCCTGTAAACATGCCTGTCCAGGCTATTAGCATAGTCATAGAAGTAACCAGCTCCAGTGGAGAATAAAGGGCAGCACAGCTTTAACCAGCCCCAGTACTTTGCAAGAAGGTAGCAACTTCCCTTTGGGCGGCTGTGAAAAGGGCTTGTCTCCCTGATTTACACAGGTATGGGGTGAATGGCTCAGAGGCTGAGGCCTGCTCAGCCAAACACCCATGTGTGCATGAAATTAGAATGTCAACATTTGATTCATGCTGCCAGGCTGTGACTGTGAAACAAATTATGTCAGTGGGTGGCAATTGCAATATTAGTCTAAGCAGATAACATTTAGCTAAAAGGAGGGGCTCAGTTCACATTCTTCTCCCTACCATTTTAATATGTCAACATCATTAGACTTAGAAGGACTGGAATTTTGTCAGAATGGAAAAAAATACAGAGGCAAACAAAGATATTATAGGTTGAGAGAGGGTTTACAATAAAGCACAAGGCGGCACAATACAAATAGGGGTTCAGCAATTTCATTCCTGCTCCTTACCACATACCTTTGCTACACACAGTTCAGAATCCTTGAATTGTGTCACACCCTCTCCCCTCCCCCCGCATTTAATGATTTTAAAAAAGTGACTGAACATGGTGGAATGTAAGTGACAAACAGCATCACCTACAGTACGTTAAAAACTGCCTCTTTAGGGAAGAAGTGCCATTTAATAATTAATTTTTTATAAAGAAAGCCTTGGAAATGTTTGGCTTGAGCTATCAAAGTTTTAAACACATGAAAATAAGGTTCTAAATCTGGCTTCTTTTCAATTATGAAGAAATACAAATTACTTTTTTCGATTACTGAACGAAAACCAAGATTTTCTTGTTGCTCCTAGCGTTTTCAAGTGCATTCCCATGAGAACAACGGTTTTTGAGATATGAAGTCAATATTTTGTAGTGTATTACATTTTAGAAAAAAACCAATCTCTATCTCAAAACAATAATGGATACTTAAGAGTAATTGTTTTTATTCGAGAATTAATAAAGAAATACACAAAACTCATCATGCTGTAAAGATGGAAAAAATATCCTAAGAAACAATAATGATTATTTTCTTCTGGCTTCTTAATTAATTCTCAGTAAGCCCCTATGCATCAGAAGACAATTTTACCACAGAATCTATCATAATTCTAGCTCCATTTTATTTTCTCACTTGTTTTAACTAGCAAAAAGGCAAAAGATCAATTTAAAGTTTTATTCCATAGCAAACACCCATGTTGTTAAAGTTAATGCTGTGAAAAATCCAACTTGTAACAGTGAAATGTTTATAGAAGCTGCAATTCATTTAGTTGTAGAACTAGGCAACAGCTATCAGCTTCCTAGTTAATGTTCAGAAAGACAGAGTTTTTAGGTGATTCTGCTAAAAATTGATTTATCAACTTTATCTCCCAGCATATAAAACTTAGCTTTATCTAAAAGCCATTAAGAGGAAAATGGCTTGTAGCAACCTCCTCTGCCTATCACCCCGTGCTACGTATTCCAGAGCAGTCACACACCTGTACGTGCGCCCACATCCCAGCGCAGTGGGGTGAACCACACCAGGTTCAGTGTTGCTTTCACCGAAGGCAATGAGAATTTCATCACTGGGTCAAATTCTCACTGCTCTCCTCACTTGAGAAATTTCATTGAAGTTAATGGGCCAAATTAATCACTGGCATAACTCCATTGACTTCACCAAGGATCAATTTGATTCAGTAGGACTATTCTCTTCAGCAGACTAGGACTGGATGCATGGGCTTCAATGGGAGCAAGATAGGGAACATAATGAGAAATCCAGATCATTTATTCTTCAGACTTTGCAAAGATTGATTTAAATTGACTTCAGAAAACACACATTGTAGTAAGACATGGACATGTGTGTGGCCTAGCTCTCATTTCACAAGCTCAAAATTCTTAAATTGTGCCAGTGCAGCTACGGTGTGGTATACCAGTGATTTCAAAATCCCTGACAAAGTTCTTATCGCGCTTCTCCAGTAAACAGTCTTTTTAAAAAAAATGTCTATGTGAAGGAACTATAAAGACTCAGACTAGGATATTTTGCTGCTTGGAAAAACAGACAGAAAATACAGCTATAACTGGCTCTCTTAACACAATTAAACTTATTTTACTTACTGCGACAGATGCTACACTACGACCTTTACAAATAATAACAAAAAACGGGAAAAAAATTACAGTAGCAGATTGCAATTTTCTTGTCACTTCACCTACTTCAGGGTATATGTTTCTGGAATCTTTTCAAAGGGGAGGATTTTTGATTCAAATGTTTCAGAGTAGTCCAAATTGGTAGAAAAGGTTCAAAATTGCTTACTCTTTTTCTCTATGATATAAACTATTAAGTTATTGTATTAAGCTTCCAAAGTCCTCAGGAAAAAAAAAAAAGTCTGCTTACATTAACAGTTACATCTTTGTCAACAAACAAACAAAACAATGGAAGTGTCTTTCTTCAGTTTAGCACACCATACCCCTTCCACTCCCCCCAGTAATTAACAAGGATATAACAAGCACAACAAAACTGGGAAAAAAGCCTCCAAAACTGGAGCATTTAAAATAATTTTTGTCTCTTTGGACTACTTTAAGGTGAGGGAAAATGTCTGGGTAGAACACTGTAGCTCATGTTAAAAACTCAACTATTCACTCTGTATAGAAAAATAAGTGTAAACCATCAAACTTCTCCAAAGGTAATTCGGCAACAGCGCTTACAAAGAGGAAAGCAGAAAAGACGGCACTAAGACTGCAGGAAAGATTCTTTCTTTATGGGGTAGTGACAGCCTTGTAACTTCTCCATTATGATGGGAACCACAGCATAAAGATTGCATTATCATCTGTGGTTAACTGTCAAATGCATTTTAATGCTTTATTGGGGAGAGCTAAGTTAAAGACAAAACAATCCTCCTCCTCTTAATCTATCTATCTTTGAGAACATAAATACAGCTCATACTTGTGTGTCAGAGTGTGGGGAGTTAACTGTATTCTTTCAGCTTCATGTAAATTCCTTAAGATCAGAGAGCTGAGTAAACAATATTTTGATGTAAACAGATTATCAACATGAGAGGAATGACCGTCTGGTCACCCGTGGGGGTTTATTCACTTAACACTTCCACCCCATAAAGACAATTGTGTGCAATCAATGCATATAGGGCCTTTCACTGGGTTGCTAAGTGATACGTAGTGTCAACAGAAAAATGCATGATGTACAGAAGGGCTGCTGAACAGCCAAGAGAAAACAACACACATAGATGATATTTTAAACTTAATTCAGTGCGTTATGAAGATTGTGACAGGCACAGTGGCTGACCAGAAAGCACTTCAAAAATTTGACTTTAGAAAGTTGGATCTCCCATGTGTGTAAAGAGTTTAATTTGGTAACAAGTGAATCACAGTGCAGAACAGTAGCTGGTTCAAATAGGAAAAGCCAACCCAGCAGGGAAGCACTGAATATTCATTCACTGGAAGGCACAGCAGTCATTTTACAATCCAGGCTTCAATATATGAGCAGATCGTTTGTCTAAGATTGTATATGCATTCTCTCATTTTCCTCATCTCTGGAAACTATTTTAGTAACAGCCCAGAAGCTGTTTTCAACAGTTTCTTCAGAATTTCTAAAGAAAGGAAAGAAAGTTGAATGGCATCACATTGCCCCATACAACCATGAAAACCTGTTTTGTGGGACATTCTTGAAACTAACCCAGAAAGAAACCCTTAAGAGGTTTTGTATTTATTTACCCATTCTCTCCCCACCACCCACTTGATAGGTTTTATATTCAAATGCAAAATATATCTGCCTTTGTTCTAAGGATTCAATCTGATTTTGGTCTGATTTACAGAATAAATCCTAAAGAATCCTATCTTTTGTCAAATTTTATTTTCTAATAGCTGCACACAGTATACAGAAAACTTCCAATTCTCAAAGCTTTTCTCAATCATTCGCAATGATAGTCCAGCTTAATGTTTCGTTCAAAGGTTCCTGAGAGACCACAAAGCTCTGACCAAATACATCGCTCACTGGATCATTAATGCTATTTTGTACAGAATACGTTTCCCAAATTTCAAAAATGTTTTTCTTACAAGATGTTAGTGAGCTCGCTGTTCCGCAGGCTGCTCCTGACAATATGTGGGCAACATAAGGCTCTGCGGTGACAGAGTGATTTTCAGTGGATTAATCATGACTCAGTCATATGTACCATACAGGGCTAGCTAAACTCACAAACTCACAAATCCTTCAGCTTTCAATATGATAATTTTTATTACTTTAGAGAGGTTGGGTTGTTTATTTATTTTTTTTTCAAAGGGATTTTTAGTTAACATATTTTGTAAGAATTTTACTTGAACATGAAAACAATTTATCAAGAGATAAATGCTGCCTGGGTTCAGGTTAATGAAGATTATTACCAGAGTTTCTGAGCTACAGGTAACCCGATGGCCACCTGTTTAGGAGACTCAGTTTCCCAAATGCCTTTCAGCCCAGGACACACAAAACAATACCAAATTTAAATACGCAAAAGTTCCTCCGAACACAGTGGAGTAAGTTGAGTTCACACAGAAATACTTAATGCACTATTGCTAAAAATTATATGGTTCCTATTTGGGTAACACCTAGCAAGTAGGCACATGGCATATTCTGTGAAAAGGCAGAAATCAGAGACGGTCTCTGCCCTGAAGAGCTTGCAAGGTAGCTAGGCAAGCCAAGTGAGAAAAGGATGTAACAAGGAGGATCAGAATCTGAATTAGCATTCTTAAAAGAAAATACAGAGAAATCCTTCCACTGGAATGTAGAAAAATACTGACAAGAAAGGAATCAGCCTGTTCAAGAACGGAAGGGTAATTAGGTTTGAGATCATTTCAATAAATCATCTCCTAAACTAGTCAGTTTGCTGGATTTCTAAATGCAAAGTGTAAAAAGTCAATAAAGAAGAGTTTTGAACTCTATCTTTGGAAATATACCCACCCTGGTAAATGACAGTTTTGTGGACAGTAAAAATGAAGTTCCTTAAACAATCAGCTTGTAGCTGAATTTGAATTAATAGGTTGGATCTGACTTTTAAGGAAAGTAACTCATAGAACATTATTTCTTTTAATACTAATAAATAATTATTAACCTCAAAATAATCCAATAATTTATCAATAAAACTCAACCCCTGAGTCAGGAAATGAGTTTTATTTTCATCAATGAATTATCAGATTGCCTGAAAAATAAATATGAAGAGAATTGTCTTCCACATAGGGAACTCCCATTCTGGTCAGAAAAGCCTTATAAAAAAGCTAAAGTCAGAATATCCACTTGTCCCACTGAAAAAAAAAAAATCCCAATCAACCAATCCCTCCCTCCTCTCCTCCCATATGCTGTATTGTTTTTTAGTAAGAAGAATTTTGAAGAATTAACAGGGAAAAAGAGAAAAAGACATAAGTATAGCAAAGCCTTTATGTCATTCACAGCAGTTAACGCAGCGTAGCAAACAGGTAGCGTTCCAGGGAGAGACTGAAGTAATGGGACCAAGCACAGATTCTGACTACAAGCTGCACACAGTCCATGCAAACATCTCACAGGCTGGCAGTAAATTCTTTAAGGGACTGGCAAATACTTGTACTATCTAAACGGTGTAAAACACCAGTCCAGATTTTGCTGATTCCAGGCCCCTTGGGCTGTCTGACAAAGAGGCAACATAGGATTGATCCTATGCCGATTCTTCTACAATAATGAGTCATAAATCAGACCTGCTGGAAGAGATGGCTCTGGGTTACATCAGGGCCAGAATAAATTCAGAATAACCTAGCTATATCTTTAGCCCAGATAATATTTGGATAAAATAGTTTTCCTTGGTTAACAATAGTATTCTGTATAATATTAGACAAAAAAGTTTTTCTATGTTTGCTTATCACTGCCACATGACATTTCAAGTCTTGTTTGAGAAGTCTGTGTCTAAGAATTGTTTCACTAGACAGCTCTTTTAGTCTTGGACCTCAGTATTTAAAGACACACACAATCTACTTGATAACAATTTACAATGCATGGAGCTGCAGGCTCCATTCCAGCTTCATTCCTGAATACCCGCAAATGTTGACATTCTGCTTATCCTGGTTTTCACATATTTTCATCTTTCTAGGTGCTGTGTTAGAGACCAACTCAATCAACAGAAGGAAAGGACTCATTCTGCACTAAGCTCTGAAACACAGTGCAGAGAAAGCAGGTTATTCACAGAGGAAGGCTCAGAGGGGTAGGACTTTCATAATATGTTCTCTAAGCTCCAAGGACAGAGGCATTTGTCTGTGGTTGGTGAGAAGAGGGCATTATACTATGGAGATGCCATGTTAAACTAAAAATTGTGTTTCTGTTGTTTTGAGTTAAAGTTCTCAACATGAAATAAGCATTATTTAGTTTAAAATATTTTCTTCTAAGCAAAGTATTTTATTTTTAAAAACCACATTAGAACATGCTCAACCATTATTTTCCCCTGCTTTTTCCTGTTCTGCTACTTTAAAGGAAGATAAAATAGAGAAAAAAACAGATCAGGAAAGAAGTGTGAAATGGACTTTTTTTCTTTTAAAAGCTTCGGGAAAAACTGGACACCAGGGGAATTTCATTCACTAAAATTATTCCTCAGTTTTCCATCAATTTTAATCACTGTCCAACTACTGTATTTGCTTTGAACAAGCAAACTTGTTTCATTCCAGTCGTACATAAGCTAATGTGTTTGATGCTAAAGTAGGCTCAGCTGCTCTTCAACAAGGTATGCTCAACTTTTACATATTTTTTAAGTTTGAAAAGAAGCAAACGACCCCAACAGCAACCCTAATGCACACGAGCTATCAGTTTAATCTGCCTTTCCTTAGCTGAGAAGTAAGGTCCCAAATGTATGTTTTATTTTGTCGTACAGGAAACTAAGGACTTGATTCTGCCTTTATCAGCAGACATTTTGCTTTCGGCTAAAACAAAACTAAAACAGGTCCAAAGTTATAAATTTATTTGAGTCTTTTATTTCTTGAGTCAGCATGTTGCTACTTTGAACACCTAAGTGTAGGTAATTGCATAGTCAAGTAGCTATCGATACAATCCCTACAGGCTTTGTTTAACCATGAGATCGCACTGCGTTATCCAAGTTCATCTCAGCAACACCACTTGTAGTCTGAACTGCCCCTGCCCCCAGTCAGAACATGAGAAAAGAATGAGAAATATTCCTATGCAAGAGTCTTTAGAGGGTCATTCCAAGCAGCTTGCTCTTTCTGACACGGAACATCTCTGATACAGTCTCAGGATCCCCAAGACTCAAAGAGCTTGTTCACCTGGGAAGGTCTGTCAAGAAGCAGTTGCTGCTGCTGCCATCACAGCAACTCTGCCCCTGCATTGTCACATATGCAAGGTCTCACCAGCACCTGGACCGCTGCTCTTTTCACTTTGTTTTTTCAGGAAACTTTGACAAGGCTGCAGAGTAGACAATGGGTCTCAACACCACAGCAGTCAGGGAGTTCTGGTTTGGTAGGATGGATTAAACCTTATAAGTCCTCCACCCAGCCCAGTCCATTCTCTTAATACACAAACCCAAAGGCTTTCTGCAGCCATAAGGAGCATTCCTGCAGTCCACACAGAGGGATGTGAACTTTGGCACCCTAGTTGCTTGGAGAAAATTTCCTAGGAAGAGAATGGGGTTTTTTGATCTATTTCCATTTAACAGGAATTCAGCAATAAAATGCTCATTTTAAAGCACTGATGCAATACTAGATGCAAACCAATACTAGACCAAACTCGGCAACGTTGCTAGACAATAGATGTGACTTAAGCTTGACATATATTAACAGTTAGCTTGAAAAGCTGGAGTAGAAACCTTGGACACTGTAACTGTTGTTAGAACCGACTGTAGCTGGTTAACATTGGGAACTAAACCGTAAGGGCTTAGGGGGAGGTGTCTCAGAGGAACACTTGGCCAGCACTAGATTATAGCAACCAGTCTTGGGGAAATCTATCCTCAAAACATTCTCAAACCCCTGTCATGGTAAACAAAGGAAATGTTTCTACTAATTTCTGAGTCTATGGACAGATGAAAGCACTGTACAAGTACGTTTCAACAATACTGAAAAGCTTTTCCATATGAAGTAGCCAATTTACTGTTATGGTTACACTTAAGTCAATTAAAATGTTTTATTTGCAAGGATTTGAATCTCTTACCTTCATTAACATTTAGCAGTAAATGGGAGAAAAAAGGTAAATAAAATATTATCTGGCTTTTTAAAGGTCATTCCAGATTGATCATTACAAAAAGCTAGCTAAAAACACAGAATATGCCCCTTTGTGTGGATTTAATACAACTAGCCAGTGCAGAAGAGTATCAGTAGAAGACAGCAAACAAAGAGTCAGTGGCCAGAGAGTCTATAATGCTGGTGTTTAATACATGCTTAATTACAGCCACCCTTTGTTCATCTGACTTGCGATAATTTTCTTTTTTCCTTAAACCTCCCATCATAAATCACTCTCATCACAAAGCATTTAACTAATGCACATATTCTTAGCACCTGCCTTTAAACAACCCTAGGCTAGCAATCCAAACTGATGAAATTAAATACCTAATACTTTGCATGCCTTTACCAAAGGAATAGTCAGCCAGGTTCTGGAATCTGGGTCCTACCTAGGCTGGAGGGTGCTCAGGAGGGCAACCCCTCCATTGTAATTAGGCAGTTGTTGCAGGGCCTTACTTCAAGAGCTTTCATATTTCTGTTTATTAAAAAGAATAACTGGTATTCAAAATTGATTGTCACAAACTTTTTTTTAAAATAAAGATTTTTATTATTTTTGAACAGATGTACAACTAATGATGCAAGAACGACCTTGTGTTTTTAGTATATAAAAAAAATTAGACTAGAAAAATAAGAAATATTTGTGCTCCTGTGGGCAAACATTTATTCAAACACACAGTTTACATTAAGCTTACTTCTTTCCATTTCCATTTTCCTGCATCCCTGACTGCTGATACTAAAAAGAAAATAGAAATTCCCCAAAACCCACAGAATTATCATAGCAAAATGCCATTCGGTAGAATATATGGAGTTATTTTCCATCCTATCATTGTTCTTGTTAAAAAAAATTATCTCCAGTGCGAAACTACAAGTAAAAGCCCACAACAAATTAGTTCTTGCCTAACATAGGGTTCAAATGCAACATAGGCAGCAAGTTCAAATGCTGCAAATATCCATTCTGGAAGTACACTGAAAACTAACCCCCTACTCCCAAGCCAAAAAGAAAAGTAATACCTTCAGAACCTTGAACGTACTGCATCTGAGACTTTCATGAAGAGCAGACATAATCAGTCAAGAACCCTACAAGCAACTGAACATACCAAACCACATTACATGAATCAAGGAATGCAAGTTGCAATGAAATATCCCTAGAGACCCAAGGTGCAGTCTCACTGAATTTACATATGGGTGTATAATAAAGTTTTAATGAATATTTACCTAAGAACAAATTGCTCTAAATTTAATTTTCATAACCACAAAATCTTGAGCAGGATTTCCTTCATTCTCAAGAAAACTAAAACTCCCAGTAATGTTAAATACTTTAGGTTTTAGCAGTGGATATTTCATACGGTTTTATTGGGCAGCCATATATTGTTCATATGTAAGAATATGTGCAGAATGCTATAACAATGAATATATTAGAAAACAATGTTAATATTCTTTCTTTATGTATTTCTTCTCCTTGGTTATGTTTTCTTCACACAGGTGTTACCAACCACTCTGTGTTTTACAAGGGAAAGAAAACAGTGATGCATAGGAATTACGTACCATCTCATATTTCTTTGAATTCACCTTCCCCTGCTCTCTTCCACCAAAATATACACATGGATCATTAACACTTTGACTTTTATATTTGTAGCGTAATATAGACTATCTATGGATAGTTATCTCACCACCTTCTGAGTAGAATCCCTAGTGTTACACCAGAACCTGTAGTTTCCACTGTACATTGATTATTTTTTTTTAATTATTAGAAAAAATATTATTTCAGTAGCCCAATAACATTTCATAAAGTTATGTCAAGCTTGGAAAATGGCAGGCCTAGAGAAAAGTATTTTAAAATAAAATTCAGGGTTTAAATTAAATATTTTCTTAACATAAAAGGTCCTTCTTTTTTCAGTATGGAGCCTTTTGTTTCCTTTCCTTTAGATGGAGACTTTTCATTTCAATTTTTTCACAACTGTATTATAGAAGAATTAAAAATAATCAGGGAATTTGCAAAATAAAATATTGATTTTTCTCAAAACACTTTTTTTCCCTAAACTTTCTTTCAGAACTGCAAGTGAACAAACTAAAAATAATAATTATTATTGTTTGCAGCAAACATTAACAACTTAGTGTTTAGAATATCCATGTGAGGATAACTAAATGCTTGCTCTTATTTCCACAGGAGTTATGGCTGTAAGAAGCCAATAATTCAAGAAGCAGGATTAACAGATATAGGATGAAGAATATAACCTGAATACCAGTAATCAAATTCGAAGCCTTCCAATTAAAATTTTCCTCTATCTAAGCTAGTGTACAGCACATATTGCATTATTAAAATAAATAAATCTACATAGTGTCACATATTTATATACAGCAAAATATACAACATAATATAATTAAATTTTACCCTATTACTCTAAGTAAGCCCATCAGGGATCAAAGCTGCAACAGTACCGGACTGTGTGAATGCAGAACCACGCGAGTGGGCGAGCGTCAGCACCCCCTCAGGGACCAGGCAGAGAGCGGATGGGCCACGGGCACCTGCTGCAAGAGCTGATCAATGTGCAGAAGAGCTGCCACCACGTGCCAGACTAGATGCACAGAATTTGGCTCAACATATTTAGACTGCTATAATAAAGCAAGAGCTGACCTGAACGTTCCGGTGAAGTTGAAGGTCACTTGTTAGAAACAAGTAATAACAGATTTAGAAGTATCGCAAAATAATACTGCTCAGGAAAAAAAATAAAATAAGTTATTCGTTATCACAACTGAGATAAAGATTTCATCCAGTTTGACGATGATTGCCACTACCACAACACACACTGAAACGAAACAGGAGTTTGAGGACAAACGAGGCAAGAAAGCTCTTGGCTAGTTCCAAAGAAAGCCATTCTAAAACTGTATTTCACAAGCAGCTAGAAAATGTTTATCCAAGAGAACTGTAAGAACTGCTTTGGGCAAGGTTGACCATTACCTTGAGCTCATTTTCTTGGCGGGGGTGGGGGCACAAATAAAATGTTTTTTTCCTGTTTCTGCTGCTATTTAGGGAACGTAAAACATATAGAAAATCTGGAAGTGAGGATTTAATTGCTGATTGAGGAATAGCTGGTAATTAACTTACATTCTCTTCAGAATATAGTTTTCTATATGACCCAGTAACCAAGCAACAGGAAGAGTAACAATGCAAAATTGCAATAATCAAGCACTTTTTTTAATACAGAAATGAGATTTTCAGGCTAATCATTATTTCTTATTCCATGCATAAACTTATTCCTATCTAATATTGGAAAGGCCTGGACCAAAGAAGGAAATGCAGTTAACATTAACAAATGGAATAGTTGGGAACAGCATTATACCACATGATAATGTGGCCTGCTGTTTAGTATTCACCAACAGAATCTCGCTCGTGTGCCAGAGGCAGGTAGGAGGATCACTGTTCCTTTTTCTGTGTTTTGCCAGTGGTGGCTTACATTCACAGAGGAGAAACACCTGGAACAACATGACTCCTTCTCTAACCCAGACAACCATCACCAAGCGCCAACAAGTTTTGAATTCAAATCGTACACACTAATAGAGACTTAAGGGACAAGGATGTACAACAGAATTCTGAGCACCACTGAAAGATTGGTGAAGAAATACCATTTTGGCACAGAAACATCTGCAAACATGTTTCATACTGAGTGTGGGAAGGTTTGCAAAGCCCTTAGGAAGTGTTTTCTACTCTTTAATTTGAGGAGCTCTTTCTCAAGAGCTTTGCTATTAAAGGAACCAATTCCCAGCTTTCATGTGCTATGTCTTTAACAAGATGGGCCTAATCAAGTCTTCAAACATAAGAAAGATCAAAGACTGTATCTGTAATAAACCAAACGATATGTGTCTGGCATGTATTGACACGGCTACATGGCTTTGGCTGTTCAGTTTCATTATTACTAACATTTATCATACAAAAATCTGGATGGCATACTAGAAGTTCCTTAACTTTCTGGCAAAAATATTGTCAAACAGTAATAACACTTGACTTGACCTCAGTTTTACCTTCTTAATACCTGCAGTGATCTGCAAGCTCAAACAACGTAGCAGCACTTGGAAAAAAATTAAGCCTGTCATTAGCACACAGTAAATTTGAAGAACAATAATTTTAGGGTGAAAACTTTAACTATTCATGGACACTAACACAACGTAGAAGGGCAATACAACTCCCCTGATGAACCCTTTAAAGTGCCTTCTGAACATCAGTTAAGTCTGCCCCCCCCCCCTCCCCGAGGTATGTTGCAGTTACTGGGGCCATTCTCTAGATAGGCCTGCCTAGGGTTTGAACTTAATTGAGCAGAATATTAGCTCAGAGATCTGCTTCTCCTCTGCTCTAACTAATCAACAATGCTGCTTCCCAATTAAAGGAGCCTGCACAATCTCTTGTGTTACCTAACATATACAGTCTCAAAAATTTTATTCGTTCCTTTTCTTCACGTAAGTGCCCAGTCTGTGCTTGTGCAACAGTTGTGTGGACTCAGAGTCCAGCACACGGAGAACAAGTACCAAACATCAATTTTGCCTAACTTTTAAATAATGGCTATAGCAGATCAGATAAAAATAAATCCTTAATCAAATTGATGATTAATAGAATCCAGTTTATCTACTGTAAACAAGACCATCCCTTTAAAGGTAGTGAGGAAATAAGTCATAAAAATAAAAATTTTATATATATATATTTGTAAAATCACACTACTATCACAGTCACTTGCAAAATTTGAAACTTGATTCAGTGCAATTGCATTTTATTTTTAAGGTAATCCTTGACGACCTAGGTTATTTCCGGAAGCCTTTCACTGAAAATGTGTCACCACTTTTCCCTCCTAGCATAATACAAACCATTTGTGTGACTAATGACACTAACAGGACAAGCTGCTTTATGAATGTATGCCTTCCTTTGAAAACATGGACAGAACATGAAGAGAAATAAAACTGTTTACACCCACAACACACTCTCTCTCATATTACAAGAAGATAAAATGTTGAAAGCCGTGCAGAGCTGAAAAGTGACTCTGCTGATTCCTCTAGATGACCACAGTAGTTGGATTTCAGTCACCTGTTATTCAGCAATGGAAACCCAACCCTGTATCTCACACTGGAGACAGACCCTAAAGACAGAGGTGTTCCTGGCTCAGAATTGTGAATCACATGCATCAAATACTTTACTTGTGATCTGTATTTTGCGTACCATGAATCACAATATTGGTATAGGATGAATAACAAAATACAATTAAGAAAATACATTCAAGATAAAAACTAAAAATTGTTCCACAGGTCCAGCATTTAAGGATCATTTAAGGAGCCTTCATTGAAAGAAACAATCATTTCAATACAAGATTTACTAGTATCTTTGTCTTTCAGTTGTGTCACCTTGTTCTAATAACAAGTCTCCTACACTGTTTCTGAATAGTATGCCTTTTCTTAGATAAAATAACAAGGTTGCCACGTCATCCCACATACTGTACAACTGCATAGCCATTTGTTAGGTCCTACCTTAAAGCCAATTCAACCTTTTTCTATGATCTCTCTTCAGAAGTGCCAAAGTTCTAGGCATCTAACCTTTTGCAGTTTCTTTTAACAGTGTATTCTGCCTTTTATGGCAAACTAGCTGTCCACGGGCTCCAAGAGCCTTTGCTCCTCAAATGTACTGTATCTGCCCTGCTAATTATCTGTCAAAATCTGTATGGATTGGACAGAAACCAAACTGTCAAAGGGAATTGATCTAATCTCTTATTTTCAAATTTCTTGCTGTGTGTTGTACATCAAGATATATCTTATTCTGGGACATCACAAAACGTTGGCACACAGGAGTGATCCAACACAACGCCTCAGAAAGACTGAAAGCTTTTTATGCTGCACAGCCACCTATTATCCTACAAGTGAGAATAATTCAATAGGAATTTACTGGAACAGATACACAGAGTGTTTTCACAGATGTCCTGGTATGTCTGTATCAATGATTATTCCACTATTTGTCTATTTGCTTTTCCTTTCACACTGTGGTTCCTTTTCAACCCTCAGCAAGAAGAGTTGTCCAGAAAAGGCTCAGCCATTTCTTTATATTTACTTATTAACAGCTCACAGAGACGACAGACAGAAATGGAGTTCAGCAGCCCTGACTCTAGTGCAGACATCATTTCCAGTGAGGTTGCAGTTTATAAGCAAGCCAACAGAATTGGGAAGGAAAAATGGAATAATAAAATTATATTATTATATATTATTATATTGTATTTTATAATGGATGAACTAAATGTAATTTCCAATATCTTTTTTTTTTCTTGCCACTTGTTTAGTAACAGATGACAAGAGAATCCTGCCAGCACAATGGACTCAAAGAAGAGAGGGAACAGAGCAAACCTGTGTTACAAGGCATTTGAAAATCCTCATACAAAATCTTTAGCCTTTTTTAAACAAAAGATTCCAGTGTGCCTGCTCTTTGGCTCTTTGACAGTGTGACAGCAACATACACTTCAGAAAACAAAGCATGCTCCAAATCCCACTTGAATTGCAAGATGGTCCTAAATTCTGTTTTGGCCTAAGACAGGAACATTAATGAATCATTTTCTTCAGACACATAACTATAAATATCTACAAATAAATACAGAGATATGAATGTAAGCTAAAGAAATATAACCTAAAATAAAAATATTATGATTAGAAGATGATACAGTTTAATTTTCTCTTGGAGGAATCACTTTGTGTTATGCTACGGATGAGTGCATCTAAATATTTTAACAAACAACTTAATGTAGAACTAGAACTGCCCTCTAGAAGCTCAGATCAGAAGGGACAGTGATACAGCAAGTATGAAATTCAAATGCTCGAAAGAACAAGAATCTCTATGTCTGGTTTGGAACTCTGGAATTCTTTAGTGAAGAAGCCAGGAGTTAGATTTTTTTTTAAGGTGATAAAAACATAATTACACATCTACATGGGACTTTCAAGAATGACCATAGACCTGGCAACTTTTGAAATCAAGACAGCACCTTCCTATTTTTTTTAATTATTCTATGATTATTACATGGCCAACTAGACTTCGTACTACCCACCCTCCCCAGGGTCCGCTCAAGAGTCTCTCCTGTGATAAATCACAGGGGATGAGGTTGGAAGTTGGCTAACAGTCCAGAGAGGCAGCTACGCTACATCATGATGATGCTTCTGTTTTCATGTCTCCCTCCACCAAAAGATCAACATTTCCCAAGGAAAGGAATTGGGGTGGTTTTTTTGCTAAAGAAACTTCAGTATGACACCCAAAATACACTATAAACTATTTTAAGCATCCCTACTTATTACAAAAAAACCCACCTGCATTCCACTCTAAACTCACTTTTTGCTCAAAACCAGTAAAGCAAAAGAGTATCAAGGATGGCCATTAGTTTTGAACACAGACCTCTTTATTGTGTAACACCTCACCACCTGGCTTAGAGCTTGACTGAGGAGCAGATCAGGTCTCTTCTCTCCCTAAAGCAGGTAATCTTCAGGATCTGTCCCATTCATGCATAACTAAGATATGTATTTATTCATTCTCCTGCATAATTTTGCTCTTTAGTCTCACACCCTGAGAAGGCCTAAAATAGGCATTTGGCATTTCAAAATGCTTTTCTTTTTAAGAAGCAGCAGCAGCAAATTAAACAGACGTTATTTCAGGCAAATAAAGGTCCTCATTTTCTTTGGCTTCAGAATATTAACAATCACCTGGACTCAAGATCCATTTTAAGAGTGATGATGAGAATTTACTATAGCTCCATAACTTGGTCTTTTTGCCCGAAGAGTTTACACAAGCACTTTCAAAGCTTGACTGGAGAACTGGACAGCATATCAGTCTGGTCAATTATTTGCCATGCTAGAAATGCATCAGGATAATGACACAGTGAGGGATTGTAAGGCAATATTGTTTCCCCAGAAGCCTTTGTCTAACAAGGTAATTTATGACCTGTTCTGGAATCCAGTCTTTACAAAACCATAAATTCACACTTGTACTCGACTTCAAAGGGACCATTATCAGTAAAGGTGGCAGAAGGCATCAGACTGCTGCAAGCTAGATAAATAGATAAGTGAGACTTTCATGGTTTTCTTCTCTAGGTCTGCTAACAGGACAAAGACACCTAAAGGTGCAGCTGCTGCTCGGCATTTGGCCCTGTTATTTGCAAAGTTCACCACTGAATGTGCTACTTCCCTTTTACAAGGTGAGGAAAGCCTTACTCACTCAAGTGCAAAAACTCACAGCACTAGTAGAGCTTTGAAAGCTGTCTCAATAGCCTATCAATGCTTACTGAGGAGCCAATGCCTTGTGAGCACAATGACATGTAAAGCAAAACCCAAGAAGAAACAGCAAAACCCCAAAGAATCAGTACTTTGCATCCTGCAGAAAAATAAAATGAAAGCCCCACAGAGCAGCCAGCTTTAACTGACGTGTATATCCACAACTGAAGAACTTCTCAGGGCTCTTGCAGTGTTGCCCTCGCTGTAGCACTGGTTAAGCAGTCCATGTGTCTGCATTAGTGCTGCTAAGTTTGGCTAAACCCCTTTCCTGAAGGTGGGAGTTCAGGGGCCTCTGGAGGGAGTATTGCATGCAAAAAAAAAAAAAAAACAAAAAGGCCAGATTTATACTCGCTGCCTTTCAAACAAAAGCCTAACAATTTTGAGACAGTCATTCTTGTCACACTGGAAATTCACAGCCCCATACATTTGAAAACAATACTCGAATAATCCCATTTTACTGGAGCAACAAAAGGGTGGCCAGGAAAGCAGGCAGCTGTCCCAGGTGATTAACCGTTCTGGCCACCACCAATCTGCCTGATTAGCCACCCAGACAGCACGGGCTAGCTCAGTGGCTGTTGACAGAGAGCCGTGCCTTAGAAGTACTCCCTTGCTGGCAGTTAAAACTCCCACCCAGCCTTCCATCTCTTCTGGGGAGATTAATTAGTTAATATTTGCACAGTTATGAAGATCTAAAGAGCAGAGTGTGATCATGGGTACTGACCAAAATTACTTCTAATTACTGTACTGGAAGTGACCATGGCATTGCTACGGGAAGGTGTGAGGGTATAGAACAAATGCCTTTTTCCTCTCCCAACTCTAGCAGCAAAAGTGCTCTCTAGTAGAGGAACAGACACTCGGCACAGAAGTCGGACAGTGCAGGCAGCAGAGGAGATGAAGCTCAGTATAAAGTATTCAACTGAATAATGCCAACCCACAGAATATAAACTACGCTAGCCCAGGCAGAGAACTTCAGATACTCTCCTGCTGAGGGCCATTAATTTACTAATCGTGTTTTTCATTCCAGAGTCATGCAGAACTGTCTTCTGATTGAAATTCAAGACCTCTCTGAGATGAGGCTAGAGAAGTTGTGCTCGCTTAAGTTCTCTGCACTGAGAGAAATTTAGGCTACTAGATTTGTATTCCTGGCAGACAAAATTGCCTAGCAAAAATATTATATGTGATAAGATTATTGATCGATCCTGACTGAAGGGCTGGATGACAGGTTCAGTACAAGCAGCATTTGTTAACCTCCATGTTCTGGAAACCAGCCCTTAACCCTATTATTGTCCATACTATAACTTTGTCTTTTTAGTTGCAGTTATTAAGACATCAGTGGCAAAATTAGCTGGTGTCCTTTAGACATTTCTTTGGCCTGCATAGTCAAAGGAACTTGTGCAGTCTTCATTCGTGGATGAACTTTCTTCCTGGCACCAGATGCACAGTAGAGAAAACGTCCAAGTAACTTTGAGGCCAATGAAAGTTTTGCTAGGAAGCTGATATGCAGATTTAAACCCTTTGCCAATTCTCTTAATTTCTGCAGCTACTTCTGACACGCTTTAGAAAAAGTACTGCCACTTTTGCTTGAAACTCTCGTAAAGATTGCCTGTGTTTAACTGATAGTACTCTACCCTACCAGAAATGATGTTGGACTTCATGGAGAGGCACCTTGCCAGCTGCTGGGGAGCTCCCGCTTGTCACAGTGACAGTGTTCCCCAAGATATGATGCTGTCTTTAAGGGGTCAAAGTTTGTTGCAAAAGCATGATGGCTATAATGTTTGATATTGCTGTTGAAGAAAAACAGTATTTGAAAAATGCGCGTGTGCTGCAAGCTGGCAGGACCTGGTGTTTTAGTCACATGTCATCACCAGCCAGCTGTATCTGCAACTGCTTTCTCAGATCTCAGCCACAAATTTGCCACTTCATAGTTCATTAAATAAAGAAAAAACAGTTGTACTTTAAGGGAGCCAAAAAACCTCTAGCATTAGAGAAAATGCAAAGTAGCGGGCAGCTGCAAATGATGTTGAGTACAAGTATTCCAGTAACAGTTACTAATTCCCTGCATCACAAATACTGGTTAACTTCAGTTTCCCTCATGACTTCTACCTGCCCTTAAAATACACACCACTCAGGGAGAAACTGCTGCTGTCCTCCGCAGTATCCAAGAAATTTTAATACTTGCTCAATAACTAGCCTAAGCAAGACATAGTGACTTGGACCCTTAATCTTCAAATAATAGCAAGAGTCTTAATTCATTAATCTAGGAATTGGGTTTAGGTTGATGTGCCTTTTTTGGGGGTGTTGGTGGTATCTTTTTTCCCCCTGCAGTTAAATAACAAAAAGACAAAAAAAAAAACCAAAACAACAAAACCAAACCTAGACTAGGAACACATCCACATCCTCAGGATAAGGAACATTTTCTGTCCCATCGCACGGTGTGTCTCATGCCACTCTTTCTTGAAAGGCTAACTCCCCACCCGAGCCTACAGGGATGCAGTAGGACACCCCAATACTTGAAGCAAAGGAATGCCCATAGCTAGCTGTAACAGCAGCCCTCACTCTGCTGTGGCAACCCCACCGGAGCCCTGCTCTTCCCTTTCTTCTCCGTTTTTTCTGTCCCAGGACCCCAGGCAGCAGAATAATCTTTGCTACAAGATGATTGCTACAAGGCTGAGCAACAAACTACCTCGTTATGTCCTCTCAGCTCCTACTCCAGCAATGCAGAACACAGACTGTAGTGTCACAAAAATTAGGTTATCAGATAATCCCAAAATAATATATATATACATGTGTACATATATATATGCACACTTGTGCTGTTTTTAGTGAATGCCCTTAAATCAGTTCCGTCCTGTCAGCTTTACATTTTATATTTTTCATCCTCCAAGTCTGAAAATATTTATTGCTATTTGCATGTATGTTTTTAACATTGATATGCATACTGAATATTAAAGCTGGTCAAAACAATAGAAGAATTGCAGTTTTTTCCAAATTTTTAAAAATAGCACATAAAGTAAGAAGTAAAATAATAAAACAATAAAGTAAGAAGAAATAAAATGTAATTTTAAACAGTCTTTAACATTTATGAATTTTCCTTCATTTCCTTAAAAGTCTGCAATATACAGTTCATGCTCCCAAAGAGATGGCTTCTCAACCCAAGGATCATATCTTGCTATTTGATTTGGAAAAAAACCCACGACTTTATTATTTATCATTAATTTACTACATTTTTAGACAACTAGCTTTTTCCCAGCTGGTACTGCAGTTTGGACTTCTTTAATATCTATTTTTGCACTTAATCTATGTAAACTATTAGTCTCAGTTTAATACTAAACCGTGGATCAGATACTTCTGCACCTTATCCTACCGACTCATTTACAAACACTATGTCCACTTCAGAAGAGGACAGAAGCCTTCATTATCAGCCATCAAATGCTAAATCCAACCCTTTTATTGTTTCAACAATAAAAAGTCCCACCTATCCCACCAGGAATAAAATGGAAGCAAAATCTTGTACTGTAAATTTCCCTTCTGCCGTAGTCTGTCAAAGATGACCAAATTGCACCATTTTGTAGTTTAGAGGCTGAGTTCTTCTAAGTACATTATTCCAACTGTCTTCCATGGTGCCGCCTTCTCCCCTGCTCACCCCACCCACCAGATGTCTTGTAAAATGTTTCTGCCCAAGTTTCTTTGGAATATCGGATATTTTTACAGATTTGTAAATGCCAAAGCTAGGAGGAACTTCTGCCAAGCTCCTGCATGGCCTCCTGGGTAACAAAGGCCAGAGCACCCAACCAACAGCCTCTTGTAAGATGTAAAATTAGCAAAGGTTTCAACATAACTATGTCTCCATCTCCAGCCACTCAATATCGATCCATCTTACTCATCATCCCAAACTGTGATGGTACGGTGCCTTTTGTAAAGCCACTGCTCATGCTGAATTTTTCCATGCAACATCACCTCTTCACTCCATGGGTAAAAAAGAATGAAACTGAGACCTGCCATCCTGTCCTCTCAAATTCTGAAGGCTTTAGGGAAAAGCAGTGATAACACTAATAAAATGAATGAGCCCAGAAAATTGAAAAGTGACATAAAAATCATACATCCTGTCAATTTATTGTTTGTCATGTGTTATGGCCCAAGCTTATGATATAAATATAACTGATTTTTACTAGGTTTGCACTTCTTTGTGCAGGATATCCATTTTCAGTGATGTTGCTGAGAAAAGATGGGAAGGCACAGTCATACACAGACAAAAGACAGCTTGCTCCCAGCTTAATACCATCAAATGTTTTCTAGCAGGTTTTACACATATACACACACTACTCACACGTTAAGTGTTACTTTATGGGGGGGAGAGGGAGTCCCTTATCATTTCTAATGTGCTCTAGTGTAAAATCTTGGATTTGTATATAGGTTCTATTCTAAAGATACGAGAATTTTCTATTTATGCAAGTAAACCAAAGATATTTCACACCAGCAGATACTTCCTCTCATAAATGCACATATCTGAAATTCACTCTGAGCTGACACACATACATAGAGCACTGATGGGCAAACTGGAGACTCAAAATATATTGCCACAATATTTTTTTGGAAAAAAAAACTATAAAAGTCATGTTAAAAGCCATTAGTCCTTCCTAGTATTTACATATTAGTGTGACATCCAGTTCCTGTATTTCTTAATGAGGCAAGACTTCTTTCACAGCATCAAAAATTTTGTTGAAGTAAAGATTAAATGATTAAAACCCTACGGAGAAACAACGCACACTGAAGGCTTGTAAGCAACGTATCAGTCATTAACTAACAGCTCGTAGGAACTTACAACTGCCAGGGCACGTTGGACTCTACTTGCCCATGCAAAAGGCCAACCTCAGCTGCTTTGAAGCAATAAGCAAGAAATCTCACAATGGGGAGATAAGTGATAATCTATCCCTGCCATTGAGGTCTCATCCCATCTCCTCAAAGACACCCACACTGCTGTTGGAAAGCGCTTTGGCTAAACCCAGAGTATTTAAGGTCGTGTAAGCTGACACACGTTTCCAGACTGTTCAGTCCAAGTGATCCAGCAGCAAGAGGACAGACTCTAGGCACGCACACACTTTGCTTCCTTGTGCTGCAATTCACTAATCCCTGCCTTTGAAAACTCCCCATGAACGCTCAACCGTATGAGCAGATAGACTCCAAACAAGCCAGTACAGTGTCTCACCCTCATACCATGCTTCATCTAGAAAGAAATTCCATAAACTACAGTTTAGTCTGCTCAGTGAGATCAAATGACCTTGAATATCACTGGCCTCACAGCAAAGAGTTGATTATTTCATTAACCAGTGAAATGTTTTGCTTTTAGCAATACATCTGGTATGATCCTTTTTCAAGAGAATTTAAACAAGCCAGCAAATCCCAGGAAAGCTCAATGACAATTGAATTTGTGTGTCATACCACAAGCTGTGTATTCTTACACAGTCATTAGGTGTAACCTGATGTTTTCTTTTGCAGTTTAGTATGGGGCTGGTTTTTTTTTTTTTCAAATTGATAGAGGTTCTCATCTTTACCTACACAAAAAAAAAAGAATGCATCTAATACTATGCAGCAGTTTGCACTGCTTTGCATCAAAAAGATTAGCATTAAAAATTATTCTGACAGACACTATCAGAGAAGCGAAGGGGGAAAGCCTGTCAAATGCTTTCAAACAGTGGACTTCTGAGCATATAAAGAAAAAAAAAAAGAAAAAAAAGCCTTACAAACTCCCAAACTGCAAGTTCTAAATGCAAACAGCCAGCATTCAAATGGCATTAGCAAGGAAAAAAACAACCCTGAGCAGCACTGTTCTCGTGACTTCTGAAAGGAGTAGGCAAGTTAAGTCTGTTTTTCATGGTTAAAGAGAAAGAAGTTAGGCCTTCCCCTGGGAGCAGCTGCGATCTGATCACCACCACCAGATAGAATACCAGCAGCCACGGAACTCCCATTAACAACCCAATGCATCACTGCTTCCCACATCTTGTCTGTTAGCTCACCCAGCACAGGGATTGCACTCCGAGTGCCACAAATCACTAGCTAAAATAGTTCTGCCTCTTCAAAGGGGAAGGAAGAAGATTTGGGGAAGGGGGGGGGGGGTGTGCACAAGAGGGAGGAGAGATGCTTGAAGTGATTTACGACCCCCCTTAGAGAACAAGCCAGACGTGAGCGAAGTTTTTTTGCACCTGGACCATTATGAGGCAACAAGGATGATCTCTCAAGGAGCAGAAGACATTCAAATGTACAAGTCAAAGACTGGGATGATTCAATCTTCCCTAGGATCAGCCCAGCTTAAAGAAATGAAAAATTCTGGGAAAAATATACATCTCCTCTCTCTTTCACAGAATAAAAGGGAAAGGAGATTAGAAAACAAGAGGTCTTGTGTATTCAAAGTGCTAATTCAGAACTTCTCTCTCTAAGGCACTCATGAAACATTTTAATTGTCTGACTTTGCATTCAAAAACCTTGTTTGCAACTCTTAATTGCAGGCAGCTTTGAACAAATAATTGAAATGCATGACTTGTGGGGCCTGCTTAAACAATTATAATGTGCTTTGCCAATAGGTGCTTTATCCCATTCTCCTCCCCCTACTTTTTTTCATCATGAAAATGAGCTAGCATGATATTTGGAGCAAAGTTAAAACCTTGCTAATTTGCAGCACTGAAATCTGGGACTGTGACAGTGGCCATACCTGTACAACTGCTTATATCAGCAAAAAATGCACTAATAGTTCAACTAAATGCAAAGAAGACCTTTTCATTTTCTGCTGAGAGCAACCCACTGGGAGATTCTTTTCTAAATACAAATCCTTCATACGTCTGTTAGTTTTGCATTTCCTAAGATTTATGGTGCTATTTTCCTGAAAATTCCCTTTGTATAATTTAAGCAGAGCCTGTCATAAATATATACAATCTTTCCAAGTAGAGTTTGTAAAATAACTTCAATAAAGCCATGTCCTTTTCAGAAGACACAAATTATTCTGGCATGGTGTAGTCAAAACTGTTATAGCCAAATTACTGTGTTCCTAAAGCTGTAACAATCTGCAAAACCAAGTGTATTAATGATGAATTCAACATTTATCCTATCCAGAAAATAGAAACCTCCTCATGCCTGCCCCAAACTTAAAAGCGCCCTGTGAGAAAAATTAAATTGGTTCAGGTCCATCACCTAAAATGGTCTCCTTTTATACTGCTCTGTTTTTACTCTATTGGGAAGGTATCTTACCTGTTTATATCCAGATGCGGTCTTTGATTCTCATTTTGATATCTGAATACATGACATTTAATCCAGGTCTGGGAGTGATTCAAGCATATTTAAAACACCACACACTTACCTCAGATACTTGTTGGTGCTGGGTGATGACAGGACATAGGCTCTAAACTAGTTCTTAGAATATTATTTTCACTTTAGTCTGTTGAATTGTTAATGTGCTGACTAATAGTGCAAGTAACACACTTAGCAATTGAGATTACTGCATTTGCCAAATCCGGGGCTGCATGGGTTTCAAGGAGGGAGGACCACTAATGAGGCACTCGCTCCCTTTTAACCTGATTTCCCCACCACATTTAGACTCTCAGCCAGGCACAAGCAGCTTGGACGCCTGATAGTCACAGTCACTCAGCTTCCTTCACCTCCAGCACAGGTCCTGGCCTTGAGCAAACACATCTGGAAACTCTAGATTTGATATTCTTAACTTAAATCCTTATTTAATGACAAAAATTAAACTGCATCTGTATATCAAATTTAATAAAAATCAAATCTTATCAAATTAGGCTACTAAGAGCTGTTCTAGCTGAACTACAGAAACTGGAAAAGTTGCAAGAATTTTGAACAATACAGAGTCATGCAGCATCCAACTATCTGCCACTACAAGGTAAAGACCTTCTGTTGCTATTGCTCCTAGTTAACGTGCTAAGAAAACAGGAAAGAAACTTTATGTAGGTCCATTTTTGTATTTCTTGTTTTAGAATACACTGTGCAAGAAGATGAACATCTTGTTTTCTCAGTGGTATTAAAAAGCATGAAAAGGACTCAGAACCCTGAAGGATTAGGCCGTTACCATTTTCGCAAGTAAACTTCACTGAGACTTTAGAAATATGAGTAAGCCAGTTTGGATTTTATCCCCAGTGCCCCAATTCCAGTCTAAATAAACACCTTCTGAACATGTAGGCATAAGGAACCCACCCTATCTATAGCAAACATAGGTATAACTTCCTACAAGTAAAAACGCACATATGCATTATCAAAATTTAAGCCTAAGTTTATAAATCACCATGCAAGTTTATGGTGCCACATAACGGTTTCATGATAATTATAATAAATGCAAGCTCTGGCAGGAGTTTAATAACTCACTCTGAAAATGCTTCCCATGTTCACTACCCATTTCATTGGCTACTCCCATCAATAATCCCACTAACATAAAAACAAGGTCAGCCAAGCAACCAAAAGACTGAAAAAAGATGTCGAGAAGATCAAATTACTACAAGCACACCAGGGCCCGATAATTCAGTTCCAGACTGCAGATGATAACAAAACCAGAAAATGGCACAACTGGAACCCATTCTGCTAATAAAGTTAGTAATGGAACAAAACTAACCCAGAGTTATTCACTCTGTGATTCTCATAACATGTCATGCAATATGGGCCTGTCAACGTGGCATTTCATTTGTGGTTTAATCAGCCAACATGGGGCACACTATGAACAAAGTAGCAATCATCCCCCTCCCCAGTAACTACTGTAATGGCATCATTTCCATAACAAACTCATCCTTCACCAGCATGGGATCTGGATATTTGAGTTCTCTCAATACACAGCCGGTTCTCAGAGCCAGCTACGTGATCGTGTGACTCCGCAGCAACTCACGAGAGACATTTTCATAAAATTTTGCCATTAGTCGCTAGGCAAAGGACTGTGACTATTAAATTCAGAGTTTTACTGTAATGCAGGTTATCAGTCAGTATAAGCTGTCACTCGGAAAAAGAAACTAAGATTTAACACGTGCTTTAGGAGAGAATCTGGGAATGAGTTCCCGGGTGGCGTAAGTCTATTGAGATAAATACAGCTAATGCTAGCAAAGGTCTTACCTCCACATACTCAATAATGGAGTCTTTCTGTATCTACGACCTGTATTTTAATACATTTCATTCAGATTGTGCTTTTGCATGGACAAACTGAAATGAGAATTTCTCTGTCCCAAGACAGCAGGACAGCCGCACACACTAACGTACAGCTTAGAAAGTGCATTTCCATGGTAGGAGAATACTCACCACAGTAAACTGGGCAAATAAAGGATTACATTACAGAGCTGTGATAGAGAACTACTGTGTGGAAGTATTTTGTGAGAAGAAGCATGGCAATAATCTGTACTCTCAGATTCCCTTCCAAGGTCAGTCCCTGATCCCATGAATCAAGCCCACTTGAGGGAATTCCTGCTGACACCTAGAGCTGTGCATTCAGAAAGCACAGGCTGTACAGTTACATGAAGAGACAAGAATTTTTCACTTAAGAAAAGCACTGTTTAAATGTTAAGCTAGCTAAATATATTAAGGTAAAAGCGTAAAAAGATTTACCATATGAATTGCTTGGTACAGACCCAAATTTTGAAAATTGTTTATCGGACAATTTCCCGTGAAATTACCACAATTCCACATAGGTAATTTAGTCTCACATTTATGTCGGCGCATGCTATTTTGAGCATTTGAGCCTCCTGTTTCCTTATCACTTCTTCCAGGAATCAATAAAGCACCTCATTGCCAAAGTTCAAGAGCATAAAATCCAAAAGAGGGGACCACACCTAGCTAGACTTTGCTAGCTTCTTTCATGGAGAAAAAAAAAAAAAAAAGACACAAAGAAAACCCGAGGGGATGGGGGAGAAGAAAGGGACAGAACTGGACCCCTGCAGCTGCTGCATGGTGCAGAGTCCCTGGCTGAACTCAGAAGATGGGAGCAGCAGAGCTAAGCAAGTAATTCTGGGAGCAGCAGAGCCAACGAAGCTTGGCCAAAAATAAATTTGTCTCCAGGGTCTTCCCTCTGGATTTTCTATTGTCTAATAATGTGTGGAGTTAACTCCAAGTTCTTACTTGGAGTTTGGAGCTTACTGACAGTGTCATTAGGGTTTGTTTCCTGTTTTTAAAAAGCTTACAGTCTCTTTAAGAACACTTCAGATTTGATGGTTATTGACCACAGATTTGAATTTTACAAGGCAAGATTAATACACTCACAGAAGAGGAGAGAATGACATCTATTCACAGGCAAAAAAACCCCTTATTTCCTTAGGAAGACAAACTAAAAGAAGAAGAAATAACAAATCAGAGGTTATGCTGAAAGAGCTCTCCCATCAGCATGCATCCTCCATCCACTCCTTGACTATTGATGTAACTCAGTATCTGAGTGTACATCTCTCATATGTCACCAATGCAACAACCCACCCATTACTACTGGCAAAGCTTTTATAACAGGTGATAGGTTTGCCCACCACTGCATTCAGAAGATTTTTCAGTAGAACTAGCTTGATTTAGGTTCAACACATGTAGAAGCAAATTAATTATTCCAATAGAATCTGTATTGTTAATAAAAAGACCACTGCATTTGTTTCAGGAAACCTGAACTCTAATTACATTAAGACTCAAGATCCTTGCTTTTGATGTCTAAGGTGCACATCAACAATACTTTTCTGTGAAAATATTTCACTTACCTTTTGTGCTTTATCTAGTATTCCAGCTACCTAGTAGCCAAAATAGTTCCTCTGAGAAACGTCTGATATCCTACAAAAGCTTGTAATTAGAAATGAAAGAAGAATTATTTTTATGGCACTGATGAAACATTGATCTAAAATAAATAGGAAGTATTTGAAGATTTTTAGGTCACCTAATATCTTAGAAGAAGAAATAATAAAAAACTTGTTTTATCTAGGAATTTAAACTAAGTTCTCTTCCAAGTGGAATTTTGTATGCCACACCAAAGAAATCTTACAGGGTGAAAAAAAAAAAAAAGGCATCTTTACATTAGAACAAGATGATGTTTCAATTAGAGATTTTCAAGAAGCAAAATGGGGTGAGTTCAGTCTAAGAATCATGTTGCTGAAGACTGAATTTCAATTGAACTAATTAAATAAAATAAGTCAATAATGTATCTCCATACCACAAGAAAAATTCCTATCTTGCTTTGGATGTGGGCATGTAATGGGATATAATACCTTCATGCCAAAGCAGATTTCTAAAGCAATTTTATGTATGTAGCTGAGAAAAAAACCCCAGTAAAAACACTGTACTTTGCAAAATTACAGAGCAGAAAACAGAAACAGGATGTCAAGTGCAAGCAGAAAGCAAGCAATGGTCAGCTGACTGGTCTAATTGCCAGCTTTCTGTCCCATTCATGCAGACTATGGCTGTTTCAAACTGGCATAAATTGACAATGCTCTCTTAAATTTCACAAAAATAGGTTTGAAATGAAATGCCAACAGTTATTATAGCTCAGGTGCCTGAAGCAACAGAATTATTGCTGAGATGCTTAAGAGGCATGTGATTTGCTGGTTTATTTTCATAGAGAAGTATGATTTTTGAAGTAACTGCTGCAATTGATGTGCAAATTTTGACACATTTTGTATGACAAGTGACTAGCCCAGTGGTACATATGCAGATCAATAATCGTACATCTCACTTACCTGACTAGTGCGTGTTTGGAAGGAGGAGAAGGAAAAGGTTTGCAATCATGCCCAGCAGCAAAATTATTCCCAGAGGCTTTTGCTCCCTACATTATTGAGCACCTAGACTGATTTTATGGAACAAACTCAGATAGTATTGGCAATTCCCTGGTGTGAAAGGTTCAGGTGCATAAAAGCAGAAGTCAGAAATATATGGCTTCACTGATTTTAAAATATTCACAGTTGACCTAATAGTTCCCATATTCTAAAAGGACATGAATTTAAATACAATTTAATATGCAACCTTAACTATATCAGGAAAGTGGCTTTAGTTCCACCAAAATTCTCTTGAGATGTAAAGGCATTCACCTCAAACTGATTTTTCAAAGAACTGGCTACTTCAAAACAAAGGAATAGATATCTCAAGCCACTTTGGACTTATTAGGAAACAAAGTACTGAAAAAATTTATCATGAGCAAGAGCAGTAAGATACATCAGTCTTTTGGCATGTATTGCAAAGGGTGAAGAGTTCCTATTTCTAAAGAAGGTTTCTGTATTTATTGGAAGCCCAAAGAATGCTTGACATTTTGCATTGCAGGGTTTCTACTTTCTTCCTCAAGGGTATTTTCCCGTGAAAAGCCAGCAAGAACATAGAAAGTTTCAAAAAAATTCTTAATACCAAGTATTTTATTTGTTGTTTTGGTTATTTTTTGTTTGTTTGGGTTTTTTGTTGTTATTGTTTTGTTTTTGTTTTTTTTTTAATTTTTCCTCCACAAAGGGAAGGAGGTAAAAATCTATGGAGATTGCAGTGGACTTCATATATAAAATGTTATGCAATTTTCTCTGCTAAAATTTTTTAAACACAGAAATTTAATGATAAATCTTGGCATGCCTCTGTGAAAAGCAGATATACAAATGACCAATGCAAAGCAATTATAAAGTAAGACCGTATCTAGTCTTATTGTTTTCCACAGAAGTGTTCCCTATCAAAAAATAAATTTAATAAAAATTGAACCATTTAAAATAAATAAATTCATCTGAACAATATATTTTATGAAACCATATCATAATTATGTTACCAAAATGAGAAAGGCTATACCTGTCAAAATATCTCAGCAGAATAAAAAAATTCTTTTTTATTCATCATTTACCACAATTTCATTTCAGTCAGAAGGGGAAAAAAAAGATTAATCAGGTCAGCTGGTGAAGAAGGTTTGAATACAAGTGTCCGATTTTCTGGGAACTGCTGGCAAATAACGGGCTAAACCATGAGAGTCACAACTACCTGGTGCTATATTCAAGGCTATGGCACGAGGAATAAAAAGAACTCACCTACTTCTGACTTCAGTAATACAGTGTTTATTCACTTCTTAAACATAATGGACACAAAACACAGCTGAATTACTCCTTTTTAATTTGCCACTATACCTCTGAAACAGCACAAACAAGGACAGAGTTGAGCTGAAGGACACCAGGATGAACTCAAATGTAAGAAGTCACAATTTATTTGTCCCTAACTGTAGTTCTATCCTACCTAGAAGCAGCACAGTAAATTCTCTTACTTTCCACTCAATAAAGTGCTTTGTAGAAGGGTTTTATAACATCACCTTCTAAGCCTGTTCATCTTTGTTGCTCCTCTCTCTTCAGCCTTCACACAATCAGCACTTCAGCACAATCTTTCTGTATAAATTTATTAGGAAACAATTTATAGTATTACCATCAATAATTCTTTCTGTCCCATTGCAAATATGCACAAAGGTTTACAGAATTGATAAGGTAAGTTCTTGCCCCAAGGGTCTGTGTTAGTTATGAAATTCTTTATACTTATTACACTAATATACTTTAATGCGGATTTTAAAAATAAATTATTAAGAAAGATCAAACTGAAACAAAGAGAAACAAATTATCAAAACCCACCTATTTACAGATCCTAAATAAGAATAAAAGATCAGTTTGCTTTGGAAATAGTGTCCAAAAAGCCTTAGTTTTCAGGGAATATCTAAAGCATTATTACCTTTAGTTCAGTTATAATTTACTGATATCAGAGTTCACAGCACCTGGAGCAAAATGTACAGTGTAATACAAATAAAACAAAGAGTTTCAAACCATCCACACAGAGAACTGGCATTCTGTCATCTCAGCACTGAAAAGAAAGAATAAGGGTTTCTCAAATTTACTGTTATGAATAAGCTCCCTGGTTTAGCTCCTTGTATGTAGGCAGGACTCTGGGCCAGCACATGAAAAACAGCAGGCTGGCACATCCTTCATGCTAGCTTCTTGTTCTTTTCAATTTACTATTTCTTTTAAAAACAAAGTCATGACAGTTGATGTGACAGCCTTAAAAACACGAGCCAAGAGCAAAAGACGGTTAGATCTGCCAGCATCTGGCAAAGCCTAGCACATGGCTCTCAGAGGAGTGGCCTGTACAGGCTGTTTGTAAGGGTGCTATCTATCAATGCCAACATCATTAAATATTTTGTTGACCATGAAAATATGGAAGACATCAGAGAAAATTCCACAGGAGAGCCAGAGTAAATGCAATCACGCTGCGAACAGGCAGTTAACCCACTTGACTGGTATATACATGAGTGGAGGTTATCTCGTGGCAGAAAAATAAGGAGAAAGTCTTGGGATAGGATAGAGAGAATGAAACTGGTGTAAAAGGAGCTAAGGAGGTAGTGAGATGGGACGAGCACAGATCAGAGAGGTCAGAAAGAAGGCAGCAATTCACAGGACATGGGTAAAAGAAACTACTAGAGTTCCCACCATTTCACAACCCTCACATGGAATCATAGATTTCTCAAACATTACTCCTTCTCTGCTTTATGCTGCTTTGGCAACACTGCTTCTCAACTCTCACCTGCCGCAGAGGGACAATTTACTACCACCATCAGCTACAGTGTTAAGGCAGTCAGCAGGGTCCGGCATGATGGGTATAAACATAACAAGCAGATTACAGATTGACCACTGGTGAAGCAGGCTTAAAGAACTGCTGTTATCTCAGAATGCCACTAGAGAAAAAGTAGAAAAATCAGACTTGACATGACATATCAGAAAGACAAAAAATGGTGCTGGTGAAATCTTTCAGGCTTACAAAACCCAAGCCTTCAGAGGTTGTTTAGCATTGGGATAGAGACTGCTCATACAGAACCTATTTAATTCATCTTATGCATATGCATTTGAAACTATCTTTTTTAAAAATATATGATCTGTATTTCTCTTTCTTGAAAACCTCTGGGTTGTGCTTTGAGAGTATTCTTGTCCACTAGACTAGCTATAGAAGTTGTAGCATCATTTCTTGCTGAAGTTTCTTCTTCTTAAAAAAAGAGTATCGGAAAAAAATAAACGAACAATTATTGGTTGATTAATCTGAATTTGCTTTGGGAAACTGGATTCTATCAACCACTGCTGAGTTCCTTAGTAAAGTAAGATTGAATCAAACTTTGAAGAGATCCTTTTTCATAGCACGTCCTTCACTTCTAGATTCATCATTTGAGATTTCAAAATCTCATTTGCCAAAATCTTCATTTGGGCCCAAATCAATGGGAGTTGTGTCTGAATAAAAACCATAGTATTTAATGCTAAAGAGGACAAAAAAGAAGGTCCTTGCATCTTGAATTGTGCAGGCAAACTTAGAGATTACTTTTTAACACTCTGTACCTCAACTAGTAATCTCTGTAATGGGGATAATCCTATTCATTCACTTCATAAAGGTGAAAGCAATTTCATTAATGTTTGAAAAACTGAATAGCCCCCTGGGTAAATTAGTCATTTGTTCTTCAAAGCAAAGTTTGAAAAGCACGTACTAAATAAATGTGTCATGTTTGAATAAGGAAAATAAGCTACTGAAGTGCAAACATCATATATTCTGGGCTCTGAAAATGGCCAGAATCTTGTGGAAAAATAAATACTATAATGATACTTGCGTACATATAAAGCCAGCACTACCTATCATAAACGTATGGAAAGTCAGCATTCAGGGTTTGACTTAGCAAGCTTGGTCATGGGCTGTCAATGTAGCTTCCTATGTGTAAGTACATCCATACAGATCGAAAACTTACACCTTAATAGTTACAGCTCAACCAGCAATCCTTCTGTATTCTCAGAAATAACTCAGAAAAGGGAGCAATGCCATGTGAGACAGGAAAAGATCATCCGGTATGACAAAGTTCTTTCTTCCGTGACTATTCAATACAATTTCCTGTTTGGTCAGCATCCTTTAAACCCTCTGTGGGTCTGTAAAATGCTGTGGTATCTCAATCTCATTTAAACCAGCTACTTACTTGTCTTTGCCTCTTAACTGCTTCCTAGCATCTACTCTTTGTATTACACAGTTCTTCCTGAAACACCTGCATATGTGTAAAGTCCTCCTTTCTAGCATCCTTAACCTTAAAACTTGACAACCTATCCAACAGGAGCCCTACCTCACCTTTCCTCATACCCTGTAGCTGTCAGCTTTAACCAAAGCCCTGCCACTTATCCAAAGGTTACTAGAAATCCTAATCCCCCCTAAAAGAACAACAGAAAAGGTGACTCGACAGGGTCAGTAAAACCCTTACTGATTACAAAGTAAGTTTTGCTGTTTTCTTTCTGGAGATACAAGAGACACGTAAAATAAACCAGGGAAAATATTAAATTAGTAAGAAGCTGTTTCTGTTTATTACCGCATCAAGCTTATGGCATAGGTGGCAGAACCATTAACTTGTATCTGTCATACCAATAAGGTACCCACAACAGTCAGGGCACGCAGGGTGGGAATAAGGTTATATTCCATCTCTAACTGTTCTCTGTAAACAACCAGCTTACCTCCCAAGAACACGAGTTTTCTCCATTATTGCCTGGCAGGTTGAACCTCTGATATCACCATAGAATTGTTTAGGTTTGAAAAGACCTTTAAGATTATCAAGTCCAACCACAAATCTAACCCTGCCAAGTCCACCACTAAACCATGTCCCTGAGTGCCACGTCTACACATCTTTTAAATACCTCCAGTGACTCCACCACTTCCCTGAGCAGCCTGTTCCAACGCTTGACAATCCTTTCGGTGAAGGATTTCCTAATATCCATCCAAAACCTCCCCTGGCACAACTTGAGGCTGTTTTCTCTTGTCCTGTCATTGTCACTTGAGAGAAGAGACCAACCCCCACCTCCACCTCTCTACAACTTCCTTTCAGGTAGTTGTAGAGAGCAATGAGGTCTCCCCTCAGCCTCCTTTTGTTGAGGCCGAACAACCCCAGCTCTCTCAGCTGGTCCTCATAAGACTTGTGCTCCAGACCCCTGACCAGCTTCATTGCCTTTCTCTGGACATGCTCCAGCACCCCAATGTCTTGTAGTGAGGGGCCAAAACTGAGCACAATACTTGAGGTGGGCACTCAGTGGTGCCACTTACAGGGGGATGGTCACTTCTCCGGTCCTGCTGGACACGCTGTTTCTAATACAAGCCAGGATGTTGTTGGCTGCCCTGGCCAGCTGGGCATGCTGCTGCCTCATATTCAGCCAGCTGTCCACCAACACTGCCAGATCCTTTACTGCAGGGCAGCTCCAGCAACTCTTTTCTTGAGCCTGTAGTGCTCCACGGGGTTGTTGTGACCCAACTGCAGGACACAGCACTTAGGCTTGTGTTATCTCATACAATCAGCCTCAGCTCATCAATCCAGCCTATCCAAATCCCTCTGTAGAGCCTTCCTACCCTCATGCAGATCAACACTGCCACCTAACTTGGTGTCCTCTGCAAACTTACTGAGGGTGCACTTGCTCCCCTTGTCCAGGTCATTGATAAAGACATTAAGCAGAAATGTCCCCAATACTGAGCCCTGGGGAACATCACTTTTGACTGGCTGCCAACTGGATTGAACTCCAGTCACCACAACTCTTTGGGCCCGGCCATCCAGCCATTTTTTTTACCCTCTACCAGCTCCCTCAGTACCCTCAGGTGGATCCCAAGTGGCCCCATAGACTTTCATCTAAGTGGTGTAGCAGGTGGCTAACCATTTCCCCTCGGATTATGGGAGTTTCATTCTGCCCCTTGTCCCTGTCTTCCAACTCAGAGGGCTGGGTGCCCAGAGAACAACTGATCTTACTATTAAAGACTGAGGCAAAGGCAGCATTAAGTACCTCAGCCTTTCCCTCATCCTTTGTTATTAGCTTCTCTTCACATGAAATAAAGGATGGAGATTATCCCTAGCCCTCCCTTTGATGCTAGTATTTTTACACAAACATTTTTATTGTCTTTTACAGCAGTAGCCAGATTAACTTCTAGGTGGACTTTTCTCCCTGCATTACCTCACAACATCTTTGTAGTTCTCCTGAGTTGACTGCCCCCTTCTTCCAAAGGTCACAAAGTCACTTTTTTCCCCCCTGAGTTCCAGCCAAAGCTCTGTTCAGCCAGGCTGGTCATCTTCCCTGCTGGCTCATCTTCGGGTACACGGGGATGGCCCACTCCTGTGCCTTTAAGATTTCCTTCTTGAAGGAGAAAAAGGGCATAGGTCAAGTTTAATGGGATTGGTAGGTCAGAAGGCAACAAGAACTTCCAAGTCATGTATTTGCATGACTACCATGTATGGACTCCCAAGCATACTAGTAAATAGACTGCTAGTGGTGTACCAGGAGACTTTGATGGTTTGTATGTACCAATGCGCAGAAGGGAACAGTACAACTGCAACAGGGCTCATCAGTCTCAAACAACTCCCTGTTTACACCTTCATAGCCAGGAAGAATGAGATGGATCTAGTGACTGTGGCAATGATGACCTAATGGATATCAGGGAAATATTAAATTTAGCTACTGATGTTGAAATAAACACAAAAGGTCTCATTTAAAGTGACCAGGAATCCTCCTGCAGATTTCAGCAAGCTTTGGATCAGGTCCTATTAGAGGAACTCCCCAGCTCTGACTCTGGTGACCAGTTTCAAGGCTCCTACCCTTCATTTTATCAGTTTCATTTTGTTCTGGCTCATGACCTCACTGGCAAAAGCCAAGATCCCCATCTGAGATACTCCACTTTCACAGAAACACAACTTTAGTATGATAAGCAAAATACAAGATTCAAGCTATAATAGGCACACTCTCTACTTTGCAAGCCATTTCATTTAAAAATGAGCAGAAAACTAAGTGCAGACAAGAAAAACTTCCGTATCAGAAGAAAATATCACTGGTATAATAATAATGTAAAATTAAAATATTAGAATCAGCTAAACTTAGAAGATAGATAGCAAAATGAATAATATATGCAGGTACAATCCAGAGTTCTGTTTTATGCATACAAGGGGAATAATTAACTGATCTGGAAACATGTAAATGAGGGCTTAAAAGCATTTTCAAAACAGCACATCCAATTTCAGTTACACACGCAGAAGTTGCTACATTATAATAATTAGATTTTTTTTCACAAAAGATTTATTTATTTTGAATAGGAGTATTAAATATTATACTAATTACTAGTTATTTTACTTTGTACCCAGGGAAAAGGAATGAATATTCATTAATTCCTCAAGCTACCAAACCCCAACAGACCAGACAGATTCCAGCATAGCTACTGATAAGTATGGAAAATGTTTGGTACAAAATTAGGCTCATTCCACAAATCACAGCTCTGTCTTTTTCACATGTTAAATGCACTGCAAGAAGCAACAGAACAACAAATAACACCAGATTATACCAGTGTTTTTCCTTTTACTTTTTAAGTGTCTTTTTGTATAATGCCCTTGAGAAAGCTTTTTATTAATATTGTTTTGGGAATATTATATCCTTTTTACTGTGGTAACAAAGGTAAAACTCAACATATTCCAGAGATACACAATAATCAAAACATGTTCCACTTATTCAACTCATCATTATTTTTTTCATAATGGATGAGGCTCTACTGGTTTTGTATCATCATCACAGCAACTGCAGGAAAGACACTCATCTGTCAGATACAAACTGGCACATAATAATCACATACTTCTCAGCAACATGTCAGGATGACTGTCTAGCTCAAAGACAAGAAACCCATTCAGATTCCATGCTTTCTTTTTATTTGTTAAATTAAGACCAAAACTTTTCAGTGATGAACAATTTGGTGATTGATAACTTCTGGAATTCCCAAATGGAGGTACTGTACAGGTGCTTTATTTTTCAGATATTGAACACATGGCAATTTCTGAAACTAAGCCATTTCAGGCCATTTCCAAATGGCTGTCCAACTCAAGCTCTTGAAGTTATTTTAGAAGTAATGGGTTACTAGATTGGCAAATGGTTGGGTAAGATGAAGAGAGTCAACCAGTAACCAGAATCAGAGCAACCGTCAAGCTAAATCACTGCAGAGCTTGCTGCTTGTTGTCAGCCAGTGTTTGGATTCTCTCCACGTGTGCATGAATGACCCTTTCCAGACTCCTTTAAAGGTCAGCCATGCCCATCTAAAGATCTTCAAAATGGTTGAAGACAAAAAAAGAGTGAAACCATCTACCTGGAAGTTAATTTTATATTTATGTTGTAATTCCGATTAGTGTTTTTTCATTCAAATCCAGAATAGTTGCATATTGACTAAATTTATTTCTCAAACTAGACCTAAAACTTACTGGAAATTTTCTTGACTCTCTTGACAACGTTTAAAGGAAAGGTATGAATTCTGCATGAGTTTAGATGCTTTCTGTTACACCAGCAGTAATTATTTTGCTCCTAAATTGTCTTTATTTTACAGTTATAAACAGTGCTAGATGAATTTTAACAAGCGTAGTTCAGAATCTAATCACAAAATAGCCAACCCATTACTTTACTTTTTTATTAAAACATTACTGTTTATTAAAACATCATTGCAGAATTCCCCTCAAAATTCATGAACTGCCTCCACATATTTCTAAGAGACCAAAATTTAAAAAGTAGGTAAAAAAATGTCTTAAGAGAATTCTTACTTTAGCTGGAATTTAAGTATTTACACTTTGCGCTTTGAATCAGTCTGCAATTTTAACCTTCCTAGAGAGCATCTAAATATGAAACCTCTTATTTGGGCACTTAAATTGATACAGACATTAAAAAACTTCCTCTGTTCCCTGTACACACGATCTATATCTGATCTGATCTAGCCATTTAGATGCAAGATTTACACAGCTTTGAAGAGTGCTTAATAATGCACCTGAAATACTTTTTTGAGCAGCACAAATCTCCTATTGATTCTCTTACTTTATAATAACCCGAATTGTGCTCTCTCTTAAAGACACCTCACATTGCTCCCCCTTGTAATTACAGTTTGAAATAGCATTTCTTCTATTGACTGTTTGCACATTGCCTTCCTTGTGCATGCACAAAACGTAATCTCTCGAGTTTAAAGAATGAACACTGTATCATCTGTTGAGGAATTCATTCATGCCTTTTTATATATCACACTGAAAAGTACATTGAAAAAATTTTAATTACCATATTAGAAGAATGTAGGTATGTACGAAAGCTAACATGACATCAAGTCCCTTCAGAAACATCAACCTTCTGGGAACAGAATATGCCTATTTTGAGTCCAGAACTGGTCTACTTCTTACCACAATGAGAAGAACGAGGGGCTATGTTTGTTTGTTTGTCTTGCCTGAACTAACATCCAGAAATACAAACACATTAAATCCCAAGCATTAATCTCACATTTCACATGCAGTTACCAATATATTTGAACCAACTCTAGTTCAGAGCAAAGCATGGAAGCACGCAACTTACTGTCTAAAAATATATCAGGTCCTGATTACAGATGTACATTAAAAGTGAACTGATGCCAAATTCTTTACACCTTGGCATTATGTCCACAAATGCTAAGGCTCTAATTCTGGGCATATGCCCCATTCCTAAAAATTTAAATGAATGCTAAAGTTCTTTTCTGAACAAGAAGATACGTGAAGAATTGTATCATGGAGTTAACCAACTATTTAAATTAGTCTATTACTTTTTCTTTTTTAAACTTTCCTTATTCTTTTATACTCATGAGGTTGATTGATGGCATGCCATGACTGGTAGGAAACAATACTATGACATAAAACGCATCATTAATATTTTAAAAACCTGTATGATATATCTGTATGGATAAATAACATAAAAGAAACCAATTAAAACAAAGTCACTGAAGTATAAATAATATAAAAAATTATCATTCAGCAAGCTACTGAAATAAACTAATAATTAAGGTATTTACCATCAGTCTAAAACAATGCAGTCAGGACTGGGTTAAGTGAGCTGCGTGCATGTCGGGGGGGTACACTGGTCAGAATTATCCTTTACCAATTTGAGATAGTACTATAAAACACGCACTGAAATATTTAAAAAAAAATGTTCTTATATCAAATGTTACCTTTTTCTGCTACTCAAGTAACTAATTATTTAAACTGTTACGAGAAAGAGAGAGAATCTAGATTCACACACTTGTAATGACTAGGAGGATATTTAAAATTCATTACAGTACATTAAACTTCCACTGATTAGTTAGCATCACTGCAAAATAAATAAATAGCCAATTTGCTTTGATCAGCAGAAATTCTGATAAAATCAGCAAAACAGCAATTAAAATGTGAAAAATGTCACCTACTGTCATTATTCTAATGGAACTAAGATGACATAGAGAAGAAACTGATTCAATGTTTATTTTCATATCAGCTGTGTCTTCAAACTGTAAATCATTACAGCTTTCACTTGCATCTCTTTCTCACAGTGCCAGAATTAATTCTGTGGATGGATTTACTATGGACTGCATCGTACTAGAATAGACCATCCTATCATAAACAGAATAATAAGGTCTTGCTGCACTTCTGTGAACTGCTGGCAGGGGCAGTGGGGAGTAGCAATTCACTCAGAAATATGTGAACAGAGATGAAACTTGACATGTGGGATTTTTGCCTGAAACTTTGTTCTTTGGAAGCAGGTGGAAAGGAATGAAGTGATTAAGCAGAGGTGCTATATTTACAGTTATACACATTTCTTTTCTATTTATCGAGTTCCTCAGCTTTGAGGCCCCGAGCCTGCAAAGAACCACACAGTTGCCTGTAAAATAGCCAGAACGCTTTGAAGACATAGAAGACAACATCTCAGTAATTGGCCTGCAATTATTAGTAATGTTTAACTTATATCAGATAAGGAGATTTCACACAAATGAACAATTCTTATACCTACACAAGTTTCTAACAATGCCAGTGCTTCTAATTGCACATATATCACCTTCAAATGGAGTGACTGCTAGGTAACCAATTAAGACAACCTGGGTAAATCATTTGGGCTGCTGCCTGTTTCAACCGAACACAGGCTGACCCTTTTAAGCATGGCTATGCATTGATTTGAACTCCTGCATACTTCCTGTCACCTTAGAAGTCCTGACAGCTCTCAGAAAAGAGAACCACACCACGAATCCTACCTACCAGTTGCCCATAGCAGATCAGGAGGAACACAAAATGAAAAACTGTGGCCTACTAGAGATAAAGAAAATTAATGTTTATTCTGTCTCTGGGAGATCATTTTGGTCAGACATCCTCTGGGTGAGCCAGCCCCCACTGTGAAGTGTTTCTTTATGTACACACGCCAGTTTCTTTGTGGTTTGTTTGCCTTTTAAAACTCTGAATCAGGAATTCTTCATAGTACCTGGAAACTGAGTACTGAGTTTAGTACTTGATCCACTGTCATCACTCAGCTGACTACTGTCAGCAACGGCTGCCACTTGCTTAGGGATGAATCATGGACCTGCAACCACAGGAAGAAACAGTTCTGGAATAAAATCCCAGCTAACAGGGAATTAGAAAGCTCAATCGCAAACACATGCATCTCTTGGAGTGAAGTTCCTGTGAGAAATTTACTCTGAGTGCCCTTGCAAAACAGGATTCCTATATTGGAGGGCCCTCAATGGAGGAAAGCCAATGATCTTGCACACAAAATAAATAAAACAAAAACCACAACTCTCACTGGTATAAAGAAGTCAGTACAAAGTGAAGAAGAGCTGGTGTGGCAGCTTAAGAGACACGAAGAGAGAAAAGTCAGAGTTTATGTCCAAATGCA
>JAOQGH010000069.1:24315332-24363937 GCA_025769975.1 Gallinago jamesoni | reverse complement strand
GGAAGTTCCATTCAAATATGAGGAAAAACTTCTTTACGGTGAGGGTGCCAGAGCCCTGGAACAGGCTGCCCAGGGAGGTCATGGGGTCCCCTTCTCTGGAGATCTTCAAGACCCGCCTGGATGCCGTCCTGAGAGACGTGGTCTAGGCGTTCCTGCCTTAGCAGGGGAGTTAGACTAGATGATCTCTAGAGGTCCCTTGCAACTCTCACATTTCCATGATTCCATGATTTTACATTGATCCTTAGAGATATTTAGCAAAATGTTGAATGCTAGCAACATTTGACCATGGAATAAAGGGTATTCCACACCAGAGTGGAAAAATCCTCATTTTTAAATACAGTGTCACCCATCAACATACAAATGAACATTCATGGCTGAATTTTTAATTACATTAAAACCCCCTTTGATTTTGATGCACAGTTTCCTTTGATGCACAGTTTCATCCCCACTACTCATGACAGATGGTAAAGTTTTTTTGTGACCAACTTCCCATTTCAAAAACTTCAGTACATTTTAAAGGCAAAAATATAAAATGCATATTAAATTTATTTTCCTTCCTACTTTTATAGAAATGTCACCAACTAGTCTTACCATATTTCTATGGTTCCATATAGACTCTATCAATATTTTTTCTTCTTTCTATTCAATGACCTATCACATTTTATATCAAATTTAAACAAATAAGGCAAATACTTTTATGGGGTAGAGGCGTATCTCCTGGCCCATGATGTTGACAAATAGGTCACTATTATTAGCATTTTTCCTATACTCTTTCCATACTGTCCTACTTTGACATAATCAACAGCAGAAGGAATAAAAAATACTTCCGAACAAAATCTCTTCTCCACTGCTTTGATGCAAAAAGTTAAATTCCAGAAACTCCTTGAGAACTCCCATTGCAAGGACCTCACCAGTGGCACAATATGAAATGACACCTGAAAAGTTCAACTGTGGGGAAACTGAGGTGCTTACCTGGCTCAAGTCTTCTTAGCAGAATTGTAACTGCAGTATTCTCCATTAACTGCCATTCATCGTTCTCCTCACAGCAGCTCCAAAACCAATACGCTCTTAGTGAGCTAGAAAAAGAAAAAATAAAACAAGGTAAAACTAAAATTAATTAAAAAGAAAGAAAAAGGAAAAGAAAATGAGAAAAATCAGTATGTTTTACTAGTGAGAAGAATTTGTTAAAGCATTTAAAAAGAAGTAATTTTCACTAAGTACATACTCAAAACACTATGAAATTTTTAAAGGGTATAAGACTAACGAGTCAAGGAAACAAGTTTTCTTTTTACACTACTTGGTTATCCTGTTTATTTCCTAATAGTTCTACATCCATAAAAGGCCAAAGGACTCTGACCTTGGCAAGCTAACTAAGCAAGAAAAGGCAATCATGTGTGCAAGGTTGTCACCTACACTACAAATTATGATAAAATATATCTCACTATTGGAAAAAATAGCTGTATGTCTTCAGTGACATCCACTGTCGTACATTTAAGGATTTGAATAGGACAGCAATTTATTTTGCACTAAAATGTTTTATGGTTATCATAAAGCATTATGTCTTCAGAGACTGAAAGGTGATGTTTTTATGGACTGTTGCTTCTTGTTGCATTATCTTCACAGATCAAAAATGATCCCTTTTTTCTTTTTCATTTTTTTTTTCCAAGAGCCCCCTATTGCCCCTCTAATAAAAGATGTTGTGCAATGGCTCAGTCTGATAAAAAGGAAACTGTGTTAAACAAAGTGCACAAGGAACATCTTTCTAACACAGAAGAGTTTTACAATGAATGATTATCCAGCTAATTAGTGAAATAAATAATAATAATTGCCTGTCCCTCCTCATTAGACTCTTAGAAAGAAAATGAAGTCCCAAAGCAGAGTTCTAGCTTTTGATTTGAAAAATTGGATCTTGTTAATTTTATTATCACTTTGCCAAAAAGCCAGTCCTCTTGCACAACGATAGGGTGGAACAAATGACAGGCAGAACAAATTGACTAACGCACAAGATGTCCCATTTTTAGCCCAAGAACAGTTTTGAGGTAGTAATCAAGTAACGTAGTGTGGTTAGTTTGCTCCTCATTTATCCCTTCTGGAGATCCTGAACAAGGCGGAACAAATACACCGTGTGTGCTTTTGACACGTTAATCTGATAGATTTCAGGCTTATCTAAGTCTATGTAAATTGTAGACATTGTATAAATTGATTATGATAGAATATTATTAATATATCAAAGTCCCTTCTCCTTTATCACATGTTCTTCAGCTTTGACCACTATCATGCTTCCACATGGTTGACACTGGTCCATGCTTCTGTCACCTTTGGATTGTTCTCTTGCAGGCCCCTTTTTTCCAGACATTCCTTAAAATTCTACATTTTACGCAGAAATATAGTCCCTGCCAAAGCCAGTACCTATGAATTGCTGAAGGAATTTCACTGCCTTCTAATGAGGCAGTGAATTAGCCTTAAGGGGTCTAGTTTCAATTTGATGTGTGCATTAAATGGAGTTACGCACGTCACATAACTAATCAATTTATCTAGGCATTAAGATAGCTCTCATCACTGTGGTTCCCAAGCACTTCAAAACAAACCCATGGAGGCCTTCGGAGGATCATCACAGAGAACAGGCTTACAAGAACCTTTTGTCCACTAACATGATATTATAGATTTTCCCCTCCTACCCCTCAAGTACCTGCTCAACATCTTTGAGGCTCTTGGACATTGTTGTCCAATACCAGTAAAATAGAAAAAAATCAAGGTACCCTACACAGCTCAAAAGACATGAGACTAAAATACAAATAGGCTTTTAAGGACAAACAGATTTTTTTTGTTTACATCTTTTAACACTATTCCTTGCTATAACTCCAGGATTATCCATACAAAATGTCTTATACCTGCCCAAAGATACATTCACAGAAGAAAAAAAAGGAGTCTCCCAGTTTTCCACTGAACTGCATTTACAGAGTCTCAAAATTCAAACCTCAGTAATTTAATCAATAGACTTTTCCACCTCCCCAGCCCACCTACCTAACCCCTTTCTGATACCTTCTCTTGCCTCCTCATATGGCTGACTGCAGGCTCAAGCTCCTCCCACCACGTTCCCCACCCTTACAAGTCAGAGTCAGAACTTCACCTCTGCCAATACTACATCAACTTGGACAAACATGGAGAGGCTTAATTTTTCACAAATCACACTGGAAAGCCAGTTCACTGACTTCTATTAATTCCAACATTTACCTTTAAAAAAAGTAAAGTTACATTCAGGCTTTACACATGAGGAATTTTTACCTGTTTGACATAAATCACCTTTTAGAGTAATTTAATTAGAACACTGAGAACAGCTGGGTGGAATCCTATCAGTGGCTTAATTCAGCTCAGTGTGCACCTGCTCTTCACTAGTGGGAGCACAGCTGAAAGACACCTGGTAATGCGCTTCATATAAAAATCTCCTCCCAATTCTTGACACCAGTTCAGTTGCAGAAAGTACTTTTAACATTGTCTAAGGCTCACTCAATTTCTACACTGCATATGTGAAATCAATGCCGCAATTGCAGCTTTCTTTTCACAGAAAACAGTGCAATGACCCAACATTATTTCTTTGTATTGCTTTATAATTTTACTCTTTCAGATATGAAGCTTCAATTTCCAATGTAACAAGCAACAACCTCGCCACCAAAACTGCAAAAATCCCAAGACAGTCTTCTAATTTTTCCCTCCTTCACTCATTTTTAACTGGAAGTATCATATAAAGCTGCATATTTTCACATGTTCTAGATAGGGAAAATCACTTGTGGGTGGTGTTCCTAAGTCTTTCCTACCATAGTGTAAAAAATGGCTCTTTTTGCCTAGCACAGGAAAACATCATTTCACGTTATATTACTAGAGGAATATTTACATTTCTCTTTAGCTTCTTTGTTTCTTTGGTTATGCTTCCCAGTAGAGTAGGAATTTACCAATTTTCTCATCTTTGCATTGCACATAGCACAGGATTTCTTTTGTCACTGTAAAACACTCCTGTTACAAATTCCATTGAAATACAGAACATCTAAATAACTTCCATTTCCCAAACAGAAAAGTGTGATTCGTGACACAGAAACAACTGCTCCTCCCTAACTTCTACCTTACATATTCCCATTCGGGCTGGTGCTCCCCGAGTGAAGCCACTGCAGGCCATGAGACAGGGAACACAGCTCTGCTGGGACAGTGAGGATGCACCCACACAGCCCAGGCTGGGTCTGCTATAGCTTAAAATCTTGATTAATTTGTGGGACCAAAGGAAAGCAACAACTGTTGCTGCAAAGCTTATTTGCCTTGATATCTATGTTCAGAGATCAGTTTTCTTCTACTAGTAAGTTCCAAACATACAGTTGCTTATACATCTACGTGAAAAACTTGTCCTACGTTTACTTTTATTCCATGTACTTCAAACTGTATCTGGATAAAACATCAATCTCTCATTCTCATACCAGGACAACTGGATCTGAATTGATCAAACAACATTTTTATATACCTAAAAGCACAGATAAAAACACTCTGAGGTGTTCAGAAAGGCATCTCATTCCCCAGATGCTGAACTTCTGATCCGAGTTTGTGAGACCAAACTAAACTATACATACTTGTTTATTAAATAATCACATTACTTTAATCTCCCTTGTTCCAAGATAATTTAACACCAGCAGGATCAACTGTATCATCAGACCACAGTACCACAGAAAGCTAAAAAGTGTTATTTCAATTTTTAGAAATTCTGATCAGTTCATATAAAGCACAGAATATGGCCTAGCACAGTTTATATATCTGAAGTGAGCTGCTTTCCCAAATTATCTTGAATCAGAGAACTGTTCAGTTTTGCAGTCCTTCCTTTCCTTGATTCCATGTCATCTTCATTCAAAAGCTGATCCTTTGAAACTTTCCTATCCTGACCAAAAGCATATCTGGAGGGTCTTGGTGAATACGTAAGTATTTAATATGCTTTTATGTTTAATGAAGTTCTACATGTTTCAAAAATCCCATCCCATGAAAATTTTCTCCAAATTAGTGCTTTCTTACTGATCTAGCGGATTTAGGGATACTTAAAATAAAATAAAAAAACCAACAAACCTACCAAGTCCAAAAACCACAGCCCACATTCCCCCAAATGCATACAGAAAACCCACAAGGAAATGGAAAAAAAAGAAAGAAAAAAAAAAACCACAACAAAACCCCAGAATAGAAAAGACTTGAACTGCTACATTTACATCCTGCTGTGGAGGCATTTCAAGCTGAAATCCTCAGTAAATTCAAATGTTTGCAAAGAACCAAGAGCAACAGTCAACCTCTATGTGAGCAGTTCCATGTGTTCCATGCAATTCGCAAGTAGTAAGAATACGGGGAAAATATTATATATATTAAAAAAATCAATATGTGAATCTATTCCTTCAATCCTGCAATTCCCACATAAGTCCTCATTAACTTCAGTGGCAATGTTATCATGCATCCTTGTCATGAAGGAAAAGAAGAGAAACATCCTCACAACTAGAGTGCAAAGAAGATTCTGGAGGAAGCTGGAATTTCAAAAGATAATAACAAAAACCCCCAAGCTTCCAAGTGGCCAGCTTGGCCCAATCCAAGGGAAACATCCATAATTTAAACAGTTCAAAACCAGAGCTTGTAGCAGTCAGTGTGAGGTCCTTCACAAAGGCAAGAAGAGTTTTACTACGAAGGAAAGCCAGCTCAATTGTGGAAGTCTTGAGATCACACTCTGTGAGTTACAAACGTGAATAATTGTCCTGTGTTCCTCAGCTATCTGTCAGGCAGTGATGGGTCTCTATTTACTACACTGTGAGACCACACCAACTTTTTCTTTGTCACCATCCACATATTGTTAGTACGCAACATAATGTGAGATTGTGTCCACGCATCTCTACACAAATATAAAACTGTCAAAACAAAAACTTTTTGCAATGCTACTCTATGAGAGGGTGAGCCAAAGCTCATTAAAATCAATTGAGGTCGTTCTTCACTGCAACAGGGGGGAGACATTTCCTCTCTAAATAACGTATGAAAAACATACCACAAAAAGACATGGATCACAAGTAGAAAACACTGTATCAGGGCAATCACAACCCACCCAAAAATCAGAAAAGCCAGGTTCATTTTTAACCATAGTTTTGAATAGAAGTCATATTGCACACAAGCATCTATTATATGAGTTGTAATCACGCCTCAAAAATGAAAAGTGAAAAAAACCTACAACTTATATCAGCCAGTTTAGTTTGGAAGAAGGGCAGCTATTTTGTCTGCATCTTAAATAGAAGTGAAGCAGAGCCCCCTCCCTGAAACATTAACCATTTCAAAAGATCTCATTAAGAGGTTTCTGTGTTTTCACTGATTATTATGTAGTGACTACAAGAACACCTATAAATCTGACTGAATTAGGTTTTCAGGCCTTTATTCCAGATAATTTCTTCTCCCTATGTGGACTTTCTCAGGAAATGAGATTTAATGAGTCATAGTCCTTACTGATAATCACAGGAGAGCTCATTAGCTTTCTGTCAGATTTGTACCCACTATCTGCCCTCAATATGCTTGTGACTTACTGGAGCTAAATATGGCACTACAGAGAAAGCAGACATACTCAGAAAAGCAATGCAGTGGATGTGAAATAGAAAAATATTTCTCCTTAATTTATTTTGAGAACTTAACAGAAAAAAATCAACATGCCTTCTCTCCTTTCTTAACCTTCTTTCTCTATTGTGATGGCATTGCTGACAGCAAGACACACATTATTAGAGAAAATTAAGTGCAACATTTGAAGACTCCTTGCAGATATGGTAGCAGAGAACTAGTCTAAACAGTCTGCAACACAAGGCTCTGGGGACTGGAACACATTTCTGTTCTAGTGTACAAAACTGGGGTTTACCCCAATCCTGCAAAATTGACAGGGTATCAGTGACAGATTCATGCATGAGGCAATGCAGGTGAACCTGCTTTTTGACCCACCCCTCCCACATTTACAGTTCTCTATCTCCATTTCAAATATTTCTAACTGAGTTTTTACCTCTCACAGCCCACTGCCTCCTGGCTCTGCCTGAGGGCATGGCTCTGAGCTGGTCTGTGCAAAGCAACTCCTAAGCCCCATGGCTGCAGCACTGAGAAGATGCTTCTGCTCTCCACAGAATGCACTGTGGAACAGCAGTGTTCATCTTGTGAGATACGTGCGATTGTGAGATATTAACAGCCTTAGTCTTTTTACACCTACAGCTCATATCTCCCAGTAGGAGAGGGAAAGTGAACTTGTGATTCTTATTTCCTGCGGTGTTGATCAGCTTGACAGGATGCTGTTTCTTACTGAGGGCACATTGCAAGGTGTTGGTCTAAGCCTGCTCTTCACAGCTAGTCACTTTCTTTGGTAGTGTTCGCTTTTATCTCCATCTGCAGCTTTGACATAACATTTTTTTAGTTGAAATATTTTTTAGTCGAAAGAGAAAACAAACTTCTCTTCCTACAAAACTGGGGATCACCCTGCACTCTCACAATTTGCTTTCACAAAATGCCCTCTTTCCAAACATGTCTTAAGGACATGTTTAAGGCACCAAACCCAAGAAGGTATTTTACCAGACTGTACTATAGTAAGTACTCATGTTTTCCAGGAAACCATCCGTACCAGAAAAAAAAAATAAAATAAAAGAATGACTTTCTCAAGCAATTCACTATAGTGCTAGTCCCAAGGTGACAAGTTTAATAGGCAATAATATTTGGTTTTAACCCTCTCCCCTCACACACCTTAACATGGCTGATCCTGTCCTTCAATCTATCATTCTCCCCCCCATCTTGTTCCTTGCATTTTACATAGATAGTCTGACCAGACTGGCAGGAGGAGGAGGTTGTGTTGGGGCTGAGTTGTCAGAGCAAAGGGAGTTTTACATTTCCTATTTCCAGGACTTGGCAGAACTGCCACAAGTCCCTCCTCCTTGGAATTTTACCAGTCTTTGCATATTACAATGTTAATGAATTTTATACAAATCACTGAGAAATTCTAAAGATGTGTGTTTTTAAATGTATTGGTAAGTCTGCTGAAGTAAAGAAATGATGGCAGCAAAGTAACACAAACGATTGATGTAACTACAACTTCCTAGTGTGTTTATTTTAGCACCGCTGATTGAGCCAAATTATATTCCATCAGACAGGATGAGGATGAACCATAACAAGCCATGACATTTTTTGCTACTTATTTCTCAAACTATTTTAATGACCTGCTTGTTCTCTATAAAGAGGGCTGTTACAAGGCAGAAACTTTCAGTGAATAACCTCTTAAAGACATATCAGAGGCCAGTGAGAGAAAGACAAAGAAATGCGATCAAGTATTTGATCCCACTCCTTTTTCATTCAGTATTATGTGTTCAGATCTATCTTTTAATTTCACACTTGCACCATTCAGCACACATTTCCTTTGTACTCATAGCACTTACAGGAACACATCACCTTAATTTTTCATGAGAAATAGGTGTGTGAATGATACGTTTGCTGCACCAGAAAGAAAAGTCAAATATGTAACACCAGGTACTGCGTCAGAAGTTAGAACTTGTCTATGTAAGGCTTTCACACAACTTCCATTCTGGTAATATCTGAGGATTTCCATGACCATAATGTTTGGTAGCTGTCTTCACAATCTTCTGATAAGGCAGGAAATGCGCTTCTTTTCTTTCTTGCAGATGAAGAAGCAAGGTAGAGCAATCTGCCCATGTTCACAAAGGAAGTTTGCAAAGGAAAAGGGGACCCAAGTCTTTCATGTCCTATGCTAGCATACTTTATCATGAATCAACCCTTCAAAGTGACCAGTTCATTTGAACGTAAACGCAACCAGCCAGTTCTCCAACTAGGAACATGAGTGAAAGTAAAGAGCCGAAGTAATCCAAATCTCTTTTGTGCCTTAGAATTCATGGCATTTTGCATTACACCTAATTTCAGCTTGAATAAACTTTTATAAAAAGTTTAAACAATAATGAAATATACACCTATCTTTGGTTTTTCAAAGGAAACTGCCTTGGTCACAATGTAGATTGATGGTCAAAGCAGCTGAATGAAACCAGCAATTACAAATTCTGTCGCTGCCTCAGGTCATAGTTCTGAGCAAGACAATTCACCTGTTCCATACTTTCTCTTACTACAAATGCAGGGAGGGAAACAACTTGTAAAATACTGACATCATCCAGTGCAAACTAGTACTTAAACAAGCTATAACAGCTCTGCATTTGGAAGGGGTAATTCAGCTGTTTATTATCAGTTCAATAGGTTTCATGGATAAGCAGCAGTTTTGCATGTCTGTTCTTCCCTACACCTGGGATTTCTTAGTGGCTCAGAAGCTCTGTGTCGAGATAGTCTTTCTGCTCATTATGAGCCTTTCCCTTGGGGCCAGTGGGGGCCTCTAAAGCCATAAGTTCCCTAGCTCCCTAGCACGGAGCAGAGGCTTGGCTGCACATAGCAACAGGTTGCATTGACATCAGATTTTCAGGAAGATCCTGGACTGTTTGTCTAATCAGACCAGTTGCACATTTATGTATTTATCTGTCATTTTCACTGCTACAGAAAAGAGAATCTTTTTATGCCATTATATAAGCTCTTTTTCCCAGGAAGTTAATGGTTTAGGTTTGAGACACTGCAAATAAGGATTGCAGGTGTAATTCCAGCTCAATATGACTTCAGGGTTCCAGTGTCAGTCATTAATCACTTGAGCTGCACTTTCTGGGTTTATGATTTTGACAAAATCCCTTCATTTGAATTATGGCCTTGTATTCAACACTAGGGTCTGTATTATTCTATATATAATTTTTAAATACAAAGAGAAACAGCATGGAAAAATTAGAATCTATGACTTAAGAGTCTAGTCCTCTTATGGCATAGGCAAACAGAATGCTCGACTTTAACCTATGGGTTCCACTTCATATGTGGTGTATTTTTCATACATCATGGGTTTTTATAAATTTGCTGTATAAAGCACCAGAGCTACGTTGCCAGCAAAATATAAGGAAAACAAATATGTCAGGGTAATGATGCCAGGACAATTCCTTATTGAAAAAAGCAGTTTATTAATACCTTATTGCTACAAGCTAGATCTTATTATCATCTTGGGTCATTTAGAATCTTATTAGGTATTCTGATGGTGGATGAATAATCCTGTGATAAATTCTTTGCCATGTCCTTCACAGTTGTCATAGCAGGATCATAAACAGCATTTATAACAATCTAGCCTGGAGGAAAAGGCTTACAATGGTCTGTTTAACATGCAGGAAATATTCAGATTGGCCGTGTCTGGTTAGATTTGAGACCCACAGGAGAGATACCAAAGTTAAATGTAGCATGGGTTTCTCTGAAGATTAGCTTTAAAAAAGGCTTTGGGTCAGGGACATGGGGACTAACGCCAATGATATGGCCACAAGCAGCCTTCTTTCAAGAAAGCCAACTTGAATAAAAACAGTAGCTGCAAGTTACTTTCTTACTGAAAACCACGTAAGGTTACTTGAGCAGCTACTTAAGAAGCATGGCTGAGATTATTTGCAATTGAATGGCTTGGAGCTCAGTCATCTACTTCAGTGATTATTATATGAAAAAAATAGCGTATGCACTCATATAGTGAAAAACAAGCAGGTTTTTGCAAGAGCAAGAGCTATAGGATAACTTGCCTACGTTGTGCAACTTATTGAACTCTTGCAAGCTCAGAACTGAATTCTTTAGAACTACTACAAAAGTAACACAGGTAAAGTAAATTCTAGGGGAAAAAAAAAAATCAAATTTATGTTGCTTTGAATGAGTATGTAAAAAAAAAATTTAAAACAATCACACTTAGTCTGCACATATAAATACAAACACCACCTTGTCATTGAATATGATGACTTACTCATACCTGTTGTCAGTGACACATTCCAAAGTACAATACCATTCTCCCAAGTACAAGTGCAGAAAGCGTAATCTCAAACCACCAGAACTTTTAAGAAAAGAAGTTATTTTTAAATGCTAACTGTGGTATAAATTAAAGCTCCACCAAAACTAATAATGCAGGACCTGTCAGACGCATTTTCAGGAGAGCGATACTAGAAATAGATGGCTTACTGGAAGAGACTGTAGCGACAGATTTGAGTACAGCCAACGTTTATACACAAACACTTTCTCTACAGTAGGTGATGCTCTCTTGGCACAAGCAACTGAGACTATGGAAAGTGAACAGAAAAATTTGCTTTTTGTACAACAAGATGAATTGCCTCTTCCACTTGAATTTTAAATGCACTAAATGAGTGAGTTCTGTAGCTCTAGTCCCTAGAACACAGCTTGGTTGTAGGAAAGCTAGCATAACTGTTCACAGCTGAAAAATGTAGAAATTGCATTCTGGGGCATCCACTGTTGCATCCATTTGGACACCTCCAATTAGAAAAACACCATCATATTCTGGGACTTGTTTGCAGTTGGAACTACCACCTACAAGAACCAATTTTGCAGGCATCTGTGTGTGCACCCATCTTATTACCAACATATAGCTATGAACGTTCCAAGGATACGCCAGTTAAGTTAAACGGGTGCAGATCTCAGTCATCATATCAAGAGCAAAGTACTGTCAATTGGTCAGAATTTGTTCCCAACTTTAAAAACAAATCGTCAATAATTCTGAAGTTGAAAATACATCTCAAAAAAGAAACCTTAAACTAATCAGGTGAACCCTGAGAGGGGAAAGGGGCTAAGCTCACCAAATAAATTGGTATGTAGAGCAAATGGTTCGTAAACAGCTCCATTCTTTTATCTCCTGTATTATCCTGCTTTCCTCTAAGTTTTTGTTAGCTGGCCATAGATTCTTTGAGAAGAGTAGCTGTACGTGCACAGGTAGTTTTCAGCACTTTGGGGATGTACCAGCAGAAATAAATAATAGCAATGCAATCACAGAAATGAAAAAAAAATAAAAAATCTTTGAATTAAGCAGTTAAATGAACAGATAGGAGCCTGCAGGAAAACATACTATACAAAAGCTACAGGGCTCAAGGTACTATGGAAGTTTAGCTAAAGTTGAGGCACACTTGTTTCCCTTGTTACTACCATCAGTTTTTCTAGTTTGCTCTTAGCACAAATCTAGTTGGGTTGAAGGAAAGCTCACTTGTGGGACTTGGGCTGCCAAAGAAACACAATATACGTGTTACACCACAGCCATGGTGGTATCTCAGATTTTCACACCTCTAAATCAAGAACAGGTAGGATATGGAATGATATGGCTAGCGAAACAGAAGTGTCAATGCATATTTTTTTTAAATAATAAAATCCAGTCTTTGCTCCTTCTTATAAAGGAGCTTTCTATTGAGGAGTAAAGGCTTTAGTACTGTATTTTTTTCAATTTGAAATTAACATTTATAATTTTCTTTGTCAATTAATAAAGCATCTTAAGTATACTATCACTGTGCCCTCCCTCTAACCTGCTAATTCATCTCAAACCCAGCTCTCTGGAGTATCTAGCAAACTGCTATGAGGCTCAGCAGGAACCACAAGAAGAAAGTCTTTTTATGATCAGGCACCATCAGCTCCCAGCTCAGAGGCTGAATGCCACATCAGAAATTTTGTGACTTTGGGAAGTTATTATTCAGTTGGTACCTGTGACAAAGCCTGTAACAGCAACCCCACAGATAGAAATTAAGATTTATCTCAACGCAAAGGTTCCTCTTCTTTTGTATATAGAAGTAGCACTTCTGTTTGAGTTTGCTATTGTATAGGTGGGAGCAATCTAGCAAGACTGGCTTCCAAATCACTTAGACCAAAATGCAGAAATACAGTAAAGACTACTGAAGGAAGAACAGATTCCCAGTAATTCCAATGAGAAGAGATTTACAAAATTTCCCTTCTTTTCCCAAATACCTTGCATTTGGTTCTGTATCCTCTTTAGTCTCAACGAACCCCCCCCTCCCCACTCACCCCCCTGCAAACAGAAGTATTAGTTAGACAGGATTCCTAGGACCTGCCTTGTACTCTCAGTGAAATACCTCTTCAATTTCCCTCATGCTCTGAGATTTGTTTAAAAAAACATTTCCATTGAGAATGTTTTATGTACACTATAAATCAAGATGCACCTATATACATATCTCTCACTGTAAACCAGCAAGATGCCCAAATGGTAGCCATGCTCTTTTGCACCTTACTGGATATCTGAATAACTAAACCCGTTGTCCTTTGGTATCAGAGCCACTCAGCTGTGAATAAGTAAACGCTTCTGGGGTACACACCGTTGATTAGATCAATTGCCTTTGCAATTCCCCGTGAGTGAATGCTATATACATTCAGTAACTGATTGTCTTAACTGTTGCCAATTAGGGCTTAAGTGTCTAATTAACAAGAAATAGACGGAGTTCTCCACTGTTGACTTTGGAGGACTATGACCAATAACTCTATCTGTACAACACAATGAGATTAAGAGAAGGAGAAGGTGTAAATGAGATGAGTTTAGAAATGGCTGGACAGCATTAATGTGTGTATACATATGTATTTGTATCTATATGTGCATATATATATAGCATGGGTTTAAATTCTCCTGGCTTATTTCTCAAGCCAGTTTCTCCTATACAGTGGTTTCTACTGATTTCTGCTTGATTTGTTTCTATTGGCTTCTCCCAGAAAATATAATTGCTTTTGAATATAAAATAACTGTAAGATAAGAACCTATAACATTTGTATCCACAGTAATTTTTGATATGATAATAATCTAACATATTAATGGTCCTGGTATATGTTTCTAGAAGCACCCTTGTAAACAAACAGCATATGGACCAGACTATATTTGTCCTTTAAGAAATAATGTATTATGCATTATTGATATTCCTTTTACAATAAATGAAATAGAGAAAAAGCAGAATAACAAACTCTACAGTGCAAACTTATTGGATTCATTTCAAGTCAGAACAGTTCGTCAATACAGATTATGAACTACTCAGATTGGCTTTAGAGCCAGTAGCTAAATACACTCACTGGTAAATACCTTGATCATGAATAGCAACAGCATTGTTCTTCACTGTTCAAAGCAATTTTCACTTCTTAAGCAGGATTAGAATATACATCTGCCAGAGCAATATGAATAAATGCAGTTTGGTGCTACCTAAACCAGAAATCTGCTGAGAAACATACTTGAAACTGGCAATAGACGCAGGCACCGCAAATAATTTTTCTGCATAGATAGACGATGCACTGGAGACCAGCTCTTATCATAAAAACTACAATAGCAGATGTCAGTGAAATAATATTTAGCAACAACATGGACATTCTACAAAAGTCAATGAGAAAAAAAAGTCTTCTCAGGTACATGTGTAAGTTGTTAATCATAATTAAGGCACGTATGGCAGTTTCTTGGCAACAGACACTGAGTTCCCTTCCCTGACGATCAAATCCTGGAGGAATACGGTCTCTTTCATTACATCAAACCTGCAGTTCTTTACACTAACATCCTGCACTTGGAACACTCCAAGTCACAGGGAAACTTTTGTTTTGTCAATTGCTTTTTTGCTGGATACTCACATGATGACCTCCACAAAAGAAAGGAGCAAGTTTCTCATTAGTAAAGTAAAAAGAGCTGTAAAGGTTAGTAAATAAACAAGCACATATGCTATTGTAGACCAGGATAGGAGAGTGGGGACAAAAGAGAGATTCACAGCATCCAAGTAGGGACCGAATGCTATTCATGTCCTCAAAGAAGATACCAATTCGTGCTCTGTATTGAAAAGCACGACTACCCCAAGAGCAGCAAGTGACAGTCCCTCTGAATACGTATTTTTACTTGCATAATACAGTACCTATAGCACCTAACAATGAGCACCTATACACAAATATTTCTAAGAAAGCAATTTATAGGTATACTTACAATTGACCTTTCAGTAACTAGGGGATTTCCCATTCTTCAACAATAACAAGATGATGATGATTTGGAGGGAAGCAAGCATTTTCAGAGTAGGCTGTTTGTTTGTTTGTTTTCCCTTGAAAAAAAATCTTTTTGATAGTAAGGTTTTGGCCAGCTGCAAGTTTTTTATTCGAAACAAGTCACACATTAATTTTTTTCATAAAAAAGTTTGATTAAAGAATAGTGAACCATTTAAAGAATACACTATAAATGCATGTATTAGCTAAAAAGGGTTGCAAAGAAACACGCTCATGATTCTAAAAGAAGGTGTAAATACCACAGAAAGAAAAGAAATCCCTTACAGTATGTATAATTACATTACTGATAATTATATCTCAGTAATGGGGAAATTACAGTAGAACACCAACAAAGCCTCTCACAATAAATTGCACAACTTTATGGAACAGTCTCTTCAGGGAAGCATGTGGAAACTCCCTATATAACCTGAAAGACATAAAATACAGGAGACAAAACACATTCCCAATGTGTTGTGGGGACAATACTGAGCTGGAAGAGAGATGGACTGGTCTTTTCCATTCCTAAATGCTATGCCATGAGTTTAGGAATGGGGTTTAAAATCACCACCTTTGCTGTCTTCCTATTTTGTTGTCTGTTCCTGGTTGTATCTCATGTTAGTGAGATCCCGTAGGGTTTAGCAATTAGCATGAGGAAAGCAGTATGATAATCAGAAGAAATTAATGGTTTAAAAACATAATCTTACACTTCCCCTGAGACTTGTTCCATGCAACTGGATTCTCAAAGAAAAGAGAAAAAAAAGACCAGGTAATTGATTCTTATTAAGAGAATGATCTGCCACAAAATGCTATCCATGTGAAAAAGATGTTAATTTTAAAGTGCTCTCAGAGTTAGCATGAACTAGTCTCTGACTGGCTTTCTAAGAAAGAGAGGCCAAGATCCTCCATGCCACCCTTCTCTTTTGCACCTACTCAGAACAGCTGACCATGACATGGGTCTTCATGTGCTAACAACCAGCACCTGAAAAAGGGAGCAGGATGTGACAGTGAAATAGCAATCTCTAGAGTTTTTGCAGCAATTTCAATGAGAAAGGTGAAGAAGTAAGCATGCACTGCATGCCCTTCTCAGTAAATTGTGTGGAGAAGCCAGGACAGCTCATGAGTCATAGATATTATCAAACTTCATAGGCTATATATTGTATTTAACTTTGTCCAATGCTAAATTTTTACACACTCCTTGGAAAAGATTGAGTTACAGACTTTATTCCCATGGTTAACTACACTATTAAACGTGTATTTATTCTAGCTTAGTTTCCTCTTTCAATTAGTTGATTAATAATGTAAAAAAGCAGTCAAAAAGCAGAAACAAAAAGCCCTCAGTAAATGTCTGGTCTTATTTCAATGAGCTTAGGAACTAAGTGTATCTCTTAGGGACTTTTCCAAAAAATTAAATAGAAACACTCAACTACTTCAGTTCAAAATAATGCTTCACATACTAAATCTAGCTCTTGATTAAAATAGAGAGAGAGAGGAAAATTTCAATATCTCTATTCTGTCGGGGGGGGAGGAGGAAGTGTTTCATATATAGCATATGACAAGCTAGTATGGGTTCTTCAACTCCACGTTCCCTTTATACAGTTTCATCTGTACAATACAGGTGGTTATGTGGGCAGCAATTTTTCTGTGAACTTCGCCATCAGTAGTGCCTGTTCACACAGAGAAGCCTTGCCTCAAACATTTGCTCAAGTCAAAGAATCAGGCTGCATAAAAACTTGTGCTGCTCAGTTTCAGACACTTCATAGCAAGAATTAAGAAGGTAGTTGCATCTTCCCATAACTGGACATCAGCTCGCACAGTACAGAAACAATTTGGAAGCCTATGTGAAACAGCACCACCTGGTGATCTTTGTCATAATCACAGAATGTCTTTCAATGGGTACTCAAAAAGTCAGATTCTTCTCTTTTCTTCCCACATTGTAAGACAAGAAGATTAAAAAGAGGCAAAGAACATCCCGAACCCTGAAAATTTGTACTTAAACATTTAAAATTTATGTAAAATGTAAAAAGTTAACATTAATCTAAATCTCAAGACTCCAAAATATTGCACACAATCTTAGAGAGGTAACCTTTAAAGCAAAAGAGGAAGGGCAAATTAAATTCTGCATACAACTGAGTTAATATTGCTTTAAATCCTTCATTTTTCTGTTTTTCTCTTTGACTGAAGTTTTGAAGCAGTGAGATTTGCAACTATATCCACTAATTTTATAAAAGATCAGGTTAATTCCATTCAGGTGTTTGAAAACATTCATTTATAACCCCTCTGAACGCAGCTGCTTCCCTAACAGCCATGAAAAGCAGGGCTTCCAACCCCCTTGTGAAGTTCTGCATCTGAACTCTCCCTTCTGATTCTTTCATCTTGCCCCCAAAATTTTGTCTTTCTCCAGACAAGATCTCTCCATAACTTTACACAGTTTCCTCCATCAAAATACAACCTTCCACTCTTTCTCCTATCAGCCTAATCTTCTCTTTTACATCAAGTCATTGCCTCATGGTCATTTTTCCCCAGGCAGCAGGCCACATGCCTCTTGAACCACAACTGAAACAGCTAATGTCATGAGCAAACCAGTTTTGTTGTGTGTGCCTTGCATTGTAGCGTGGCAAGAGCTTGGGGAAGTCAGGTCAGGAAGAGAGGAGACTGACCTCAGGAAGGGACTGATCAAACAAAAATGAATTCAGCCACCATCAAGAGACCACAAACCACAAAACTATGTGGTTTTCATAGCTGAGAGACAACAATTGTCCTCCCTGCAGGAGAGGTGGCTGTTGGCACTTCCTCAGGAGGCTCACACTGCCCTTCCTTCTGCTGGCTGGGACATGAGGGTGTGGACACAATGCTCACATCAGAGCATGTACCCACTTCACCTGGAAAGCTGAGCTGCAGAATATTGATCTGAAGATGCCTAATTTGAAGGGATCTCTCAGACATCAGGAATCTCTATGCTTCTAAATAACAACAACAACTGATTTTTAAAACATACAGCTTATGTTCTTCACAGACCTGAAGCCCCCTTCAGTCACTGGCTTGCAGCATCATTCCCTCCAAACAAAGCATCTTTAGTATCAGTCTGGGGGAAAAAACCAGCACAAATATTGTATTCAGACAGATGTCAAAACAGTTCTTTTTCCCCAGGGACAGTCTGCCTGACTGCCCTGCTGGTTTTGTCATTCTGAGAGCTCAACTCAACTCTATTAGGATAAATTTTGTCATAAGATAAATTGCATGCTCAAAATGCCTCCTGAAGTTTCAAAATCCACAATTAAAAATTTCATATTCATAATGGTAAACATCAATACATCTTCCTCAGGAAGAAACTACCATCTGCATAAATTTAATGAGTGCTTTAATGCAGTGGTACTGTGGTAGCACACTCATGCCACTATCTTCTCTTGTTAAGTCTGACACTATTTGCTAGAAAAATACTGATGGGATTGTGGTTTCTCAAAATATTTTTACAAGCTCCACAGAACAACAAAACATGTTCATGATTACAGTAGAAACATACCCAACCTTCAGACAGTGGAAAAACAGACATTGCTCTTTTACATTTTATAAGGCTGGACATTCAAGGCCAATAGAAGCTCACATCACTTTTCCCTCCAGAATCATAAATTGTGTAGATTTTTTTTTAAATTTATATCCTGCAACACAATATTAGCCTGTTGAAAAGCTACTAAATGAGACAATGCTTTTCCTATATAACAGCAATACCTTCTAAAATTCAATGTATTTAAAAGGACAGCTAGATCCCAGCATGCAAATTTGTCAAATATCTTTCCTTGATGTCTAGTGTCATCTTCTGCATTTTGGCAAAAATATGAAACAGAAAAATATTGTCCTTGTTTTTGTTTAATTTCTCAGCACTGGATCCTTGTATTATCTGCTTAAACAGACTTAAGTTACTGCAAAGTTATCTATGAGCTAGACTTCTTTTCCAAGCATTTGATGCCACATGTAACAGTCAGCCCTTTGGCATTACAAGTAGATTCCATAACAGCTATACAATAGCATGGGATTTTTACGTGCTTGGATGGAAATAAAAAAGAAGGTTGTAGAGAACTTGCAGAAGGTAGGACTGATGCTCTCTTCTTAGAGAAAATACAGTAACTCTTCATGAAAAATCGCAGAAAGCATTTTGAAAGAGGGTGCATAAGCAGAAAGGAAAAGAAAAATTCCATTCCCTTTTTTGGAACCACAGATGATAAAGGTGCAAGTGGATGGAGTACCACAACCAGCAGTTTGATCCATTTTGTCCCAGACCATTACGATTATCTAATTATGCTCATTGCATACACTAAATACTTCTGATCTGTAGTAGACACTTTGCCCCCTTATTTATAAAAATTATTTATAGCAGAGACATTCCAAAAAAAAAACAGCTAACACTTATGTTATTAGAAATATCAATATTTGCTATTTCTTTTTATAAACAATATTTAAGATCAATGGCAACAAGCAGCTACAATTAAAGTCTTTGATTTTCTGCCACATGACTCACCAGGCCCAACTCCATAATACAATTCTCTGATTCTGTTAAACAATTCCATAATTTGCAGACTGAAAGTGTTCAGTACTTTTTGAAATACAATTCGTCTCAAAGTGTACAAAGCTGGCCACAAAGAAGAATCAGTCAAAATTGTTAAACACATCTCAAAACATTAGGGAAGGCTTAATGTTTTTCTACATTTTCGAGAAAAATGTCAGGGAGAAAAGAGATACAGAATTTCAAAGCAGCTGGTTCACTGGTAGAACTAGAATTTCTGCACACTGGAAAACCAAGTGTTAAAGGAAATTGTCTATAATTGTATAAATGAACAGAATCCACCCTCCAAAAGGCAATATGCTGTCAGCTTCTGACATGTGAATGCTGTATTATTATCAGGATTTTTTCTAAGTTGTGAAAACCGTAAGCAGCAATTTTCAGACTTCAAAATTAGAGACACCCACTGTTCTCCAGCATTCTTTTTCTTACCATCTAGTTTGTATTTATATTATGAATACTGTGTTCAACTTGTAATTTTCTAATCAACTGAAACTGCAAAATACTGATTAATCTAAATGATAACATAATTATAATGAAATCAGATGCGCCACTGATTGAAGGCAGATGCAATCTGAAGAGAGTGATTGGTGCCTTAAAAATAGCATTCTTAGAATAACAACAGGGAACCTAAAAGGATTTTTAATGCTAATTTTACAGTTGATAATTAAATCCTATGACATATAGCTATTTAGAAAGATGCAAGGAAACAAGATTGGGGTGGAGTTTTTTGGCACAGAATCTCTTAATTCTTTGTCTAACAAGTCTCATGGATGAGGGAAAATTCAGTAAATTGTTTTCATTATAAAAATGTTTTGTCTACCTCTCTTTCCAAATCACTCCAACCAGATCTTCTAATCAAGACCACTTGACATTTTTGGGTTGTTTTCTGACCTGGTAAAGGAATTCTAGTTTCTCCCAAATTAGCTTTTCGTCCTCCAGAAAAAGAAACACATACATCTCAGGTAGCTTCTGACTGATCTGGAAATCATAAAGCTTAGTTAAAAATGGAGGGGAAGGCTTTTTTATTTTTTTTTTTCAATTGGTCCTAATTTAAGTTGAGCTTTCACAACTCCCAGCATTTCTCCTCATTCTGGGTAACTAATGACTTTTTTCTTCTTTTATCCTTTTTAAATGAGCAGTGATGTACTCAGTGATTTAAGAAGTGGTGGCATTCTTTAAAGAAATAATCAAACAAAAGAAACCTAACAAAATCATAGACTGGAATTATGTGGCAATAACATTACTAAAACTAGCAACATTGTAGTATAAACTTTCAAAGAAATCAACATTTTTGTAGTTCTGGTCCTTTGTAGGTCTAGATTCCATGCCTTAAAAAAAAACAAACCCAGCAACTAAATTTTAAAACAAACATAACTACAATATTCTCTCTCCCTTACGTCCTTAGCTGTTTGATTTGGGCTGTGGACATGGGAAATGAATCTCACTCTCCATTTGTTCACAGACACACACATTTTAATCGTGCCAGAAAAATGTTTGTAATGCAGTGTAACATAATCTGAATTCCCCTCCTCATGTAGGTATTTCTTCTTTCCTCAACCAATTCGAATATAAACAATTTAATTCTCACTGCCTAAATTCCTTTTTGGTAGCTGAATACCACATTAGTGTCCACTACCATACTCCAAAATGCAGAGTTAGTAACTGTGCTGTCACAGAAATGAGAAGGGGACCCCAGTTACAACTGTATGAGCACTTGGATGTTGCAACAGGCTTTTGATCCACCCTTTCATGTTGCTATTTTCTCAAATTCCCTTAGGGCATACCCTTTTTTTTTTGGTTTGGTTTTTACTTCAGCTTTTATGCAGGTTTTAAATTGAGATTCCTAAGTTTACATAACATCAGTTCAGCTCTGATTCAAAGGGGCCTTATCTGATCATATAAATAAAAGACTGAAGCAATTTTAAATTTAACTTCTCTTTAAGTCTTATTACAGAGAAGTCTACAAGAAGTACAGATAGGTCATTTTTCCAATATGATGGTTTCAAGTCAGCAGATTGAGCGCACTGATGATGCATTTATCAGTAGCTGAAGTTCCACACCACACTTCCAGCCCACCCCCTTTTCCTTTTTAGAGCTTTCTCTATTACTATTAGAGCAATCTGTAATCAAATACAGGCTAATCATTCTGGTACAAATAAATCATACTGAAAATTGCCTCATGTGAAGCCTGAGTTTTCTGAACTTATCTTGTGTCTCCCATAACATGAAACAATTAAAGATGTGCTGCATTAATTTTACTAATCTTTAATAGATGATAATTAGAATTAGGTCTCCAAAGGGAGAGCTTGAGTATGTGTTTACCAACAGAAGAATGACAATGATTGATCAGAAATAAAACCAAAATGCGTAGTTTAATTACTTTGTTGGTTGTCTGAATATAACTCACATTTTATTTAAAATTGTTTGTCTAGAAAAACAAGATTGCCACTGGAAAGAAGAAATCCCTTAGCTTTCTTCTTTCCACTGGCAATCTGCTAACAGCAGCAAATTACATTCAAATTGCACATCAACTAGTATTAGTATTAATTGTAAACTAACCTCAGTTCACTTAAGTGTGGGCATAATGAAGTATTACAATTAGCCATAATATATTATTTAAATAAGAAATATCAATATTATTTAGAGCAGGTGCCAATTACGGCAGGCAGTGAAATATGCTACCAAAAAGGATTTAAATTAGAAATTCAATTTCAGCAAAGACAAAGGTCCCCCTCACACTGGTAAAAGGGCTAACAGCATGAATGAGCATCACCTCCACGGGGGAAGGGAGGCTAACTTGCAGCTCACCTGCATTTTGCACTATGGATTTTTACAGGAGTTCAGGAGAGGCATGTTACAGCCACAACTGCAGACTTCTGCAGAACAGGTTTATACAGCACTGTACTGAAGAGAGAGATCACTACATAAAACCATGAGGTTCAAGATGCTCATGTACTCTTCTTTGATCTTAGAATTACTTAAGTCGAAGTCTGAATTTCATACCTGTATAGTCACTACTGTTTGAAATTCTCTTTGCTTAAGAATATGATAAATACAAAACATAGTTTTCAATGGATTTGGATGCAAAACCTCTAGGGTTAAGTACTTACATGTTCCATTTTCAGTATTTCAAGATTCTTTCAAGATTCATTTCTGGTTTCTTATTCCAGTTCTCTGCAGTTTTGAGCAAAGCAGTAAAGGCCAAAATTTAAATCCCCACTACCATAAATCTGGATTGAAGACACTTAGCACTCATAAAAAAAATATTTATCTAGTTTAGTGTTTCTACCCCCAGTTCTCTATCAGGGTAAGGACGTTCATGCAAAATATTATTGTCAAACCTATGTCAGATAGCATAATCAATGCTTTTGCCAGAACATATTTGTCTTTCTGGTAAAGAAATTGCATCCAGCAGAACAGTATCAGCCAAAGTAGAAACAAGCTGCATCTATAAAACAACCTAGCCTAATTTATACTAGTTAAACTTTACATTAAAGACAGCTACAGCTGCCAAAATCTAAATTTCTTAGCTTTCACACATCCTCACTGCTTCATATCTCAGTTTGTAAAATTATAAAGGAAATGTAGCAACTTGAGGTTATCAAAAGACGAAAAAAATCTCAGGGGAAAAAGTAAAAATAAAAAAATAGGTTCTGCGTATTCCTAGAAATGCTCCTGGCTTATGTTGGACCCTAAAATTGGGGTTGTCATATGAATGTTGTCAACAACAAAACATAGCATGAGTGGTTCTTTTAATTTTCCAAGCATTCCAAAGCATTAGTCAGTTCCTGACATCATGTTGCAATAACACGAAGTAAGGAAAAGATTTTGATTAGCTAGGAAAAGTTGAAGAGAAAAATTGCAAGCTGAAATATGCTGCAAGTATGCTCAAGTTTCAGCCACAGGCCCACGGTGATAGAACTTTTCTTGCTGTACATTAAGATAATTTCAGTATACTACAATTATGTGCCTAATTAAAATTAAGAAATTAGAACACAGTTAAAAGGAATGATATTTTGCTCACAGCTAATTTCATTAAAGTATTAATGAACAGGACTCATTTTATGGCTAGAGGGCAACTACTTTCTGCAAAGTACTTCCATGCTAGCTAATTTATTCATGCATGAAAAACAATCCAATGAGAAATGAGCGAGCCGGGAACTGCTGGTCCTAATTAAAATATTTAAAACACCATGTCTATTCTGTTCCATCTAGCCAAAGACCTAAGCTAGGAGCCAGCACGATACCAATTAACATGGAACAAGCAAACACACAACACCCACAGATTCTGATTAAAGTGCATATTATTGCACCATACAATATATTGTTCTACACATGTATGTAAATGTTTAATTAACCCATGTCTAAATCTCTGTAACGTTCAGAAATTGATACTTTAAATCCTAAACAAGTGACAATCAGGCTGCATGATGTTCACTTTTATTTATCACAATGCTTTCTTTGCAAACTCATTGGAGTCATCCTGCAATTCATGCAGTAAAGTATTTCTTAAGGGAGGAAGGGGAGGCAGAACCAGAGGAGAAAAAAGGAACAGGCAAAAGATTTTCTTCTCTACATTTTAGACAGCAATGAGATTGCTGGTTGCCAAAGGCTTGGAAATGGAACGCAATGTTGGGTTAGCCTCAGGTAATACAGTATTTTTCATTAATAATTGAAGGAAGAGCCTGGGACTAAACCCATTTGTCAGTCTTGGATGGCAGCAACAAAAAGAAAATAAAAATGCTTCCTTTATAAACCAAAAGAGCTGTTTGTGGGGGAAGAACTCAAGGGATGGCTCCCACTAGAGAAGAACACTGTAAAGGCTCACAGAGAAGTTGGAGTAGAAAGCAGGATCAGAAAAACAGAAAATGCTCTAAACTTTACTTCACATGCAGATGAGAAAAATCAGAGTTCAAGGAGACTTGAAAAAGCAGAAATTTGCCTCAGTTTGCACCATCGTAGGTCTTTCTTTTTGAAAAGTTTCTAGGGCTTTTCCCCCCTCCCTCAGTTAATCTTCAAGCATTTCATGAGAAATCTGGCTCCCCACAGAGGTTTTTCTTCCCCTTTTCTATTCCATTCCCTTATAATACTCATACACCATTTTTTTCTATTAAATTCAGCACATGAAAGAAATAGCCTTCCCTCGCTTCTTCTTGCTGATTGGGTAGACTTACTTCTGCCCTTCTCTAACGGACAAGATTTGCAACCTGTTGATGGAACTGTCAAATTAAAAAGAACCCATAGTTGCCAGAAATCCCACTAGAGCAGCTCTTAGGAATTTTTTTTCCATTATCAAACCATGGAAATCTGTTAGCACAGCCAGAACTCATTCAGATGAACGTATGCTTAGTCTTTGTGCACTGGCTGTGGACAGTAAGACAAGAGTGAGCTCACACACACTCTGACTCTTCTCATTGTCAGGTATTTAGTGCCCTGGACACTTGGTCTTCACTCTTCTCTGATTCAAGGGAAGACACTGAGAGCTCTGATACTCCAGAGAGCGAGGGACACAGAGATACATGGCCAGAAAGAGCTAGGGAGCTCCAAGAAACTGAGGTTTTGGAATGCAGTGAATGCAGAGGAAAGTGAAAGACTGCAAGGAACTTTTAAGGAAGATGTATAGCCCAAGAACAATTAAAGTTGCTGGCTGAGGGAGTGAAGTGTCTGTAGAGGAAGAGAGTAAATATTACATCTGAGAAACAACACCACAGAAAGACAGCAAAGGAAACACAGGTGCAAATCCAGTAGAAGTGGACATGCTTATGCCCATGCTTAATAAGAGATATGAACACATCTTCCCATTTAAGGTGAACGAAGACAACAGAAACACTAATGAAAGAGCAGAAGAAAGTACTGAAATGAACTGTGCCTGTGTTACAGCACTGGGATAGTCTGATCGTTCAAATTCAGCTTGTGGCTTTGCCATACAATGTTAGGTAGCACATCTAAACTCCCCTATAAAAATGCCATCTGTGCTTTGATAGTAATAGTTTGCAGTCAAGGAGTTATAACTTCCCATGAAACAGATTTGCACCAAAATTGGTAAAAGCAGCCACCACTGCTGCTGCCATTTATTGAAAGTGAGCCAGAGATGGCGGTGTCTTCAAGCAGAGACTCTCTCATGCAGTATTTGTCAAGAGTCTAGCTCAGTTACTCTTCATCAAACAGCTCAAGCTGTTTACGCTCTGCCACAGTATAAATAATAGTAAGTGTGAGTCATAATGGAGTGTCATGAATAAAATGGGTTGTAATCTCTTGGAAAGATTTCACTGCAGTTAAAAAAAAATCAAGCTTTTCAGGACCTGCAGAAAGTTCCTGTTCTTCCTTTTGGAATATCCCACCAACAGGAACCTAAAGAACAAACTTTACAGAATGAGACATCTAGAGGATTTTTCTTTTCCTCTCAAGCAAATTCATTCAAGTTTAAATCAGAATAGCTTTTAAATTCAAATGCTAAGACTTACAAGTGTTGAATTCTATCTTGTCCTTAAATACCAAAGGCAAGAGTGGGGAGCAAGGAAGAAGGAAAGGAACAAAAGAAAAAGATATTGAGCAACTTGAAAAAGAACAAGAAACTACCAAGCACTACTAAAATTTCTAGGAATCCCTACCTTTTGCAATTTTTCTTTGAAAATCACAGTTAAATTTAAAAAGGGAAGATCTGCAAACTTGTTTAGGATTTTGGAAAAGTAGCATTAAAAAAAAAAAGGGGGACAACTTATGTACTGTGTTAAAAAACTTTATACATGTGTCAACTTCAGCTACAACTTTTTCATATATGCTGGCACAAACTGGATCAAACCCAGGCAGTGGTAGAAGAGCAGGTAACGTAGGATATAATTTAGTAGTGATTTCAGTGTGATGGCATTCCTCCTAGATTCAACACTGAAATAGCAAGAGAGAGCACATGCAAGAGAGCATGGGAAGAAAAGGGATGCCTAGTGATAAAACCAAGGGAATGAGAGGGGGAATCAAACAGAAATAGTAAGGCCAAAGAGATCCAAAAAGGAACAAAGAAAAGATAAGGGAAGAATAGGGAGATTTAGGAAAGAAAAGGGAGATGAGTTTTAAAAGATAAAAAGAACAGCCAACATAAATGTGAAGAGTGCTTAAACAGCCATAGGGAGTGCATACTGAAGCCAGGACAGCAGGAGCATCTTAACAATGTAAGTTGCCTCTAACATCCCTAATCTTTGGATTTAAAGGCCAATCTCTGTTCAATCTCAGCTGCTCTCAGTAGTACCTACAGTGCTATTGATAAAATTAGACATTTCAGCTAAACAAGGGTAATTTTATTGGCTTTAGTATACACTCCTCATGGCTATTTAAGTGCTCCTGACTGTTTTGCAAACCATTCTTCAGCCTGTAGTGTCTTCTGTGACAAAATAACCCTACAGCCTCCTCAACTGTTATCAGCCTCCACATACGTGTTCTGGTCTGTTCTAGCTATTTCATCAGAGCTGCATTGTATTTCCACTCCAGTTTCTATCCACTGCTCAGTCTATCCACTGCCACAATAGCACAAACAAGTCAGATTCACGATCCACCTTGGCATACCAGGCAGAAAGATGACTAAAGGCTACCTCAGTCCATCCTCACCTTCTATTACGCTTGCATTCAGCACAGTACCAATGCCTAATGATTTCCAGACATCATCATTGTTGTAAGTTTATTTCCAGCTAATGTTGTTTCTCTTTTGTCAGTATTTTTAGTGCTGAACTGGAAAAACATACATATAGGTCTCCTAGTTCCATGCTCTAAAGCCTGGAAAAACACCTTTACAGCCCATATAGGAGACTTAAAAGTTGCTGTGGTTCCCATTCCCTCTCTTCCTTTCCCCGCCCCCACCTCACTCCCTGGACTCTTTTAAAACATTAGCTGCATATCACTGATTGGTAATACATTTGGGATCCCTGGAACTCTATACACTTAAGATAAAATCATGTCTAATGCTAAATAATTCTGCCGCCTGTCCTGTTATACTTCACAAGGGATCCACTTAAAAAGATCTTGTTTCCCATGGTAACCACTAAGGGAATTTTTCTGCAAACTATTCTACCTGGAAACAAGATTGCTCACTCAGCATGACTGGCAAGATCAGGACCAAAGAGAGCTTTGTCATTTGTTGTTGTTTTTTTTTTTTTTTTTCTTCTCTGATTTGCCCCATATAAGCAAGAGTGGATACAAATACTCACAATATGTCATTGGCTTCATGGGTGTTGAAGAGCCTCTCTGTTATTCAAACAGTCCACATACCAAGAGTTTTCACCCTGCCTCAAAATCTGCTTGAAGTGAAGGAAGTTCTTCCAAAAAGTCTGTGGACTTTTTATCAGCAAAGTGGAGTCTCTTTCCAAAGACCTAATGCTTTCCTTGACATTTGCAATGGAATTTGAATAGCCTCCATATTCTGCATACAGGGATAAATGTCATGTCAAAGTTACTGGTGACAGACAAACCTCAAAAGAATATGTCTCTATGGATTTTGTTACATTATTGGGATTTTAAAAGACATTGCAAGATCAGTGTTTATCCGAGATGCCTGATTTTCTGCATTCTTTAGAAGTAGATTGTGCTTTCTTTTGTGTTCTATGTTAAGCAACATAGGTTAATTTCAACATTCTCAAGTACCAGAAGCAAAGAGCAAACTTCAAAGAAGGCACCACATTTGTATGCATCTTTAGCCAGACAAACATTAGTCCTTTTCCCTAACTGAAGCAGCTATTCTAAAGAATGTTAACTTACTGTTTTCTAAATATGCAGATGTTCTGTTGTCATAGTTCCATAAAGTAATGAACAGCTTCTTAATATTTCATAAATCTTGCCTGCTGTCCCCAGGCAGGGAGCATACACTGTTGATAGCCAGCTACTAAATGTACATTAAAATACAATCTCTCTCCTTAAAATGTGCTTAACAAACAGGTTAGATCACCTGCAATGAAATGTGAATTGTTTTAGCCCCAAAAGTGAAATACTCTCATCTTACAAGAAAACTAGATAGGTAGAGCAGGGTAATCTGGTACTTCCTGCACTCTATTCTGACTCAGATAAAAACCTGTGACGAATGCTTGTCACTAGTGACGTTCAACTCAGCCTGCTGTATGGCAAAACGACAGATCAAAGGACCTGATATAGTCAAGGAACACTACAGGGAAGCTATTTATAAAGCTGCTTCTTGGGAATCTTTTTTATTGTCTCTTGTGTGCAATGCAAGCCATAACATATTGCAATAATGATCTTCACTAATTGGATATAGAAGACATTAATACAGAACAATAATATTTGTGCACTTTAGTATTGGCTTTTTATGTTCTAAAAGCAAAAACTAATGCTAATGAGATTTGATAGAAACAAGGAAAAACATTAATGCAAGTAATACTAGACGTTACCTTTCAGTGGTGCTGCCACACTAGGGGTCTGCCAATAGATTGGATTCTGTGCCGGATTTTGACACATCTTCCACTTTGCAAGGCCATCTGGGAAAGGGCTGTGTAAGAAAGTGCTAGGCAAGGTGCAGGAAATCCCTGTCTCCTCCTGCCTGATCAACGAAGGTGTGCAAAGGCCCCATCAACAGAGCTGTTCTGTGTCTGCAGTTATTCAAGAAAATTATCTTTGTCACCTGATTCTGCTCACAAATATCCCTACATTGCCAACCAGCTGTCATCAGTTTGAAATAAAAGAAAAATGGGTATATTAGTATCAAAAGACAAAAATGAAGTAATCAGAAATAAATATGGACAATAACTATTCCACCAAAGCTGAGTGTCGCTGGCAGAGAGCTTGGCTCTGGCTTTATAGGAAACACAGAAATAGGAAAAGGATAAGTAAGGTGCTCTTAATTGAAAAATTTAAAGATTCTTTAAAACAGATCTCAACTAGTTCATTTTGTGGACTGAACTTTGGCTTTTTAGGCTGTACTTCTTGGTGTCTAGTTGGTTTGATGCCTGAAGAGAAGGAACAAACATGATTAGAGAAAAGCAAGCTCTCTTTTGAAATCAAGAACCTCTTTGAATCTTGAATATCCCTTAAAAGTGAATTGGATCCAGTTAGCTAGTCCAGTGCTTTTGAGTTGCAGGAGCCTAACTGGGCTACGTTTATTAATTTAAAAGGTTGCAATAATTATAAGGTCAATCTTGCCCAGATAAACGCACATGGAATACAAAAGAACCCTCACATGTATTCCCTGCAAGAATGCAAACATAAAAAGGGAAAAAAATTGTACAAGACTTTACTGATTTATTTTTCCACTGATCAATATATATTGGTCCTTTTCTGAGGCACTATATGATTATATGAATCTTGGGTCATATCAATATGCAAGCCCTAACTGACTAAGAAGCAAACTGGAAATAAAAATGGTCTAAAAGGCTTTTACTCTGACATATCCATGAAACAAGCAAGAATCACTCATTGTAAAGAAGGAGCACCTGCTAAAAAACATTATCTTTTTTTTCCCCTACCCATAAGCAAGTTGTTCTCTATCTTTTAGGTGAGAGATCCAGTTTCTGATTTTATAGAGTAACTTGATTTGGATAAGACAAAAGCCAGTGGACTTGAGATGCTGTGAGGAAATAATGGAATCACATATGTTAATATTGAAAGCAGAAAATTGCATCATGCTGTTTTGGTATTTTTTCTAAATATTTCAAAATTATTAAAAAGATTAAGAATCTTTTTTAGGAACTCAATTTTTATTACTCAGATATACCACATCTGCTGTGGTACTAATGCCTTGAATGTCAGCAAGAAACTACAAAAACATGGACACACCCAGAAAACAATATAATAATATCTATACACAGACTGGCTTTTTCTTAACTTATGAAGGGAAACTTACAGAATCAGACATCTCTCAAAGTAGATCAGATCTTGGTCCTTTCCTGCTAGGAGACAGAGTGACAGCAGATAACTACCTCACTTGCTGGGTTCAGGCCTGTTTTCCCCATCTGTGACCTTCCAGCAACCCCTAGATGAAAATGCCCAATCAGCCACGTATGGTAGGTGAGATATGGCTCTCCATGTGATGAACTGCTGAGATGAGTAGCTCTATTGCTTGATGAGGCCCTGGGCAACCTGGTCTAGTTGGGGGTGTCCCTGCTGACTGAGGCGAGGTCGGACTAAATGACCTTTGGAGGTCCCTTCCGGCCTGGACGATTCTATGATTTTATGATGATTCTATTCTGGTTTTGACTTTGGGTAAGACTGGTTATAAACAGGTAGGCATGAAGAGTACTGCCTTAAAGCCAAGGTCTAAAACCAGACGACGTATCATGATCAGAAAAAAGAATTAGAACCCAAGCCCAGGTTCAGGAAAGTTGTGCCACATCCCCCAGCTGTGAGCAGTATCCAGCCGAGCAGGAAGGACAGAGGATACTGCTCTTGGCAGCCCATGCAAAGTGACTCCTCCAGCATGTACTATGGTTTAATCAGTGCGAATGTAGATATAAATACAGTTATCAGTTCTGTGAATAAATGACCTGGAGACAGGCTACAGCACTGCTATATAGTGACAAGGTTTTGTTTCTCAGGCAATTCACGGGTCTTCTCAAAAGTTGCACCAAGTTCCTGATAGGACATCACCTCCCGTGAGGCTGCTGTTGAGCCCCTGACCAGCGGGAAGTTCTACCATACAGATATCTAGATACATTTTTTTTTTATGCACTGAGGTTGGCTATGGCATATCATGGAGGAAAGTGGTTTCAATCTTTAAACTTTAGAAAACAAACACTTATCACATCAAAATATTTCTTTAGTAATTCAGAGACTTGACACCTCAAATCTTCAACTTAAAAGACTCCCAGTCTGAGTAGATACTGTAATTAAGATAAATAATCAATAACTGAGTATTGAATAGAAGTTATAGCTTACAGTAGCAGGCTGAAAAAATCCCTGAACACTAATATTAAAAGGTTGAATGATGTACTAGCATCGAATTTCTGAATATCTTCAGCTTAATAATGATCTGCAAGTTCTTCAAGACAAACTAGGTGCCTCTCTGTCTTATATTTAGATTTTTTTCCTAGCATAACACACCTCAATAAAATATTGCTTACACAAAAAGGCTCGTACAGCAGGCTATGAAATTGTGTGTCCTAATGGTGGATTTCCATGAGCCTGTACTTACAGCTATCTCAATATGTATGGATACAATTAGGCAACATCTGTGAAGAAGAGTCTTTAAGGCAAAGAAAATAAACCCTAAACAGCCTGAACTGAATAATGAATGAGAAGTTTTGAAGCTTCCAAGCAAATAGAATGGCTGACTGCCTGTGGAAAGCAGAATCTTCAATAAAGATGCCATTGGTGCAGCGGTCAGAATCTATCCTTTAAAGACCTTACACAGCACTCATTACACACAGAGAAGTCTATTGAAATTATATTGCTCAAGCCTACAGGAGTGTTCTTGGGTAAGGAATGCTGAATAGGGCCCTAGTGAGTCAGTGAATTGTTATTAGTGAACATCAGTCCTACTGCTCCTTAATCTACCCCTAGTAAAAAACCTCACCAAGAAAACCTTTTTCTTTTGCCCTTGTGATGTGACCAAGTTTGATTTTAAGTCTACAAGTAGTTTCATTGACACTTATAAATCTAATCTTCTAGCTAATAGTCAAAGACACTAGCCCATTAGGTTTTAAGAATCTTCACGCAAACATCTTTGGCATATTCATTACAGGCGCCTATGCTAACACTCTGCTTCTTGTGCCGTGGCAGCATTCAGATTTTGAAAGATCAATATTTGTATCCACATGACTGCATGTACCAACAGCTGAAGTAAGACCACATATCTAAAAGAAAAGATCTATATTTCTAAAAGCGTTTTATAACCTCTCTGGCTGTGATTTGGTAGCTTCAACAATTGAAAAAAACCCAAAACTTACTTTGTTTTATCCTTGAGCTTAAGGTTTCGTGAGGATTAGTATCTGACCCTGCCTACACCCTTAAATGAAGATCATATTTCATTTTCATAGAAGTCCATACTGAGCTAGCTTCATTTTCCTACCACAATGTTATACCTAATACGTTCTTTCTGTTGAGGAACATTCTGGGGAATATGATCTGCCAAAGCAAAAGATGCCTCAGAAACTAAAGAATTGCAACTGCTAACTGGCTGTTGATAATATTAGTTGTCAATAATTAAGTTATAAGAGAAGATACCTGATACTTTATTTAGAAAGTAATTAATTATTCCTATAAACAATCATTAAAAATATACACATGCTGCATAAACTGGAGATGCCCTGAGCGATGATCAAACCCAGTAAGCCTATCAGAGGAACACGTCAATAAGCCTGACATCAAAATAGCCCACTCCACCAGCCACAGATGCTGAACTCTTATAACTCGGATTAACTTTAAAAAAAATATATAAGCACTAGTAGAATTTTAAGTAGAAAACATTTTTTTTTTTATTTTGATATCACAAAAACCATTACAGACAACCTTCTCCCTCTGAACAAAAGGACTTTACGTATGTACTGTAACTCTTTTCTCTGTGGGTTTGAAATTACACACAGTAGTGCCAAAGGTAAGTCATTTCTAGAGGTTTAATACATTTCTGAGGTTTTTTTTTTCCTTTTTCTCCCTCTTGTGAAATATATTTGTGGCCCACAGCAATCACTTTAGACTTTTTAGACACGTCCGGATAGAGATAGATGACACAAGTAATCTACTTATCTTCCTTTTCCATCACCAATAAAAGTGACAGCCTGCCTAATTAGGCCTAATAAAGCAGCAGCCAAGAGAGGGGCTCAGCAGCGATCTAAAGAGAAATGGCATTGACCCACAGATACAGGTGCCGCCTTGAGGCAGTACTGGTATTGCTTTATCTTCAACACATTACATCTACCTCATACCATATTCAAATGCAAGTAGCATGTTTTTCTCCTCAATTCTTAGATCAAGAACAAAAAAAAAAATCTCATCTAATCAAAAAAGGCACTGACAATTTTTCAGCCTCACATTAAAAGCAAAGAGTCATTCAGAACAGTGCACTCCGTATTCTATTTTATAATATCACTTTAAGCTATTTCTTTGAATCACAGACATTTCTTTGTTAAGAAGGAAAATCAAAAATTCATCAGAAGAAGTTCTCAGTTTTTTTTTTCCTTTTTTTCCCCACCCCTTTTTTCCATCCCCTTTCCCCCTCCTCTCCTTCCCTCAAACAGGGCTATTGCATGGGGTTTTTAGCTGGAACTAACATTTATAGAAGTTAGGGATCCTTAAGCAATTATTAGCGGTGAGAGTTTGACATGCCTGAGAGTTGTCAACAACTGACTTTAAATAAAGTAGAAGGAAAGGGAAATAAACGGTGCTCTCAGCAAAATTAATACGCAGCCTTGCAAATTAAAGATATAGCGTTTTTTAAACACTAAGAAAAGTGAACTGGTATGAAACAGCATTTTAAGTATAACTTTGTAAAAATTATCAGATTATCAAATGGCATGAAAGTAAATCAAGTCTGCAGCTACTTGTGATATTTCTACATTTGCTCAAAACAAAACAAAAAATCTTGTGGGTTTTTTTTTTTGTCTCTTCATTCTTATTAGCCCAGATTGCCAACAGCTGTTTTTGTTCAACTACTTCTGGAATACCACCACTTTCACTACATTGCTTGCTAGTGAAGGGTTTGTGCCAGGAGATTTGAACACACAAAGGACTTTATTCCAAATTATTATTCAAGTTTCTGTCTTTTCCGAATAAAGTGCAAGGTTGTCGATGTTTTGTGTAGGAACACTCCAAGTGTGCTACCTCGAATTCCAGCTTGAGTGTTATTAGTAAATTACACCAGTGCTACCTGTCCTGGCAATATTTGGATTGACTATTCAAAATGGATGCATAGTACAGTGAGTGAAGCAATCTTCTTTCATTAGAGAATTACTACTTTGAAAATATGAAGTACTAGTCTGTGGAACTGAGTATCACAAGATATCATCAAGACTAAGGCCACTGGAGGGAGAAAAAAATAGAAAAAGGGCATAGAATATAACAATATTCAACTAAAAAATTTAGGAAGGAAACAGACCTCCTAGTTTAGGGCATTAATTAATCTATGAGCACCAAGAATTACTGAAAAACATGCTTATGTTTTTTGTTGCTGCTGTTCCTCAGTAATGGACCAAGTGACACACATTTACTTACAAGGAACATTCTGGTTTCAAATCCAGAAGACTAAATTTAATCAAAATATTTCAGTTTACATTGATAGCCTTTCTTCAGATCTTTTAGGATCACAGGAGAAGAATTTTGTAGAAAATTAGAACACAGGAAAAGCTGACTGGTTGCGGATAAGAATAGAAATAAACAGAGTGACTTTTTCTATCCTTTTTCCACCATACAAAAATGACAGCATACAAGGCTCTCGATAATGACACACTAGTGGGTGTCAAAAAGCAGTTTTAATTTCAGCTTCGTTAATTAAGCTTAACTTGTTAGAACAGTCCTAAAGAAAGATTTAACTACTCCCATAGTTATTCTTTACATTTAAATTCTTATTTAGCATAAAACTAAATGAAATAATAAATATTTTCCATTCAATCAGAGCATGAAGGAAACATGGAAGATATGAGTAAGAAATCTGTGAAAAGTTTCTTGGGAATACACTGAAATCCATAGTTCACGGGCCTTAACTATCAAAAGGCACAAATCAGAGAAGGACATACAGAAGAATTGGGATCCATTATTCCGATTTGACCGATTCTGATGAAACCCAACATTCAGCCTAAAACTTAATATTCTACTTCTTATTCATCAGTATGATACCTTCACAACAGCTGATATCTTCTTATAATTTTTGAGATAATTTCTTTAAAGGAAAAAGCTTTTCCTAGTTTGCTGATTCACTAAGACAAAGAATGATCAGAAATTCAGAATTCAAACCTCACCAAAATGTTAGCTACTTCAGGAGCTGCAGAAAAGGCAGAAGATTCACTGCTATTTTTAGAGGTGTTTTTCCTGATTCTATTAAAAACAGCATTAAATTTCAAAAAATTTTAGCCAGGTCTAATATGCCAAATGATGTGCAAGCTATGCTGAGCTTTAACATCAACAGATTTGTAATTGGAAACTAAGCTAAATAATGGACACCAGTCTTTGCTGACACTGGTGGTTTTTTTTTACTAGCTGAGAACATAGGCATACTAACAGAACCACTTAAATGTTCTGAAAACAGGTCTGCCACCAATAAATTCTACCATCAACATAATGAACACAGAAAAAGTGAGTTACTTGATCTGTTCAGCTTTGAAATCACTTGGAGAGAGGGCAAATTCGTGTTCTGTTAGGCTCAGCTACCAAAATCACTAAAGCTATAATTAATACCTGCTCTAATGCAGTATTTGCAACCCTCAGACTACAACCTCAAAATGTTCAGTTAAATTACCAAATACGTGTACCTAGGCTGAGCAAAAGCCAAAAGATTTGCTTAAAGAAAGCTCCCTGCAAAACCAAGAGTATCTTTTGTCTGCTTGTATGTCCATCTTTTGTTTTCAGTGGCCACTATTACCTCTGCTTCCTATTTTAAAGCAGTCATTTTGCAAAGAAGGTCATCTAAAGGGACTGAACGGAGGGGTTGTACTGGCCTAGTAGCATAAATTCAGATGAGCTTCACAGAGAGAGAAAATAATCATTCACCTTTAAATCCAAACTACCTCAAGAGTCAACCTATCATCCCATAGTCAATCTTACTGGTTTAGGATTCTCAGCAAAAGAGGAGGATCAAGGAAAAAGAGGAATTCCCCACAGGTAATATCTCTGCATAATCACAGGGAATAGGAATTAGCTTATTATATCTATTGCTTCCGTTATTCCTGCTCCTTTTATATGATACTGAATTTGTTACTAAAGGGAGCCAGGACTTCTTCCATAAGGCTGCAGAAACAGCCCAGAGCAGGCAAACACAAAGTCAACATTAGCAGCTCCACAGGGTCTGAAATGTCGACAAAGGCAAATGATCCAATGGCAGCATTTCGAAGGCAGAAGATTTGGGATGAGAAGGGCACCATTTTGGATCACTTACTCTGAGAACGATAAATTTGGGGTATGGAACCCATACCCATTGGGGTATGTAACATGTTTCTTACTACCTGTATGCCAGCCATGCTTACTAATGGCACTGGTTTACAACACAAGCACCAAGCCCTTTCCTAAGGCCTCCTTTGAGCAGCCACCCCCAGCACTGAGGGTGATCCTGCTGACAGCAGAGGAGAGCTCCACCTCCCAACCAGCCTTGACACTGTGCCATGTGCTGGCTCAGCACTGCTACCTCCCTCTGAATCGGTAATAGACTGACATAAAACCCTTAACCCTTAATGAAGTGAAATAATGTGATGTGCTGAAAATGCTGGGTCTTCTTTTTATTATTATTATTTGAAAAGAAGTAACAGATGTAGGTCAGCTTATGAACATAACAGATGAACAGCATTTCACTGCCTCACACTGGTCAAAGCTAAAATACTCTGTTGGGACTCTTCTACCTGCAAGTTTGCAACACGCAACGTCTTACTCATTTAAGACTATGGTTTCCACTTCAGTGCATTCATGATAGAAGGCTTGCCATTATATAAATTTATGGGTCAACTGGGCTTAAAAAAGCCATGTACATTGTCTTCAGTGTTTTAAGACTGGAAAGTTTAAGCTATCACTAACAAGCACAATTTTAATGAATCAGATCTTATTAGCAATTTTTTTCTGCAGTGATATCCTCTTGTGAATGAGGCCGTAGCTCCAGAAGTACAGTGAAGTTCACTGCCAGATCCCGCGTTAAGAAATGGAATTTTCCTGCACCAGCTTTCAAAGACACTACAAAACTTCCTGACTTGACAGAAACCTGATGAGGAACTGCTCTGTCAAATACTAAGCTCAAAAGACAGTTCTTAGCAAATTCTAAGACAAAGTTACCATATTAAGCTTAAAGCTAAAAGTTTTTTGTTTGCTGATACTTTCCAAAGACACTTCACTAATTTTAGTTGAAAATTATCCTCAGCCTCTTCAGGAAGCTTGAATTGAATGATTTTATTTTTTTTTTATTTGGCTCGCAGATTCACACTCCTTGACACCTAAGCAACAAATTCCTTTGGCTTTGATTTGAGTAGGTCCTGGTTAAGACTCAAAAGCCCATCTCCTACAAAATCCTGAAGGTACATGCTTATGGTTGAACATGTTACTAATTCTGTTGATAGCAAATAATTGTCCACCTGAAGTTAATCAAATGTATTTTGTTAGATTGGATTTCTGGTGCATACATCATTATTAGGAATAACTGTCGATGAAAGGGGTCTAGATGGAACTGATGAGTAATGCCAAGCAGTTTTCTGCATGTTGCTGTCTCACCTACTTCTTTCGTAAATTTGTGTCTACATCACCTCACCTCAAACTGAGAAAGTACATCAGAGATTGCCGAAGATAAATTTTAAGATAAGCTACCTTAAAAAGCATTCTAAAAATTGTCCTGCATTTTGTATCAAACATACCAAAATCCCACACTTCATGCCCACAGAAATATACATTCTTCAAATGCCCTGTACGTTTACTTTTCCCTTATGATCCTGAACCTCAGAGTTCAAGGGCATGAGTATAAGAAGATACAAGGCTATATATTTATGAATCACTAATGTGTCAGCTCCCCCCCCCCCTTTTCTTTTTTTCCCTCTCTTTTTTGTGAGAGATTGGGCAGGTTTTCTAGAGAGGCAGATATTTGTAACAATGCCCTGAGGGTTAAATAATGATGTTGAGGGGGGGAAAAGTTAGGTCAACCTGCATAGTTTCATATGGCCTTAGTGACCAGTATGGAGCTGATCACCACAGCTAATGATTACACAGAGAAAAAAATTCCTCTAGTGCTCGGTAAGTAAATAGAAAATGCTAACCTTAGCATATTCAAAGGAGCATTTTAGCATGCAGTCATTAAGTTATCTCTTGGTTATTTATTTCTTCTGCTTGTTATTAGCTGTGTGAAGAATATTATTCTAATTATGTCAGCCCAATCAGCAGTATTGCATGTCCAGGCTCATTTCCATTAGTTTGAGCTTTGTCTTTCACACTGTGATACTAATTCAATGAGACATCAAACATTTAAATCGACCCAGGATGCCGAGGTCAGGCAGTTTTGCCCTTCCACTCTATTAGCACTCGAGTGTAATTGTGTTTGTCACTCCCCGCATGACTAATAGTATCAGGGTGACTATCAGAGCACAAATGAGCAATGCACTAATATATTATTTTGTTCTATAATATCAATATGTGTTTATTCAGTGGTTGTGTTAGCCAAGTTGAAATGCTTGCTTTAATATAGTAACCATAAACTGTTCGCTTAAACAGGAGCACTCGCTCATACAATTACTTTACAGCAATAGAATTTTTACTTTGCAGCAACGGAATTTTGCTTAAGTGAGAAAAATGAAAAAAACTCACTTTAAAAATAAGCTTTCAGAGATGCAGCTTTGCAACCTCAATTTGGCCTAAAAGCATCAGTAAAAAAAAAATCATAGTTCATACACAGAGCATATATAACAATTTCCAGTGTATAAATATAAATGTATTATGAGCTATATATAAAAGGAGAGTGCATAAAGCATTGAAGCAATTTAAAAGCAGTTTGCATCTTTAGGAACAATTGCGAAAAACTTTAAAGCACCAGGCCTTGAACAAGGTACCCAAAGAAAAGAAAGCCAAGGGATTTCCTTTACCTCACTGCAATGGTGCAATCCACTGTGGAATTTCAGCATGCAGCTGACCTGAAAGATGCAGGTAATCACTACCTACCTAATGCTGTTCATATACTTAAAGCTACATATTTGCCTTAAAAAAATCCTGAAAGGGCGACGTGATTAATTACCTCAAAACTTAGCTAAAGGGGGAAAATAAGGGGGAGAAACCCAAAACCATATTAAAAAAAACTAATTATGAATTCAACACATACAGTAATTATTATCAAATTTGATAATTTCAGAAAAGTTTAAATTTGCTCTCCTCAGAGCAATAAAGCTTCTCAGTATTTTAAATGCGACATCATTTCTTTAACAGATGGTTTCAGAATAACAGAAACTATCCATGTAATTATGTATTTCCTTCTCTTGTTTATGTTTTAAAACAAGGTAAAATTTATTCTTTGTAATTTCTGGGGTAGAATTTGCACCAGCTTGAGGGGAGACTCGCTTTCACCTATAACTTTTGTACTTCTGCACTTTCATTCTATAATGATGAGGAAGGAACAAACGACACCTTTTTCTACCAGTTTTAAAAATGCCAACAGCCAAAATTATTACTTCACACCAGCATTACATAATTGGCTCACTCAAGGTCTGAAGGCGATGGGAGAGCTTTTTTTTTTTCTTTAAATTGAACCAATACAACTTGCTTCTCAGTAGTATACAGTAGCTTTCAACATATTTAATACACTACATAAACGTCATGGAAAAGAATTCGAAGTTTTGTCACCTTATATCATATCCATTAAAAAAATAAATTACAAAACCACCAAACACACACAATTGGTCACCTCTGGTAGCCATATGGCAAAATTTTTGTTTTACTGACTTCATTGTGTATGGGCACCCCCACCTTTAGGCAGGGTTTCAACACAAGACAACAGATGCTAAAGCTTACACTTGTGTCTTAAAGTTTCACTGACTCTAAACAAGTATGTGAAGGTTTTGGTGACTCAAAGTAAAAAACTTTGTTCTTTCAATTGATTAGAGATAACATGCTAAAAGCTCCCAGATTTGAAGACAGTTTCTGAATGTTAAGAGAGATGAATGACCTCATCATCAATGTCTGCCTCCTCCAGGAAAGTACACTCTGCTTTCATTTGCCTGTTCCACACATACTGCTTTAAGTGCAGATAAGGTTCTTTACATTAAAATGTATTGCAGATCATGTCATGGGCTGTTTTAGGAGGAAACATTTGTCCTGTGATGTTAACTACACTAAGTAACTTCTGAAATTTCAGACTGAATACAACTCAGTAAAATTCACTTCAGCATGAGAAGTTAGAACAAAGAAAGAAAACCAACCCACTTGACCCAATCCTTTCTCTCCCCAATTGGTTTTGTACATCTTAATTTTCTTCAGCAGGAGAAAAAAGACCCCAACAAACCACGCCATGAGATCCGATGACAAGGGACCAGAGTATAGAGATTTAGAAATGACTTCAAGCTACTGGAACTGTACCTAAGCTGAACTTCTAAGTGTTTGCAGATCACTGAGCATTAGCAATCTGTACCATCCTTACATTCTCAGCTTGCGATTAATCTTCAGCAGATCAAATCTGGCATCATGCCCAGTCTAACTTACATATCTTCTCCAAATCATAAACTTCCTAAACTAATGCTTCCTTGTGCAAAGATATTGGGAAGAGAATAAATCTTCAGCCATAGCAGGCTGTTTTAATTCATTGAACCTGTGTTAGCTGAAAAAATGGTCCTTACAAATACAGATCAAAGAAACAAGTACATTTTAACAGTTTTTTATTGACCTTTCACTATCTGAACATCCCCTCAAGAAAGCAAACACATCTAACTTCCTACCATATCACTTTTTTTGTTTGTTTCCATTTCCAAGGGAACTGGAAAGTACATTTGTTAACTTCCCTAATTTGTGCTCTTAAATGAAAAAACTCCAAAGCCACCACACCACCTTTTATGGGATACATAACAGACAGAACAACCACTTTCTAACTTCTGTAAGAGTAGGAGCATGGAAGTACTGTCCATCTTGACACTCATTTAGAATACAGTCTTGAATGAATTACTGAAAAGTATCCTTGTATCTTACTAATCCCTGTGTCTTGACGAAGTGCTATAAACCGCCAAGTGAAACTCAAGAGATGTATTTGACTAAAGGATGTTTATTTCTCTACCATGCAGATGTAGCAAATGTTTGTGTTCCTTTCTACACCCTTCCCAATTAGGTTATTATGTATTTCTAATGAGTAAAATTAGCTTTCTTTGCTTTGAGTTTAACTTCAAAGATTTTTTTGTCTTTGTCTGTCACAAGCAATTGCTACATATGGTGGAACTGGTGCGTGCTTTTCTATCAAAATATTTATTTTGATAAAAAAACAAGTAAAGTGTGGGTGGCAGGGAAAAAGTCCATTTTCTGCACACTCTAATTATAATGTATATACAGACATATGTGAGGAGTAAATGTACTGTTTTGCATACGTTGTTTTTGCCTATCCATTCATGGTAATTAAACCCATGTGTATTATATTTATTCCCATGAGTTCAACCTTCCCTTTTGACAAATCCAATGATTAAACATATTCTTTACTTCTAACAAGACTCTATGCAACGCTAAACTGCTGCCCCTTAGTTGCAAAAGCTTTGCTTTCTATTATAAACCCTTTTATTTCTGAAAAACAATCTAATGTCCACCTTTATTTTTTTCCCTTCATGCTCTGATAAGCAGCAGCTCTAAACAGAAAGCATTCTGCTTCCTACAGGGAGAGCATCACCCTTCATTCAGCAACGTAACTTCTGTGTGGCAGCAGACGGACAACTGATTGCTTATGAGGGAGTTACACCAGCATTTTGAGGGTTACACAGGCAGCCCTAACTATACATAGGGAAGGCTGAGAAGTAACAACCATACATGTAGAAAAATCACAGCACGAAAGAAATCGTTGCCATTGGAAAGGCCTTACTTTACTAGAGAAGGCAACTCTGCAGATTCCAAATCACAGATAGCAGATCGGAAAGGCAACCTCAGAGGTTCCTGACTAAGTAGTGCAATGGAAGGTTAATGACAGAACTTTCTGCTCATACCTCAGTATGTTTTTGTTGATTTCAGTTCAAGTTTCCTTAAGATTGGTTAATAATTCTTTAACTTTCTGACAAAAAGATGATTAGCTCAAGCGGCCATTTGACTGCTAGGTCAAAAAGAGTACTTGGATTCCAAGTCAGTAGTGCTTCTGTAAATAAAGGTACTGTGCAGATGAGTCACGCAAGTATTCCATGTTTGGAAACAAAAGCTTTTCAAGAAAACCCACTATCAGTCTATAAACAAAAGAGTCTTAATAGACAATTAAATGCCATTACAAACTAAACCAATATCGCCCACTGGAATCAAGATTATGGGCTGGTGCTTGACCTAACAATGCAGATACTGGGAGCAACCAATATAAGTGCAAGGAGGAGTGCTATGGTACAACTCTCTTTTGTCCACCAAACAAAACAAGGAAATGTTTGCTCCCATCACAGATAACCAAGATAATATTGAAACAAAGACTTGCATTGGTTTGAAAATTCTTTATCAATCCTATAGTGGTTACAACTTAAAGTAACAAAAAATCTGTATATTATTCCTACTGATTTGTAAAACAGACTATGTATGTGTGAAGAGAGTTCACATACATTAAACACTGTAAATTGGTGGACTATTTTGCTAGCCAAAGAATGAAAACATTGCTTTGGGCATTCATCCTGTAAGGTACCTCCTTCCAAGAACCGGACAAATTGGAGAGGAGAGAGCAGGGGGCCAGCAGGGAGTTGGGTAGAATAGACAATTTAAGCATTGAAGTCCACTGTAATCACTACTTTTATTGGGAAGGAAAGTGTCCACATTCTCCTTTATATTTTTTCTCTCAGTTCCACACAGGCCAAGGCCTGCAGATCCTCTATAACTTATTCATGACAAGTAAAATATTGGCAGAGTTCAGTTGACCAAATAGTTCATAACAGAAGAGCATCAGTACTACACTTGCAGTTGTCCAAGCCCAAGCAGAACTGTTGAATCTGCAATCCATAGCGCGGTTGGGAGAGGTACTGTACACTATCCACTCCCAAATTCCACACATTTTAGAAGAGGACATCTTTTAGATTTGGGGAAGATTACAGTTCATTTGAAAGATAAACAAAGTTAAATGTTAGAGAAAAGCCAATGCAATGCAGACAAATCATGGCTGTTTTTAAAGTAGTAACACAGGAATTTAAAATTCAGTAGTCTCAAATAATTTCCTTATCACAGTCTGCTGAAAAGCTCCATGCTTCAAACCCTTAACTAATAGTTTTTTGGTTAGTTTCTAATGCAGATTAGAATGTATTAATATAAAATACCACTTACTACAGCTTTGAAACTCAATATCCATATGTTTATACATATATGTCTCTAAGATAGGATAGATTTACCTCCTTGAAGTGAAACACACAGGTGTGACACTTCACAAGGATTTGCCTTTATTTACCAGACAAAATTACAGACACATCACATTTGCAGTAGTGGCCCTGATTCCACTTCATGTGAGATATGTTGTCCCTTTGTTTGCTGCTGACAAGCGTAAAGAGCCACTTTCACTGCAGATAATAATGGTTAATTTATCACACAGAGCAGTGGCTGACCTCTGTGCGTCCCTGGCCCTCCATCACCTTCACACCTGCTCAAGCTAATTGTTAGAGCCAAGTGTAAATGAAAATCAACTGGGCTAATAATGAATGGAGGCCATTACTCGCAACAGCACGTTGCTTTACAAAGGTTTATCAAGCTACAATATAACTAGTCGCGTACTCACAGCCCCCTGTTTTATAAATGAGGATAGGGCAAACTCTTCAAGCCAGGAAAGAAAACCAGACAGTAAGGCAAAACACCTATGTTTAGTGCTAGTTTTATAGATGCTTAGCACAGCAAATAATATACTGACATTAGAAAACGCAAGCCAGAAATCCCAGTTCATAAAGCAGCAATGGCATTTTAAAAATTCTGGAGCAGGGGAAAGAATTTCCATTTTATCCATTTAACATGAAACTAGTCTTATAAGATTCATTGGAGCAAGTACACTAATTAATGAACAGGCAAACATAGGTGAAAATCCAATCCGTAAGTCCCTCATAAATAAAACTAGAGACTTTCCCTGTAAAGAGCACAAGACAACCTAGAACTTCAAAAACTAAAATTTCAAGGAACATTATTTTGCATGTACTCTTGCTCCAAATAGTGTGAACCAAACCCTAAACCTCCAAAAACTCACTACCTTTTAGCAAATCCAAGCTTCTACATATACATCTATTTATCTTAAGACAAAAGAATAGAAATTATGAAAGTATCCAACCAATTGGTCTTATAAATAAAAAAGAACTGTAAAATTAAGGGGGGAGGTTGTCTGTAACTTCAAAACTGGGGATATACAGGACATAAATAATTATGTAAGAGCTACTAAAGTCTCTTTAGAATTCCACCTCTGTAATTGTTTTCTTATACAAGAAGAATTGCCAGGTCAACAGCGGGCTTTATGTCTATACTCCAACCCCACCAAGAAAAAAAAAGACAATAGTTACATTCGGAGTCATGAAACAGATAAGTGAACAGCCCGATTGATAAAGACTAAAAAAAAACCCACAACCAAATACAATTCCACTTCCAGCTTCTCATCCATATTCACATTGTTTTTCAAGCAAAAACTCAGGAACTACAGAAAGTGAACACTATGTAACAAGCTTTAAATGCATCTAAACTGGGTCCTGCCACCTCCAGCGATTTACTAGAAGCAAATAACTGCTTTTTTGTAAAACTCTCATTACTCCTCTGCACACAACACCACAATTTTGATTTTTACTAATTTAAAAGGAACAAACAGTATGTATTAAAATTGTCCATAATCTGGTAAAATAATTGTATTTACCTAACTGAATAATTTTTATTAAAAGCAACTGCATATGAGTTCTTCCCACAGAGTATCATAAAAGCATAGCTCCTGATCAATTCAAAAGCACTTTTTCATAAAAAGTTAATAAAGAGAATGAAAACATGCATAATACTTTCTCTACCATGTATACTGCATTAAGAAGGTACTAGATGCCTTCAAATTAGTAAAATAAAGTGCTTTCTTGCATGAATCCGCAGGACAGAAACCAACATCAATAAAAATAAATAAAGGAGCTGCAGAGTTATGGAACTTCAGATTGCTTGTGGCAGGGCAAAGGCTAAAGAAAAATGGAAATGAAAACTTGAAAGTGTGACATTTGGATTTTGAATAGTATTTCAAAAACCAACAAGGTCAGTAATACTGTTGAAATTGCATGCACACCATTCTGGGAGAAATCTGCCTGTATATATACATATTTTACAGGTTCACACAGCTAACGGATTCTCAGTATTTATTTAGTAAATTTGCCTGACATACAGATTTACTCCCTATTGGATTTTTTCTTGTTTTTACATTCTCATCAATACAAAGGCAGCATAGAATTCTGTCATATGAGTTTGGCTCTACATTGCATTGCAAGGTGAGGATAAAAGAGAACATTCATCCAGTGTAACTTTCAAACAGTCATAGCACATACAGTTTGAATAGAGTTCATGGGATCTCACCACACTTATCAACATCTCAATGATATGCAAAACAAAAGCCCAAACTCATGTTCCATTTTCCTTAATGGGAAAATACTTTTCAATACGTGCCAGGAGTCTTACGAAAGAAAACATAAGAATTTTGCACTCCCCATGGTCAGACTTGTTTAATGACACAACATTGTAAACTACACTGTCTTGTGCTAGTTATTCCAGTGCTTTGGGTCCAAAACCTTATTTGATATGAAGGTATGGGATGAAATACTTTAACAGAGCTGCACCCACTTACCCCAGAACATTTGTGTATGTTTATGAATAAGTAGTGAGCTATCTGTAGTCATGTCCAAGAGTACAGTTAAACACTACAGAAATGTAAGCACATTGGACTGTTGCTGATTTCCAGTGAATGTTCTATGCCATTTCATATTCCTTTCAGAGGGGAAAGATTTGCAGAGCCACCTTATCTGTTCCCCATGTCACAGAAAGAGCAACTATCTGTTGTAATAAGCGATAGCAGATCGCTGCCCAGGCTACCCTAAGTATTCTCCAGCAATCACTCTTTTCCAGCCTACTTGGATATCCTATTCCCTTCCCACACATTGTCACAGTTACACATGCTTTCACTGTATTATCTAACATACATTTTCTATAATATAAACTCAGTATTCTCTGCTCAATTTTAATTGCCAATTGAAAAAAAAATGCTATAAAAATGTTGAAGGAAGAAAAAAAATTCCGCAGAAAGTTGCCAACAAGCTTTATCCTAAGCAAACAGTGCATAATGCCCCATCATCACTGTGAAGAGGCCTAAGGATTTTCTTCATGTGTAGAAATCAAATTCACCTGTGTACATGTAAAGGACACACATTTCTTTCTAATATGTAAATCCCCAAACATTTTTCTGAGTAAGAACAAACACTTAAAGAGGATTTAATCTTTCTCACAGCAGACTTGATTCTCTTGGCTACCTTTTGAGCCTGTTTAAAGGTAAATCCATGGGCTCCACACAAGCCTATAAACCACATGTTGCAAGTTACGAACTTCAGTTTATCACCATTTTCTCTGTAATCATATTGACTAGTTGGCTGCTGACACAGTTGGCTAGGAAGCAGTGTTCCCATCCCCTCCTACTCCCCAAGACTATATTGCTCCCATATTGCTATCTGGAAGGGTATTCTGACTGAAAAAAATGTCTGAGGCCATCTCAGCATCCATATCTCCTCTCACCTCCTTCCCAGCTCCGTTGAAAAATATGGTGTCTTCTTAGTGTTCTCTGTCTCCTCTGCTCATGCTCTGGTAGCAATGCTGAGCATGAAAGAAAATTCCCAGTTCAGCTATGAAATAATTCTTTCAGACATTTTTCCAGGAAGACACCCAGGCCAGATGAGGATCCAAGCAGAGCAGAAACACATTTCTGCACAACTGCCCAGGGCACTTCAAATACTACAGCAAGCATTCCAGCTGTCCATGATTTAAGAAAGGAAAATATATGTGCCAAACCAGAGGAATTTAGTAACAAAATTACTGTGCTTATACTAGCAAACATTTTGTATTATATTCCAAAAGCAAGATCATTCTGAGTATATAATCTGATTGTATATATAACTTTTATACCCATTAAAACTTCAAAGTATTTTATGTACAGAAAATTTATGCTACATGTCCCATGAAGCTGTGCTAACCCTTTGGAGAAATAATCATCCCACTAAACAGAATTTTCCCTCTCAGTAATATTTAATACAGTAGAGAGCTTGACTGTGATAGCAGAAATCAGAAATACATTTTAGTTTCCTAAAAGAGGAAAAACTCAAAGAGTCCAGGCTTGGGCAACTGTTTTCCTACACAATTAAAGAGAATAAAGCTTAGAGCAAGGTTCTATTTAAATAGCACTGCATACTTTCATATTAGTGAAAAATGCATACTTGCAAGAGGGAAGCAAAACAATAATTTAGATTATACATCTCATTGAGAGCATGCAATTCATTAATGGTAGTAGTATTCAGGAATTCCAGTTAAGAAAGGCAGTCAAAACCAGTTGATGCAATCAGAATGCTCTACCCATTTATTAGGCATACAACATTTAAGAAAATTTACAAGCACCAACATTAACCAGTGTTCTCAGCCTTGACAATTGGTACCATGAACTCAGCCTTCAACGGACGGAATAATTATGCTAATAGAAGAAAAACTTTCCAAAAAAAAGGCAGCCAATTCTAAGAGACCTGTCAATGCCAGTGTCATCAGTGGAGTGATAACTAGTAAAGAGCGGATATCAAAGGCTGTCTTTTTCTTCCCCTCCATGCTCTGTTCTGTTTGAGCCCATGGTGGTCACAGCTCCTTTAACAATATTTATAATGAAGGAACAACGTTGGAGATGTCAACCCTGATTATTCATAAAGGCTCCTCCTGCCCAGCTCTCCCCTTAGGCTAACTGTAAAAGTACCTGATTCCCAATTCTCAAACACAAAAGCGCACAGAGCTTGAAAGCTGAGCTGACTAATAAAGTTTGCATATCCCTAAGAACAAGAGCACACAATGAAGAAGAAAAGGAATGGCAAGATTAAACAAAAACAGTAAGCTTGGATGGGAAATAATAAAAATTTAAAGAGGCAAGAACTTAGATCCCCCCCATACTCCTGTTCATTTACATTTCAGCATGTCCTAAGAAGCATCTGTTTTATCTCCTTACTGCTGCATCAAGGTATAATATACACCACAAAACTTAAATCACATTTTGGAGCTGGAATGATGAGAGGTTGTGAACAATATAACTTCTAGGTCATTGAACTTGGGGAGGAATAATGTTAGGCACCAATACAGGTTAGGCATGGACCTGCTGGAGACAAGCTCCGAAGAAAAGGATCTG
>JAOQGH010000069.1:24280178-24315232 GCA_025769975.1 Gallinago jamesoni | reverse complement strand
TTTGGCAGGGGAGTTGGACTAGATGATCTCTATGGTCCCTTCCAACTCCAAAAAAAAATTCAGTGAAATTCAGTGAACTTCAGCTCAGGAGGAGTCTAGAACAAGGGATAAGACCCAGCAAACAATTCTGGCTTACTGTTTCACTTTGGGGCTTTTATTGGTATTTAATACACAGATAAATGTGGGAAACACCTTCAAACAAACAGGAAACTGGGCTTACAATGGGATTGTGAGCTGGATTTGCCTGCTGTAGAGTTTTGATGCACCTCTGAATACTTGACAAACAGAGGCTTGTGGCTAGGCTGTCACAGGGGTTTTCACACAAAGACTAAAAGAAAACAAGGCCTTCTTTGTCCCTTTGTTCTGATTTGACTGACTGCTGGAAAGATTAGGGGTCACCTGCCCAGGACAAGCAAGTTGGCAGGAAGGAAAATGAAAGAGTCCATCCTAGTCCGAGCAGCCATCTAGTTGCAGAAAAGATAAGTCTCTCCACTCGTCCTTTCTTGAGGCTGACTAACCTTACAGCCTTGCCTTACATTTTGAGAGGCCTGTCTAGTCAAAAGAGATACACAAATCTTCTAAGCCACCTGAGAAGATTCATGAAACTGTTTGACCACACAGCAAGTTGCTTTAGGCAGGAAGCAATAATACTGAATACCGTACCTCAAGAAAGATACAGGGATATTTTGAGGCCGGAATAACAAAGTACAGCATCATGCAATATAGAGTTGGAGCAAGATGCTGGGATGAACTTTCCAAATTGGAGGAACTGCAATGGGATGCTCTCTCCAGAGTTCCCTTACTGGTATTTACTTTCATGACAGAACAGTTCCAGGGTTCAGAAGTGACAAACTGCCAACATGTGTACATCAGAAGGGCTGACAGACTCACCTGGGTAGCAAAGCCACAAGTCTGAGCCAGATAGACAATGTGCCCCTTCAAAGTGAGTCCAACCTCTCTATCTGCAACTGCTACAGAAAGTGCACCTTTTAGTAATGAAAGGGAACAAGATTTATTTTATTCCATCTTTAATAAAAATGGACTTTCCATCACCTCAATTTCATAGGCTGGAATAGTCACAAGCACTGGGAAAAACTCTTTTTATATGATCAGGATAACACTTTGAGGAGACCTTCACAACTCTATTAAATGTGACTAAAATGGAAACAATGAAGCAGAAGGAAAAATACATTAGGTGGTAACATTTTAAAACAACTGTTACAGTGGCAAGCCCACTACTCTAACTAGCACATTTATTTTAAGTCACATACGCACAAGATAACTGTCTAAAAAGCAGTGAAACAGAACTAGCAGAGCTAGTTCAGCATACAAGGTAACCAAAGTCTTACACAAAGGGGAATAAGGATCCAACTACTTCATATATTTCCTTCAGAGCACTGAAGACCAGCTCCCCCACTCAGTAAAGACAGGATATACTTTCAGGGAATCTAGTGTAATTGATCTACGTACAGAGATGTCACTCCCGTGGGTGTGGCAGAATACGCAAGTTACCACCAATCAGTTTACACATTGCTGAGAAGTGTCTGAGCTTTATCACTCAATAAAGCAGAGAGCAGTGTCAAATTAGAATCATAGAATTGCCAAGGTTGGAAGGAACCTTTCAGATCATCGAGTCCAATCATCAACCTACCACTGACAAAAACCATCACTAAACCATATCTCTAAGCCCTACGTATACCCGTCTTTTAAATACCTCCAGGGATGGTGACTCAACCATTGGCCCATTCCAATGCTTAATAACCCTTTCAGTGAAAAAGTTTTTCCTAATATCCAATCTAAACCTCCCCTGGCACAACTTGAGGCTGTTTTCTCTTGTCCTATCACCTGTTCCTTGGGAGAAGAGACTGACCCCCATTTCTCTACAACCCCCTTTCAGGTAGTTGTAGAGAGTGATAAGGTCTCCCCTCAGCCCCTGTTTCTCCAGGCTAAACAGCCAGCTCCCTCCCTCACTCCTCATAGGCTCTCTATATAATTGTAGACAGACTGAAAAAACATATTTTTTTGTGTGAATGAATTCACGTTATCCATAACAACTTCTGTAGAGTGAAATAGCCTTTCTGGAAAGACTGGAATAGCCCTTCTTAACAGTGGCAACAAAGGACTTGCTTTCTTAGTGCAACTGCAGACATTTTCCTTTTTGTGACAGATCCCACTATGCCACGAAAGGAAATGGGCAAGGCGGTACTCAACTGATTGTGCCAACACACACATGTACCTTTGTGTGTCTTTTGTCAGAAAGAGAAAAGATGGGTAAGATTTCAGACTACCTTAGCCTAGGCTGGGTTTTACCTTATAGCTCAGGTTCTCTCACCTCAGATGACAGGAAAGTCATGTGAAATTTGTTGGGGTTGTTCAGCCTGGAGATGAGAATGCTCTGGGGAAACCTTATTGTGGCCTTTCATTACGAGAAAGGGGCATATAAGGAAGATAGGGACAAACATTTTAGCAGGACCTCTTGCAATTGGGCAAGGAGTAATGGTTTTAGACAAAAAGAGAGTAGATTTAGATGACACGGAAGGAAGAATTTTTTTTACAACAAGGATGGTGAAATACTGAAACAGGTTGCCCAGAGAGGAGGTAGATGCCCCATCCCTGGAAACACCCCGGGCCAGGTTGGAAGGGGCTCTGAGCAGCCTGATGCAGTTGAACATGTCCCTGCTTATTGCAGGGGGGTTGGACTAGATGGGCTTTAAAGATCCCTTTCAACTCAAACCATTCTATAATGCTATGAAATATTGCAGCTACATAATTTTGGCCTTTCAAATTTTCCTTGTTGACTCCCTTATGGAGTGGAAGATGAAAACTAGCAACTAATTTTCAACTACATCAATTGTACATCTCTCCAATTTCATTTCTGTTCAAGGATCAAAATGACTTATTTCAAAATTCCCAGTTGTATCTTTCTAATAGTTTTTCTTGAATTACAAGGGTCTGACATTACAGGGGTCCAGTTCCTGCAGGAGTTAGGGACCTTCGTCTAGTTAACTAAACAGCTGCGTGACGTAGTACGCAGTATGTGAGTCGACACTCAGTGTTGTACATGTATTTACAATGTCACAGTACTCCTCTTCTCAATTTTATTCATATATCTTTGTAATCTGGAAACACTACAGAACACATTTATCTCAACTACCACCCCAATGACCTCAGTGTAAGTTTACCATGGTTAGCCCAGTATTCATGAGACATAGCTCCCATCTCTAGACAGAGGGCAGTACAGGGAGTGGTGAGTGAGATGAGAACAATACCTGACCCAGCTCACTGGCCATGAGGGCATGGCCTTTTTACTAATTAGCATGATTTCAAAAATAATTGGCCTTCCTGACTATGCCACAGCGCATCAGATGAAGTTGAATGAGAGAAAAGAAGCACAGTAAACTCATTACTGTTTACTCATTCACTGCCAAATTGTTAAAAAAGGTCATTCACAAGGTCAAGAATGATACTACGTTACATTATAGCTTTAATCTGAACATATAAGAATAGGCAGCAACCTAATTATGAAACCAGAACTAATAGGGAGATAGTGCAGAACATGAAGACAAGCACAATACAGTCAGAGAGGGGTAATTAACTGGTCTTGGAACCAGTCAGCCTTACCTTTCTAGCCCTGGTAGCATACCGCTCATTGATTTTATAGTGTGCCTTCACTAGGCCACTAGCCACTCACCACACTGCTACCTGAATCTATTTGCTATTTTAAGTCTCTGCAGTTGAGATAGAGATGAGAGCACTAAACCCCCCTCTTTTCACGTTCTGAGGCATCCTACTGTAGTGCAGCATGAACTCTCCTGAATTGGCGTCTTTAGGCTGCCTCCACAGCTAAAAACAACCGTTCAAGACAACTCAGCCATAAGATTTTGGTTTACAAATGAGCTTTTTAGGAGTCACGTGGTAGATGTAAGCACCTCATCCTTGCCCAAGATTTTAAACATAAGAAATGATAAATCTTTAGAAAAAAAAAATTACCTGGAAACAACTCTTTACCTCTGCATTGCTTCTCCCTACAAGGATCCATAAGCCCAACTTGCATTTATGAAATAAACTTACTTACAAATCTCTTGCCCTTTTCTAACTTTCCACTCCTTTAATCAGGAGGCTCCTTGATCAGGCACTATTCAGTGAAAGCAAGAACTGCCTTTGTTGAATAGAGTCAGGTGCTTCTCCAGGTGGTTTGTATTTGAATAGATAGCCAGTCCTATTTAATGGCTTTTCCGTGTTAGAGTCACACCCATCCCAGCTGCTTGGTCTCCGTGCTATCTAAAGCTGGAAGATAGAAAGGATAGTCTATATGGTCAAAAATAGTTTGCAGTTCAATAAAGGCACACAGGGGAAGTTCACATACCCTAGGAAACCTTTATGGGATCTTCAGTCTGTCTTTTCAGGGAAGTTCTAGAGCTTATGAATCAAACTTCTCTGTAACTTACAGCTTTATTCACTATGTTCAACAACACAAGTATTAGGACAACAAACTTAAAGTAATAGTATTGCAATGGCCTGTGCTGAAATATTTCCATAAGCAAATCTTGCTTAGTCTCTCTCCTCAGTACATAGCCTTCCCTGCAAAAACACTATGCCTTAAAGAAACAAGGGGTGGGGAGGGAAGGAAGAATCGTGTAAGCAAATCCACACCACCACCATAAAAAAAAACTATTTCACCTTTCTCCTCATGAGCTCCTTGTCCCAGCTGTCAGGAGCTATTACCTGCCTTCAACATTCCAGCAAAGCAGTAACATTTTTCCAAGAGTGCTCATTAATCATCACATTGGTATTTCCCATCCTGCCAAGACAGTAGCACTTCTTTGCATCTGACTACCTAGAACAATTAACAAAACTTTCACTACTAACTAAAGACAGAGCAAGAAACTCATGGCAAGCTTCAGTGGAGAAATGAAGTTGCTTTTTAAAAATCATTAATTTCAGGGCAAGTCACTATCGGTAAACTTGGCTTTATAGCATCTGCAGCAAAACCTGCAGACATATGTGACCGGAGGAGCCAGTTCTCCATTTCCTAAACCACACATTTAATTTTGATTTGATAAGACAGTAATTGCACACTAAGTACCCATTGATTACCTAAAATGTATTTATTAAGAAATAACAGCTATGTAACGCATCTCTATTAGATACTCACATATCTATTACAAAGCTGTTAAACAGCAATAAATGTTTATCTAAAAAATTAGCATTCAGCTAACATAAAATACATATCCTATTAAATCCAAGTGAAATACATGCTGAAGACAATTAAAGCTCCTGTCTTCTAGCCTCAATTTTTCTGATCAATGCTCTTCTGCTTATGTCTGAAGTCAAAACACCCAAACCTTTGAATAACAATTTTTTTTCTTGAAAACATTCAAGAAATTTTCAAGATATTTTCAAGAAGAAATCTCAAGCCTTTCAAGAAATCCTTTTTGAAGCCTCATTTTCTTGGTGACAGCACATCACTCTTCCCAGCTCTGCTGCTCCTGACTCTGGGGCACAGAGGAGGGCTCTTTCTGACATACTCCACCCTTCACTGCAGACAAGCTCCCAGACAACTGGTTTCCACAGGCAGCAGGGCTGTGCTCCTGTTGCTATTCTTGTTAATATAAGGATACCCTGAAGCTCTAAGGAGGAGGCCAGAAGTGGAACAGTGGCTGTGGAATTGACAGCAGCTGTGTTGAGGCTCTCCGAATGGTATCTTTGGATGGAAAAGGAATTTGTGTATTAGAACCTTATTTATGCATCAATAAGGAATGGGCACACCTCTTCAGAATAGGCACAAATCAATGAGATAAGAGAGGTGACATTCAATGAAGAAAATTGCAGTCCCTAGAGATAAATTTTACAGAAATAAAAGTAACAGTCCAGCTACCTCTGGCCTCGATCAAAGACAATAGATTTCTGACAAAGAGTTGGCAGGAGTCTGGCGAAAGACACCAAAACAAGCACCAAAAGGAAGAGACTGAAAATGGAGAGAGTGGACCCTGGTGACAAGGTCTCTACACAAATAGGAAATACTGAACTAACACACATACAAAATGGAAACTTCACTCTGAACATTTTTGCTAAGCCCAGAGAATTGCTTTTTAGATACAAAAGAGCTACTGGAATGAAATGAGGTACATTCTGTCCGGTGGGCACTCCCTGGAATCACATCTGAAGCACCTATATAGGGCAGCATAATGAAACTTTATTTCTGCTGCTCACAATTCATCAATTTTCTGGGTAAGTCCAAAACTCCTACAGACTCACTGGCCTCCTGCTGCAGCAATTAATTCTCTTTTCCTACTAAGCTATTAATTAATTTTAAAAAGCCCTTGTTGTTGAGCAATGCATATACATCATTAACATCAGAGAATTCTTTTATTGCATTATTGTTTATTAAGACACAAACTCAGAAAAAGGAAATTGGAAAGAGTGAAGGTTATAAAGCAAAAAACCAGAGATGGGTCTGGAACATAGACATACACAGTCATGGAAATTCTGTTTGAAGCTTCACTGTCTGTTTTATTATGGATTCCATAGGCAGCTCCTAATTTAGTGCAGCTGTTAACACTCCTGCTACATCAAAAATTCCCTCTGCTGAACTTTTGTAGAGGTTTTTGTGTTAGACAAGCACCAGTCCTTTGCAATTTCAGTTTCCTAATTATGGTATTGCAGTTCTCATTTGTACTGTAAACCTGATCAGATTAAAAAAAAAAAGAAAAAGAAAGTAGTAATTCACAGCTGTTGGTAGTAGTCTTTTTACTAGGTACTGCATTTACCCAGTGATACATCAAAGGTGTGCAACAGCTGGTCAGTAACCAGCTTAGCAAATTGTTTCTAGGTGTATTGCTGTGAAATGTGTATTACAGCACCTTCTGTGACAAACAACCTTGTAAAAGCTTTGATCTTCAATTGCTATTCAAAGTGTTAATACTAATTTATTTTAACCACATACTTTAAGAAAATTAAGATAAACAAATACTTCAATTAGCAACAAATGAAGAGTAAAAACCTACAAGAAGGATTAACCCACTAACTGAACACTTAAAGCTTTAAATAGCAAACCAACTCAAAATGACTAATAAAAGGCTTCCATTGATAAAACACATCTAATAAACAATACAGACTTGGTTTTCTTCTTACATGTTTACATATAAGCCACCTCTCCTTCCAATGACATCCACAGAAGAGTTTCCATTTTCTTTAACATAATGAGTGTATTGTAGACAACACAATTCATACCCTTTTCCAGTAACAGTGGTTGAGGGCCCTTCTGAAGCATTTGTTCTGCAAAGTGACATATTGTGACAAATCCAATGATAATGGGGAAATGTGGGAATCTGACAGAAATACTTTACTCCTCGTTTCCACTAATGAGAATAAAATCGTAAGAGAGACACTTATAAAAAAATTGCAGTAAGCAATTTATTTGGTTGAAACACAAGCAGTGCTTTTTCTTTCCCTGCTCCCCTTTCTCTTACTTTGCTTAGAGCAGGCTTTTCATTTTTTTTCTTCATTTTGCTTTATATTGTCAACCAAGAACAGAGTTCCTGAGGAGACAAACAGGGGGTAAAGAAGACAAATCTGTCTCCTTTGTGTGAGAGCTGTAGGCCAGAGTTATCAACTCCTCTGCTATTCAAGATAGATTTGCATATCCAAGGCCACCCGAGGCAGAGAAGGCATTTGGAGTCTGATTTCTTTCCACAAGAACACATCAGGGAGCGAAGCAAAATAAGGAAACTCCGAAAAAGATCCAAGTAAGTACTGAAAAAAAAAATAATCACAAAACTTTGTGGAGGGGAAAAAACTCCCATTCAATAATTTCTTTCTTGAAAAAAGACATTTTATACATAATGGAATTTCCAAATATCCTTATTAAAGAAACTTCACCGACAGCAACTTGGCACAAGAACTTCAGATTGGCATCCAAGATGTTTCTGTCTATATCTTATTACAACACTACTTCTCTGTACACAGGAACCAAGGATGATGGAGGAGCTAGCCTGCAAAATAGTGTGGATTACGTTACTAGCAGTCTTTTACCTTAACTACAGTTTGGTGATAGAGAAAAAAAATAAAATCCAAAGACACAGATATAAAGCTACTACGGTGGTAACTAAAGCTACATTATGCCTTGACTCTACCATTAATACCTACTATTTGGAAATACTGGAGAAATGCCAGCGGCAGGGGTAAGGTTCCTGTACGGTCAGTCCCTAATCACAATACTTGTCTTCCTACAGATATAATACTGGAATTAACAGATCACATGTCAACATAGTGATTACAGAAATTACTTCTAGAAATGCACTCAGAAAAATCACAATTAAGACAAACATATTTAAGTTCAAGTTAACATTTTATTGAGAATATGTAAGTGATAGAAATGATGCTATGGAGACAGTGTATGTGTTCAGTACTTTTATTGACTACCAAGAACTACCAGCTAATTAGCTGCTAATTTCTTCTCTTGTCATACAACCTATTTTCACACATACACTTGCTTTAATCTAACACAGAGCTACTTTTGGGCCTGATTTTGCCATACTTCCTCTCAAAAGCAATTTTTAATGCAAAAGTTGTCACCTATAATGGCATAGGCGTACTCTAGCAAATCAAAGTGCTATTAAACCTGAAGACAGACAGCAAAATTTCATTCTACAATACACAGCCCAAAGATGCCAAGGTCCTGATACTCATCCATTACCCATACTGAATAGCTTTTTAAAAAATCTTGACTTCAGCAGAAGATAATGTATACCATAATTGGTTCTTGATTTAATAAATATTATCAACAACTATGTTAGCTAGACCTGAAACACCACTCAACTGCCCAAAGACAAAAAAAAAATCTCTCATAATGTACCATGAGACAGCATGCTACAGAACAGTGCTTAGCAAAAAATAATTTACAAGGACAAAATTTGTTTCAGTAACTAAAAATCAAAGTCCTGAGCCTAAAGCTTCTAACCTGTGATTTGTTTGGTTTAAAAGAATGGCTATGGATGTAACCAATGCATACATCAGTAGCATCAGAAGTTAAACACTTCATAGAAACCATCAGACCTAGTCATATCCATATTGTACATTAGGGAATTGATATTCCATTTATTTATTTATTTATATTTTTGAAAGAAAGAGAGGAATTTAGATTTGCTAAAGTGGAATTTGAATTTAAGATCTTTACCCAAGTTGTCAACATTTCTTATGGATTTAGAAATTTATCAGTTCAAGTGGGGGTTTTATGAGTGTTGACCACTTCCTGACATCTAGAACATGGCTCCACTTGCACCATATTGGTGTGCTCAGCTGCACTAGTCACACTGGCAGTGGCTTCCACGTTTGAGCTAAATGGTACTAGATAGGTACAAAATCCATTCCAAAAGCTATTTCAAGTGAGTTGCTAATGCTTATTACTTGATCTGAAAAAGAATACTGCACTTGCAATATGCTTACAGCAAATCAGAAAAATCAGCTTCTAGGGGCCAAATGTACTTTGTTTCCTAATATATACAGAGCCTTTAAGTATAAAGAGTGTACTAATATCTAGATAATTAGAATTGTTATGCTTTTAGTTCTAGTCTTTTGGTTCATCCCAATGAGCCAGTGTGCCCTGACTTTTTCAGTTCTAGAGGGTATGCAAGCCATTTTCCTTATGTTTTCTCTGTACACAATTATTTTTTAGACATAAATAATACACGCAGAGAATCTGAAGCAATTATGCCCAGCTCTCTCCCCCTTCAGGAACTACTCCAGATTAAAAAGTATCACACTAAACAGTCTCTGCATTTGATACACTAGATATTACTTTAGTATGTTACTTACCATATATTGCTCTCTCTCTGTAACATACTAACAGAATATCAGCTTTATTTTAATAAATGAACTTTGCACAGAGCTGATGATCCCAAATTTTCAAAGCTAAAATTTTACCCTTAACAATAACACTCCTTCCTCAATTAAAACTAAAGGCCACGGTATAACTGCAGCAAACTTGGATTAAATTATCAATTATGAAAATAGAGATTACTGTGTTGAAAACAAGGATCTATTGATGAGCAAGACATCCACCACAATTCAAAAGCTAGAGCAGTAGAGTTATGTGAGGCAATTCCCAAATCAGTTTGATTTAAAAAAAAAAATACATTCATTTCTTTTTATCTGCATTTTGGTGTTTAATAGATTGTTAAACCACATTTTTCAAGTATTTCTCTATAATAGGAGTTTTGAAGAACTGTATTAAAAATACCTCCCCACACACCAAAACCAAAGAAGGCTCTCAAGAAGGCCCAAAAGGCTCTCAAAATCACCAGTCCACATGTGACAGAAGTTAAAGAAAAGAAAGAAAACCACCACCAAATACTCAGATCCATAGAAACAACAGTCATAGGTATTTATGGCCTGGAACACAATTTTCATGCTTTCCTATATAGAGAGATATATTAGTACTGCCACAGATAGTTATGTCAACATAAGAATTTTGCTGTGTGATACATCAGCTGGTAGCAAGTAAAGCTACCTGCTCTGACCTTTCCGTTGCCTTTTGCCACAAAGAGTTAAACACCGGCAGATGCAGCTATTCAGGAGGATGAAAAACTACAGCAGAACAGGGTAGAAACTTTGACCAGCTCAAGCTTTTCCTCACCTATTTATAAAACCCACATTTCTTCTCATAATGGCATTTCTCACATGGCACATAAACTATTCATATACTACTAAAATGAACTTGTTCTCTCTTAGAAGCTCCACAGAGTTATGTGACTGACATGAGATTCCTCCCTGGGTGCCCAGAGTTGATTCCCCCTATCTATTTCCTGTCTTCATGATAGCAGTTGCTAGAAGTGCAGCATATGGCCTGTAGCTCCTATAACTAGATGGAGAACAAGTTAGAAACTAAAATCTAACAAGGGCACTACTTTGTAACCCTACAATGCATTCAAGAGTAGCAAAACTAAAATTCATGTCATTATCATAACTGGTTTTTAAACCTATGAAATCACTTCAAATTATCTTCTAAGTCATCTGGAAAGGTCTAAGCTCTATTCTTACTTCACCCATTTTGTAAGTATTATGACTTTCTAAGTATTAAAAGAGTCACTTTAAATGGCAGAGAAAAAACATTCAGCAGTGAATCTTTGACAACTGTACTCAATTCTCACGATAGGTTGTTCTGCTGGAAAAAGATAAGCAAAGAGCACATTCCTATAACCCTTGCTCCACAGATATTTAACATTTATTTAGGATAAAGAAGAGATCATAGTGCCAGATGGTAAAACTGCGCAAGGGCCACAAGCCATACCCTTGGAAGTACACTGTCACAAAACAGATAATATTTAGAGGCAACTTATCTCAGTTGCAAGTAACCCAGTCCTTGCTATAAATTAAAACAAACCAGAGGTTATGGGTGTAATAATGACATGTCACTGGGTTTGTTTCCATTATTGTTAAATTTCAGAACAGTTGATTCTATAGCCCAGAACTTTATCAGTGGATTGCTTCCTTTCCAGGAAATCTGATCTAGAGAAGAAGCTGCAGGAGAATGTAGGTCCTGAAAGACTGTGTATAGGCAATACCTGCTGTGGTTTGCTATTAGTGTCACTTTTGTGGATTTTCCAGCCAGTCCTTCAAGGAAGAGAATAATTATTTCACCCTTCCTGGACAGGGGCAACCTGCAGCAATTAAGGTAATCAGCACTCTAGCAGCTACAGGAAACTATGCAAAACAATCATCTATAAAATTTAACTCTTCTTGGAAAATGGAACTGCTGAGTACCATTGCAGTCAGTTATATTTTATAGGGTATATCTTCAGAAATACTAATTCTTTTTTTTAGAGTCTTTATGAAAATGGAAGTATGGCTTCTTAATCATTAAAGATCCTTTTGAAAAAGTTGGTAGAAAACTACGCTAATCTCGGTCAAGTCTTTCACTTATGTTTTCAATACTGAATAGATTTCTTCCTGTGCAGGCTGCAATTGCTAGGATTGGTCAGCTCTCTGATACCAAGTTCCTAAACTAAATACCACCCGTCTCACTGAAAGCAAATCAAGTAATGGGTCATGCCATTACACCATAATGGATATAATGGATGTTTTTTCAGCTAACATAAATCAATATACACTGTAGTTACACAGATTCACATTCATTAATATTTCTGTTTTCTTTTTTTTTTGTCAAGTGCTCTTAAAAACATTATCTCACCTAGATCTGCAAGCAAGCAGTTGGATAGAAAACTGACATCACAGCCAGAGGTTCTAAAATTCAGTCCACAAATATCTTGTTTAAGAATTGGTGAAGTGGTACCATTTGCACTTCCATATGCCCCTTTAGTATGTAAAAATGCAGGAATTTATCACTGTTCTAATACAGTTTGAAAGTATAATTAAAAGTATTATTTTTTAGCCAATGCAAAGACATAGGCTCCCTACTTTATTCATTACCCAGTACATTTTTACAAGAATTTGCTCAACAGCAGCTGAATGTAAAAGTGGGAGAGCTCGAGGAGAATTTGAAGATATATGTAAAATCATTCAGTTGTACTGTTACTTCAAATATTCAAGTGTTCAAAGACACTAACACAGCAGCAGAAAATTAACTTTTTTAAAATTCATGTCTTTTCTAAGCTCAAATGGATTAGCAGTAGATTTGAGGTAATTAATTATAATTACAAGTTTCCTAGGGAAACATGGCATAATAGACTCATTAACTGAAATGTTACATTTGTTCTGTGTTTGATTCTCAGATTATTTTAACACAGTGCAAAATTTGTTAAAAGTTTTTTGGGCCAGACACCTTTACTCATGCTGAACAGTTGTCTCCCTCCATGAGTAGCCCCAACTGACTTCAGAGCAATCCCACCTGGGCCCTTAATTAGACATTTTCAGCCTATGAAGATAAAATTCTTTGCTTCTTGGACAAATTCTGTGGTCTCTACTGGACATGAGTCAGTGGGAGCTTTTCTCTGGGAAGGACCTCACAGTCACTTCCTGATATCCTCTTCACTCCCAAACAAAAGATACACCACCTAACCAAATATCTAACTAAACAGCACACGCTATTTAAGCATGCACAGTTCTAAGTAGTCTTAATAAAGGCTTCAATTATATTTTTAATTTTTCAGCTATCTTCTTTTTGATGCTATTGCTAAGCGAAGGAATATTTTACATCCTCATTTCATTATGGAGACATAAATGTCATTGAACTCTTTATGAACCGAATACACAGAGAACTCACTGTGGCCATTAATACACCTAATACACAGAGAACTCCACATAGCTATTAATAACACTCCTCATCCAAACCACAGCACTCCCAGTCTAGACAATGCCAGGAACACGAAAGCTGCCTCTTGGTGCATGCAAAAGATTCCCACTTTGATAACCCTTGTATCATTGTCCGCGGTTTGAAAATCAGGGGAAACCGATGATGCACCTGTCAAAGAAAGTAGCTGCAAAAATGAGGAACTGGCTAATTAAAAAAGGAATGTCTATTTATTTTATGGTCTTATGTGCACTCAGGAAGTTCTGACGCACAGAAGAGAAATTAAATAACTTTTCATTTTGTCTCTGTGCTTTAAGAGCCGTGCCCAGTAAGATTACAGATAGGAGAGTGATAGGTCCAGCAGGGATTTCTACCAATTAAGCTTCTACACTCTGGGGGGGTAAAGGTGTTTTTTGAACAATGAGTTATTTTTGCAGATACCATGGGCTGCAGTGCCTAGCCACAAAAGGGCTGTATTAAGAGCAATGTAACAGGCTTTGCTCAGAGCTATCATGCTTTCCTGCAAGTCCAAACCTCTAAGAAGATTTCAGTCAGAGAACTGAGAATGCTCAGTTCTATAATACTATCAAAAGGATAATAGGACTGCTTTTACCTACCGAACCTTTACATTTTTGCAATCAAGAAGAAAAGGAAAAAAAGATTATAAGGTTTAATTAACAACAGATACAGCTAGATGATGCCAGATTTTGTTCCACTGCATAATTACTATTTTCTCCTATGTGCCACCTAGCATTCCAAGAAGTTACAACTCATGGTCTGTTAATATCTGTAGCTAAAAAAGAGTTTTCAGATTACTACTTCTTTCTTTTTTTTTTTTTTTTTTTTTTTTAAATTCAAAGGCACTGTTTATCTGTTCTACATGCAAATTACTGTAGTATTTCAGTTACCTCTATCATACAGTTGCTTCAGGAAACAGCTCAGGAAACAATTCAGTAAAATAATGTTGAGTCTGCATTTTACAGTATTATGAATTCCCCACTCCGTAGACCAACAATTCATAGTTGCACACAGGCACACAGGATTCGGCAAAGGTAGTTTACATTTGACAGTTGTGTAAGTCCACCAGACCATACCAAAGGTACCAATTTATCTATCCACAGAGAGTATGATACAAATTATACAAGTGTGGCACCAATCTTGAATATTCCAGCTCATCTTTAGAGGACTAGAATGAACACCTGTATTTGGCATAGTAATATTTTGGCTTAATTTTTAAGCATGTTCTGAAGATCAGATGCTTTAGCACAAAAAGTAAACTTCATAATACAAAAGCACGGTATTATAAGCATGTGCTTATGTGATTTTTCAGAATCTCGTGTTACAGGCAAGATCAATGTACAGTGTCAGTTTTTCAACTTACCAAAATGGAAAGACTAATGAAAGAAAAAAGGAAAGCTGTTTTAATGCAAAGCTATACAAGATGAGAATATAGTCTATCAAGAGACTAACTGAAGCAAAGATTTACTGAAGATCACGAGACAGATTCAGATAGTTGCCTCTATTTCAAATTTCTGTGAGAAAAGCAGGTATGGAATCAGACATTTGAAAGGGAAAAAAAAAAAAAAGAATGGATAAACCCACCCTGCCATTGCATTTTTTGTCATAAAATACCATCTCAAAACACACAAACGAATTTATTAATAAAACGACTCCTGCCAGATATAATTCCTCCTTCTCAGAAATGCATCCAAATTAGATACAGAAAAAAAAAAAAAAAGAAAAAAAAGAATTAAACTGAATGTGTCTAAATTTTCCATTTTTCACAAAATTTTCTACCTTTTAGTCTTTTTTAATCCTAACTGAAATCCTTGAAAGTAATTTAGTGTGTTGCTCAGCCTTAGAATAATTTTCTGGTAAAAATAAGTCAGGACCATTCATTTCCTATTTTCACTTACTTCATGTATGTTACTGAAACGTAGGCAACACCTCTTTTTGTTTTCCTAAGGCCAGAAGGGGAACCTGCAAATCTGTGGGGATTCAAGTTTGGCCTGCTGCCTGAAGAATAACAACTACTTCAGTCAGTCTCAGCACAGAGCTGTTTTGCTAGGTTGATACATAAAACTAGGCTTTCCTCCAGTTAAACAACAATAATTTGTTTTAGTTTGATAGGTCCTTCTAAATAATGGTGTCATCAGTAAACATCTGGCTTCTTCCTAGCAGATTAGGCCTCCAATGAGGAAATTGTGTTTATAATTCTAATTTGAAACACAGCACATTAATATGCTGATTCTCATAATGTTTGCCTTAACCTGTTTGGAGAAATTATGACTACAAATATCTTGTACACAACACCTCTAAACTACCAGCTTGTACAAACAACACAAGAGCCGATGCAGTCTCATACAGATGATTAGAACCACTTCAGAGGCAATCATGATTAGCGCTTTGGCTTGAAGCCATATTTTACACATAAACAAAGCATCTGTTTCTGAGTTCCTGTCCCAAGCTAATAGACCCACCTCCATTATTACTAATAAGCCCATTCAAGAGAGCCAGATGGCCTATCTGAAACAGCACTGGCATTTTCCTGAGCTAGGCAAACCAGAGCCATGGAACCACAGTTGGCTCCAAATCATATTTCCTTGGGCTCTAGGAGCCAGTAAATCGACACGTAAACTGGCTCCACAAAAGAAGAATACAAATGTTGGTACCATCCATTATTTAGAATTGGTGTGAGGCCAACATCTGCCCCTCCAGATGATCCTTTCATGTAGGTACGATGAAGGAAGATGAAAAGTACAGTACATTTCTGCAGGAGCTGGTGCATTGCAATGCAGGTCTGTCACCATTCCTTGCGGGATTTTTTTGCAGACTTTGCAAATCCCTGCCTGCAGCCAAGCAGTACTGCTCAGCTGTCCTTGCTGTACATTGTATGTACTTGACAATTGGGTGGTTTTACATATTTAATAAAAGTGTCATATTTAATTAGTAGAACTGGGCTTTAAAAAGGATCTTGTGCTCCTTAGCAGCAACTGGAAGTGTTGAGAGTCAAACAGAGCAGCACTTGGTTGGTTCAGTTCTAAGATCTCTTTTCTTTCCTGTGACCCAGGTTCTCATTTAACCAGTTCACTTCACCCTAAGAGCAGCAGCAGGTCACATCACTCCTGTAGAAGTAAGGAAGTTTTGCAGAGATAAAGTCCTTTCAGAACAGCTCAGCCACGGTGAGTATGCTTCTTGTGTGCTACTATCCCAAAGCTACAGACAAAAAAATCCTTTACTTCTGTCTCATGGGGTTACCAGCAGATTTACAAAGATATAAACCTCCCCAAACACAGCTATCTTCCCCTCACCAAGCCATTAGAGACAGAAAAATGAATCACCCTATAAGGGGAAAAAGCCCTCATGGAATTGTGTTGAAACAACTGAGGCCTGTCACTCCTCTTCATTAAAGGCAGGTTTCTCAGTAGTTATTGAAGCACTCTGAGATCTCTTGGGATAAAGCCAGAATAGAAATGTGTAAAGTATTGTTCTTCATATATTTTTCCCCATACTGCTAGTCTTGTGAGCTATGCACACAGGACATTCCTTGATTTTAAAGGAAAGCCTTCAAAACCAGTCACATTTCACAGCCCAGATCATGCGTGATCCTGAATCTGTGTCACTGTCCAGACTAGCAGCTGAGAATTCAGCGAGACTTTCCTTCAGAGCATAAAGGATTTACTAAAAGGTTCGTAACAGTTATCGTCCTGCCACTGCAAGGGTGTCAGCTGCTTTTCCTTGAAGGGATTGTTTCACTGCAGGTAAGCAGGAGTGCAAGACATGAATTAAAAAAAATTTTTTTTCTGCATTCCTTGAAATGTAAGAATGCACTACCATAGACATATGGAAAGAATGACACACAAGTTCTGGGTTTTCTCACTTCAAATTTTGAATCGTACAACACTAGTAATTTTGTAGGGGCAAAAAAAAAAAAAATTTGGGTTTTTTTTCCCCCACTGAAGTGTAGAAAGAAGGGGCTAAGTAGAAAAAGGAAGAGGGAAAGCGTGATCAGAAGCATAACTGAACCCTTTATTTTAAGAGGAAAACCAGGTTATTGGTCCATGCAAACTTCATATAATTAACAATACAAAATGCACAGCACTGATACCAAGCACTGTCTACACCAGGAATCACCGAGAGTGGCATTTTCTTGCAGGCATTTCCAAATTAAGTTATTTGGAATAAATCCTTGGGATTAATTCTACCCTGAGAAAGTTGGTTTCACGGGACAATTGGGAGTCAATCTTAATCCAACAAAACACCACATGTCCTGAGCAGCTCCTTCCAGAAGGCACTAATGGAATTACCAAAGTTTTTACAGTAACTCACAGCTGCAAGTCTACCTCAGTCTGTTTTTTTTTTTTTTCCTGGGGTAAAAAAAAGACCTCTGTCATTTCGATAGAGTCTTAAATTCTCTGTACCTCTACTGGACAATTAAACTGTGAAAAAGATGCTGCGCTCACACTGCTCTGCCACAGCAACCTGCCTTACCAAAGAGAATTCCCTCATGGTGCCAGTCAGTCTTTGCTTCCTCTGAAACTGATCACGAGGTTTTACCAGTTTCATCACAGCACAGGGATTATCAAGCTAATGAAAAATCTCAATGTGGTGCCATTTTTCAGAGAAGCCTTCAAACGCTATTTCCACTATTAATCTATTTGAATAAGAGCACACTAGATATATTGTGAAACAGTGTGAAATATGCACTATCACTCCTTTTAAGTTGAAGAGCTGAGATCTCTTTGCTAAATACTCCCCACCAAATGTTAATGCACAATTTATTTAATGCCTAGTTTTTGTGTGCTGAATTAGCTCACAAGGCAGCTGAGTGTCCCTTGTGAGCAAGTGCTCCATTTGCACATGTCAAGGATCCTAGTCTATTTAGTCCTATCCCAACTGCTTAATGTCTGAAACAGAAGCATCCACTACATTCTTCTTGATCTAAACAGCTAATTTAATACCCTTGGACAAAAGGGGCCTGGTGTTTTGGTAAGCTCCCATGGGTCTAACTATCACAAAGAAGGGATTGTTGAATACACACACACACAAAAAAAGGAAGAGATAGGAGGCAGGCGGTCTGATCTTTATGACCCACTGATTATTCTATCAGTAAGCAGAAGCATAAATCCAGCTCCTGACCTAACAAAATACTATTTTACTTCCTTTTACTCTACACTTTATCTTTTACAGCCAATAAAACATTAAACATTACAATAGGTTATGTTCTCACCAATATTTTCACTAAATGACAATAAATTCCAAGTTGAGCCAAGCAGAGGTTTCGTCAGCAGCCATCCTGACAGCTGTTTGACACTCTTCCTGCAATTCACTCTGAATACACTAGCATCACTAATACCAAGCAAGAAAGCCCATCTGGAAAATCTGACACTGAATTTGAATCGGTCTAATGACCCTCTTAATGATTTAATGGCAAATCTATACACTAATACAAAGCTGAGCTCTTTTCCAATGACCTGGTATAGTATTTACTAAACCAGTAAAATTCCTTCCCTCACCCTGTCTTTTTGAACAGCCCCAAATACCAAAATAAGTAGCGGCCTTCTTAGCTGATCTCCCTGAGATCAAGGCTCTAGAGTTGTCCTCTTTCTCCTTCCATATGCGTTAAGAGGGGAAAATTAAAAGAATTGTAGGGGGGAAAAAAGAAAAAAGAAGAGAGATGAAGGGACTTCAGAAGGATCAGGCAGGGAGTAGACTAAATCTTTAATCTGCTGCATGGGTAACTATTCCAGTTAGCCTGACTATATGTGTACGAAAGACAGAGTGCAAAATGAGTCTGAAAAACCATGCACATTTTATGGTCCATCAGTTTTTGAGAGAATGCCAAAGCATGCAATCATTTTGAACTGGATACAGAAAAATCCACTTGGAACCACTGGTCAGCAGACTCCGAAAAGACTGAAGATAGGACAACGAGCATTGGCAGGACAGACATCGCAGGACAATCAGAACAATTATCCCATCACAACACAAACTTTCCCCAAATGTTTCAGTTTAAAGGGTTCACTCAGTCACCAGCTGTTATGTTTATTCCATGAAGCATCGTGTTGTGAACTGTGCATTCTCATCAGATGCCTGATCCCAAGTTTTCAGAGATTCAGTATAGTCCTAGTGCACTGTAAGACCAAGACCTGCACCTCAGACAACTGTGAAAGGATTTGCCTACCTGGAAAAATAAGCTCAGATACATAGCCTATGAAAATTGGATGAAAGCTTCAAAACACATTTCTCAGGCAGCATTTGAGCTGAAATAAAATCATTAATGGTCATCAGTCCTAAATAACTTAACTTGGGAACTGAAAATTAAATGAAAATAGCTCATGTTGTAGTAGGTTTGCTGTATGAGGAGTTACTTCAGAATATTTTTTTTTAATTCAAAAAGAAGAAATTAATCTCTAATTTAAAAGGGAAACTGAGGCACAGATAAGTTAAATTACTTGGATAATGTCACGCAATAGATGAAGAACAGCAGGAGAACTGCAATCAGAGAATTCTGTCCCACACAGCGATTTTTTTTAATTCTATCAACGAGTCCAAACTGTTGCCAGGCTAATTAAATAGAGAACAGTATACCCTAGTAAGACTGTTTTAAAGAACGTAGTCATGGCTAGACTGGAAAAATGTAGAAAATGTTAGCTAGCATCTTGTTTGGGAGGGAGAAGAGGACAGCTATACTTATAAAATATATTAACTACCGTATTAATCCTGAATCAAGAGTGTTTTCACAATCCAATTAATGTCTATTTATAATTGGTGATGACTCAGATGATCCTCTCAGTTAGGACTGTTTTCTAAAACAATGAGATTTTCTAGAGGTTTAAGAATATGTGATGATGAGGATTAAGCTAGGAGACAAAGAAAATCTGGAATCAAACAGCCAGGATGTTTACAAGTCCAACGTCTGCCCTGTTTAAGGGAAACTCTGAACAAGGTCAATGGAGCACTGTCTGGCTGAAGGGCCTGCAACACTTCAAAACCTGGTCAATATGAAGAAGCAGTCATACATTATGAGACTTGGACAGTGAAAGGGATGTAGACCCCTAATTCTCATTGCTAAAAAAGACAGGTCTAGATCTTCAAAGACATTGGAGTGCCTAGTACTCTGCACTGAAGGCTGAAGATACACACCTGAATTTATAGATGACTCAAGACTCAAACTGAGCATTTCACTTGGACAGCTCAGGCAGGTACAGCTTAACAGACGCATCACACCAGAGATCACAGCATTACTTTCTTATCTCATGGGTTTTGCTTGATAAATAACGCAAAACATTCCCTTCTTTCCTTTCTAATATTTAATCAGAGCAAATCAATTTGTATATGTGAATCATCTGCTACTTGCAAAACTTCATATCCTTTTAAAATATATTTCTTACCACAGAATCAAGAGAGGCATCTCTGCAGCTTATTCATCTAACATTAAGGTGCTTTCTGAGCTACAACCTACACTAATCCAAAATATCAGCAACACAATGATTTAAAACAAAATAGAGAAAATTAGATTGCAGCTTCTCTTCTCAGGTTCTGTGCTGCTGAGTCTGAGCTCGACTCTGGATATTTTGTCAGCCCACCACTTACCTTACTAGAGTTCATTATTTTGAGCTTTTTGGCTCCTACCCAGTTCCAAATACTTGTTTTAAAACACTATATTAGCATCATCACCGATGACAGAGCAGCCTATTTCTGAAATAACTGCACTTCTGATTTCTCTCCACAATCCTGTCTTCTGGGTATGGCAATAAATGGCGGAGGGAAGAAATAACTGAAAAAGTCAAATCCCACCTTATTAGTTTCTTATTTTCTTCTACATGACACACATAAAATTATACAGCTCATATCCAGGCAGGTTTTGAACTGACAGGCCAACCCTGTTCTCTCAAACTAAAATACAGTAGGCCTAGAGAAGGCAAACAGAAAAAGGAAGAAAATTGTCCAATTCACCACATCAAACATGTAGCACAAGACCTGAACATAACCAGAAAATAAAAAGCAGTTACTTTAGTAATATTTTTAGTAAGATTTTCTCCATCAAAAAAACCAAAAGGGCAAAAAAAGTCTGCCACTGTCCTAGGCGTAATTATAACTTACATCAGCTTCTTTTCACCTTGATTTACCTTAAATATTTACTAAATAAAGTCCTTTAATATAAAGCGGTTAAAAACAAACTATTAAAACCTTGTAATATTGAGTAATTGTAATATTTGCAATACACAAATTTGCAAGAGAATAGAAAATAATTATCCTGTAATCCATCATTTGTAATAATAGCATTATGATGTAGTCACAGTCCAGAACCACTATATATTACAATCTTTCCTTCTGCTTTCATGAATGTAACAGGGAAAAACCTTCCTACAGTGAGGAAGGAAATACAGCATCTAAAGTGCTCCTAAAACCATTATTTTTTTGAATGGGGAAGAAAAAAAACAGAAGTAGGAAAGAATTTAGATCCCCTATTATTAATGTATTTATTGTACAATGCCAACTGTTGCTTTATTGATGTATTTCAGTACATCTTTGTTAATATATTTGTAATAAGTTGATTGCAGTACTCTCAGAAACAAAATTTAATTTATTATATAATCATAGAAAACCTACGAAATAATACTGATTTAATGTTTTTATTACAAAATCTTTAAAAAATATATTTCAAAAATATTTACCCATCTTTAGTGCTTCATAAATCTAGAAGATTTTAGAAAGATTTTTTTTTGTTGCATTTAATTGAAAATCTAAACGGTACTAAAGCTGCTTTAGATAAACATTTCTATTTCGTGGAACAATTTCAAAAAATTTAATAAATCAGCATTTCGTAAGACGACCGTTTTGAATCAGATAATTTATCCTATTATTTCAATAATAATATTAAAAGCAAATTTTTCAGATAATTCTGTGTATGCTTTGAAATAGCCACCAGTCCTAAAGCTTGTTTTCACCTCACAGTAAACCTTTGCCTGAAAATAAGTAGGTATAAAACAGCCAGAAAAAAAGACACTTAGCAGAGGAAAGAAGAATATTGGCCAAATTACTTAGTTACTATTCAGTCAGGAATTCAAAAGCAATATACTCTGTTCCATAATTAACACACCTGCATATATTCCTTCCAATCAACCTTCTTAAATAGCAAAATATGATTTTTTTCTATTAAGCATTAAACAGGACTTTAAACAAGCCATACTAAAAAAGAATTAATATATTATTTTTTAAGACACTAAAAATGCATAAGCTGTACATAAACAAAGTCACCTCACATAATTGAACAAATTCTTTCTGTACTAAAATTTTAAAAACATTCCCTGGTGTAATCACACTAGTCAGAGTAAGAAGGAAAGGAAGAGTAATACACTTGAATAAATGGAAATATCTCCTTTAGAAAAGCTACTTTACTGGCATATGTATTTTATTATCAGTAAAGACAGTGAAAACACAAAGAGTGTGCAATTCCTAGCGATTAAATTCTAAAGTGCTAATATGAATGTAGCAAAAGACATGGTGATGTATTTAATTTTCTACAGAGAAAATAAGAATTAGTACCTGTTTTAAATCAGGAAGCAGCAGCTAATTTCAAGATCAGAACCACTTCCTGTTAAACAAAGGTGAGAAAGGTGAGAAAATTCCTTTACAGTGATTGTCATTATTAATCCACTCTTTAAAAGATTATTTGTAGAAAACGTTTCAGTTTTGAAAAGCTTAATACAATTAGAATATAAGAAATCATTTGGGTTGCCTATGCCTAAAAGAGAGCAATTATAAAACTTGGTTAAATATTCCGGAGAACATAGCCAATTTCTAGATACAGAGAAAATACTGGAAGATGAAACTGAATTTTTGACATGAAGGTTTAGAGTCAGGGAATGTAAATGTTTGGAGAGAGCAAGGTTGATTATATATAGGGAGATACATTAGGATTTTTTTTGTTGTGTTTTGACCGCAGGAACACTTGACGCTTTCTCGGAGCTCCCTCTCGTGAGCAGTTGCTGACAGTGCACTAAAACCATCACCAACAGCAGGACTCGAATAATGGATGAGTTGCAATTTCATATTAAGTTCAATGTTTCTTAATGCATCATGCCCCAAAGGGCTTTGCACATAGAAATGTTTGGTTCCAAAGATATTATCCATATACAGTTATCTTCCCCTAGGTTGAACAAGATATAAATAGAAAGACATTCTACTCCCCCAACCAAAACCCAAATTCTGCTTCTCTGATGCTTCTGAAGAGCTCACAATCCCCACTGCAGTGAGAAAAAAATACACTTGAGGAACAATCTTTATAAACAGCGTTCAGAGAGCAAGCAATACCCATTTCAAAAGTAAAATGATACATACCTTTCTAATATTAATGAAAAAGGTATTTTAAAAGCAAGCACTTGAAGAAAGCTTCCAACTTGCAAGGACCTTTTCTTTTACCAGGATGTAACCATTGGCTTAAGTTTTGACTGAACTACAATTTATTTTAATTAATCCATTCTAAATCTGTTTCCCACTTGTAAAACACCTTGCATTACTCTGTCTCAGTGTACTGCAATAAGAAACTTCTTGCTTTTGTAAGATGTTAAGATGTAAATGGAGTTACAAATTGCAGAAATAAGGAATTTTGCACCAAGGAACTAGCACAGTCTAGTACAGACCTGATAGCTATTGCAGATCTGCAAGCATTTAGTGACTTTATTGTACTCTGAATTATTCTGTTTACATTTAGACAAATTCCTCTGAAATCTGAGGAGGGGAATTCTGTATAAGGAACAGTACAATTCACCCTTATGGAAACCACAGTATGGAAACCACCTACAGCCATGCTAGAAACATCATTACTTTCTTAGGTGATTAAGCTGATACTTGCCCAAAGGTACACTTCTTTAGCCTCACATTCCAATGTCTGTCTTTTACACAGCAGGTCTGCCAAAAGACTAGAATAAATCCAATTAAATCCTACTACTGCTATTTGTTACGTAATCTGGGATAGTCAAAGAAACAGTGCCAATGACATGCAAAATATTAAAAGAAAACTTTTTCTAGTTGGAGTGTTATTGGAATGGAAACTCCAAAGAGCAAATACAATATACTAAATTAAGATCTGACCTGGAAAAAACTTTAATTGGAACCTTTTTTCACACATTTTTGGGACAGCAGAGATCTGGACAGGCAAATTGCATATAATGCTTTTTTTTTTTCTTCATTCTGAAGATAAATCAATCTCAGACAGAGTAAAAGTCTAAATTATATAATCAGCAACTGAAAGTTTGATTATTTTTTTTTTATCATGGACCAGGTGGGGTCCATATGTTCAATTTGTCCAGGGGAGAATTATTAGTAAAACACTGCAACGCTGCCAAGCACTATTCTTCAAAGTATTCCTGACTTTCAAAGTCCTGGAGATCTGATTTTTGCAATACATCTCCATGGACAGGGACCTACCTTGCATATTAGTGAGCCTGCAACCAAATGTCAGGATCAACACCGGAGCTTGCAAATTTGTTCCTGTTTGGAACATCAGTAAGCCAGTAATAAAAAAAAAAAGAAAAAAAGAAAAAAAGGAAGTTAAAAAAAAATCATCAGCAACGCCAACAACTTCAATTACATTCTAGAAAGCTTCTAGATCTCTAGGAGACTAATTTGCTTTCTAGTGTACAGTCAGCAAAAATGGTCCTGGCCTTTGAAATCACGCCGGTTTATTTAACAACACTTGCTCCCAAGGAAAGGCTGCCTGCAATTTTGAACATCCTGCAGCAGTGAGGCAGAGCCAGCCATCAAATTCTAGTTGTTCATTCCACTGACTGGAAAAATGCCTGCCGTTTGATTTCTTTTATAGGGCCACATTTGAGCAAGCAAACTTTATAGAGATGCCTTACCTAATTAGATTCACAGAATGATTTGCTATCTCAGCAATAGTTTTAAAATGTACAAATCTAGACAGAAGCATTTGGTAAACAGGTGTGAATGACACTGCTCCATCAGGCATTAAATTGGAGCTGCCCCTGAAAAATCGTATCATTTGTGCATTTAAGTTACCAGTATTTTATCAACTGCAGTGTTTTTACACCAAATATTCCTTGTGGTGTACAGCCACTGGTATTTCAGCAAGATCTCTCACCCTTTTAATAGCAGTATGAAACAAGCTACTCTGTGCTTCTCGTGTCTTTTCTGAAAGGTCGATTTAATAAGTCTCAAAATTATCTCTGAGGAGTCTATCAGCCTTTGAAAGAGGGCTACAAACCAGGTAATGCCGGAGGGAAAACAGCTGATAACTTGCAGCTTATTTCCAAAGGAACAACAGCTGGAAAAGGACAAAATGCTTTTTCTCTTATGACAATATTTATATTACAGTTGTACCCAAGGCCTGTGTGCTAGGCTGCGTGCAGATCCACAAGCACCCAAAGAGCCCTCAGGCTTAGCCCCGGCACAAGATGGCTGCTCCCCTCGTGCCTGAGGGCCCAAGTGCAAGGCTCACAGCTGGCGGGAAAACTTGGCTCTTTACACCTTTTTCCTAACATTTGGGTATGACTTTCACACAGCAGTAGTAGATAATGTTACAATAAGACAACAAAAGTGCATTGTACCGGGCCAGCTTACTTCACCGCCGCCACAATGGAAGACGGAAACAGCTGCCACCACACAGGGCAAACGCGGAACTCCGATGAGTCGAGGACGGTGCGCAGTCCCCTCACGGGCCCGCCCCGCGCGCCCCTCACTGCCGGAGCCCCGCCCACTCGGGAGGGGCGGGGTCTGTCCGAAGGAGCCGGCGGCCGGGCAGCGCCTGGGGGGGGAGGGCAGGGCAGGACAGGGCAGCCCCTCCGCGCCCCTCCTCAGCCAGACCCGCTACCGGGGCCGGGAGAGGTGCGAAACTCCCTCCTCGCTTCCCGGCCTGGTCACACACACACACACCGGGTCTTCGGAAGGAAACACTTACGTGGCTTAGTTTGTGGTAAAACAGAACTAATTTTCTTTGCAGCTAAGCCTCTTCTAACTAACTGAACTGTCCGCAATTAACAGTATATTGTGGAGACACTGTTTGCAGCAGACAGGAGAAGTGACCCAAAACCGACTACAGGGTATTCCATCCCACCTGCATCGCGCTCAGGATAAAAGCTGAAGGATCAAAGGGTCAGACCCTTCCTTCAATGGCTGGTGTCTGAGGAGGACTGTGTGTATCTGCCTTCAATCCTGACCCCTGTGTTCCTGAATCCAGTTCCTTTCCATCGCTGAGTCCAGTCTGGGACTTCCCCAGTGATCCTGGGAGCTCCACAGGGTTTTGCATAGATTGTATCTATTTCATGATTTTGTTTTTATTTTATTATTAATATTTCATCAAAGTAGATGAGTTTTTTCTAAAATTGCAAGTCTCTCTCTCTCTCTTCTGCCTTTCCTTTACAGGGGAGGTGGGGTTGCTTCTGCTGAGGAATTAAATTATACAGGTGAAGGACTTTGAGGGAGGAAGATAAGGTTTCAGCCACAAGTAGTGAACCCTAGGAGGAAATAAAACAGCACAGTAAGGGGATGGCGAAGGCTAAATACATACTGATTGTCCACAGTTTTCAAATTAAAGGTCTGAAAGAGACCTGTCTTCAGTTTTATTTATGTTTTATTAGAAACATCGCACAGAGAGGCAGTCTTTCACAAGCACTTGTAACCTCGTTTATCTTTGGAAGGTTAGTTTCTCTGGCTACACGCTGTTAGGGACCTTTGGCAAAGCCAAGCAGAGCACGGCTGCTGGGAGGAGTACATGCAGCACCAGAAAGCGTACTACATCAGCGGCCTTGCAGATATAAAGGCAAGCCAAGGCTAGCTAGGAAAGTCAAATTTTTCTGGGATTACAGTAAAATGAAGAGCAAAAAAGGCATGTCTCTGGATTTGGGTTTCTTCCACCAATTTTCAGTCCTCTCCACCACACAGGTTCAGCAGCGCCCTCTGGTAATCCCCTTTTGTATCTTGCTGCAAAGCAAGGGAAGAAAAAATACAAAATACATATCAGGAAACAGTCACGAAATATGAATTCTAAACCTGTGGGACAGACTGTGTTTCGCAGCTGAAGCCCTATCAGCCTGGAGCTCCAAGTTAAATACAACCTAGCACCTATAGCTCCTGCCCAATTGCAGAAATGGACAAAAATCACTCTAGCTAAAATAGGCACTGAAATGAAAGGGAGAAGCAATTTAGATGCTCAATTTTCATCCAACAATCACAGAGAAAGCTTTTTTTAGTTTGTTTTTTTTTTTTTTATAAGGACAGGTGAACAGAATTCCCCTTCGTAACACATCAGCTGATTGCACAAAGCCTACATACACTGTCAAGTGGCTGTCAGGAGTTGTACCACCTGTAGACAAAGTTAAAGGTGGGTTTTTCAATAGTGCATAGATAATAACGTATTTTTTTCATTGCAGCCTCTAAAACACCTCCCATGAATTCTAATGGTACAAGTAATCCATTGAAGGCTGCTGCCAAAGTTCATACAATTGCTATAAAATTAAAGCTGAAAAACTTACCTGGATAAAATAATAGAGAGATTTTCCATATTTCCTCTTGAATTCACTCTTAATTTTCAGCATATCAACCTCACAGCGGGAGACCATAATCCTGATCAGAACCTTGTCACGGGTTCCCTTGCCCTACAAGCAGATAAACATTCAGAACTGTACAGCTGAAATGAGTAAGAGGCCACGATACCTAATGGTAAGATACAGCTCAGGCAACTGAGATGCAGCAATAAAAGATACAATGAATTAAACCTTCTAATCAAGGTCATTATTGTGATCCAAGAATTTGAGCATGAACATGCCTTTCTCAGCAGTGTTTGACCAACTTCCAGTCACAAATCTAGCTATTTAGACTGCAAGCAGCACTTCTGGTTCACCAGGAGGTCTTCCTGGTATTGCCTAATGCCTGTCACCAGACATTTCTCTTTCATCCCTTTTCTTGAGAAAATATTTTGAGGCAAATTTAGTGTCCTATTTTGGCACTTCAATAAACAGCGTTTTCTGCTATCAGCTCTTGGTCACCTGCAAAAGATGTGTCTAACTTTGCTAATTATAATCAACTGATCTGATACAGATCATTATAATGAGATCTTTTCCCCTATGCTTCTTTATACCAGATGCATCCGAATAGATGGTCTAGAATGCTTTTGAACAATACTAAGTCATTGTTAATTTATTCACATGCCAGTCACACATCATATGATTAAAAGTGACTAAGGAATCAAATTTTGATGAAACAATGGCAAGAAAAAAATTATTAGAAAGAAGAGTCTTTCCTACCTTCATGGAATCATACAGTCTGTCTGCAAAATACAGCTGCTTGTTCTGAATGCACTGGACTGAAGAGAGAGAGAGAAGAACAGCTAAACATCCTGCCCATACATGGAACAGCCGAACACAGAATCTTGGAGCCATTTTTAAAGACGTGGTAAGTAATCAAAACTAGGTTTTCAGCAAAGGTTTCTCCAAAAGGGGACACAGAGCAATTATTTTTACCTGTGTTGTTACTTGTTTGGCTAAGCTTGTGAATGAACACAAACACTTATAATCTGAGAAAGTGTTTCCCTCCATCGCTTATAACATTTCAGACTGCTAGCCCTCCTCCACGCACCACAATTCACTCTTCCACTTCTATAAGCAACCTCTTTTCTGAAAACACTCATTGTATGCTAATCCATGAGAAGCCTCCCATCAAGGTTGAGCTCTGTTTATTATCCATTTGCATTATAGAGAGCTCTCACTTCATGCTTAGTCTGAAATGGATTTTGCTCTTAAAGAATTTCCTCTTAAACTTGGCAAGATCCTTGTCATCTTCTCACACCACAGTACCACACCCTGCCTCCTCATTTCAGAGAATTCAGTGCCAAATCAGGTCTTTTATTAGTCTCTGGCATCCTCCACTGCCTGTCGTCTCTCACACACACACACACACTGTTCTCTCTTCAGCCTACTTCTATATTGAATATATAGAGCCTGTGTCTATGCTGAATATTAATGTGTTCAGCTATAGTTCCGATCTTTTTATTTGTTTGGGGAAACATGTTTGTTTCCCCTCTCTGCATCAGACAAAAGTGGAATTAAGAACAGATCACAAAATACAAGCATTTTTGTTTTCATCTGGAAAGCAAGGTTTATATTTTGCAGAGGGCAGAAGTATGCTACTTCTCAATACCTGTAATATCCTAAAATACAGTAGTAGATCAAATAATGCCAGGACTTCCAGTTTCTTTCTTTTCCAGGAACACAGAAGAAACCGGGCCCTATCCTTTTATCATGATACACTGCAAAAGCACTGAAAAAATCCTGAAGATACTCTTTGCTTCAGGATAACTCACCAAGGTTAAGGAAAGCATTCTCCAAATCTCCCTTAACCTCCTTCTTGATGCTCTCCAACATGTCATATGGGCTGTAGCTCTTGTACCTCTCAAACACTGTCACAAGAAAGAAAACATGTGAAATCAAAACCAGACCAAGAACTGGTGAAACTAAGTGCCCAAATCAAAAGCACGGAGAGTGCAGAGACATACATACAATTAAAAAATATTTGACCCAGTCCTTCTGAGAACTTTATCTTCAAGTACAGCCAACGTCTGTTCAGCTGATAGCAAAGTGCTATGGCCTTTTGTTTTTTTCCCGGAACGCCTCCATACTCTGGTAAAATACCATCTTAATCCTGTACTAGTATTTTTTGAAACAACAGTGATTTAGGCCCTGAAAAGAAAAGTCCTCAAATGGCTTTCCCAAGTGCTTTGTACAGAAATATTAGAGCTGCTTTTGAGAGTCTTCACTGTCAGATTTAAACACATGACACAGCTAAGCTACCCTAGGACAGAGGGAAAAGCTGAAGGACTCATCAAGGTCTCTTGCAGCTGTGTTCTCTAGACTTGCAACATTTTTGTTCTCAGTGTATGTGACCTATAATTGAGCATTGTTATACCTGTGTAAAGAAGAGCTCTATACACATTCAAAATGTGAAATTAACATCCACGGAAATAACTATATCTTTGAAAAAAAATCAACAGCTTGGACGTGAATTAAGATTTATGAGATCTCCTGTGTTTTATGAATGCTTTTCACACTTATTTCAATCAAATCTGGGACAAAGTAGTTACCACTTTGGTACAATTTGATTAATACCTTTCTGCAAGTGGGGGACACTTCTTTCAGTCATAATGTTGATCCATTTGGGGACATCAGTTCCCTTTCTCTTCACACCAGCATCATAGAGCTCCTGGGGTTAGAAAGAAAAGCAAAACCATGAAAATCAGGAATTACACAAGGAGCCATTGCAAATGCATACAATTTCCTTACTGGTAAACAAGGACTACTGGAACTGGGTCAGTGGGAGAAACACAAAAGGACAAATGGTTGGGCAAACCACCAAGTACAAGATCTATGGATCTAATCTGAAACAAAACCTTATTACTTTATATTTACCTTTATCTGCAGGTTTTACTCTGTATTTAGGTCTGTTTACCTCAGCAGAACTGCTCTTGACAGATACAGATGTAATAAAGAAGCACTGCCGGTCACTAAGTTCAACGATACTTGCCTCAATCTTACACAATTACTTGGCTGCAACCAGTCTTCACAATGTACATGTTTCTTTTTGCTAAATGCTCTCTTTCTGAATACGCCCGAGAGAAACACCAGAGAGCTTCTCAATAGGTACTACTGGGTAAGTAGCCCATGAAAACTGGTAATGGAAGGTATCAACATTGCAAGTGGCAGATAAATTGACAGCATGTAAAAATTACTGTGCAAGACAATCTGAAATATACACATCTACTTTCATAAACGCTTCTCACTCCCACAGAGTTTGTATTTTCCATATCCCCTAAAGCTTGATCAATTTAAGATATTTAATGGTCATTACCAGCACTTACCCTAGCGTCTAGGTCAATCAGCTCATAATCAATCACAGAGGTATCTTCACACCTTTTGCCCTTCAAATAAGGATAGCAGTATTTAGAAGAGGTTTAATAGACAGAAAGCAGTTTGTTATATGCAAATTCTTTTTCTCTGATTTTTTTAATCTGAATTTGCTAAGTAACACTACGGTCCATCCCCATTACAAAGCTGCTGCTACCACTGCTGCATTTCTGTGAAAATACTTTGACCTTCAACATCTGAGTATTTTCTTTCCCCGAGAAGAGAATGAAAATACAAGGGAATTTAAAAATGAATCAGAAATCCAATTGTTTTACTGGCAGCTAGTCAGTTACCAAAGGGCAGGCAGACTAAGAAAAGTGGAAAAATACAAACAGACCTACCTTGGCCAGGGCAACCATTAGCTTGCGGAAGTCACCAGACGTGTCTGATATAATGTCCTTTTCCAGTTCTGTCTTGTACACTAGAAAACAAAAAATTCTTTTCAATACTTCTTTACAAGAAGAGTAGCTGCTAATGACTGTGTTTTATGCATATAATCAAACAGCTACAATCTAAGTCACCTGTGGAAGACAATGAAAATAATTATGTGCTTGCATACAACAAACCCAACACTGCTATCAGTTAGTCATGAGAGGAATAGTGTTTTAAGCTAAATTTTCTGTTAGATAGCTCTTAACTACCAACAAATGTTTAGGCCTTCTCCATGGATTTATAGCTGGACAACTGCAATTAGAAGTTTAATGCAAAAGACAAGAGCTGGTGGGAGAAACCAAAGGAATGCTGTATGCGATTCTGGTCTGGTGTCTAAACATTTTCACTGCTTTCCAAGTGGTAATGCACTATATTGCTACAAAATCACATTCTCTCTTCTTTTCAACAACCTGATCTACAGCAGCAATGTTCTCTTTGCTGATACATATTTTTATCAATACCAGCCATTAAGACTACATTGGTTTTCCCTGTGCTTTTTGACTTAGCCAGCACCTTACAGAACTGCTTGACAACTATTAGGTGTTAGCACATAGAAGTTTGCTACATTTCAGTCTATTTGTGGTGAAGCTCAACTTTGAAGCTTAATGAAACAAAGAAGCACTAGACAGCTGCACTACTGCATTGCAATAAATCCAACCAGAACAGCCAATACAAAATATACGGAATATTAAATGAAAGTAATATTTTTTTGAGGATGGATTTTAGATCACTCTTACGTCTACTTGTAACCAACTAAGAATTATAGCTTCAATCAGATAACATGCTTTAGAAAAGTTCAAAAACAGAATATAAGCTTTTATGAAGTTTGATTTCATATCTTTTCTGGCAGCTCTACCAAATAACAGTATAAGCACACCTCACTAGATTTCAGATTCACCTACTTGTCACATAGCTGATCCTAGAATCCATTATCTAATATCATTCAGTGACTATGCACAGAATGCCTCTTGCTTACAAAAAACTCCCTGTAGACACAACTTGTATGAGTAGTAAATGCTCTCCAATTTGTTTGCTACCAAGCAGCAAGATGAGACTATATAAATGCACACAAATATCCAGGACACCAGTACAAAACAGCATCTTACCTCCAACTGCCAGAGAATCAAAGCAGATGTTGTGTAAGAGACTATAATAATCAAATTCACACTGAGAGGAAGCATCCAGGTAACTGTGTAAAAACATAGTACACTTAAACTTTCAAAGTAAACTTACTTTCCCTGTAGACTCTGTTAATTTCACTAAGCTCCTGGTTTGTTCGTGAGCAGATGATTTCAATGAGTGTGTCTTCATCAGTTCCCAAACCCTACAACACATACATGATTCAGTTGGGTGCTAGAAATGAGCAGCCATGCTTGAATGGTTTAAAAAAATATTCTACAGACATCTCCTTCTCCCACTCTAATAGTTTCACAGCCATTCAGGGATATTTTTTTCCAACTGCACCTGAGAAACCCCAGATGGAGTATTTTTAGTTGCCAAATACTACTCCAATGGCTTTGGGATCCTGTGGGAATTATGTCTGGGCAATGTGCATTTGCTGTGAGTGCCTGACACTCAGTGGCCTCCCCACCAGCATAACTGGATGAGATCAACTTGTGGTCCACATGCGATTGGTTTCTGTCCATTTGGAGCACAGGAACAAAATCCGATTCCTAGCATGCAAATGGGCAGCAATCAACTTGTTCTTCCCTGCTTCCTCCCCCGCCCCCCTCCGCAACTCCACTGCTATGAACAGAAAGCCAAGGATGACACCATCATTAGCCTTAGCCTTGTCTCCAAGTCAAAGATTTAATTATGTTCTGAATTCCTAGATAATGAATAGACCCTCTTGAATTTTCTGTTTTTTCGATGTACTTCATGATGCAAATACAGATGAAACATTACTATTAGCTATATTTATGTTAAGAAATAAAGATCTATTTAGTATGATAAAATATAAATATGCAGATTTTCTATTTTTTGAACAAGTTGAATGAATTGAGAGATCTTATCTACTATTTCAAAGCCACTTTTGTGACCAAGGTCAATGAAGAATCAGTAGTTTCAACTAAGCTGCATTACTTCTGTTTAAAAACAATACAGGTATTCGCACTATAACAAAATTAAAAATCACATCAAAATGTATCATCTACCAATTAAACCTTATAGTAACTCAGACACTCTAAATTAATGTGGCTTGATCAATGTGCTCTAAGTCTTGTCAATTATTTTATATAGAGAAACAGCCAATTTTAAAAACAGAATTAAAAAATTTAAAATTGTTAACAACATTCTTGTTCCTGGAGAAAGACAGGAAACTCTGCAGGACAGGCTCAGAGCAGAAGACTAACTTGGGTCACCTGAAGATGCTCCCCTCCCCAGTAACCACTGGGGATACCTGGGTTAGTAGCTGGTAAAGCCATCTGGCTGCAGATGCCTCAGTATTTTGAAAAGAAACTTTAAAAAAAAAAAAAATAGACTTCACTGGCAAGTTTTTTCATTCTTTTTTGTTTCTTACCTACCAAAGGACTGTGTTCACGCTAATCTTATTAGTGTTATTTCCCAGCATCACCAGCAGACAGAAAAAACACTCTTCTGCCTCCTGTTATGATGCTGGTTTGTAAGAATGTCATTTGCTATGGCAAAATTGGGCATGGTTCGCATGCGACTACAAGAGAAATCTGCTGGGTAATATCTTGGGAAAACCTCTCAGTCTTACACATGTGGAAAATGGAGGAAATTACGTGGAAAAGTACCCTCTCGGAAAAAGTGTCTCTATTGAAGGAAAAAAGAAAAAAAAAAAAAGCTGAGAGGACTAAACCCAAGCAATTTTATAAAAATGGCTCACAGCTAAAAGAATTAGGAAAGCTTTCCACTGAGTGGTTCTGATCGGTATCTGGGGAAGAAATGAAGCCTAACAAAATATAAGATTTTCTAAATACTTTTTAAGTGTTTCGTAAGAATGTGTACCAGAAAAATAATTAACTCTTCAATGACAACTTTGCTTTACCCAACTATGATGCCCATGTCATAGCTTACTATGCTCTATGTATTAAGTCAAACTTAAGCTCAGACAAATTCAGAAAATTAGATTAGGTGCTTGGGAGTTGGGAATAGCTATGGAAAGAACAGAATACTCTACATTTGTGGCTACTCTGAGGACATAGCTTGGTCTTTGGGCTGTAAATACAGCATAATTGCTATATAGGTATATGGTCATCCTAAACTTAAAATACCGGATGTCATTTAAAAGAAACTGAACTCACAACAAAAAACCCAAACCCAAATTTATCTGATTTACAGAACATTACAGATAGCCTCTACCTAAACCAGAAGAGGGCAGCATCTGATTACTCAAAGAAGGGATTTGGCCCATCATTAAAGAGTTACTGGGTTGGCTTTTTGGATTTGGTTGTTGTTTTTTTTGGGGGGGGGGGGGGGGGCGGCGG
>JAOQGH010000069.1:24105368-24280168 GCA_025769975.1 Gallinago jamesoni | reverse complement strand
CCCCCCCCCCCCCCCCCCCCCCGCGGCAATAGATTTGCTTGCTTGTCTGTTTTCTAACTCCTTTTCCATAGTCTGGAGAAATTAATTAATGGGGATTTTTATTTAATCTTGTTCTGACTTTCAGACACATTTTAATATTTGGGTTTTAATTACTAAAAAAATATAAATAAGCTGACCAAGTACATAAATACAAATTCCCAAACCTTAGTTTGCTTAGAAAGCTGAATGCAGTGGTACGAGCAGCTCTTGAAGTCTTGTTTCAGTGGCCTGCAGAGCGGGCATTTCTAAACTAGCAATCTATTCCAGGCTTGCCTGTGATTGCAGGGGACTGAACACAGTGACTCCCTGCTGCGCTGCTTCTCCAAAGACTGGTTTTGATGCCCCATCCTCTTCCTCGTGTTCTACACAGAGGCAGGTCTGATACAGGATGTTCTTTCAAGATCAGTGATATGACCCAGTAACTGGAAACTACCGTTTAAGGTCATAAATTCCAGCAGAGGATTTAATGCCTCCAGCTAACAGCTGCTCTCTTAATGGTGCTTTTGGGTCTTTGTCTTTTTTTTTTTTTTGCTATGAACCTGTATATCATTTTTAAAAGCCGTCAGCAAAGCAGCAACCAGCCAGAGCTATCAGTTATTCCTGATTTTAAGGAAAAAAATAATTTTCATCAAGAGATTAGAAGTTTAAAATCACATGGTTCCAGAATTTCTCTCATTTTAGATGCCTTGCAGCTGGATACTTAAACTGTAGTACTAAAAAAAATAAATAAAAAAACCGGACATGTTTGAAAAATGTTGCTTTGGATATGAAGTCCATACTCATTCTTGAGACAGTAACATCAGACTAAGCGATTTCAAACCTCATTTACCTTCATGGCAGCTTTCAATTCAGAGGCATCATACTGTGCTGGTGTCTTCAGCAAGCCCAATATCACTGCCTCCAAATGACCTGACAGAGCAGACTTGAGCGCTGCAGAAAGTTCCTGTAAAAAAGGAGGAATGATGGAAGAAAAAAATTAGCACTCACTTTTGATCTCCAGAGAGTTAAGCCAGTAGTGCTTTAAGTGTCCAAGCCTGCAACAGTGTTTCTTACACAATTGACAAGGAAACAGAACATAAAAAGCTTTTCTTTTGTGAAAGCCTAAGAAAGAAATTAGGGCAAAGGAATTTTTTGTCATCCTTTGAAAATAAGAAATCCACTGGTGGCTGACAAAGTGCTGGGAAGCATGGTGCAGACACATCTGAACAGCTCAGTTCCAGTCTTGAAGCACTGACACTTTGTTGGAGCTAATAAGCACAGATGGATCCGAGTTTGACTCCCTGCGGTCAGTGCTTCTCCATCACACTCCCAGAGTTTTCCCAGTAGCACTATATTATTTGTGTTTTTCCTATTATCCCAGCCCTTTACCAGCCGAGACATCAGAAAACTGACTGCACAGTTATTCCATTGTACAGGCCCAGCTCCCAGACATCTAGCTGAAGGGAAAAAAAATCATGCCTGAGCACAGAAAAACTATCCCTGTCTTCAAGGAAACTATCAGAAGCATGTAGCCAAAGTCTCTATTGTTAAGTCAGAGAGAAAGTAACAGTAACTTCACAGCGTGTATGGAAATAAAGTAAGAGGCATGTCCTCTTTTATGGGTTTCATATGCATCTAGAATAATGCTAATGTCAGCTACATTTTAGTGTAGTTACAGGGTTGAAATCCCTCAGATCATGACTGGGGTTCACACAGATCAATGTATTTCCTAAGCGGAAATTAAGTCTGTAGCATTCAGAAGAGAATTGCTGCATTTGAATTGAACACTAACAATTTGTGAGCTTGAGAAGCTGGAGAAAAGGAGGTAGAGAAAGTGTGTTCAGCAAAATTGCAGAGAAGTTTGTACCAGAGACATAAAGAGCCAGGGCATGTTGCTTGTTTCCAGAGTCACCCATTTAATCCAGGGCACTAATATGTGCTAATACTGTATGCATTTACTGCATGGATTAACGAAGACAGTGAATGGGGACATCTAACTGCTTTAGTCTAAGAAATATTTTAGTACAGTAACTCAATTTTGGATGAAATGTACCATCATTTATTCATGTGAAAACAGGTTCTTCGGACATTGGTTGAAACAGCAAAGGTATTGCATATCTTTATAGTAGGTTTTAGGACAATGCCATGAATTCCAATTAGCTGAGTGAAGTTTTTGTTATCTTTGTACTTTGGTGTGAACGCTGAAGGACATACAAATCACTATACATACGATTTACAAAAATAACCGCAACAAAACATCTCAAACTGAGCCAAGCCCCTGCCCTCATATTAGCTGGCTTCTGGAGAAATAAGGTCTTCCCCCCTGCCAGGAAATCAGGGTCTCCACTCCAGTACTCTGCCATGTCTGGGAGTGCTCCAAGACAGAAACAGGAAGCAGATAATTGACAGACATCACTAGTTGATAAACAGCAAAGAGCAAAGGTTTTGTTAAATATTCCAAATGAGCATCTAGATATTAGGAGTCTATTTCAAAGTCAGAGGTTATTTGTGGCAGTCAGAACTGACCAAATACACATGAAGACACACACGCAGAACCCCCAGTGTTCACCAGTAACGCTGGCAATGGGGAAAGATTGCACAGACCAAACACTGTTCCTCAAGATTACCAATAATTTCCACTAGACGCAGCTCAGTTTAAAGGACTGAAAACAGAGGTATATCTGCGACTTTTTAAAATTGTAATGATCTTATGAGAAACCCTGCAACATGAGCAGCCTAGTACAACATGACACATTGGCAAAGAAACCTGCACAACCTGTTCCCGAAGAAAATCATGAGATACTGTCCCTAGAAGATATACCTTTAGGTCTTTTCATATCCCACTCTGTCCTCTCTTGCCATTCACTTGTTTATTTCACTGAGTGCTTTCTACTGCAAATTTCCATTGTTTCTACAGATTGTTTTATTCTTGGGCACATGTTAAAGGTGATAAACTCAGTTTGCTCTTCAGTGGCAGCAAGGAAAAAGGGTGAGAGATATATTTAGATGAAAAAAGTTGCAGGTTTTCCTGACTGTGCGTTTTTGTGGTCATGCAAAACATCTAACAAAGCTTTAAGCGGCACATTTCACTACTAGGGTCCACTTATATGCACGATTCTTCCAGTGCCCAGAGGATGCAAGCGCCAGGGTGCAGACGTGCGCACACATGCATGTGTCCAACCTGTGTGTGCTTCTGCATGTACCTGTATCAGCCATGCACAAAAGCTGGTGAATTTCCCAAATTTAACTCTAGATTTACATTTGGTTTCGGATGAGCATTCTGGGCTGCTATTTGAGGATTACCATTTGGGGTCTGGCAAACCTGAAAGAGATACATTCATCATAATCATAATCTTTACTCTATACAAGTTTCCTCTTTTTAGTGGGCATGAAATTTCAATTATGGCTTCCAGATAACAAGTCTCATTATGCAGAATTCTACATACATTTTACAGATTTCTCTCCATCAACAGATGAGTACCTATGATATTTCTGACAGGATAATATCTAGTGATAGTTCAACTCATTATACCACTTTGTTCCACATCTGCAGTATTCACTGCACAAGTGACTACAGTCTTCTCTCACATGAGCTAGCTTTATGAACAGAAACAGTATTTTCCTTATGCTGAGTTGTCTTAACAAACAAAATCAATCTCCTAAACTATCTCCCTTTCATCTTTTCCTTCAAACTGAAGGAAATGGTTTTTCACTATTGTTTGGCATATTTCACCAGGGTTGCTGGTGTTGTTGGCTGGCTAATATGTCACCCATTGTGATTTCTGGAGGTAACAGGAAACCACTGTCTCCAACAGATTTCAGTCCCACTTGTGCACACTCAACAAATTTGGAATTCCCACCAGTCCTAAAGCATGACAGCCTGGACAAAGTAGATGCATCTTTAATTTCAGTGAAAAGATAAATCAAATAATACTTATCTCTACTTTACACCCATGAAACACACAAGCCGCGAAAAATTTAACTGGCCACAAGAAAAATATTCAATAGTTGGTATTTCTTCATATTTCACTACCTTTTTGGTTCTCCTCTGATAGGCAAAAGCAATATCCTGCCTCTGCTCATTGCTGCGGTTTGTCAGGATGTTGATGATGGTGACCTCATCCACACCTACAAAGACACAAGACAAAGAGTTAAAGAAGCTTTCCTGCTGCTGTTCTCTTTGTATTAGTAAGTTATTCAACACTCAAACATAGCACGTGCTGTCAGGAGCGCAGCTCAACAGCTCTCATTAGTTAGTGTATGTCATGCCCTGGCCTTGGAGAAAGGGCAACCAATTAGAGCCCAAATATTTGATGTGCCGCAGATCTTGGTGTACACAGGCATGTGCCCACCTCAACGAAGTTTAGTTTGTGACCAGCTCTGCTATTTCTGTTCTCTGCTTCACTTGTGTGTCTGTGTATTTACGTGTGCAGTCACTCAGTATTCTGCAAAAAGTTGCTCAAGAACAGAGGCTTCCAATTGACATGGGAACTTGTACTTACTAAAGCCTGCCCTGGCATTTCGGTAGAATGTTTTCAATTAAAGAGTCTTAATAAAGGAGTTATACTTCCTATTTTACCCATAGTCACTTAACTATCACTCCAAACATAAAGTGGGAAAATAGAACACTATATTTCATTCTCTCAGCAGCTCAGAGACTCAAAAGACAGAAGCAGTTTTTGACAATGGAAGAACCACGTTTGTGCTACTTTCTTGAAATTGTCACTCAAAGATCCATGCTGAGTTTTAACTAGCATGCCTAGAGGACTTGGATGCTCAAGCTCCCAACCTATCTTTTAAGTAAGTGAATTACATATCAGCAAAGGTTTAGTTTTAAGTGAAGTTTTCCAAATCCATGCACTGAAATGCAACTGCAGGCTGAATGCAAGGAGATCATTAAGATTTATTGTAAGTTAAAAGCCAAAGCGTGCCTCTCGGATTAGATACTCTGGCTGTCAATAGAACCCAACGCACACCACAGCTTTAGCTCCTGTAGGGGTCAATCAATGCAGGTCAATGCACACATAGAAAAAGCTTTTATGGTATACAGGAAGCGGGATTTCCATATGTTATTTCCTAAATAAAGCTATTTGCTACTCTATGCTCTTCCCAATGCAGGCAGCACCTTGTGACATTTCCACTTGTTCCTGCCTACCGCCACTACCTTGCACTTCAGATTCCCTCTCGTTTCCCCCCCTTTGCTTGCTGCTTTCAAACTGGATTCTCCTGAACTCCCATTCTTCAGACTGGCACAGTTCTTCCTCTGATCACAATTCTCATCTGCAGCGTGGTCTTGGCAATTCAAAAGATATCCCAGAGGCCAGCTGGACTGCAGGGTCTTGAGCGTATTGAGATGAACCTGGAGCATCTGACTTAACTCTGTATCCTGTGATAGGGTTCTAACCCAATGGAGACACGATTACCACACCCTGCCAACATCCATTCCTCTCAAAGAGCTCTCTGCAAGTACAGCTACCTTTTCACATCAACAGAAGAAAGCCAAACAAGCTGTATTTATATTCCCATAGCTAAGCATTAAAGTTATATTCAGTACTTGCTTGTGCTATGAAAGCTTATAGAAACTGCCCTTGCAAGAAGCCAGTCTCCATTACTCAAACGAAAATGTTTAGAAATGTAAGACCCTCTGCCACAAGGTAAAAGAAAAAAGTTGTTAGCAACGGATACAGAGCAGCCGGGGGTGGGGAGGAAAAAAATAACCAGTGTCAGCCTAAGGTGTACTTAATTAAATGGTAAACAGTTGAAATTTCCAAAAGCCTGGGTGAGGACACAGTAGTTTGCTCAAGTAAAATCTCATTTTGAATTTAATTTTGTCACTCTGTTTAAAATACCAAACACAATTATATTTTTGTAGGATAATTATAATCTTTTTATTAGAATCCTTTGTAAGAAGATATAATTGAAAGAACTTGAGTCCACTTCCCTATTCTCCAATGCACATTTGTGTCTATATTGCTGGATTCAGCCCCTAGGTAAAATGTCCAGTAGTATTTCATGTACATTATCGGTTAATCAAAGCTGTCTGAACATGCCATTCAAACACGGGTGGAAGTAATGTCTAGATAATAAAGCCTTCCAAACAGCAGAGCTAGCATAGCTTATAAATGGAAGGAAGAGGAGCCAGCCAGTACAGCTCTTATTCTTGTGCTCACTTCTCAAGCTAACCTACAGCTATGCTGTGGAACTGCTTGTTCTGGACTATTTCCAGACTGACTAGATGAAGCTCAGAAGAGGAAAAACTATTTCTAAATATTGCACATCTAATACAGTGCATATTCTTCTGCAACAGAAAGATAATGTTTAACTAGTTCTTTTTTCTAGTGAGTTGCATGCCAGGTTTGGAAGCAAATAGGCAGCTCTGATCTAGATGACAGCACAAGCATAGAGTTTCGACTCTGGCCTCTCCATTACTACAAGTATTATGAATAGCTTCTTTCACAGTTGCAGTCACATCAGTGTAAATGACGATTTTTACATTAAAAAAAACCAGAAAGCAAGAACTGGATCAGCAGCTACCAGCAGGACTCAGATCCCTGCCAGAATCCATCTACATTTATTTTCCTTATTGCCCAAAGGAACTTTACACAAATTGAAACGAAGGACTACAACACATATTATAAAATTAATCATATAAAGCAAGAATGTTGCGAAAGACATTTTAGCCCCTAGCTACAAAATCTAAGATGAGTCAAGTCCAAAATTCCTTTCTCCCTCTTCACCACATTTTTCATGATGAAATACTGTACTGGATAGCCCCATGTCCTTAGCTCACGCTGAGACAGACCTACATCAGGGCTCTGATTCACACAAGCTTGGCCTGCAAAAGTCAAAAGGCCCTGGAAAGCATCGTATGTCTTAGTTACAAATTTTGGTTTTGAAATATGCTGACTGCACATTTCAGCCACAACCTACTCCTGCACATTATAAAGTGTTCCCATTTTATTAAAAAAAAAAAAAAAAAGTTTTCTCAGTCCAGAAACGGCCACAGCCAGACAGACATTGGGCCTTTCAGCTGTTGCAGGGCCTCAGCCTAAGCCAACGTCTTAAGCTTTTTAATAAATTCTAAATTTAAACCATTCTTGGCATTCAAAAGTGGCAAAGTCGCAAATCATTGGCTTTGAGCAACCTGGTCTAGTGGGAGGTGTCCCTGCCCATGGCAGGGGGGTTGGAACTCGATGATCTTTAAGGTCCCTTCCAACCCAAACGATTCTATGATTCTATGATATTTTCAAGTTTTACCACAATTGTGATAGATTAGAAGCCCACAAATGACTGCATCCAAGTTTCTTTCTTATTCCTATGCTTTGTGGATGGAAATATGAAGTTAACTCATTGCTCTGGCATTTAATGGAAAATAAGTGCTTGTTCTTCACACTTGGGAATGGTGCTGCATGGCCAGGATGCTGACTCACATCTGCTTAAGTGGGGTGGAGCAGGAGAGCAGTTAAAACATTTTTCTTTGCTGTTCATGAAAATTTCTAGAAGTTTCAGGATAATGAAACAAAGGTTTATTTCCAAATTTATTCTCGCTCTGCAGATTTTATCAGCACTTTTGTATCTATGGGTAACTGAAAATTAAACACTGCAGCTCACATTTTTTTTTTATCAAGAAAATTCTTTGCAGATGGAAATGTACTGGGGAGGGAGGAGGGGGGAAATAGATCTTTAAAAACAACAATAAAAACCAATACCCCCCACAAACTCCATAACCCTCTCATTAATAACAACTTTCCTTCTAAAAGAGGCAATCTGTTGCATTGGTAAGATCACAGTGTTATGGCTCAAACAGAAAATCAGCAAAAAAAGATGAAATTAACATGATCAAAACGATCAGTTAGAGTTTTTAATTTTTTGGTTTAAAAGATACTGTTCCATGGGCCAAACCACCAGCACTAGTGTTTTCCTGCACAAAACAGACAACATGGACAGTCACTAACTTTCTAGGATGAGGTGAGAACAGAGCTAACATACTTTTATTTTGCAAGAGCTGGCATACGTTCGTGTAGCTCATTTACTAGAAATCTGTTCTCTTAAATTTCATTTTCAAAGACAGCACGGACAGGATACCAAAAGATATTTCTGTTCTAACAGCATCTAAGTGCTACAGACATAATCAGTCTACACGAATGAAATGGGATTGCAGGCCTCAAATTATTAGTGGGAGGTGTCTGTAATTAGCACTTGTGAGACCTCAGTACCATTGTGTGCTTGGTAACAACATGGTCCTGGGACTATTTGACTGAGCTCACAATCTGCAGTGTCTTATCTTCCTTGCATAAAACTCTGATCCCACTGGAGTCAAAAGGTAAATTTTAGATAAAATAAGACCATCATTTCAGCTCTGCTATTTTGCTGAGTTAGATTTCACCAAATCCAAACCATGTTTCAATGAGGTATTTCTTTACTGATAGTATTAATATTCTAAATATGTGACTGATGCAGCTCGGTGGATTTCAGACACTATCCTCCCCTCCCAGCACGCCAGCAGCTTTCCTCTAAACTTTTGCTTCCCAACATCAAAGATTCTATTAAAAGTTATGGGCATGTTGGATATACTGTTATCATGAACTCAGACTTACAGAAGACCCCTGTTATGGTTTACACCTCATCATTGTTTTACCAATTTCTGGATATAATGAACTTATTATAGATGTATATTCTAAGCACTTTCCTACAACAAACCTGTGTTTGAACTGTGCCAATGACGGAATAAAAAAGTATACCATGAGACCTCAGTAAAAGGTTGTGGTTTAGGTTACAAGTAATTAACTATTCACAACTTTGTTAAATAATTTTATTGTCAGACTAAGTATTTGAGACACACAGAGTCACAATGCTAAGGAGTAACTCTGAAACAGAAAAGAGACACTTCAGCAGTCTCCTTTCCTACAAAGAATTAAAGGCAGAGTAAGTTAGTACTCTTCTAGATAATTTCTTCTATTGAGGCTCATATATTCAGGCAAATCTACACAAGGCACAATGGAACATTGAAATTAATACAGAAATTAAAAAGCCTCTTGTCCTATAGAGTAAAAAGCCAACATTTACAAAGGACATACTCAGGCACCAGGTTAATTCCCTACAGAAAAACTAAATAGCCTAAAAATGAAACTAGCACAGAAACAACAATTACAAAAGGACCAAACCAGAACTATAACAAGTTATTTCCATTTCACAACCTCTATGTGGAACTATTGCTAACTACAGACTGGTTTTATATCATCTAGAGCCATTCTTGCACATCTCCCTTTCTAGGCAGTTGGATTAATACAAAACCCCTGACTTCAATTCTACTCCACTCAAAGCCCAAAGGGCTGGGCAATACATTTGTGCAGTATAGTTTTTCCAGATAGATCTAAGCCCCAGTAAACAGTATTTCCCACAGACCTCACAATAGATAGATAGATGGCTAACCTCTGAGGAATTAATCTGAAGAGCGTGAATGAATGCTGGACTGTTCAGATATTACTTAGAGTAGAACAGTCAGACACTCTACCCCAGATCTCTGCCCTAAAACAAATACATGGCTTTTGTTTGGCCAGTAAAATAAGTTTTACCCATTTTACACACATAGTCACCAATACAGAGAGCCATGGTTCTGATTCAGGGAGTTTGCATTACTGGGAAACAGCTGGATAATTAATTAGATAGTAACTTTTCAAAACTGGCCTGTCCTGACCACAAATACCGGACTTGCATATTGTTTATATAAAAATGCACAAGGTACACCCAAATTATTTTTCCCACAGATAAGACTCTATCAGATACAATTTCCATAGTACTGCTATAAAGGATACAATCTGAAAGACTACCTCGATGATTGTGAAACACAGGCTCAGTAGAGCATGTACACACCTAGATTTTTGAAACAAAGAAAAGGCATGGGTTTCGGATACCAGGAGTCCTTTATCCTGTATAAAGCTCTCAAAATACTTAGGTCTTACATGCATGTTTTTTGAAACTGACCACCTCAACTACCAAAAGAGCTTCTGAATGTATTTACAAGTCATTTACTCCTTACAACTGCATGGTAACTTACATTGCTTATTTCCACACCTTCCACATAAAATTGCTAGAGAACCTTCCTCAGAAAAAGGTAGCTGCTGTGAATATGTACTGTTTGTTCATTGTGAGTATTATATTTTTAGCTGAAAAACTATGAAGCTATCTCCCAGGAATATTTTAAAATGTTTTCTTGAAGAATTATGCTGTGTAGCTGTTTACATCGCAGTTTATAGAAAACTAGTTCTTGTCTGGATGATTCAGAAATTTCATTTGGGAAAAAACCCGTATTTTAGAGAATTCATATTTTAGCCAATTTTCTGAAATTAGCAGAGGAAAATACCCTGTAAGCAAGCATTTGAAGTGCAAGGAAACAGTAACTGGAAGAAGGGTCCTAACACTCTTGTCCCTTTTTTCCCCAGGAACACTTGCTTTGAAAGTTTTTATGGTAGAAGACTCAGTATTAAAATAATAAAAAGATTCTCTAAAGCCTCCTTCCTCAAAAACCTCCTGGATAACAAGATAATAAGCAGAGATAAGCTCAACCCTACAAACATGCAGGTCCATGAATAAGTTTCTCTATTACTTGTTCAAAGGGTTAGGAATCATTTCTCTAACGAAACATTTCCATGTATCTTAAAACCAAACTCAAACTGCTTATCTTCGCTGGAAGAAAGTAAAAAAATGACATCAGATTGACTTACCTGACTGGAAAAGCTTTTGTATTGCCTAGGACATTGCAATTTCCTTCTGCATTAATTAACAGCTTGAGTGTTAAAACGTGTAAATTTGTACCCATCCTGAAAGTCTGACAGTATATTTGACATGTTTAGATTTGCCCTATAATCGAAGCTGTAAAAATGTTTAAGTCTAGACAAAACTCTGACAAACACAATGACATTTACTCCTATCTTGCAAGAGGATTTTTTTTTTTAAATTTAAACCAACCTAAACATTAAATGAATTGAACCCACTTTACTGAGCAGACAAGGAATTTCTGCAGTTAAATTAAGAAAACTTGCAAAAGGAAGGCTCATGCTTGTTAGGGAGGGGAGATATTTTACATTTTATAGCAAGTCAAACGTGTGCTTTGCTGGCACTGATAGAAGACTGCATTTCTTTCTGATGAAAAACTGGTTGGATTTTAAATTTCTCCCTCTTCTGACGTGTAGGCAAAGACTTGGCAGTTCCAGCTACACCCAGCTGTTGCTTCTAGGGCCTGGAGGAAGTCTGGAAAGAGTGGCACACCCTTTCTGTGTTACAGAGCAGGACAAGGAGAGAGGATCACTGCCATGGGAATACCAACAAGGTATTACTCTAGAGCTGTACCTTATACTCCCTGTGCTCCTGATTCTTTCAGTGTACCAGACTTTTCCATGCAGCTGCATCTCTGCCCTGCTCCATCACAGTCTCCTGCCAGTCAGTGGAAGCTGTGGATCCTGGTACCGATATAAGGAGATGGAAACCTGCCTGAGAGGCCGAGTCAGAGAAACAGAGGACTCTCATTTTGCCCTGCTCCTGAAATACTGCAACATCATTTCAGAAACTAGATTCTGTTGTTTCTGGGACTTACTTTGACACCAAATTAATAGAAGATATATGAGCATTTAGTTCAAAACCCCGGAGAAAAAATGGTCAAACCATCCCTATTCATCTGTCTGGAGAGCTGAAAGGAAAAAGAAACGTCAAATCCAATAATCCAGTAGAAATTCATGATTCAGAGCTTGGTCCCAAGTCACTGCCACAGAAGTTGACACTTCATTTTCAGTGGCAGAAAAGTAGTAGAATTTGAAGTACTGATGAGTCAAGAGAAAAAAAGTGGAGATTTTCAGTGATAACCTTACCAACTCTTGGCTACAGACTTCAAAAGCATATTCAATGCAAGCATTTACAGAATTCAAAATCTAACTCTGTCAAATCTTCATTAGTGAGGTCTGAGAAATCCAACACCTCCTAAAACAGGTATTCTAGAGTAAGGATATTAAAATGTTGGTCTTTACACACAGTACCTTTTTTTTCTTTGCACACCAGCACTCTATCTTACAAGCAGGATCAAAGCCACAGCCCTGTTCCTCACCTTTGGTCTTGATGGCTGTTTCCAGGGCTGCAGCATCCCGTTCAGCATCAAAATTTGCGTAGGCCTTAACTGTGGCATATGCACTTGGTGGGAGAGAATGCTAGAAGAAAAAGAACCCCAAAGTTAAATCACGTAATCCTGTCCTTGCTGCTGTTAATAAAACACATGCCTCTTGGTTAACTGGTATTTAGCCATTTTTTTTTAATACAACTACCATTGGGTATCCGTGAAAATGGAATTCTGCTACGAGCCACCGAACTCTGCTCTCCTGATGTGTGTCATCTAGAAATCCACTCACAGCCATGATTATTATAAAAAAGAATATATACAAATAGATATTATATATTAGCGCAGCAAAACCCTAACACATTCCAAGTTTACTCACTAAACTTCAGTCTTCTAAAATCTGGAGTTTTCTGACTAGATCTGAAGGAAATTGACAACAAAAAGCTAATTCAAAGAAAGTTTAAGTATCTGCCATGACAGTGTAAAGTATTTTAGATTTGAAGCCAATACTTTACTTTGGATTACAGACAATTAAAACAAAAAGTGGAGAGAGCTGGAAGATTAACAATGAGTATGCTAGAACAAGTTTTGTGCCCTATCTCATGGACTTTAAAGGGAACACCAAAAAAATATAAAATCTTTTTAAGCCTAGAAAGCTCTAGAAAGAAGAAGTTACAATCTTGTTTTGAAACCTTATGCCTGCACATACTTGGTTTAAGTAGCACAAGGCTAACAAAACCAAGTGAGATTTCAAATTACCTCTGAAAGAATAAGAGGACTTGCAGGTAAGCTCACTTAGTAAAGAGCTGCAACATTTTAGAAGTTACCAGATTTTATCAGCTGTTTATTATTGTCTTCTCCTGAGGATTACAGCATCAAACAGGAGGTCACCAGAATAGAAATTCAACTCTTCTCAGTTGCTTAAGTGTAAGCCAACAGTTTAGCTTGTATCACCTCCCATGGGCAGGGTAAGCCAAACCACAGATTTTCATATAAATAGCTGAGAAATATTCACTAATCCCACTCTAGTGAGTTCAATTTAAAGACCTAAACCTCTGGCAGAAAGGCAAAGTGATTGACACCTGAAATCGCAATAGCTGTTTCCTAAGTGAAGGAACAACTCAGCTTTCTTGATAAAGATCCCCAGAAACTTTTATTTCAGTCCCTAACTCCAACAGAAACCCGGGTTTATAAACAGGACTCAGCTACCTTAATGTCGCTGGAGGATCTTTTTACATGCAAATTGTAAAAACAAGGACAAACTGTTAGCTAAAAAATTCCAAGTTTTTTTATTACATTTATTTTATTACATCTACCCTGTAGAGGTCACACTGTCCCGAACAGATCCCTCTGGCAGCGACCACTGTGCCTTCTTGAGACAGTCTGTGTTATGCTGTAGAGATGGGAAGTCAAAAAAGCACTGATAAACTGAACCATTCTTCCTTTGGTCTCTTCCCATCAGCTCAATCTAGCAAAGTGGCCCCAGTCTGGCCCACAGCCCACACCACAAAACACAGCCTTTCCTGTTAGCAGATCAAATTGCTAACAGAAACAGTAAATGGAGATGTTCAAAGCCTCAGACCAATCTCTGTGCCTCAAAGATTCCTAAACTGAAGCCCATTAGTATACACAATCATATGGCACTTATCTAATTAACCAGCACCGCTGGATAACCTGAAGCAAGTCACGTGGTGAGCTTAGAGTAGGAACCACTCCTTCCACCCAGCTCCACGTATTTTCTGAGTCATTTGAACAGAGTATTTTACTGTAAAATGGTATCATAGACTGAAAAAATACATAGCATATTTGTGATATGGGAGTCATCTTCTCCTCTGCCTTTCCACCCAATGCATCCAACAAGATGGATTCAGATCCCCTGACGCTAGCCGAAACACAAAGGAAGCACCATGCACGTATGTATACACAGGAAAGACCGAAATCTGCTGGCTACTCAACCATCTTCAAATTCAGCATCCATAAAGACTATGCTTTACTCTCTCAGGTGTCTGTCTTGAGTACTTCCATGAAGCAGACAGGTCTTATCAGGGTAATTATTCTGCTTATGAGAAACAGCCATTTGAATTCCAGACTATGTGGTCTCAAATTACTCTGGTACGCTATAGTCCCACAGTACTGGTACTGTATGTTTTCAGACAGGAGAGTTTTTCCAACTGACATTCCATTTAGTGCAATACAAAATCTTCCAGGATGTGGCAGTAAAAGTCCAGCTAGTGTGTAACTGTGCAAGCAGTCCAGACCACAATAAAGCAGAGAAAGACTTTTTTTTCTCCCCACATATCTAGCGTGCTTGAGAGGTCTTCCAACTGGTTTACTTCCTCCAAGCTTGATAAATTCAATTCTATTGGGGAGATCAGGACATGAGGGAGAAGCATATCACTAATGGGAAAGCTGAAGAGTCTTGATTTCTTCAAAAAAATAAAATAAATGAACAACCAAAAAAAAATCCAACCAAAAAAAACCAGGACCCTTTCAAGGTATCTGCTTCTTGGCATTCTGCCTTCAAAAAAATCATCAGTCACGTTTGAAAACTAAGTAACTTGACATCATCCAACAAATAACCTATAAAGTCTTGACTAACATACAGGCTTCCAATTCTTGGTGCAGAGATGGAATACACGATGAAGCATAACTGCATGTTACAGAACCCTTCTATACTTTTGTCCTGGTCTGGCCCAAACTATGACAACTTCCTTGTGGATAGATGCAGACTGCAAGCATAGATTAACTTCAGCTCAACTCCCTCCTCTCCTTAAAGGAAGGAGAAGATAACATCAGGCTGAAGCAAGCAGGCCAGTTTCTTTGTCTTGAAACAAACCAATCACTGTAACACCGATGCAGAACGCACAAATTCCTTATTTCACAAGACAGGACTTGGGTTCAGCTGTGACCATGATATACCCACAAAGTTAAAACCTTTTTTTTTTTTGACAAAAAAACGGGTGGTTGAATTACTGTCTTTAACATCAGTTAACTTGCTGAATCATTGCTTCAGGAAACTGGACAAGTCCTTTATGTAAAGTAGCTACTCAATAATTCTGGTTTCCAATTTAGGATCTACAGAACAAACCAGCTGCCTATTTCTTACACTCTACAGCAGGATTTCTAATGAAAATGCTGGCATGGAACAATATTCAAATTTGACTTTTGCAACTACTCACAAACATCATGGAAGAAACATTTCTGCCCTTGAGAACAGATTGCTCAAGTATTATTCCAAAAGTAATTCTCCATTGAAACAAATACAGCCAAGAAATCTGAAGAGCTGACTGCTTTTGCAGCACAAAATCAGCTTTGTTACTTACCTACAGTGCACAAGCCAGTTCTTTGCAACAGCTCTTTCACAAAGATCATATGGTATAATTTATTTCGCAACAAGTAACAAAAATAGGCAAAAAGTTTGCTTGTAGTGAGCTCAGATGTGGAGTTACCAGCTATAAAATTTAAAAGTATAGCAAGTTTGTAAGCAACATGGTGAAATAATGCAGGGACAGGACTCACTTCCTCTTCAGTGACAATCACAGAACCACAAATTCACAGCATGAGATCCTGACTCCACTGGTAACTTTACCATCTAATGTTGCAACGTAAGAAATCAAAGAGTGTGGCTTTCCAGTATTTCAAGAAAACTATCAAGCAAATGCAGATGTGGTGGAAAATACACAATCAAAACCAAGATCTTTCATGCTTTTCAAAATAGAAAATGTGAAAATAACTTTGAGAAAATAAGATTTTTCAAGAGGTAGCTTCGTTTTGGTGACAACTATTACAGGAATATGATTCCAAATATTTTAATTCCCAGTAAGCAGTCTTCTTCATTTTTAATTAAAACAACAAAAAAAAAAGTAAAAGAGAAAACTTGGAAGGTATCAGCAAAACTAAACACATTTCCATCTTCTCTTATCATCCTTAATTCTCTTGTTCCTTTGGAAGAAAAGGGACCACAGATGCGAAGCAGCCATTGTTTGTCCTGTGATCTTTCATACAGCCCAGCACATGAAGACTGCTCGTACTGCTGGCCAGTTCAAACTGGTATTAAATCTAGTCATCTCATGTAATTGTCCCACAGTTCACAGCTGCTTTCTGGCTGAGAACTGATCACTGCTGACTAAGTTTTTAGTTAGCTTACTTAAATGTAAGTCTAAGTAGTAGAGATGCGTGGAATCTTGTAAACTGTACAGCTGTTGATAGAGAGTCCTGTAAAAAGTAACATGTGGCATTTCAGGAAAACAAACTTTTCTTGTTTAGATAATAATACTTACATCTCCTTCAAGGCTGAGCTTGCTTAAAATTTCATGGACAGTAGACATCTTGACAGGATGCTGAAGAAAGAGAAAAAAAAAAAAACAAAACAAGATGACTTAGATATATTTACAATTACTTCAGCATGTTATACAGCCCTGTGGCACTGCATACACTGTGGCACTGAAAGTGACAGTCCAATGAATCTGCTAATCCCCAGCAAAAATTTCTTCTGCATTTTAAATACTTAAACTTAAGAACTGGAGACTCTGTACCTTAGAAACAGAATCAACTAAGACTGCAACTCAGTACCAGGAAAATTGTGCAGGAACATAGAGAGCCTGGTCCAGCTTAAAGCCAAAAAGTAGCAACAAGCAGTAGCATTTACATCAGACACTCAGTTCCTCAAGTACTCATGGAATACATTGACACTATTTATATTCACGCAGACATAAAATCATAATGCTGTTCTATCTTTAATCCTGGATACAGGCCGCAAATGTCTCTAATAGAATATAGATTTGTAGTGGCTCCCCAGTAATAAGAATCACAGAACAAGCTACAAGTACCAGTTAGTAACATCATTGTCTCTCTTAAAGGACTCTCTTAAAATGACAGCTCCAAAAGTAAGAGCCATTGAGACAAGACATTCAATATCATTGCTCCATTGCTAGAACCTGCATAATATCTTGCTAACATACATAAAGAAAAATAGGGAAAAACCCAACCCTGAGACAGATTATACACATTGCAGAAACGAGCATTGATGTGATATGCTTATGTTACAATGCCCTGCCTTTTTTTCAACTCTGGTTTCTGGTCAGGGAAGTTTGCCAGAGCTGTGTAACTGTTTTACTGGAAGGGTCTCCCAACTAAGGAGGAATTTTTTTTCCAAAGGCTGTAAGCCAGAGGCAGTATTTGAAAGGCTTGATGGATTCCCACAACTCTGCTCTCAAATTCCTCTACTGAAAGGATGGACATTGTCACTTGCATTACCTTCTAGTCATCCAGGTTGGCACCTGCAGCAAACATTACTTTGCCTTTTGAAATTAAAGCTTGTTTCTCAGGAATTCTACAATCAAGCTGTAGAGATTGCATTATCAAACAGGGAAAAGAGCTGACTTAATGAGAGGTGGGAGAGAAAGAAAAGCAACACCTCAGGACTAGCGACATTCCACTATGAGCCTGGAACCAAAACTGCACTATTTTCAGCTTCACTGGGTGCCACTCCCTTCACTTCCACGCTGTCACCGGTTCCCCCAGTCCAGCTCCCAGATACCGTGCGCTCTGAGCCAACTCCCAGCTATTGTGCAAGACAGTCCCGGATACATCCGTTCCGCAGGTTTTCAGATTCTTTTTTTTTTATCCTCCATCAGTCACTCTTCTGATGGTATCGGGGCTTTCTCAGGCAAGCACTATTAGCCACCCAGGCAAATTTCCCAGACTGACTGAACTCCTGTCCACTCAGTGGTCATTCTGAAGCCAAGAGCTCAGAGAAACAGCAAGAAGTTTGAAATAGTTTCTTAATAACAGAGATCTGGTTAAAACTCTAGGAAAACTGTTTATTTTTTGTTTTAGCTCCTGCAAACCTCCTGTACATCAAGAAAAAAAGCAAAGTAAATCCTTACTTTTAGCAGATATAGCAAGAGTTAATGGGAATAAAATGCAGAAACACAATTACAGGGCTTTTGTAGCGTAACTGCTGTAACCACAACTTTCTACGCTTAAAATACAGAAAGAAAACCTTTCATCTTCAGGAGTAACCCAGGTATAAGTAACAAAAGCAACTTTACTTCACGGAAAAATTAAGATCCCAGGGGAGGAAAAATAAGACAGAGAATGAAAGTCACAGTCATGCATCAACTTACTTGCAAATCTATCTTTTAAGAGCAAAAATCCAACCCAGCCCTTTAAAGGCAGGATACAGAAGTTGTAATAAGCTGCTACCTGCTATTGGCACTAGTAACATGCTGGTTAGAGACGGATGATATATTACTGAGCTATGAAGTTCTTAATGTTTACTCTTAATAAAAAGAAGCATCTAAGACCTTTGTACTCTGACAGCATTACAACCAATACCAAGTCCTTAAGTTTTGCTTGTCATAAAGAACTGAAAACCACCAGTGAAAGCTGAAGCAAAGCAACTGTAGTATAATATTTCACAAAACAGTCACTGAACAGCTTTTTGAAAGATTCCTGTTTCTAAATCAATTAAAAACCACATTGAATCAGGCTTGTTAGAAAAAAATCCACTTGATTAGAGTCCAGAAACAGAACTAACACACCCTCATGTAGAGCTGGAACCGGGAGGTTCATTTCATCAGCACACAACCATGCTATAGCAACAGACCGCCCATCAGCATCAAGATGACAAAAGAAAAAAAAAAACCAAAATGGGAGTTTTTGCAAGAATCTTTGCAGAGAAAGATCTTTACTCAGAGAACAAACACATCTTGTCACACCCTGCTTTGTAAAGCACTCATGCTTGAGAACAGACTTTCACTGTTCTCTGATGGACTGATTTTATCTGATGTAGTTATGACAAGTAATGGGTGAGTTTGAACACGTAAATAGAAAATACTTGCACTAACCTGTTCTTCCTTCCACTGGAAAAGAATCAACTTGTACCTTCCAGCCGTAAACTAATACTTCAACACCTTAAGGCAAGTTTCTATAACCAGTTTTCATCCTAAATCCACATTACATAATCCTGAATCATAATGTTATTCTACTAAAAGAGACAGCACCTGTTCTGACCTCGACCCCCACAGTAATCACTGGATTGCAAATCTGTTATTATATTGGGACTAATCTATATTCAATACCTTACGCTGTACCTGTTTGGTGACAAAAGAGTGCGTGTCTAAAAGCAGCCCCGTATCTCTATTCCCAGGGGCAGCTCACAGACATCACAGAGAAAAATCCTATGTGATCCATGGAAAAAAGTGTCAGGTATGCACAAACAACTACGTTGCTCAATAAGGAGAGTTAGCATTTTAAGAAGCACCTATTATACTCTTGTAGGCAGAGATTGAGCAAAGGGTGTTCCCAGACATCTGAGCCAAGGAAACGGCATCCCCGGAATGAGAGAATGGAAACTCTTTCACTTGGAGCACATTTGTGTCAGGTCTCCAAAAACTAGGGCAAGGCCTAGCAACGGAGGAGACGAGGGAGAGCGAGGAAGATCCACAACATCTGCTGTAAATGAAATAAGGACTCAAAAATCATTCATTTATGTACAGTACTAACCACAAATACAAATGAGCCGGGCTTTATCTCCCCACATTCCCCGATAAGGTTTAGCAGATAATTTAAAGCCACTATTTGGAAAAAAAAAAAAAAAGCTTTAAAGAAAAGGATTTCAAAACCCATTAAACCATGCTACCACAAACATACTTTAACTGTTCTCTTCCACAGACACTACTAATAACACAGAAGATTTCCCATTTCAGGAACATATTGTATAAAATTATTTCTTTGAATTCAAATTATTCTCACTTTTAAGCGTTCACAGAAAAATCTTTTTTTTTTTTAATCAAGGCAAACCATTCCATACATGAGCTTGTGGAAGTTATATTCACTAGGACTGCTTATCACAAGTAGCTCCACCAACAGAAGGAATGAGTAGGGATGGCTCACCCAAGGACACCGAGGGTCCAAAAGATTCTTTCACTCTTGACCTAAATCTTAGGGTCTGCACATCTCTGTGCAGGTACAGCATTTGAATATGAACACAAGAATAACTAACATTAAACAGAATTAAAGATGCCATGTATAAAACCACAGCTCACTTCTACATGACTATCCTGAAGTCATTTCACTTCTCTTCCAGTTAAAAATACATGGCAACATTCCTTTGCCCTAACTCCCCTCCTTACTCGAAGAGGAGGAAGTGGTGTCCAAGCTGACTCACAACCCAAAAGGCAGCAGCAAGAGCTCAGCAATTCTGCTCATGGCCGGGGCAGGGTGGGAGAGCCGTGCCCAAGCCTGGCTCTGCCAGCGAGGAACGGCACAGGGCTCCCTGGCTCGCCGCGGGCGAGGAAAGCCGAGGCAAACCTCGGGCAAACGCTGGCTACCCGGACCACTCCCCGCACAAAGGCTTCTCTTCTGCCCGTGCCGGCGCCCGCATCTGCGGCGGCACCCGCAGCCGCAGCCACGCCCTGGGGAGCCGGGAGGGGGCCGCTGCCCCCGGCCGAGGGCTCCGCCGGGAGTCACGCCAGCCTCGCCTCCGCTGAGCGAGCACCGGGGCGCCTGGCCGGCCGCTCTGGGATGGGACGTGAACGCACAGTATCATCGCCAACCCGGCTGAGCCGCTGTGTACCTTAACGAGGAGAAGAAAAGAATATTTGGGAAAGTTTGACGAAGTTTGCGACCGGTTCCCTGCTCCTGAGCGCTGCCGCCACACCCAGTGCCGGTGCGGGGCGCACGGTGCTCCCCGGGGGCAGCTTCGCCCCTGGAGCGAACCGGGCACAGGAAAGTAACGGGCGGGTAACGCCGAAGGGAGCGGAGAAACGCGCGGGGGCCACCCCCAGCCACCGCCCCGCTCCGCGCCCGCCCCACGGCCCCCGGGGAAGCGGCTACCGCGGCCCGACGTCCCCCCGGCCCTCCGCCTCCCCCCACCTCGCTCCGCGCTGGCGGGGCCGGGACGCCCGGCGAGGGCTCACCTGGCCGGGGCAGGGCGGCTCTAGCGATGGCTCTGGCGGCGGCTGGAGCCGGCGGCGGCCCGGGCGGGGTTTTGTAGGGCCAGGCGGGCCCTCCCCGCCCCGGCGCCCCCCCCCGCCCGCCGCTGACTCACCCGGCCGCGCCCGCCTCCCGCAGCAGGAAGGGGAGAGGGACTGGGTGGGCAGGGGTAGGGCAGGAGCGGCCTCTCCCTCCGCGTCCGCTGTCCCGCAGGGGCCTGTCCCCGGCGGCCTTGGGGTGCAGGGGTCCGGGCTGAGCCCTGGCTCCTCAGCCCCCCTCTCCGCGAGGCGCCGCGGAAGCTGCTCGGTGTCCGCCCGCCCCTCGGATGCGAGGAACGCGGCCCCCGCGGCGCTGCCCGGTCCCCCCCCGGGGAACCCCTACCCTCCAGGCCCCCTGCTTTAGGGGGACAGCAGGTTGTTACTGCAGCCTGTGCTTTGGGTTGCCCAAAGCCGTACGGCTGTGATGGTGCTGGGCAGAGGAGCTCATTCCCAGGCACTGCGGGACACGGACAGGACGCACCGCACCCCACCACGCTGGGCAGGTGCTGGCACCGAGTCAGAGCTGCACCCTCCTGCTCCGGGCTCACACACACACAACGAGCTCCCTACGGCTTGGGGCTACAGCTGGGCCTGCTTCCCCCCAACAGCGCTCCATTATCAGCGCTCAGAGTTTCGCGTGTAAATCCCAGAGTATCTCAGCTGTGAGAAGTCTCAATGACGTCTGCCACGAGCCATAAATGCTAGAAGACTGAGGCACTGGAAGAGCTGTGCTCTGAGGCCCACTGAATCATGCTCTGATAACCCCAACAGGCACACCACACCCAGGAGGAGGAGGGGGGGAATCAAAACTTCTGCCAGGCTGGCTGGTGAAAAGTAAGTTATTGAAGCCCAGATGTTGCACTGGTAACAAAAGCAAGAAACAGCTAAAAATATGTGCAAAAGAAGATCTTCCGTTGATCACTTTAGCTTACTGTTTCACCACAACAGCGTGGCCAATTTACTGGTGACCGATCTCAAATACTTGAGAAAAAAGCAAACACTCCCCAATTCCCAACAGATGCAGTTATTCCTGTGATTTACACCCGAATAGGTAGTAGTCCTTTCAAGAGCATGTTGTCACAGAGTTGTTTTGATTGATGCAAAGAGATATTTGCCTCTCCTATAAGGGTTTTTTGTAGGCATAGACAGAGATGTCTTCTGGCAGACAAAGGGTAAAAAAGTCTTAGACTTGGCCAGGTGCATAAAAACAGCGGTGGTAAAAGCAGCCAAGCACAAGAGAGACACAAGAACATGGGCTGAGACACAAAGTAATTGCTGGGATGGAACAAGATCAGAGATACAAAAAAGGAGAAATATTAAGAAATTCTACACTAGACTATGAACAACAGGAGGCAACACAGTGGACGGGTGAACTGGTCATTGCAGAAGGTGAAAATAATGTTAATAGCCCTTTTCTGAATAAACACAAGTGACATGAAGGGGACAGCCACAGGAAGCGGCATATTGTGGAACAGCATTTTGTCAGAGAAGAACATCAGTGCCACTAGTGCATTAGTTTGACATATTAGCTTTCTTTTTGGCAAGGCCACTGGGGTTATTTCTCTGTGCATTAATGAACCTGTCTTTAAAAATTAATTCCTGGATATCCCACATCCACCAGTGTATGTCATTAACAGTTAAACATATAATTCCCCCCTGCTTTTCAGGTTTCTTGGAAAAAAATCACTGGCAACTTGGGAAGGTGATTCATAGATCAAAAATACAGTCCTAGAAGTAAGAGTACTGCAGTATTCATTAGGGGCTTTAAATAGGGTTAAGCAGCTCAGCAGAAGCCAGGTAGCCAATTTGTCTCCTAATGGATGCATAGTCCCTCAGGGATAGTTTTTTTTTTACCCCCATCTCTTGCCAAACATTCTTAAAGCAAAAGCAGAAAAGCATAACTGCAATGCCCTCAGCTGAAAAAAAGTCTTTTCACATATGTAATATACTGCCAACATGCAACATATACGTTGCATTTGTGTATAAAATCTGACTCACATAATAATCAATTAATTTAGAGATGAACTCATTAATTCACTTAACTGAAGGTCCATTTACATTTCAGTCCTCTACTGCAGCCTGTTGCAATGACACTACTATTCCCATTTCCTTGGAAAATTCTTCTCTTTTTAATAACTTTTTAATAACTTAATACTCATATACCACCATTAATTTTGGTTAACTAGATCTTCATATGAGCAGTTTGCAAAAGCTTTGATATCAAGTGAACTATTATCTTAACAGCCAGATTAATTGCAGCATAAAATGATTTTCCAGCAATTCCAACATCTTCAGAAAGGGAACAGAGATGTTGTCTCTAATATCCAACTTCATCATCAATTATTCAATCTCAGAATCACACATTCACCTCAGTTTAAAACAGACAGCAGCCTCTCTGAACTTACACAAGCTTCAGGGACTGCTGAAGTGATTTCAAAAGAAAAAAAGATTGACAATAGGAAAAAAAAGAGCAACCATATTCAGAGTCATGAAGATACGAACATTAAATTCAAACATATTACGAATTCCCTCAACTGCTCTCCGCTTATGTAGGTCAACTGACATCAAAGGCACTTGTACCAGCTGGGGAATCTAAGTTGTATGAACGCAGAAAACATATTAACACTTTTGGCAGAACAACCAACCACCCCCCAGTACCAAGGCCTGGTGATCCTGCCCACGGAAATATGATATATTCTTCATACCTTTGAGAAAAAACTGCAAAACCAGTGAGCTGAAGAAGGCAGCAGTCAGACTGAGCAAATAGGAAGACTTCGGGTATCTGCCAATCAGGGAAAGGAAATTAATTCAATGGGAGAACAGCAGCCAAGTGCCTGAATCACTTCTTAAAATGAGACATAAGCTTGTAAGTCACATGGTTTATTTCTGAAGAGCTACCCAAACCCTAGAGGGTTTGTACAGCACCTATCACAAAGGGTTCTGGTTCACAACCACTGTTTCTGAGCACCACATTAAAGTAACTACTGTCAGCATTAGGCTGGATAAAATGCTGGGACAACGACTGCACTTAACACAAGCCCAGTCTCTCTGTGCCTGCCTCACGTATGATTTACTGGAAGAAACATGCTGCAACTAGCCTGCAAGTAAGTGCCAAGAACGGTTTTCGATTTGTTTTCACATTACTTAGTCCCCACACCCCCTTAAAATGTCTGCATAGAGGCTCATATTCCAAATACCCGGCAACTACTTCAGCTGCAATTACCTCTTTGTGAGCTCCAGCTTCCTGCACGCTGGCCACAGAAATCAAAGAGTGAGCACTTTTGTTGACTGGAGCTCCCCAGAGTCCTGTGGATGGGAAAACAAACGTAATTGTGCTAACTTCTCATTCTTCCCTTCTGATAGCTCACTGGGACTGTGGTTCATCCCATACTCTGTGGACACGCTCTCAGACTCAGTGACACTACCACTGCTAACTTTCCCACTGTTTTGTTACCACTTAATATTTGATACTAATTTTATCTTTTCCCTGCCTCCCTCTTTCAATTCAGTATACCATTGTTTTCCACCTCACCAACACCTTTGATTTCTCTTGTCGTTATCTTCTTCTTATGTTATACTACTGAAGGCTTGATGTGCTTAACTTGAATATTCAATTTAAGATCCCCTCTGACCCAAATTTTATCTTTGCAGTAACATTAGTGCATACGGGGTCACTCTGGCTCTCAATAGATTTTTTTCTCACTTCTGTCCCCAATTGTTTGGCTCCTTCAATGGCACAGATCTTGCTCACACTCTTTCAGGATGCTGTCTACAAAGAATCAAAGAAGCGTTAACACCGGAATCTTGAAGGCCACAATTCTGTCACTATGTGTTGCCTACTTTAACTGTTTTTTGATTACAACAACAACAACAAAAGAAAGGGATCAGGAGAAAGGACTTTCTGGTTTAGGCGTGGCTGAGCCTCTCTATATAATACTGCTTCCCTGAATCTGTTATGTTGCAAGAGGATAATATAAATTCCATTCTGATTAACATATGGATCAGGCAGACCTCTAGGTGTTATTTTTGCACCTTGATTATTTGGTCTAATTTGGGAACTGCCATGATACAAATATACATAGATTTGTTGTTAGCACTGAGAGTAATCACAGGTTACAGAGAAAGTTAAGTGTAACTTAAAAGTTATGCAAGTTGGGTTCCCAGGATAACAACTTGGCAAGTTATTATGTTTATGGCTATAGAAGAAAGGAGGAAGGACTCCTGAAAGCACACCTAGACTGCATGAGTAAAAATCTAAACACAGAAAGTGTTTAACTTGTTTTTGGTTTTTTTTTGAGGGGGTGGAAATGCCATGTTTTTTGTTAACATCCATAATGATTTAATCTAAATCTTAAAGAACTGTAATTCCAATGTATGTTTTTGAAAAATAGATTGAATACTAATGCCATCTTTCATCTAATACAATCCTAGAGAACCAGACATCTTGTTAGGTGCTCCACCTAACAACCTAAGCCCTCGGATCAATTCTACTCTGTGCAATCTCATTCTTACACAACACGCACATTCCTGCACAAATGTGATTCTCCACGCAGAATTTCATTTACTTGAAATAATCCCTTTTAAAGCACTAGACTTATCTCTGGAATGATCTTGTGTGTTAGCCAGATCACCAATATTTGGTTACATGTATATTTTCCATGATGCATTGTAATTGGTAAGGTAGGTGGCATTTGCTAGTTCTGTGCTTACAAATAGGACATCCCAGTTAGAAATTGGACACCTGGTCTGTACGCCTTGCAATGCTACAGTTTGAGGAGCGATCTTAAGATTGATTGTTGCCTTCTCACTGATCAGGTCCTGTCTTTTGACTGTTAACTCTTCAGGGCAAAGACTAAGTATTGCATTTCCTAAAGAAAATGCTAGACAACATAAGTTACTTCATCAACATACACATATAAATTAGATTAATTAAATTGTTTCTGGTATCTTCATCTGTTTCATAGAGAGTCTATGTTACATGAAAACTGAGGTAACTGTGTTTAAAGGATATATTTTAGCAATCATTTTAAGTGACGAAGATGTGACAGGTGTTATGTTCTACAGTTACTTCCCATGCAGAATCTCAAAGCATTTCAATTTACAATACAAAACATTCACTTTACAAAAAACATTACAATAGAGCCTGACAGCAAATACTTCTCTCTCTCACCAGTTGCCTGCATCTTGCATGTGACTTCCAGAAGTCTCCTCTTATATCCTGATACTGTTTTATCACTAGATTTATCTTCAACTCTCATATTTGTATTTGCAAATCAATTTCTGTCCGATGTTCAGTATCCCTCCTCTGACACTTCCATGCATGTCTGACCATAACCTTAGTTTGAACTCTAATTTATTTTCCAAGATTTTCCTCATCACCAGTGTAATAACACCATCGTCCTCGTCCTTTTATCTCACAATCTCATTGGATCCTTCACACTAAGCCTATGGGCACAAAGAGCTTGCCTCCGCAATGAACCAGATGCCTGGGTGACTTGGGATGAGAATGAAGAGAAGGGAGTAACAAAGCAACATATTAGCTAGGACTATGCACAAAAGCTAGTAATAAATAAAGCTGTCTCAGGGCACATATACAGCATAATCAAAGTCACTACCAATTGCCAAAACCCATAAAGTTTGAGTCACTGTGGTGGAATCCATTGCACTGGCTGTCCAATGTTAACAGAAAACAACCTGGAATAATCTGTGCTCTGTCAGGATGCTCAGAAGGAAGCAAGATCCTTTGTTACTCTCATTTAGCTGACACAGGTAACACTACTGGTCAGCAATTTCAAAGGTGCAGCAGGCTTGTTTCCCTCATGACTCAGTCCAGGCTATTGCATCCTCTTCCCTTCTCTTTGGCATACTAATTAGAGTAAGTCAAAGAGGTATATATATTCAAGTCACACAGAGATTCAGCAAGGACTAGGCATCATGAAGAAATGGTAACTCAGCAATTCAGAAACTTTTCTGTTCTTTGGTACACATGTAGCTCCTCTGGCAAACACTCATCATGAGTATTAAACGTCTGGAGTTCAGTTCAATTACTAAACTAAAACATGAATCACTAGCTTTTTTGGTTTTCCAGTGTGCCTCACAGAAGCAATCATCTAGTATGTGATTAGGAGATGTTGCCTAGATACATACATAAACAGAAGCAAAACACACTTGCCAAAGTCTTTGTACTGGTATTGGTGGCATGAAAAAATTCAGTGTCTTTACACTGAATGAAATAGTCACAGGATATACAAACAATCACTACGTGTGTTTCAGTTAATTTCCTCAATCCATTGGGGACTTCCTGATGACCTACCTAACAGCCAGCTGCCTTTTTATCCTAAGATCATGCAATCTGAGATAAAACATGGGCTGTAAAGCATAGTCAGATATTAGAGAAGGTAACTTTACTTTCTGTTCTTAGGTTATCATGAATCCCTTCAAGCACAGTTTTATTAACTTTAGGCTGGAGAGCTGCAATTCCATCTGAATCCAGATATCATGCTGTCTTTGGTCCCGTATACATTAACAGGTCAAAAAGACCCATCTTAAAACCACTATGAGGAGTTCAGCTTTCCCAGCAATTATCAGCACAATGCTGCTAGCACAAACAGACTACCAGTAGGTATTACAGCATTAAGAGAGACTGAACCTCTTTAAATGACACAGTGCTTAAAACGATCCCAGCTGCCAGCTCTACCATAATGTTCCCCAGCCTGCCACCACACTGGAAAACACTGGAGGAAATATTACCAGTGCACGTAGGAGCCCCTGACATCATCCTGGGCAGACCAGCATAAGTAATCACTACAGAGTCTGGTCTGTCTTGCCAAAGGACAGAAACAGCTACAAAAGATGGAAGCTGCCAAAAGTCCTCAGGGAATTTTTCCTAGGAATAGTGTTAAAAAGTTTCATGTAAGCCCAAGTCTGTTCTGCTTCATTGTTTCCCATAGTTATGTGCTTTTTCCACTTCAGTGACTCACAACGCAAACAGTCCCATGGTTTGGATTAATCCTCTGGCCTCTGCCAAAGCACAGGGGAGGCTCTACACCTTCAATACTTCCCTGAGAATCTTGGGGAATAATTCTGAAAGTTTCAAGGAATCTAATTAAGCACCACCTAAACTTACTCTAAAAATCTTTAAACAACAGGTTCTTAGGGCAAATCTGCAGGTTGGTAACTGCATACTGCAAAAAGCCTCTCCCTTTTACTTAACATCATGCCACCTCTGAAATGGCCCATAAAAATGAATTTAAAAATCACTTATACATTAAAGTTCACTGGCAGAAATCAGCATATATAACTATAGCAATCTGGAACATAGCTGTAAATTTTCAATTAAAAATCAATGACTGTCAAATAGCAGGAAAGTTTTTTGTGTTTTTTTTTTTTGTTTGTTTTAAAATGTATCGACCCTGTTTTATTACAAAATAACATAAAACACTTGGGATTTTGAGTAAGTTTTTACATGATCTGAACTTCATTACCTAATTAGGCTCAGCCGGGGTACTAGCTGGGGAACAAATGATGTCTTGCAACACAAAGGAATGTCACAAATTCTTCATGAAATATGACTTTCTACACTGATGTCTTCTTGCGCTTTCAAGTGGCATCTTATAGCTTTAGATAAAATTTAATGTGAAGTAACCTGACATCAAAAAAGCTGCTGATTGAGTGAAAGGGAATGGCTGCTATGAAAAGATTCGTTTCTGCTAGGCAGGCTAAGACTTGTTTTTCCAGGTCAGAAGCACGCATTAGAATTCTAAAACTGGAGAATTCTTCCTTTAATGAATCAGAAAAATATATTAAAAGCCTATTCTTAACATTTTCATTAATGTTTGCTTTCAAATAAGCCTTCAGTAAACACTTCTACTTAAGCTGGATAACTTTCACTGCAGTGTCCTGTGTGCTAGTAGCTAGTGCTCACACAAGAACAGATTCTGTAACCTTTAGGGAGATGAAACAAAAGGCTGTTTTAGTGATAGCATAATAAAGATAATTTTCAAACAGGTCCTCAACACTAAGGTTTATTTTTCTAATGCTATTACAATCCAAGAAACCATTAATACAATAACGAGCGGCCATCACAGCATGTATAGAATAACCGAGTTCAAAACAGCAGAGGGAAGGAGTGGAAGCAGAACACTGACTGATGAGCAAGAACAGACATGGTAAGACAGACAGCTGCTGTCCTTCCTGTGGAGAGAGACTGTACCAAAGGAAGCCTGAGGAGGGTTTTGCCAGTGTAGAAGGCTAGAACTTGGAGTTGAAGCCACAGCCTGACACATTGTCCTGGTTTCAGCTGGGATAGAGTTAATTTTCTTCCTAGTAGCTGCTGTGTTTTGGATTTAGTATGAGAATAATATTGATAAAACATATTGGTTTAGTTATTGTTAAGTAATGCTCATATTAAGTCAAGGACTTTTTCAGCTTCCCACAGAAGCTGAGAGGGTGCATAGACAGAACAAACTGGCCAAAGGAATATTCCATACCATAGATGTCATGCTCAGTATGGAAATAATAGGTTTTGGCCGTGGGGCAGGAATCCGCAATTGCTGCTCAGAAAGGGTTGAGCAATCGATCATCAGATGGTGAGCAATTGTATTACATCACTTATTTTGTGTATACTTTTACCATTGTTATTATTTCCTCTTCTGTTACTGTTCCATAAAACTGGCTTTATCTCATCTCAACTCATGAGATTTTTTTTCCTTTTTCTCCCTCTTCTCCCTACCCTAATGATGGGGAGGACAACGGGGAGTGAGTGAAGGACTGCATGGTCCCAGTTGGCAGCTGGGGTTAAACCTCGACACACATGCATACACACACAGTAGCATGAAGCCACAGACATTTAAAAGCCAAAAAACCACATACAGTATTTTATCTCTCAGTTTGTCTATTTGGGCTGGTAGAAAATCTATAAAGGGAAGATAATGCATTTTTTTGATAAATATGTTTGATGAATATGTTGTGTGAAATATCGTCCCAGGAGAAGGCAGGAAACAAACTTATTTATTCATGTACCTGCATACACATTAACTGCTTGTATTTTAGGAAAAAAAAAAAAAAAAAGAAAAAGGCTATAGCAACAGGTCTATTGACCCACAAGTTTCTTTTTCTCCAGGGGTAATGACAGTGTCAGTACAATATTTTCTGCAGGTTTCTTAACCTAAATGTGCTGCTTTTGGATTAGACAAGCCCATCTAATCAATTTTATTGTGCATTCTGCTTGTTACCCACAAAGAAGCTAAAGAATGTCAACTGCAACGTGAGCACTTGTCAATTTGGAAATGACTACAAAATCTGTTCAAAGTAGCATGTGCAGCTATGCATTAACTATATCTCCTTTTCATTTTATTACTCTTGCTAATAACAAAGAATATCCAGTTGCACGAGACTAGTGCCCTTCTGTCAATCAAGGGAACAGAACTGCACAACTGCAGCACTGGGTGTGTTAATGATATGTTTCTGAAATAAATGGGTTTTGACTGCTGAGGGAGCTTTTAACATGGCTACATGACAGGCTCAGCAGAGGGGACAAGAAGCAATAGGGTTCTGACAGCTACTTCCTCCCCTCTTTTTAAGCTCAAATGTAACCAGACTATTAAAATATTTGTTGAAGTGCTCTGTGTGCCAGGCAGTATAGCCCACACTGGACAGATTGATGAGTGACTTGTTTTGGTAGATATTTTTTTGCATTCTTCCTGGTTTTTTATTTTCAATTGCTTGCAAAATTTTGGTAGGTGGAGCTTTTGAATGTAGTGGAAAGTCAATTGCAGCAGGCCTGGGTGGCACTCATGCTGTTCACTCAACTATGAGATCAACAAATTTTGAAGTCTGCATTAAGGTAAGAGACATCAACAGACATGAATTATTTTCAAGGTTGCATCATTACTCCAAATCCGATTTTCAGTGAAGAAATGAACTTCTAAACAAACATTCTCATTTTATTCATAGATGCTTTAGAACAGTTTCTGAAAAATACACTAGAAGCATCGATCTCAGTGAATTTGGCTACACTGATTATTAACACAGCTATTTACAAATTTATTTACAGAAAATCCTTATGTTCTTCTTTCTACACTGGAAGTATAGCAGAAGGGAGAATTGACACAAGAAGAGCTAGGGTACCTCAGTAAGACCAGATATGCTGCATCATTCCTTTAAAACCATGGCACGAATGCATTACAGCAGTGGCTGTGGTAGCAGCAAACCTTAGGGGAGGCAAGATTAAAAGTCAAAGGCAACACTTTCTGTTAGGTATATTTGGGAAAACAGGTATAAAAAGCTCTCAGGTACACAGATGCGTCCTCAAGTCAGAAAATTAACCTAGAAACAGAAAGGTAAACTCTAACTGAGGAGTCTAAACTGCTCCCAACAACTGATTCTATGCTTGCCACTTTTTACTTCAGATTCAGGTCTGAAAAAGCACTAGACTGGTAAAAATTTTGTCTATTTTTCATATTTCACAGTTGGTTATTGAAAGATACTGGTGATACTCTGGCAATTTACAATGAGATCACAAAAATTTTTTATAAGGAAATGCCCAAACTTTCTGACTGTATTTGTGCTGAGGAAGGGTAGTTATAACATTGCGACCTTCCCAGGAAGACCTTCAGGGCATATGGAATACGTAAGGGACAATCAGTCTTCGTTTGGCATCACTTTATCATCTTTGATGTTGTTTTGTTTAGCTCTTTTTCTATGTACACATACAAATCTAACTATTTTCATAGAGCTCACACAGGCCATTGCTGGCTAACGACTTACTATATTTACACAATGTTACTGGTATGAGAGTCTCATGTTTGCTGTTCTTCTGAAGGCATTAGTTCCTAAAAGCCCGCAATATAGTGAGAATTCAGGATTCCTTGAAAAAAAGCAGTGGTGGAGGATGAAAGGGGAGTCTATAGCTCTCACTTCAAGGTAAAATTTCAAAAATATAATCCGAGTCACGTGTCCTTAAGTATCAAAAGGCTGGAAATACTCTTGACACAGGCAAAGCACTCTCAAAAGTATGTCAAGGTTTATTAAAACTCACAATTATTTTAAAACTCTAGATTTTTAAGAGTGAGGACCATTACCTTTGTGCAAATAAATTCCAACAGTATCTGGCATGGTAGAGCTTGCTCTTTTTCTTTCTTCACAACTTATATTCATTTGGCAGCAACTAAAAAACGAGAGGCACTGATGGGTTATGTGCTTACTCTTGAGGCACTGGCAGGTAATGTCACATTCCTGCCTTACAACAGAGCAATCTCGTGCACATGTGGAAAACTGTTTAGCTAAGTATCTCTGAATGAGTTTTAGTGAAACTGAGATGTATTCATACATCTTTTGGAAAAGTTTGCTCTAAATATATCTGTATAACTGTAATGTGAACTACCCCTGTCAAGCTGAAGGAAGCTGGCTTGGCTGATTGGATTATACAGCTTTGGTCAACAACATTAGTATACTTTTCCTTTTAGCTCTTTTGAACAAGGACTTGCCCATTGGAAAAATAAACAATCAGTTTTCCTCTAATAGGGCAATCAAAAATAGGAAATGTACGCTTGTAAAAACATGCTATGAATAATCAGAGTAACGTGGCTGCTATATGTCATTGAAAGAATCAGGGAATATTTAGCTGGGTTCTGTACTAGCTCACTCCCCATCCCTGCCTTCTGTTAGTATTATTCACTGTTCTACTTCCTAATACTGAGTTGAAAGTGACAATGTTCTTTTAAAATTTACTGAAATCTTTTAATCACAAACAATTAAAGACAGATTGTTTCCTCTGTATTACCTCTATTATTACACTTTATCCAAAATTCTGATGATGTCTCATGGAAGAATGGGGTGCTCATTTTTTTTTTTTTCTTTTTTGCTCACTGGACAAGCATCCTACCCCACAGAAGATATAAGTATTGATACTGAGGAATGCCCTGAAGCCTGCACTAGGACTGATACTGTCTAATAATCATTACACTAAATTATTCCACAAATAATTTAGAAACTGGCAGTGTATTGTTGCAGTTCCATAAAAACAACAAGCAAGTAGTCCCTCTGCAAGGTACAGGACAATGGTGTCTTCTCCGTCTTACAGCGAGATGGAGACTGAGTTGCCTTCAAGACAGAGCCATCAGTAAGAGCAGCCTTGAGGTTATCTACAGAAGACCTTCCTAAGTCTCAGAATGGCTCGGATAAGCTTTTTGTCAGTGATAATCCTCCACCTACAAGTGAGGTAGGGTATAATTCAAATGCTCTGTGCTTATTAAATAGACTGTCACCTGGCCACTGAAGTTGTTTTCTGGCATTAAGAAGGAAATTTAATTTGGGATACATAATACAGCAATGTATCTTTGAAAACATTTGAATGTAATAATTTTTGCATAGAGTAATGGAATTTGAACTTGCAAACAAAATTTAAGAACCTCTGCAGAACAGCAAGTAAAAAAAAGCAAACATACTTTTAGCACAGAGAAGTGTAACATATCAAGCAATGACAGTGCTTGTGGGAAAGACCCACCCTTTTAAGAAAGGCTGCATTTTGTTAAGAAAGAAGGAGCTTAGTTATATGACATCTCAGAAATAGTTATACATCCAGCTGAACTTAGACAGGAAAGACTGAAAATCCTCTAATTCTTTCTACTAGTAGAACTAAAAGCAACTAAAAAGGCAGTCAACACTAAACATTCTGAAAGACCATGTCTGAACTGATTTTTATATTCTTTTGGAGACAAGCTGCTATTTAAAATAAAGGGCAAGCAAACCAGAAGCAAAAGAAGTACCTCTTGTCTCAATGTCTGCTACTGGACTTCACTGCACAGGGCTGGGACAGAGTCACTTGCTGTTAGCAGCTCGCACCTGCCAGCAGAGGAGTGCCAGGCTGGTCACTTGGTCCCAGTTTTCTGTGCTTCCAGCTGCCAGGCTACATTAGAAGACAGAGGAAAAAAAAAAAAACATATTAAATCTATTCCCAACAGATTGTACATGGAAAATGCCTATTGTGTCCCTAAAGGGCTTTGCAGTCAAATAGAGAAGGGGGAGAGATGGAAAGGTTTAGCCAGTCATGTATGGGAATGAAAGCAGTTTGTAAGTGATTAATTAGTGCATAGTGCAAATAAAGTTTGGAAACACTTATTACTCCAGAAATGAAGAAAAGTTAGGTTTCACAGGTTGTGCAACCTATAACCCATTGTGGCTATTCATGCTAATATAGAGAACTGATAAAGTTCCATGGTTTTGTACATATGTCAACCAGTAATCTCAAACACCAGGTGAGAACTCCCCCTCTAGTCCTCCAAAACTAACTTCAAACTGTCTGAGCACGATACAAAGCTATCAGCTTAATCTCATACCAGTGAACAGAGAAACCAGACTTAGTATCAGTGATCTTATCCAGTATGGAAAACCTTACTTTCTCAGAGGGTTTCTGCCATTTTAAGAGGTTAGTAGCCCAAAGCTGAACTAGCAGTTGGAGCTGGTCATGAACAGAGCTTCTCAGTAGCTGATACTGGGTCCACTACTTGCTGAAGGTCATCTGGATAACAGGATGGATTCCACTTTCACCAAGTTTGCAGATGACCAGTTCTCCAGTACTTAGAGCTTCTGTTCAAAAAGAGAGGACAGCACACACTTCCTCCTTTGCCTCCAGGTAAATCTACATTAAAAAAAATAATAATCTAATATGGGAAAAATATAATTGGAATATTCTTATACTGGGTAAGTTCTACCTAACCACATACTCCACATGCACAAGTAAAAGATATTCTTACAATACAGAGTGACAAAAAGTAGTAATTACATTTAAAAACAAGCCATATAAATTGCAAGATAAACACACTGATCCATGGAATTTTTCTCCTAAACTGGGTGGGTTGAGGACATAAAAAAAGATCAATATTAGCTGTAGAGCAGCAGTTACCTGGAGGGTAAGATCCAGGCCCACTCACTCTCCTTCAGCTGTAGTTTCCTGCTTCCCACAGCTTTACAATCTGTGTTAAGGAATTTATATTTTATTGGCATCACAGCAGTCAGGCTCTTCTGCATTCCTTCTTTCTCCTCCACAGGTAACTGTCTCTTCAGGAGCAGTTTATGTAGAGCCAGCAACCCAGCATGTAATATTTAGCACATTTTCTGACTTTACAGAAATAATTTTTACCAATTATTCTGTTTAGACATTTTCTTTGTTTCAAATTTCAGATGCTATTGCCTGAAATAAATGTGCTATCACTTTCCCTTCCTCCTCTTACCCAACTTTTTTAAACATACTTTTATTTTAGATGCAAATACAAATGGAGTACACTTTGTTACTCCCGCCTGTGACATGTGAACAACACCAGAGTCTTTCATACACTTAACTCATCTTAAAGCAAATTACCACAGTCCCACTTAATTGTGAATTAAAAAGCCATCTCATGTGTTGTATACAAACTGCAGATTCCCTACCTACCCTAAACAGACAAGAAGCTACAATTACTATACTATTATTAGTATACTATTATACTATGCTAGTATACTACTATTAAGAGAAATACGCAAATCTTTTAGGTGCATATATATGTGTATACATAGACATGCACAGGCAAATAAACCATACATTTCTAACATGAAACTTCACTGAGAAACTAAATTCCACACAACTCTGGCAAAACTTTTTCTATATACAATCAGAAAACTGCTTTGAATCTCCACACAGAGTTAGTTATCTGACAAAAATGACTCACAGCTAAAATATTCCTGTTATGAGAGGTCACTAAGTACATTTACGATTTCAATTCAGAACTATTTGTAATTGGCAAACAACTCCAAGCCAGTTCAGCTTGTCATTAGCATATCACTGCAGCTAAAAACAGTAGTGGCCAAAAAACCAATAAACTGAACCATACTACAAATATATGTAACAGTGGGGGGAAAAAATAATCAGAAAATGCTCTGTATTTCACAAAAAAGAGTTATTAATATACATTCAATGTTTAAGCCTGCTTGAAAAAAGACTGTCTTTGGGATTTTATAACAGGTAGACTTCATTAAACAATTTAAAGATTTTATTTATATTTCATGACATTAAAATGTATCAAACCCCAGTGAGCAGAAGAACGCTTGATCAGACGTGTGTACTTGGTAACTTCCTTAGTCCAAACAAAAGACTTGGAAGAACATCTTTAAGGTCTCTTTTTTTTGTGCGTTAGCAGTTTAGGCATCTATACAAATAACTCTCCAGAACAGCATCCAAACAAAAAGGTTCAGATGTTTAAAAAAGTTGTTCATGTTGTTTAAAAGATAAAATTGGGGAAGAATTTATTTGGCTCGGTCTAGTACTTTTCAAGAATTTATGTGCTCTTCTAAAAACAATACTCCAAATAAAAGAAATAGGCAGAAATCCAGAAACTACAAAACAAAAGCAATGATAGAGAATATAATTTTCGAGCCTCCATTTCAAGAACTGTTTCTGTTGAAATTGTTTGATGAAACATAAAGGACGTACCATAAAATAGCTGTAATACAAGAAATGCCTTTATATACTCACAATGTGTTTATATACTAACATTTAAAACAACTTTAATTTTTCCACACAACTCATATTCACTAGGATACTGTGAGTCATCATATGGCTTGGCTTTTTGATAATAAGTATTTTCTTTTCCTAACTCCACTCTGTCAGTTTGGCTCTAAATTTCAAGCAAACTGCTGATGTACAGTGCAGGCTTTTTGGAATGATGACTAAGGCCTTGATCCTATCATTTGTTCCTCCAGGCAAACCTTAATACCTCATGTAAGCACTACTGCTTATCTATGTGCAATCTGATAGGAGATTTAGTCTGTAGCCATTTAGTAATACAGTAAATATCTGCAATATTCATTTTTGAAGACACACCAGAATCTAAACGATTTTTGGAAATTGTTTTTGGGGAGCATAAATATATCTGTTTTAACTACTTAGCTCTACTTGTAAGTTTCCTAGTACAAATCTATGGCACAAACTATTCAAATAAACACAGCTTTTGTTACCCAGACCTCATTTGTTACATCATCCTAAAAAGAAAATGTATTTTTATAAGTAATTTAAAAACTGGTAGACACTGTGCATTAAAAGAATTAAATCCAAGTTGTTCCCCTCATGCACATTACACAAAGTAAAATATATTTTTAAATTATGTCAGAATAAAAATTCTGGAAGAGTTAAGAGAGTTAAGAAAGCTGAAAAGCTATTTTCCATGTTGTTATGTGACATCAGATATTGCTGTCAACCACCACTGCATTCTTCAAGCCATAGCTTTTCTACAAAAATCATTGAGAAAGAAGATCCTTTTGTCCCCTAAACTCTGTTGCAGACACTTGCTCTTTTTTTTTTTCTCTGACTGAATTTGACATTTTCACTTCAAATGTGTCCACTAAGATAAAAAAGGGTTAAAGGTTTATACAGTATTTCAGCTATGCCATTTCCCCCACCAGCTTGTTCTAGTGCCTTTGAAGCTGCAAGAATGCCTGAGATTTTTTGTTTCCTCTCGTCCTTCTCCAGGCGTTACTTATCACAGCATGGTTCAGCTATTTCTACTTCGGTTGCGTTTTGTTATACTTCATTTTCCACTTTTTCTTCATCATTCTTTGTTTGCAGTAATTCTTCTTCAGCTTCTTTGCAGCCACACCTTCATTTCTAACACGCTTAGCTGGACTGCCTTTTGGTTCCATCACTGCTGGCTTTCCATCACAGGGTGTGTCCAACTGTCCTTTTGTCCCAGTCATCTAGACACATATGGGGAGAGAATAAAAAACACAAAACAGAACACAACTAGAATTAATAATCTTAAATGTCTAGTAAGCAGAAACGTCTACAACTGCCTTCAGAGAACCGCCTTCTTGTTGTTTGAGCCAGACTCAGAGGCCACATCTGGACTGGTCGACAGGCACAGCTGGCCTTCCTGTCACCAATGGGATCTGGCCACTCCTGTCCCTTTCTTGCCTACGTGCCTGGATTTCTGTCAGAAGAAACCAAAGTGCATGAGGTAATTCAAAACTGATGCACAACTCTATTCTGCCCTCATCTGAAGCCAGGATGTAGCTAAAACATGTAACTGGGCCTGAAAAGCAGCCCACAGTCCACTAAGCCAGGCATAGTTAGCATGTGGCTTTTACAGAAATAAGTAAACCTATGCTGAAGAAAAATAATGCTTGAAAATCTTCTTGCTTTTAAAGTATCATACTACCTGCTCAAAATATTAAGAGCTGAGGGTGGGATCTTGGGGAAATTTCCACAGCATGATATGCATCATGATTCATCAGCATAAATTACAAAGAAAGTGGGATTCCTAAAACATTTCTACAAAATTTCTATCGAAAGTTTCTTTAGGTGCAGACAATTAATTCTTTTTCTAATAATAAATTCTGTTCTTTTTTAAAAACAACAGCAACAAACCCCAGATGTTAGTGGCTTTTAAACTACAGTAATTTTTACTTATCGTAATGATGTCTGGAAAGAAGATGACAATCAACCATCTAAACCATTTTATTTCTTTAGATTTAACCACACTATGAAGAAATGCAGAAAATCACTGCTGAGTAAGGCTGATAATTTTCAGTAAAAAAGAGTAAGGCATCTACACAATTTTAGATTTATGTCCGAGACACTGAAATTGTGTTTTCCTAAATTAAGGTATTCCCATGCCTCCAGACATAGTATATGTGCCTCTATACAAAAATAACAGTATGGCACATATATTATTACCAATGTTTCACTGCACAGGGAACAGAATAGGAACAAGAATTTAAGTTTCTGTATGTCAGGGATGTCACCTGAATTGCAATGAAAGTTTCCTCAAAGTTGAAGGAATTCAGAGCAACCAGAGACAGGTGATCAATGGCAATTTGTCCAGTGCTAAGATATTTTGGACGGCTAAAAGGAAACCTTATTTTTGTTACAAAGAATCACTTCACAGAGCTTCATCTAACATGACAAAGAGCCAAGAACAGATCCGAGATGTTTCACCCGAGCCACTGAAATCAGGAATCAATATGTTAAAGACCTAAGAAATTTCAGAGTGGCGTGAGGGGGGCCGAGGAAAGTACTTAAACTTTCATTAAAGAGTAATGTCATTTGGTTTTCTGCCTTACCGTATGATTATCCCACACCTAGTAATGTAAAAGCTCTTACATCGGTGTTTCTTTGTTTGGCTGATTTGCTTACAACCTCTCTTGTCTGCATGAGATTTTGGGTATCAACTACTACAGCTGAGTGCTCGTTGCTGTTTCCACAGAGGAAGCACTAATCTGGACCCCTCTCCTCTACCTGGCTACTTATTTTCACTAAGATGGTTAATATTTAACATCATAGGCCTCCAAGACATGTCAACTTTCTGCTGAAATAGCCTAACAAGTTCAAGATTTTGACATCAGGGAGAAAGACACAGGGACAAATGAAGATCAGGTGGGATGGAAAGGTGGGATGGAAAAAACAGGATAACAGGTACAAAAGGTCCTTCGTGAAATTGTTTGACAAAAAGGTACATCAACAAAAAGGACCATCACAAAGGCAAAATTAGAAAACCCTTATAAATGCAAACATTGTACCTATTTCAGCTGTACTGCAAGCCTATAAATTACAAAGCTTTTAATTAAGGTAAATGCTACATTCTTTTTGCTGTCCGAAAGGTATTACTGGGTCTCATTAAAGACGCAAAACTTCACTTTGAAAACACTTTGCCATCAAACAGGGGAAAAAAGTGTGTTTTTAAAAAAGCCTCAACACTAAATGTATCACAAAGAACAGCAATAAGAGTTCAATGGAATAGACCCTGACAGCAGAATTCACCTTACCCAATTTCACCTGTCTACAGTTGTGCTAATCACCTTTATTCCTGTAGTAATTAGAGAGAAAACGACAACTCTACAGCACGTGTCCTACAGTCTAAGAGGCCCACCCTGCTGTGGAGATGCATCTTGCTTTTGCATCCATTTCCCTCTGTTAACAGCATAATGATCTTAAATATCATTTTTCCATACTATAATGTTTGAAGCTAGGGGAGATGAATCTCACCTGAAATTTTTTCTCAGGAAAAATTGTTCCTATTCTTGGTAGTGGATCCAGAACTCTGAAGGGTCTCTCTGACCCTCAAAAGATGACAGACAAATACACCAGCTATATATCCAAGGGACTGAAATAGATTATCTCAGAACTGCAAATCTGCTTTTCCATCAAGTGTCATACTGACCTTCTGTTTCCATGTGGCTTCCTGGGGTGCAGGTGGAAAGGTGCACGGAACTCTTCCATGACTCATGTGATAGGGCAAAGGGAGGCTGGGATCTAGTGGCACCCATGGGACTGAGAGAGTGGCAGGCACAGTAGGCAGATCACAGTGAGCTTTATGTAAGTTATATGATGCTCTCGTTGTCTTGTCGAGAGAACTCTTGTAGATCGCGACTGATGAGTCTCCTGCAGCGTGAGTTAATAAGTAAGAGCCCTCTTGCAAACTAAAAAGATAAAGTTCAAAATAAAAAAATATTATTTAAATATTTTTGGTTTGTTTCATTTGATCAAGATAGCTACTAAGTTCTTAATGCAAAAGGAAAACATCTTTCAGTATTTACTTATCAATCCCTGTTTTATAAAAAGACTATGGACAAAGAAGCATGAATTAAACTGAAGTCCAAATGGGAAATATCAGCCCACACATATAATACAACTCACTCCTGTGAACTACTCAATCAGCTCAGAAGCATCCAGCCCCCTCTTTTTGAATAAGTAGTTCATACAAATCAAGTTCTGATTCTTTTGCATCATTTATACGAAACCTGTAATCCTAAGCACATTTTTACACAACATTGCCATTATGCTATGCTAGACCTAAAAGAATCTGTAAAATATTTTATGTATCTGAAAAATAAAAATCAAAGAGTAGACAAATGTTCTACAGAAGAAATAGGTTGAGCTGGAAAATGTTGCAAATAAATGCAATGAACAAGAACAGAGCACTTACTCAGATACTTTCTTCAAAATGTGATGAAGTATATTTAATGAATTTGCAGGCCTGTGAAAAAGAAACAAAGTTATGAAAGTAGTAACTTGCAAGGCTTGTTAAGGTTTCAAATTTGTTAATAAAAAAACCTACTAAAAATACTCACTTAATCAATCCAAGTTTTTCTTTTAAACTTTCTGGAGAAATTTTTTCTAGCATAATAAGCTTTGATGTACAAGCATCAATATGTCCTGTAAAATATTAATTCAATTAATACGCACACACACACAAAAAAAAGAAAAAATGCAAAAGCATAATTTCCAAACTTCATGCTTTTTAAAAGGAATTAAAAAAAATTGCTCTTTTACCATGTAGAACAGCGAAAAGTATTTACCAATGTTGCACAATAACGAAAAGTAAAATGTACAGCTGATTTAAGTACCAGCATTGCTGGGCAGAGGAAAAGAAACTTGAAGTCATTATTAAAAAAAGTAATAATCTATTTGCATTCCCCATTCCTTATCAGCATCTCCTCAAAGCAGCAATTTCTCCATTTCTAAACTCAATGACAGCATAGTCGGGACAAAAAATATCTATGAACTAATAATACCTAATTTATATTACTGCATCTCATATTTGAGAAGTGACTGAGAAGTGACAAAACACTTGACACTCACTAAGTTACCCATACAGTAAGTACTTCTTTCCAACCCATTTTTCAAATAATCTTTATTTAGATGCCAACATTATCCTATTCAAATGAAGGCAAGCTATTCTTTTTACAGCAAGTTTTGCTTAGGCAGTTAATGCAAATAAGTGAATCACGGTCAGGGTAAAACGTTCCCATTAATCAACAAAGCTTATCGTAACTTTATTTACTGCTTAGATTAAGTACAAGTATCTTATTTGAGAAACAAGTCACAGAGATTACCGCCTTTGCAGATGCAGGATTTCCTATCTCAGTACCAAGGGACTTAAATCAACAACTGAGCACAATACTGTACCAGCAAGAGGAGGAACAGCACTTTTAAGTTTGTTTGATGATAATATCTCTGCTTTTGTGCAAACAATCACAACCTTCTTTGAGAACATACAAAATTTAAAATTCAACTTAATATCACACCTTGCAATTCTGTGGAGGCCATAGTTACACTTCTGTTTTCTTTCTCATCTCCTGAGCTGGCAGTGCTGCTGAGTCACTGCACTGAGCTATGAGACTCCTCCCTCAACCACAGAGTGATACTGCAATGAAGAACCACACCAGACAATTATGGGGAACAGACCAAGGTCCAAAGAACTTTCCATCCAATCTTATTGGCAATACTAAAGATCATTGAGACAGGGAATTAAGTTTTTTCAAGATCCAAGAACTCTTAAGCAATTTAACAATAAGGTCCGCTATATGCTCAAATCTTCAACTTTAGAGGCTTCACTTGAGATATATATATATATATCTCAGAATGGTCTGAACAAGAATGCAAGTCGTAGGTACTGTGTTAGTAATGGTAAGATCAGTTTTCAAACAGTTGTTCCATACTTCCACACTCATACTGCGGGGTACATTTCAATAAGGCAATAAGTCTATGAGTCTGGTAGAGGTGATTTAGAAATTCCTGTATTATAGGACATGATACTTCACTTAAGAATTCAAATTATAGCGCAATGTGAGAATCCAAGTCTGTCTTTCTGCTTACACAAAACACATGATAGCAGTAGTCTTACTTTCAGGTATCAGATTGATGAACAAGAGCGAGTACTCATCCCATTTTAAGTTGTCCATAATACAGCAGTATTATCACACTAAGAGAATTGTCCCTGGAGTTTCACAACAAAACTTTCTGTTGCAAAGAGCCCTTTGCAACCTTGTATTTTTCCCAGCTCCCCAGAAACACAAACTGAAAGTCAGAATTTCACAGCTACCTTGCAATATTTTTCAACAAGAGCAAAAAGAATCTCTAAATAGAACATAATAACCGCTTCCTATTAAAAGCTGTGATAGATGGTCTTTTATAAAATGGATCATTTACTTCCATGTATGTCTTTTTACCTACCTCAATTAGAAACTACATGGTGGTACCAAAAATCCGCAGTCCCCAATTTGCCTACCTGAATAAATCACATATTCCGTCAGTATCAAAAGTAGGTGAGATGCTGAAAGTCCAACTTTGTATTTGCAGCAGAATTTTAATCTTTTCTTTAAACAGGAGGCGGCCTGCCCCACACGCTGGGAGCACTGAGTTACTGGGCAGGACAGCGACAACCCAAATAATCCTGTGCTTCCTCAGAGCACACTAAAGGAGAATCCTTGTGGACCCCAGGGTCTGCTGCTGGAGAAGGCACATCCAAGAGTTGACAAACAAATATCACTGGAATAACCAGCGTTTCTTAATCCCAACGACTTTTTCTCCCAAGCACAGGGACCGAAAGAGCGTGTCGGAGGCCAGGCCATGGAACCTGCCAGCCTAGGGCTCTGTGCCTGTTTCAGGGCTATACTAGGAAGGAGACTCCAAGGAACCTCCGTATCAGGAGAGGATGGCTGTCTGAGCCAGCCCAACTCCTGCAGCACCCAACCTGCCTTCTCCTGCACTCCCCAAGGCCTCCATAAAAAGGGGTGTTGGCTGGATGAGCTGTCTGCAAACTTCTGCACAAGCTGTGCTCTAAGTATCCTGTAACTGATGGTATATTAGATAGAAGTGCATTCCTGCAGTTTGTGTACTTTGTAAACAGATTAGCCCTCTCTCTGCAGTTCCACTATTTCCTCACACTGCTCGTGACTCTGGAAATGTTAATAAAAATGTTGATAAAATCGTCTATGGAAGACTACATTTCAGTGCATATCAGTATACTGTTCTGCTTGTTAAAAAAAAAAGAAAAAAAGAGAAGAAATGCTTCAGTACTGTATGTTAAGATATAATTAGAAATGGAGAACTGTGTACATAATTATTTGTCAGGACTTTTTTTAGAGAAGCAAATACTGCTTTTAAAATTTACAATTAGAAAAATAATTTCAATTAAACACGAATAGCAGGCAAAGATAGATGCAATCAGCAAAACTATCACCTCAGATACATTAGATGTCACATAAACCTTATAATTCTACGAGAGGATGCAAAGTTTGTATGTAAAAATTAGCAAAGAGAGAACTCAGCATTTCTAAAATTGTATTCTGATGTGAGCCAACAATAGCAAAAGTGTAATTCAGAGCACAAGTGGAAAGGTTAGGCAACCACAGGCCTCAACTGCTGCCATAACAACCATAAAAAACAAAGAATTTTTTTGACAACAGGAAAGTGAGGCAGTTCCCCACTGCAGAACATTCATTCACTGTACAAACAAGACTGCTCTCACTCCGTAGCCAGTGCCAAACATACTCTAAAATGCATTTTGACTAACCACTTTGTTGCAAATTTTCCCTTTAATCTAATCCCTTACTAATTACAAGATAATTGGTATCAGAGAGCTCTCCATATATTAAAAGAGTTGTTAAAACATTCTGGCCACATTCTTTACTTGCATCGTTTTCATTTCTCTACAGAACGTATGTATCCTAATAGACATAAAAACTTTCCTGACATTTAACATGTCATTGTACAAACATGAATACAGCATTTTCTACAGGACATCTGTTAGTGAAACTTTCCTTATAACTCTGCATTCCTAGTGTGCTGGGTTCATGTGATATTGCAGAAGTTGCCTTTACTAGCAAGACAGCTTTCTACTAACATTTCCATGCTTTTTATTTTATTTTCTTTTTATTTTCTGTGCTCTGAATTACAGCTGTCATCTCTTCTACATGAGATTTGTCGTTTCCTGCTTCATTCTCACCGGACATATGTTACTTCCCATTCATAGATTCAATTATATTATCTCCTGTTTCCTTTTGCTGCATGATACAGGACAAGGAGTGCAGAGACTGGTCCTTTGACAAGGACGTTTCAAGTCACAAACATATCAGGAAATTAAATTTCATGGATCAACTAGACATGGACAATGGAAAACCTGGAAAATTTATTTTAAGGAAGATCATCTTGTGCTCAGAACTCCTGAGGAATATCAGAGCTATGGGAAGAAGCTTTCAATACAGTTACGCTTTTTCTTCTTCCTGTTAGGAACTTCATTTCTGCAAAGCCAGAAAATTATTTCCAGTATGTATAGTTTGAGAAGTTTCAAAGCATGTAACTTATTTCTGAATGACAGAACTTGGGTTAGCCCTATCTTGCTTGGTTTTCCTCATTCTCTTGTATCTTAACTGTCTGTATGTTATCAGTGTAGAAACACGAACGTTATTGCCTGTTTTCAAAGAAAAATTAAAAACATTTGACCTTTTCCCATTCTGCTAGCTAAAAGGCCAAGGAATCAGTATCCTCTAGCCACATATCTGATCCTCTGTTTGTCTTCTATTTTGGTATGTAGTAACAAATTTATTTAAAATCATTTCAAAAAATTAATAAGATATATTTATAGTTCACGTTTCATCAAGAATTTTTTTACCACTCCTGCAATAATTCATGTTGTATCTGACTCATAAAAGCAAACAAAACTCTCCCCCCAAAACTCAAAGTTACTTTAAGTCATGAAGATTACTAACTTCAGAGAACTAAATTCACAATTGCAGACATCTGTCTTCGAAAGGCAAATAAATGGAGTTCTTGAAAACAAAGATTACTGGATACTATTAATCTAAAACCAAAGCTGATATATCCTCATTCACCACCCAAGAGAAATTTTAGACAAACTGCTTATTTAAGATTAAAGTGAAAACCAGAATTAGAAAGTAAAAACAAGTAAGGACATACGGAATACACTTTTAATAGGTACTTTTCTCTTCTGTTATTCTACTAATATTCAGACATACATATTTCTTAAGCAGAAATCAAAACATGAACTTACCAATATAAAATAAGCATTCGGAATGCAACATACTCTCTGTCCACAACTGACATACTTCACTTTCCGTAAGAGCTTCAACACCGTAGTACACTTGGTATTCTAATTTTGGCAACAGAAATACTGGAGTAACCTATAAAAGTGAAGATACAAGAAAAATCAGCCCTCACTGTCCAAAAAAGTCCTTAGTTTAACTACATTTTGTAACTGATAATCATAATAATCTTCTACTATAGCTGAAGCAACAAAGGCATTTCATACATTTTGTGTGGTGGCTTGCATTCTGTGACACCCATAGTACAACCTTTGGACAACAGAGACTTTATAGAGGAAGGTGAAATGGACTAGAAAAAATTAAAAAAGCCTAGACAAACATTTACAAATAATAAAATTTTGCCACTAAGTAATTTTACTCTGGGACTAAATCAATTTGAAGCTCACACTTCTGTGCTCTACTGCCCTCTGCAGGAATTTAAGAAAAAAACATTATTTCTGATTTGCTTATTATTAGTGGAACCCTGACATTTATTCCCCTTATCAGAATCTCACTTGAAATTAAAACCTAATGCTTAGACTCTCATTTGAAAACAGAGGCTAACCTTTGTAATTTAACACTAACAGAGAAAATAAAAGCCAGTGACAAATCAGGTTAAATTTCAGCAAGAATTTTAAGTAATAGTGACAGTGCTCAGTTTTTGACTAACAAATTAAGCAGCTGCTCACAGGCATTTATATGCAGTGGATCAATAGCAAAGAGACAGTATTTCTTCAAAATAAAATTTTGAGCATCAAACCTTAGCAAGTAATCAGAATTACAAAGATCTATTTCCATTTCAACAAAGCATAAACACTTCACAGAATGCCTGCCTGCTGTAATTCTGGTATTCTGGGGAGGGACATACCGCATGAAATTTGTTGAGTGTTTCAGAGAACTTCTAACAAAATAATAAATTACTCAGGATTCAATAATAAACTTTCCATCTCCTGATGTTACAATAATTATTTGGAGTACAGTTGCATTTAAAGCATTTTATTCCTTAAAACAAACAAGTTGCTAAAATGTACACTGTAGTCCTTTCAAGCAGAATGAACAGGACCTTTTTTTGATCTTTAAATGTATCCTCTGTTCATTCTATCTATTTCTCTGCTTAACTAGGCATAATAGCAAGGCTGAATCTTGCTTGAAAGTATTTATGATCCTGAACATTCTCAAAGCCTTGGGGCAAAAATCTAATTACTACATTAACTTTTAAGAATAGTTCAAACTGACATTAGTTTACATAATTATCCATACCTATTACTGTAATGCAGTTGTAGTAAGAAATGCAGAATCACACTTGTTTATCTTCTAATCAAGTGGGTTAAAAGAAATAACAAGTTATTCTTCCCTCTCCTCCTACAGCAAACATTTACTTAAAGAAGATGCATGCTATAGAGTTACAATTAAATGTACTAATTGTCTGAGTGAAAGCACAAATGCTATGAAGTACTGGGATTCCCAGAGATGCAAGTTAAGCACATAGGAAAAAAAAGAAAAAAAGGCTAACGGCAAAATCTGTACCTTTTGAGCTTTTTTCTTTTTCTGGTACCGTGGCAATGACTTCACTTTTTGCACACTGCAACGCACAAGTAACAACAGATCATTCAAACTGAAGAGCTTATACACAAGGTTGCCATCCTGAGGTGCTTTATACTCTGAAGGGTCTTCTTCAAGCAACTGAAGTTCATGTGGCAGCTTTCCTTTAGAAAATAAATAAACAAACCAGAAGATTACACATTCTTGCACATTCTTTACGATGATGCTAAATAGCTTTTTCATCTTGCAGTAAGGTTTTTTTGGTATGGGTTGAAGTATATTTTATCCTAATCATTAGATTTCTTCTACAAAGAGATGTGAGAATCCATTCTTGTATAAATGTAATTCCAAGGCTGGTATTTAAGCTGCCATCACTGAGCACAACAGAGACAAAAAATCTATTTACGATGAATGCCTCCTGAGAGTTGCCATCCATTCATCAGTTGCTGAAATAACTCAAGCCTCAGGTTTGGATGACAGCACAAGCCTCTGTTCCAAACAGAGTTTGCTTCAACTTCAATTTCAATACTGGCATATTCAAAAGAAAGACTTATTAGATCAGCAGATGCAGTTTTGAGGTAGGTTAACAAACATCCCTTCGACATATTTTAACAAAACATTTAAAATAAACAAGAATGAGCTCCAACTTGTTTAAGACTATTTATTGAAAATTTATCCTGTTCTTGGTTTTGTCCTCCAGATACATGGAAATATGTGTGAAAACTGCAACTACAAATAGGTATTTCTGTAGTGCTATGAATAAATACATTGAATTCAGAGTTTATGTGCATCTTTGAATAAATGTATATACTGCATGAGATATTATCATCTGAGTGACCGGAAACAGTTTCCTGTTAGTAAAATATTTAACTAAGTTCTGGTTTCTATAAAAAAACACATACATAGAGGTTTATTAGCTTGTTACACAACTTTCAATTTGTTGAATTATGCTTTTTATTCTTTCACAGTTACACTTCAGCATCTCAGTAATATTGGTTTCACTACTTCTATTAAAAAAAAAATAAAAAAGATATCTGTTATCAAACACCTGAAGGCGAAACAAAAAGAGTACCATGCTGCTCAACCCTTCAAACTGAGGGATGAGACATGGTCTTTTAGCAACTACTAAAATTCAATTAAATCAACAAAAGTGTAGGAAGTGATAACACAATTTCAACTAAAAACAGAATTAGTTAACTGTTTCCATTACAGATTAATTCCTATGTGATCAAATATACAGCTAATCAGAAAACACCAGCAAAACATGTTCTTCCACCAAAAAGCACTGAAATTAAATCACTGAGGAAAAGAGCATCTGTCCTGATGCAACCTGCCCGTTTTCCTGTCAATTTAACGAATACAATAAAGTGTTCCTAACTTCAGTTGTACAAAGCTCAGAAACAACTCAGGCATCTGAGAAAAACCTCAGAGTTTATGGTCCCTAGCACCTTCAGGACTTACAGTTCTTGGCTGAAGTGTAGCATAGGTTCAATTTCCAGCTAAATGCCTGAAAACTTGGAGAGATGGCCTGTAGCGAGTCCTCATTAATCTTCTGGATCAGATTGCTAGGAGCTAAGAAACAGCAACTGAACTAGGAGTCTCAGGATTAGACACCCAAATTTCAAGTTTTCTTTCAAGGTTTAACTGCATAATTTGATTAAATTTTTCTCCTACAGAAAACATAAAATGATTGACAAGAAACTATTTTTGGAGACCAGATAACTCAAATATTTGAATTTCTGAGGAAAAGTAACTCATTTTACTACCAAATTATTTCTTTTCCTTGCTTAAAAACCTTGTGTATAACAAAGCTCTGTTTCTCTAAAGTAAAACAGTACTTCACATTCACCTCTGTGGACAAACAGCTCCCAAAATGTTCCCTTTTGTGTGCAAGCCAGCAATTCTCACCCAGAGAAGGTATTGTTAAAAAAAAATTTATGTGACATCTCCAAGCAAACATAACAGAGGAACATGTTCTTCAGGATGTTCTTCCGATGAAGGAATTAAAATGTCTTTCTGTTAAATTTTACTGAAAATTTGGAATTTTACTCCTTACACACTGAACACAATTACTTACTTTTTGGCACTCCCTGAAAAAGCCAAGTCCAGGTATTTCTAGACGAGCTGTTGGGATTTGAGGCAGGGGCTGTCACAGTTTCTGTGCTGGAGGTCACCAGTGGTCTTGGAGACTGAGGCACCTGAGCTGGTGTAGCGTTAGAGTCATCACAGCTCACCATTGGCTGCTCATGAGCTTTTTGGGAAGGTGACTTGAGAAGTTCAGTTTGCATTTTCAAAATTTGTCCAACAGGATCAAATTCTTTTGACAACTTTCTTGTAGGCTTCCTGGAGGCATTTTTTCCCTGATCCATATCTGCTCCATCAGTCGTGCTTGCTAATGGAATCTGGGTGGGGGAAGGAGATTTGGCAGTCTCTGCTGAGGTACGACAAACAGTGTTTGGTACAGTTGTTTTGCAACAATCAGTGTTTTTACATTCTGTATCAATTACCAAACGCTCCTCATCCGTGTCACTACTGCATAAAGAAGGGTAAGTCTCATTTTTTTGTGCAGTATCAGACTCTTTCTTGTAACTCACAGCATTAGATAGAGTATTTAATTGTGTTTCATTGTTCAATGCTTCTTTGGTCAGAACATGCTGTGATTTGTTCAGTCCTACCTCCTCTGAATTAAAGCTTTTATGAGAAGAATTTTCTTCAGGGCTGAGGCATAGAACTCCATCCAATGATGGAAGCTGCATGCTGGCACACGTTGAAACTCCTTGCTCAGAAGTGATGGTTCTCCTTTCTTCATCTCCACTGTTTATGGTGGATGTATTTTTTTTCCCTGTTTTTAGGCCATGTGATAAAACTTTAGCAGTGTTACTAATTGTAGGAAAAGTACTTTCCATTTTAGAAGTTCTTGACAGCTTGACAGTTGCTCCAAAAGTTTCTAGTTCTGTAACATCATCATCAAAGTCCATCCCAGTGTCATCTGGAAGAGGAATCTGCCTGTACTGGTAGCTATCAGAAGACATCTTAACACAGGGGAAGAAAAAAAAATATTAAAAAAAAGATGATAATAAAACAAACCAAGAAACAGAATGCATTAATCACAAAAGAGACACTGTCAAATGGAAATATGAAAAATGTTCTACTACCCATATTTTGACTGTTGGGAGACAGGGGCAGTAATTGGAAAAAAAATATTTCTGTGCTTAACATGGAATATCTTAAGTCCCAGGAGTTGAAAAGTCTTTCAAAAGAGAAATAAAGCTTAGAGAACTTTTCCCACTTAAATAAACTGATCAAAATAACATTTTAATGAAGTAAACATTAAAGCTGAGATGCTGATATAATAGAAGCGTTTAAAGGAACTAGACAGACATTTTAAAACATGGGTTCCCTAACTCAGCAGTAAAAAAAATCTCCTAACAGGAAACCTAAGTTTTCCTTCATTATCACCAAACAAGTAACTTGGGAATTTTAACATAGGTTTTCGGCATTGTTTATTTTTAAGAAGAGGTGAAGCTACATACATCCCACTGAAACAGACTGTCCTCAGCTGGTTTGTCCATTGACACATCAGAAATTGAAACATAAGATGTTTTAGTTGCTAGGAAGTCCATTGGAATTTCATGGAAGATTTGGTTCCTCTCTCTTACTGTCATTTCCTTTTTCATCAGAGGTGAATCAACATAAACCACTTTAGCTGGTTTGCTACCTTTTCAAGAACAGAAAGAGACTGAGTACATATTAAATGTCAGGAAAAAAGATTGTTACAGAATTTAAATAATAAATGTTTCAACTTCCAATTACGGTCAAATACATTCCACATTCACACTGGAAGAAATGAGAAACCATCATTTCATTCACTGACAACAGAAAATAAAAGTATGTCCAGATACAGTGTGAAGTATTAGGATACTGCAGCAGCAATTCACACCACATTAACAGTCAGTCATATTAGAAATGCAGTTCTAAACAGAGAGTTTGTAAAATAAGAATTCAGGATTCATCATTCCTTATAACATCATATGTATTCTGATCTCCGAAAATATCTTTTTAATTCCTTTGATAAACCTCACAAAAAAAATTTTTTTTAAGTCTCATTACCCAAAAAGCAATGGCTGCAGTTTGTATTTCTTCTATGTCCCGGTTCTGTTGCCCCACTCTTTTGTTTACACCTTAACACATTTACACATGAATCACCTGTAGTTTTGTCCAAAAACAACAATGGTATCCTGCCCAATATTATACAGTAAAAAAAAAAATAATTAATGCAAGAAGTGGGTTACAGGGAAGGTGGAAAAGGAATGAGAGGAGAAGCCCTCCTTTTTTATGCAGGAAAGTGCAAAAAAATCTAACATTTGCAAATGTTTGACAGCTTATTTACTACTCTCCAGAAGTCTGATATACAACTGTGTGTGAAATGCACAGAACATGGACATTCCAAGACAACAACCATTATAAATACTCATAATGAAAAAACCCTTAGTATGTACTAAAAAAAAAAAACCAAAACAAAACCAAAACGAAATCTATGTTCAGATAACTGATGGGGTACTTAACAACTGAAGTATGACATTCGGATGAGTTAATCAGTGTATTCAAAATATTTTGTGCTGCAATTGGGAAAAGTGATCTCCATGGACATTCATTATTTATTCATTATCCTATGGTGTAAATGGGTTCTTCTGATTCCAGGTAAAGGTTTTTTCACAAAACTTCAGAATTTTGTTTCTAGCTTACTGAAATCAGTTCACCTGATAATATTAACAGCTTCATGCAGTTATTTTCTTTCCAAAGAGCAGAGCTTACAGTTTTGAAAAGCAAAAGGACAGTTAACTGATTTTTTTTTTTCCAAGCGGAAAATAGCTCTATGTCCAGATTCAATGTTAATGGTGATACCTCTAGAGGTTGTTACTATTCTCAGTAACAAGGTGGAACAAGGTTTTGAAAACTACAAAATGACCTTGCTTTCAGCTTTCCTCCTTGAAAACAGGGGACAAGCTATAGCAATGGATTTTTTAAAGTTCATTTTTTACGATAACTTTGATTAAACCAAACATTTCTATTTACAACACAAAGGTCTCTGACTCCTTACCAGATAGCTGAAAACTATTAACTTCAGATTTTTGCCCTTTAAGATGTGTGAACTAAATAAGTTAGATTTTATTACTTTGATTCCTTAAATTAAAAACGGAAGTACTTAAGAGATACTATTTTCTTACAGCTGCATTCTAGAATGTTGCTTCTTCAGAAAAGGTAAAAATCTCAGCTTATAATCACAATTACAATTCTCATTAACCTTAGCTTCTTTCTTCTTTAAATGAAGCCAAACTTAAACTATTCTATTATTGTGTGAACTAAACCAGACTACCTTCTACCTTCCCACAGCTGGTTTTACTGGATTTTCTAATTTCCTGTTCTTCAGTCTGCTCAAAAAGGATTATGAGAATATAAAAGGATTTTTATGGACAAGAACATTTTAGAAGAAAAACATACCATACCTGCAACAGGGATCATTTTAATGCTAACTGGAATTTCCCATTGTTCCTTGTAGTTTAGTCCATGATTATTCAGTAAAGTAAATAATGATTGATTACTTAAAACAACTTGAGGACAGTATTTCAAAGCAAGCTTTTCTGCATTTGAATCTGAACTAATATCCTAAAAAGAAAAAAGTTGGGTTTTTTTAAGGTTTTGTTTGGGTTTTTTATTTTTTAAGAAATACACATATAAATTTATATTCATAAGAAAAACCCTAAACTCAGACACGAATTAACATTCCCCCACCCTGGTCAAGCCCAAATACCACCACAGTGCCAGGCTTCAGTATCAAATGAAAAAGCACAAAATTCCCCTAAAGGTTTATGGCTGAATCTTAAAGATCCACCTTGCATCATGAGAAAATGTATCTTCTTAACTTGTATCTTTCAGTTAACTCCTAATAATTTGAATTACTAGGTTGAATAAAAATGTAGATGATCATGAAATATGGGAATGCACTGCAGAAGGAAAAAAAAAACAGATTCACTCACACATATATTACAGATCTTCTTATGAGTTAACTAATAGCACAATAAAGACATTAACAGTAAAGTATGGTTAAAAATGCATAGTAGTTTGCATATATAGATTACATATAAAGAATCTTAAATATAAAAACATGAAGAATACAAACTCAGAATTGAAATGCTAGAATTATTAAACATTATGAGTACAGGTTTCTATGAAGAGAGGAAGCTGGGAATGCTCATGAGGTGGGAGGAGAACATCAAGGACTAAGAAGATAACAGAAGCCCAGGAGCACTGAGAACCGTGAGACAGAAATAAGAAAAATCTAGCTATGTTAATTTTGCTGCCACCTGAGACATCATCAGAAATCTCTGTTTATAGCTATAACATCTCTTGAGGCATATATCATTCTCCTGTGTCACCTCTGCTACTTTCTTAAGCAAAAGTGTCTTTGCAGTCACGGTGCCTCTGTTGAAAGTTTGGGTTTTGATATGTGAACAAAATCCAAAAAGTGGATAATAAATTATCTGGAATAAACAATGACAAACCCCAAATTCTACAGAAGGAAAAACTCATTGATTTTCTCTGTGGAAGAACACAAACAGAAAGACTGGATATTTAACAGTACGGTGGATTGGAATCTAAAAATTGTTCAACACGGATATGGAGTTTATGCTGTGTAGCAGAAGAAATTCCCAGGGTAAGCTAACTTAATTGACTTTTCAGAAAACTAGACAGTCTAAAGTATTTCTTCCTACCTTCAGGACTTCTCTCTTATATCCTAAGCATTTACACTTACATGCCTTCATATTTATGTACACACACAGAGACCAGCTTAGAAATTGGAAAGCAAAGTTTAAAGAGAGTAAGACTGTCATAAACAGATAAATTATATCTAGATTTCTCACAGTGTGTTCCAATTTAAGGACCTCTCTCATGTTTTATGAGAGCAAAGGAAGGCCCTTCAAGAGGCACTAGTTCCAAGAGGTAATAACCCCACTTTTGAAGAGGACAGTGCAATTGCTATGAAGAAAATACTAAACAAATAATGATACAGTATATGTTCCTATGCTATAAATTGTGTAAGATGAGAGAAAAAAAAAACCAACCAAAGAAAAAAACTTAATGCTGCCACAGAAAAAGGACTAAATTGCTCTTCTATAAAAAAAAATCTGTCTTTAAAATGGCAGTAAAAGTTTACTTACATTGTGCATAATAGAAGCCTTTTTTTCTGGAGTTATAATAGATGTAACAGTGTTGTAATCTGTGGGCAGTTGAACAGGCATGGCAGAGAAATCTGTTTGACTACGTCTTGCCGTACCCTTGAAGAAATCAAGCAGTTTCAAAAAAGAGCTTTCACTGAAATCATGTTGACCTAACATTGCACTTCTTAAATGAAAAATATTAAGAATTTATGCAGAGGCATGATAAAGTTAGGGTTATACTAAAAAAATATACTATTAATATAATCTTTTTATTGCAAACATACTGTAAAAGGCTTAGCAGTCTTAGTACTGAAAAAATTTTGTTAACATTTTCATTAACAGTTTTAACTATAAATTATAACCTCTAACCCAAGCACTGAATAATACCTGTGAAAAACCTGAATCCTTGCATAACACAATCCAGATGTAATTCTACTTGTTTGAAAAGAACATCAAACCAGTATGTACATGTAAGATATTACCATTACAAGAAGATTTTTTTCCAGCCTAAAGGTCAACTGTGTATGAAACTTTCCTCCCATGATACTCATGATCTCCTGGAGTGTGTAATACTCAGGATACTTCTGCACATGTCCAATACAAGCACGAAATAACTCCTAACATAAAAACAAAAAAATAGTTTATGCATTTGCATTTTTCATAACAATTTAATTTAAAAAATTTTTTGCTGCTACTGCAAGTTGTATTTGAATATACTTTCTGTAGAGAATCCAGATATATTTAGCAGATTACTGCTAAAAGACTTGTTCAACTTTTCCAGTTAGAGACAGTATTAAAAAATTAGAGATATCAGTACAACTCCATAATAATCTTACAATCACTACTATCAGAACTGAAACACACTCATTTCTCCCCAAACCTTCATATGCAAGGCTGACAATGTATGCACACAGGCTCAGACCAATCATAAAAAAAAAAAAAAAAAGTTCAGTGGAATACAAACTAAACAGGTAATTATTTTCTTTTCAGTTTATTTATCTTGGCTTTTGGAGGGACTAGTATTCTTTGTGACACTACCTATTTTACACCAGGCATAGGTAAAAGCTGCAAAGGTAAAGACATAGGAAGATTCTCTATGTGTTGAAACTTGCTTACACATCAACTCTAGACCCTGAGATAATTTTTTCCGATATCTGACTTAGGCACTTAAGATCTTTAGGTTTTATTTAGTAACTAGAATGAGTTATTTCTGCAAATACTGTTTAAAATATGTGCCTCTGTTTCAATTTTAACACAGGTTATCAACTTACCTATAATGAGGAGTTCAAGTTTGAAGACACATTTTGTGACTAGATGACAAGATCACTTAGAAAAATACTCAAGTTTAAGATATAAAATTACAAAGCCAATCCCATTTTTTAGAAAAAAGCAAGAATTTTGTCCTCACATGTGCCCAAACCATGTGTTAATGGGAGAACATGTTTATCTTGTGCATGAAAAAGCATGCAATAAAGTGTTATGGTGAAATAGAAACAATCCTTCTAAATTTAACTAAACACTCTACTTTCTAGTACACACATTTATTTTTCTGTTTTATTCTGTAAAAGGAAGTGATGTGGCACTTACTAGAAAAGACTAAAATTTTAACAAAATGCATGTGTTTAGGCCATTTCAATTAAGGCAAGACACTATGAGGAAAACAAGCAAGAGCAAGTCAACCCACTGATGGGAAAGTTTAATGAACCTGTATTCTGGAATTATTTTCCTGAAATGTGCTATTAAATCAAGAATTATAAAGTCACATTCATGTTTGATTTTACAGTCATCAAGGTAAGTATTTAACACAGCATGAACTTGCAGATCATTATGATTAAAGCCTGAGTAACCTCTGATTAAAGTGACTTTGTAACACGTTACTGTGGAGGAAAGCTTAACATTCTGTCCCGTAGTGTATATTTAGGAGCAGCTTGTTAATGGAAATGCACACTTAAAATGCAATTTCCCCTTCCTAAATATAAAGATGTAATTTATTTAACTGATGACTAAATCTTCGGACAGTATTGTATTCAGTGACCTCACCTATATCGTATCTTATTGGCCACAATAAACTGTAGCCATGCTGCACAGCGTAAGGAAGTGGAGACTTCTCATGCCTCATCCCAACATGGAATTAGCAGAAGTTCAGGGAATATCAGATCCCATGAGCAGTGCCTGTGTATCTTAATCATGATTCCAATAGCATAATTTAAGAAAAGAAGGAATTAAGCACGGTATTGGTAATTACCTCAGTATAGCGTAGTGCGTCTTCAGAGATGGCATCATAATCCTTGGCACAGCTTTTTGCAGCGTTTTGGGCAAATTTCATAAATTCTGCAATTTCATTGTTTACTACTTCTTTCATTTGCTGGGGGGAGGGAAAAATCCTTTTTTAAAGACAGAATGGAATCCTGTAGGCTAGGTATGTAACCAGCAAAACTTCCAGAGAGGTAGTACAGTATGAGGGAGGGCACGGATTCCACTTGCTGCTTAATTTCGCAAGTCTTTGGATATGTTTAGAGTTTCACTTAAGTAAAAATAGAAATTCGCAAGGCCCATTTCCTTACAAGAAAACCTAAACCAGCAAAACAAGACCCCCAATAAACAGCAAGCTTCTTTAGATAATGCACTGGTAGTTCATAAAAAGGAAGGTTATAAGTCATTGTTGGAGCAAGTTTACATGACAGAGCCACAAAGATACCTGAGCTCTGACTTCATAAGCAATTACATTGTAAGTAACAACAACACAATAGGTACTGATTTACCTGGAAACTGCATTCTCATTGTTACAGCATAAAACAAAGGAATTAGCTTTAACTAGGAAGCATAGGAAACCAAACGCAACGGTTCAAAACCATTTGCTGATTACTAACATTATACAGGATTCAATTAAAATGATACTTCCACCCAACATGAGACATAGCTTTTCACTATTTAAACAACATTGCTGAGACTGAGCAGTGAGTATGAACGTCTGCCTTTCTCCTCCCATAAGCACTGAGGTGCCAAGCACAGAAGGTCAATGCACAGGGTCCCCTCACATGCTAATGAAAGAAGTTCTCATTACAGCGTGCTGTCAAAGAACACATCAAAATGTATCCACCTCCTAAGATTATACAAGACGGCTACACACTACCATTAAATGCCAAAATCAGAGAAGGTCAACTTGCTTCTCGTAAAACAATGCGGGGATTTCTGGGGGCGAGTGGGTTTTTGATCAGCTATCAAAGATCTACACTTACCGTCAGTTGTTTAGACTACTACTACAAAACAGAAAAGAGCAAAAAAAATCCATAGGAAACCCACCCACTTTCAATGAAATAATCAAATACACTTTAAATTTATATTAAAAATGTTATCCTCTTGACAGAGACATGGACAATGGGATTGAATGCACCCTTAGCAAGTCTGCTGATGACACCAAGCTGTGTGGTGCGGTCATCACACTGGAGGGAAGGGATGCCATCTAGAGGGACCTGTACAGGCTTGAGAAGTGGGCCTGTGCACAGTTCATGAAGTTCAACCAGGCCAAGTGCAAGATCCTGCACATGGGTTGGGGCAATCCCAAGCACAAGCACAGACTGGGCAGAGAATGGATTGAGAGCAGCCCCAAGGAAAAGGGCCTGGGGGGTGTTGATTGATGAGAAGCTCAACATGAGATGGCAATGTGTGCTTGCAGCCCAGAAAGCCAACTGCATCAAAAGAAGGATGGCCAGCAGGTCAAGAGAGGTGATTCTGCCTCTCTACTCTCCCCTTCCCTATAGATATTCAAGGTGAGGCTCGACAAGGCCCTGGGCAACCTCATCTAGTTGGAGGTGTCCCTGCTGACTGCGGGGAGGCCAGACTAGATGAACTTTGGAGGTCCCTTCCAGCCTGGACCATTCTATGATTGTATGATTATTCTGAATATTTTAAACCTTTATTACCCTTAATAATACCAAGTTAAAAGGAAGTTATGACAAACTGAATTTAAAAACATTTTTTCTATATTTTCTTAACTCTTTGTAACAAACAACTGTATGACTCCCTCTACGATGTTTGTCTGTACCTATATGCACACTTACCAGGTAAGTGAATAATTCTCTTTGACTTGCTGCATTAACTTGAAAATGGTTTATTTTTTTTGAGTACTTAGTCATCAGATACAAGTATGTTTTCTGCTCCTTCTCCGTCAAACAAGAGGTAAACGGATAGGGGAGTCTAGGTTCTGGAAAAGGATGATCATCAGTTGTGCTTTTAGCCTCCACCTCAACTAGATCTGCAGACGGGATGCTAGAAGTTTGTCTGTTTTCTGACGAGTTTGCCAATGCCTCCACGTTTTTCTTTACCTCTCTGAAAGAAAAGTAGTAAATGAAATAACTTACACTTTTCACATAAATATTAATATTTGTCAGAATTAATAAAGGCTGTCATGCAAGCTTAAATTTCAAATCCAGCAAAATGCACTGTGAGATACTGTACTATTCCAATTCTTAGTCTATGTCATAGGAATTTTCTTCGTCTAAAACTTCAACTGGACAACTAGGCAACCAACAGCAGATTTAACACTGGTCTAAAGATGCGGGGAAAAAAATGGTTTGGTTTTTTTTGTTTTTAAACAAAGTGGTGTATATATTAGTCTGCATACTCAATATTGAGGTCACAAGCCAAATATGAAACTCCAATTATTTATTCTGGAAACACCTATTATTAATGAAAGCATAAAGAGTCTCAATATTTCTTCATTCACTGATGGTCAGTGTTCAGAAACATATTGCATTCAGAAAGATCAAACTCATGTATGAGTCAAAGTTATTATAGTAAAGGAGAACGACTTAACTAGAATAAGACTTTCTTTCACTGTAAAAGAAGTAAATTAAAACTACTTAATTGTAACAACAGTAATTCCAGATTTCAGTGAAGAAACGCCTAAAAACAGCACACAATTCAAAGGTTTCATTTTCTAAACAATTCTGAAATCAGTTGCCAAAAATAATACTGAGCTAAGGCAAGGGGCGTACCTGCCCTAACAACAAAGAGTAAAGTTATAAGCTAGTTCTTAAAACAATTCCAGTATATGAAGGCCATCTGAGCCCTGCTCTATTTAAAATAACTGTTCTTAAAAGAGAAAGTATTTAAGGTTAACAAAATGAACATTAACTGCTGATCTTGGAAAAAGCATATTTTTAAGATACGATTTCAGCAGTAGAAAACATCTCAAGTGTTATTCAAACCCAGCAGTATCACGTCCACAGTTCTTAATAATACTTCACAGCTGTCTCTCTGAATATGAGAATGTGTCCATCCTCATGGCACAAACTGGCAAATTTAATTAAGCTGCAGCAGCGACAAGATGCTGACTCAGATATGCCAATGTAGGAACATCAAGAAATTCTAGCAGCTTAAATTGGCTATATTCAGCACTGAATGAAATGGCAGCACATCAAGATCATTTCACTATGCAGTGCTGTCACAGTCTTAAGCAGGGTGCAAACCGAAATAATCTGACAGAGCTTTTCCGTCCATATTTACAGCATTATACTTTATTTGAGCTGATGGCTTAAATTTTTCCCCTTCATTTTATCAGCAACCTGCGTTCACAGATTCTATGGCGAGAGAACGTACACTTTTATAAATATCTATCAGAAACCCCGATACAAAAATTCACAAATTTATTCCAGCTTTTACTTTCACATTTGCCCCAACAGGTTCCATTTCTCTTCCTCTTGACTATGGCCATACAACTCAGTTCCATCAACTTCTAAATTTTGCTGTTTGCAACCTCTCTTCTGGTTATAAAACCACTTCTCCCATACACAACTGAACACAATACCACTCTTGAGTGCAGTATTATCTACTCCAGAAACATTTTTTCTACATGATCTAAAGGAAGAATCCTACAGCAATACCCAGTGTACCCAGTGGCAAGCTGTGAGGGCTGTGCTAATTTCTGCCAGTTCAAGGGCAGTTGTTGCAATAGAGATGAACCAGAAAAGGCCTGTACCACCTGCGTTCACATCATTTCTCTTCCCATTCTTCAGCTACCATTCTATTCAGTTCCTTCATTATTCAAGGAATTAAATGCATCTCCACTGCACCTAAGACACACTTAGATCTATGTAAACACTATCCCCTACTTCCAAAAGATAAAAGTAAAAAGGATTTACACATACACTATTGTCAGCCTTCTACAAAGTGTGAAGACATGGACAGATAGCAAGACATCAATTTCTAAAAAGAATTAGATCTGGGTCATGGGTTACAGGATCCTTACTGCGACCAGTTAAAGAGTGTGGGTCAAACTTCATCCCTCTTTGGTACATAACCAAAAGCAAAAAATCCCCAACACGTCACCCCCAAAAAATAACCTAAACCCTACCCCAACACCCTCCAAATACCACCCCACACCCCCAGAAGACACGAAAGGCCAGATGTCCCATCCTAAACTCTTCTGGTTTTCTAAGGTTTCACAATAGGTAAAGCACAGACCAACTGCTGGACCAAGGAGTCAGTACAAATCCTTGCATACCAGGTAACATGCAACTGTCCCTCAAAACCACAACTGCATGTATCAATAGCATAATGACAAATAGCACAAAATTATAACGTGACAGAATGTACCTGTTTGATAACTGCCACAGTTCAGAGAGGCTCGGAGCCAATGAATATTTTTCATAAATTTCATGTGAGAAAAATACTTCATTGCCATTTTTGGGTGAAATATCCCTGATAATAAAAAAAAACAAACCACAAACAAAATAAGAACATTGCAATACACACAAAAAAGGCCACATCTGCCCATAAGAAATAAAAAATCAGAATTATTTAAAAAAAAAAAAAAGGGTATCTACACTCTCTCCACATTCCCTCTATGGAAGTTACATAGATACTAATTCTACACTGGTTTTCCATAGTAAAATACATGTGTTCTTCACAGTCCAAAAAGAACAACTTCATTATTACAGGGTATAAATTCTAGATATGGGAAGAGAAGTTCTAAGGAAGCCACCTACTTTCAGATGTTCATTACTCAAAACCAAACATTGGGTTCAACTTGCTGGAATTTCGAGAAAAATACAATCACCTTGGTTTTAATTTTTCATAAAAGAGGTATTCTGACTTCTACCCACACCTTACCTTCTAAACTCTCCTTTCTATTTGGTTGTGAGTTTGTTTCTTTAAATATAGCCGCCCCTACGTACAGGTTTTACACAATCAATCTTCCCAAACTATTTTAAAAGGCAAAAGAAAAGATTTCTTTCTGCCTTCTTCACTGATAAACTAATTTAAAACCAACACCCCCCCTCCAGGCTTAAAAAGCCGAATTACTTTCTTGTAAGGCTTTCCGTATTAAGAACAACGCTACTGCCCCAAACCCACATCGTAGATGCGTATTAATTATTCCTCATTTCCGAACGTACACAAGCACGCACGCTAACTCTTCCTCAGGGAATGCGAACCAGCTCCTCCCTTCCCCCCTGAGGGAAAGACGAAACATGGCACCGCCCCGCCCTCCCTCAGCCAGGGGCGGGAGCCGGGCGAGCACAGCAGCTCAGGCCCGCCCCTCTCCTCAGGCGCATGCGGACCTCCGCCGTTCTCCTCGCGGCGGGGCAGCGCGGAGAAGGGCGGCGTCTTCCTGCCCGCCGCTCTTCAGGCGCGCTAGGAGGAGAGGGGGGAACGTACTCACCAGGACAACAGCGCCCCTTTGGCCGCCATTTTAGAGGACCCCGCGGGGAAGCGTGTTCGCCGGTCCCTCGCCTCTCTGCCGCGCGAGCCTGCCTCACGGCGTTGGCCAATCAGTGTAGCAGGGCACCCGGCGCGCGGGGTCAGGTGTTCTGTGTCAGCCAATGACAACGTAGGCTGGAGCAGAGGCTGGAGGGGCTGCGGCGGCCATCTTGTGGCAGGCGGCACTGCTGCAGGGTAAGGGTGAGGGTAGTGTGCCGCCGTCGAGGCCTCTGCCAGCGCCGGCCCCGTCCCGCCTCGCCCAGAGATGAAACGTGCTTAAGGCCTCTCCGCGCTGCGGGCTCCGTTCCGATTCCACGTTCTTCACCAAGGTGTGGCCCTGACCAGGTGTTGGTGCCTCGAGCGGCGACTCCCGCCCTGGGCGTGCAGAGGTGGTTGGGCCGGGCTTTCCTGGGCGGATTGTCCCTGAGGGGGGTTGGGACCTTGTACGAGAGGGCTGAGGTGCCCCGTGGAGATTACTGCATTTATCGGCTTCCCTCCTCCCCAGGGCTTTGTTTCTCTGGCTCATTTTCCACATGCTAACAAGTGGCCACAGCCACAAGCCCTTTTTTCTGATGATCAGGCTTCCCAGTGTGGTAACGTGAAATTTGAATTTTGTTCTCAGTACCTGTTGGCCTAGGCGATGGAACCTTATTTGCTTGTGGTGTTACAGGATAAAGGTGATGCCCTTCTCAGCTCCACAGATGCAGAAATAAAGAGGGAAGTGGGGATTGTGGCACAAAGAGATCAAAGTGTTACAGCACCTAGTCCTGTAACTATAGCTCTGGGTAGTATCTGCAAATATATACAAATATTGAGATGATTCAGAATGATGTCCAAACCCACCAACAAAGAAGTGTCTTTAGCATGCTTACAGGTCAGTTTTAGGGACAGTGAGTTTAATTCTGCTCTTTTTTGGTTTGCGTATCTCTAAGAAACAAAGGTTTTTATCCCCCTACTGGATCCACGCAGAGCTCAGTCCTGAAGATAGCTTCGTAAGGAATAACCTCACTTCAAAACCCAGGTATGGTAGTAGTTATGTAGCCAAATGATTAGAAGACTTACCACAGATTGTGAATGTGGCAGGTTAAATACTACTTCAGTCTGCATCTCTATAATGTGTAGTGTCTACTTTTTAAATTTTTTTTTAATGGTGCTACTTCCTACACGTGATCTTTCTACTTCTTGACGTAAACATGAACATCAGGAAACACTTTTTTGCTGTGAGGGTCACTGAGCACTGGAACAGATTGTCGAGGAAGGTTGTGGAGTTACCATCTTTGGAGATACTTCAAAAGGATGTGGTACTAGGCAACTGGTTCTAGGTGGCCTCTGCTTGCGACTTCTGGAGGTCCCTGCCAACCTCAACCATCCTGTAATTATGTGAAATAGTCGGGGATCAAACCCACCACTGCCTAACCCACAGTTTAGCTTTCCTTATGGGCTGGCATGGAAGTCCTTGGTTTATGCTTCACTTCAGAGATATTCCTGCATTTTATATTGAGCATACATACTTCTGTATATAGTTCTTGCCTAACTTATATCTTGGTGGTTAGGAACTCTCTTGTGAGTGGAAATTGTGTCCTGAGGACAAGAAAATTCAATCTGGATTTTTAGCATCTTGAAGACTGCTTTAGTCATGGAGCTCCTGTAGAACAAATGGCACTACGTAGTGCTAGAGTTCTAAGAAAGTGATGGCTTCTACTACTTTCTTTTTGTAGACTTGACAAAAGGTCAAGGCTGCTTCCAGCTATAGTGCTTCAAAGATGAATGCTAATAGCTATTTCTGGATCATGGTCAGGCATATAAATAATGAGTTGTTAAAGCTTTGTCAAGGCTGAGGCGTGTCTGGGTAAGTGCAGATGGAGAATTTTACATGCCTGAAGTCAGAAGACCAAGCGTGCTACTGACATTTAGGTGCTCCCAAAGTTAGCACAGCAGAGGAATGTTGCAACTTTGAATTTTAATGCCTAATTTGTATTAAAACCTCAGTTTTGGTACCCAAATCCTCATTTAGATCTATTCTGAAGTGGTATTTCCAAAGTCACTGGGAAGGCCTTAAGCCAGGCTTCTTCTATCTTTCACTTCATTCAGTGAACTGTGATTTTGAATAAGATGATACCTTTTTCCAGGAGAGGGAAGCTAGACAAATACCCATTCATTCTGAGGAGGTTTAAAGCTCTTGTTGGCCAAAAGGGAAGCTGAAAAGGTGCTTAGGAGTCTTGTTTTCCTCCTGCCAAACATTACTCGATATATGTGCTAAACAGCTCTGACATACATGTTTGGAAGCACAGCCTGATTTTGTAACGATTCCCTTCAGGAATAAACTTAGTTAACCACAATTCAGAAAAACAAACAAAAGGCTACTGACAAAAACATAAGACAGATTTTTCCATTAGAAGCTGAAGTTTTATTACAGGATAACAGTACATAAAGCACATCTAAAATCGATGTGTTCAATGCACTTAATAAAGGTAATGTAATATTAAAGGTACAGTTTCTAAGTACAATATAACAACATTCATATTAGAATGAAAATTGGAGTATTTAAAAGACAACATTAAATCTCTTATTTTTACAATCATATTTACAAAATGAATCAAAATACTTTTTTTGGGACTGAGTAAAATAACAAACTTGAATATAAGCAGGCTATCGTAAGAGTGAGTTGGAAAGATCCATGAAAGTGAAAAGTTAAGTGATTGGGTAAAGATCATTAGCAAAGGTTTAGTACAATACCACTTTAGTATTCCTCTTGATGGCTTACATTTCATTGTGGCTAGAAAAGGAATTTATACATACTGTACACATAACAGCATATATTTACATGTACAGTATAATTGCATTTAAACTTGTGTGTATTTACATACAGAAATTTGAGCATATCACTCTGTGAGGTTTTTGAAGTCTATGTGCTTAATCTTCAAACTGATGTATATTTGTAATCAGCATTTATTCTGATTGGTCTTGTTATGTTGAACATTTAGTAAACGGGGAGAATACATGTTAACCAAATGGTTTTGCATAAATTTATCAAACTATTAAAATTGAAACAATAGGGAGAACATGTTCCTAGCATTATGTATAGGTTAGTACATACAAATTTAAGAGCGACTCCTTTTCTCTTTGAAAATATCAAAAGGTGACTTAAATCAAAGAGGGAAAATAAAATTGTCATGGCTTATATTTAAATAAGATTGAAGCTTCAAGAGGTTTTTATAATTGTCCTGATAGTGTTTGCAATTAAACATTCCACTTATGAAAATATACCCACGGTGCAGTAAAGTTTGTATTTATTTTTAGGACAACAGTATGTTTGCTGTTTAAAAAAAATTATTTATATATATATATTCCTTGGATTGAGGGTATAAAAGCAGTGCATGGAAGCCAAGAATCATGGCTTTAAAATTCACTACCTTCTATTATCAAAAAGTGCAGTAAACAGAAACATTGTATTTAATAAATTGCTCAAAAATCTTTGCTAAAGATCTTATAAATTCAGTAATATTACAGAAAAATTCTAATAAATATTTAAAAGGTTAATTACCTCCTTAGTTAGATATTTGATATCCATCAGTTTTTAAGAATTAACATGAAAACAATATCTAAAATGAAAAGAAGAGGGCACAGGAATACTTTTAAGGGTAAATGACTACGTAAATTAAGGTATACATGAAAAATAAAAACAAAACCCCCAGACCTGACAAAACGTTGCAAATTCCACTTCTTGATTAACTTTAGTTTCTAATGGCTGTCCTTGGATACGTATGCATGATGTATAAAGCATATCCAGGGACTGAATTTAGCCATCCATCATGGAAGATTTACACAGAAAATTCCTATTTACAGTAACCAGAGTTAAGTGTGTAGGCGTGGCCTAGTAACATCCGCAGTTTGAGTGTGTACAGATCCTATTTAAAGTGAAGAGGGAGGAAGGCACCCAGCAGAATAACATCTATAAATATCAGATGCAACAAGAAGATAGAACTCTCCCAACAAGCCAAATAACTACCTCCCTTTCAGACAGACAGCATATTCTGATTACTTTATACTGGCAGATTAGATGTTTTTCTTTTTTCTGATACAATACAGGCAGACTCTTTTAGTAACCGAAAGGATAACAAGCTGGACAGAACAATTTTAATAATAGTAATTAATAATGTTAATAATGTAGAAAAAAAAATCTACATTTGATATCAAGTATCTGTACCGGTGAAGTAATTTTCTCCTTATTAAATATACTATAGAATAATTTATATAATGACACTATGCATTTAAAGAGAAAACCATGTCCCAAATCTTGTACTCTGATACAGGTACTTGTTGGGCATATGTTGGTGTATATATATATATACACAAATATATATATATTTATATATAGTTATACTCAGTGAAATTAACAAGACCCAAAGGTGGTATTGTCTAGGAATAAAAGGGGTTTGTTTGCTTTTGTTCACAAAAGTAACTTATCTAGCACCACACATCAGAAAAACACAAAAATAGCACACTCTAGTTCTAAACAGCTATGTCTAAAATAGATTATATAGTAAAACAGATATTATACAGCATAATGTGGTATTTGATAAACAGATAAATATTTGCACTGTGTAGGCTGTTTATAGTATAACTTTATCTATACAGAATGAAAGCAAAAAGTTAACTGTATAGAGGTGAGCAGAACAACATTAAATATTATGACTCCAAAGCAGAGACAAAGTTAGAGTTGAAAGAATAGAGCAAGATAAAATGTTTACAGGCCATTACAAGTCCTTAAATTAGTAGTAAAATAAGGAATCAGTTGCTCAAGTTTAAGAAAGCAGTAAACAAGAGATTGCATTTACATGCAGATGTCTAAAACTTGTATTTCTTTTAAATCTATGCACAAAAAGTCATTTGTTTTTATTGCTTGACATTCAGTTATGGCTAGAGTATTTTTAACCTTTTTTTTTGTACTTTGGAAACAAGATTATTGTTAAAGGTGCCATAAAAATGGACAACATTGAAAACAATTTGCAAATAAACCACCTAACACTGCAGTTCTTTATACATTTTAAAAAGCCTTGTCTGGGGTTTGTCATATGTTAAATATATTTATTCTGGGAAAATACATTGTAGCTTGAAGCCTCCCATTGGCCCAAACATCCAATACAAAAACACATCTCCAGAAAAGGAGCAGGCAGACAATACAGTTACATATAAAGAAGCAGCCAGTTAATGTCCTACTAGTTCAAATGTTCACCACTGTTCTGTAACTTGTTTCTAAATCAATGTAGAAATGAGGAACATTTTGGATTTAGAAAGGTGTACAGTACGTATGCCTTTTTGTGAAATAAAATTCACTGTATTGCTTATGAATTCTCTGCATTAGATATAGATAGAATTACAGATTGCAAGTTCCTGTAAAGTTTGTGCATCTACATTAAGACTTTGTGGGGTAATTTAGGGTAGTGTTTCTCAAACTGAAAGTCACAGCCATTTGAAAGTTGAGTTGCCAAGGCATTTAGATGATTATCAAACCCCTGTGCAGGGCAGAGCGGCTACTCCCGTACGTGGAGGAGCTGCCCCTCGGCTGCCAGCCTTCGCAGTGGCCACGGACCTACTAAGTACGAGCAGCAGCTCACTCCCTTTAATTAGGAAATGCTGCCAGTAATTACAGCTGGTTCGCGCTCGCTGCCCCAGAACAAGTTAATTCCAACACAGAGAGCCCTATGAAGAAATACAGTCCAGAGGAGGGATTGTGCTTTCAGAAAGCTTGAGAAACACTGATTTACAGGAAAACAAGTATACGAAGGACACATGAACGCCGAAAACATGCAGATGTTAACAAAAAGGTGTGATGTCACACATCAAGTTGAACAACTTGATTGTGAGGTTCAGCTTGAAGAAATAATGAAATTATGAGGGAAGACATACAAGTGAATATTGTGGCAGAAGAAATGAATCTATGAGTATTGATTTGAAGCCTTTACCATGTTTTGTTTCTTATTTGGATAGCCTACTTATTGCTATAAAGTTATTGCTATATTCTACCAATGATAAAGGCAAAAAAAAAAAAAAAGATAAACAGCAACGTTACATATGGAAAAGGTAGAATACAGCTTTTTTTTGATGTTAAAATTCTATTTAGTACCTGAATAAAGTTTCAAAGATAGACTTTATGTTATCCTCAATGTTACGTATTTTTCCCCTCAAGCCCAGTGACTTAGCATTATTTAGTCAGCTATTATCACAGTACTAGGATTAAAGCACATACTGCGATGATTTTTAAATAAATACTCATTTAAATTTAAAAACTTCTTTTTGTTGTTGTATTTGGTATCTGTATGCATTTGCCCTCATTTCCACCAAATGATTTACTGACAGGAATATTTAAGCGTAAAGAAAATAGAAAGCTAATAATTCAAATATATTCATGGATGAAACTTTTGAAGTAATAGATATTAGTATTAATAATGAAAAAAAATAATTATAATAGTTATATTTCTCCAGCTAAGGAAAACAAAGATGTTTCTTCTGTGCAATCTCAATCAGCTAGCACAGGTAGAATTTCATATATTCAAGACAAAATTGCTTATTATTTTTGGATATTGTATAGGAAATGCTGTTTCTCACATTTTATATTAATAAGTTTATCTACATTGGGGAGTTTAGGAATGTGTAGAGAAAAATGCCCACCGCATTGTTTGTACAGCTTCTACTGTGCAACCTGTTTTGTTCATCAACTACAGACCGGGGAACGTCTGTGCCAATCCAAAAATATTCTGTAATGTTTGGATCACCTGACTACATAGTTGAAACGCCTTATAGATTGTACATATTAACAATATGTTTAATTGATCTGCAAATATGTAAATAATAGGTTCTACTGCAAATAAGCAGTAGGGATTTTCTTCTGCTGAAGATGCCAGGACAAACTGATCATACTTGCTAAGCAGTTCTCTGCCTTGGAAAGGCATTCCAAGCTAAACTCGACTGTCAGCTTACAAAACCATAAGAAATAAATTAATAAATTTAAGCAATCTAAAGTAAACAACTGGAAGCCATATATATTCTCAGTGAAAAAATCCCTCAATGACCTAAGATACTGGAGAACTGATGCTTTTTGCAAGGAGAATGTGTCTGATGGACAAATTCAGTATTTTCAAGACTACCCAAAGCCTTGAAGTCTTGCTCATTGTTGTTGCTTATTTACTTGTTGCTTTTCTACGTGTATTTTCAAAAGAATGTGAAGCCATAAAACAAGGCTAATTGGGACAGGCTTCCCGAATCCTATAGTTCAGCACTTGGAGACTTCCTAGACATTGCTGGTTTTTGGTGCTGTTGTAATCACTTGGAATGGCTGTATTTGATGTACTAGATATGAAATTTCTTCAGCCTCAGTGTTTCTTCCCAGTCAGGTTTTTTGCTTTACTGTGAGGCCTATTCAACAATGACAGATTCCTGCAGACCTATGTTCCTTTCTATGTGTCTTCATTGCAAAAACCTAATCATTACCTTTTCATTCTTACTGTACTATCATAAACTGATTTGTTTTCTTTGACAATAATTGAAATACTGAAACACCATTTTCCATTATAAAATACTGAAATTCAGCTGGAAAAATAGTCCTATAAAAAGGTATAGAGGGTACTGAAATTAATTTGTCATTTATTTAATGGGTCAGCATTAATTTATTTTCTAAAATATAATTGCAAAACCTTTGCGCTGTTTGGATTATTTTAGTTTTGAACAGAATAAAGACCAAAGAGGAGCTATACTGCAAAAGTGAGTAAGAGAATGAGGCACGCATAGAGCATTTAGTTAAAAAAAATATCCAGTTCTCTTGTGCCTGGGGGGGGAGGGGGAAGGGAAGAAATACTAGCGTATTTTTTTAAAAGTAATTTGTTCCACCAGTAGTACTGGCCACCCTGTTGAAGAGTTTAGAAGATCCCTGAGCACATTAGTTTCTGACTCTTAACCCCAGCTCCAAAATGATAGGGCTTCTGTTGTTGGTAACGAGATGGATTGTCATTCACAGTTAAGTCAATCATAAGGTGCTTATCTATTTACCCTTTTTATCACCAATCAGCACAAAGAACTGTCAGAAAATAACTTTTATTTTTCTTCTTTAAATTATAAAAGGGCACAAAATTTAAACAATCAATGTTTTGTGACAGTGGTATAGGATTATTATCTGGCTGCCCCTCAACAACAGACAAGTGATTCAATCGACATTCCTTAGCAAAAAAAAAAAAAAAAAAAAAGGAAAAAAAAAGGCAAAAAAAAGAGAAAAGTCCTGTACAAATATGTATTTTTCCCTGAGGGATCAAGGTTACACCCGCAAGTGCTCTATGTACATATTGCACTGTAGAGGAATGAAGAACATGTGCAAAAAAAGCAACAATGATTGAAGCTTACTAATCAAACCTTTTAATCATGACTGCTATGTCATCTTGCATTTTGGAATGTCGGAACACAGCTATTCCTTTAATCTAAAATGTAAAAAACAAAAAATAAAAGAAAGAAAAAGAAAAACACACCTCTACTATGGCACATTCAATGAAATAAAAAGTTTTCCAAAGACAAATAGACAAATTCCATCAAGAAAATAATACAAAGTTCGTTCGTGTTTTTTTTTTTGTTTTTTAGAAAAATTACATTACTTTCTTTCATTGTTTCACATTACAAAATCTTTTTTTTAATGTTTACACAAATCACATTTTATTGCAGGAATATTTCAAGTGCCATCAAACATTTATAGAAGGGTTAAAAAAATAGAAGTCTCTCTAAAGTGGTCCAGACAAGGCTTTGTATAGAATAAATCTTTTTTCCACCTTCTATTTTTGACTTAAGTATTTTGAATACATTTTCTTTATTCCATTGACACTTAACAGCCTAGAAGCAGCCACTCACACATACCCACGCATATATTCATGTGCGCACACAAATGTACTCTCTCTCACACACACAGGTGCACATACATACACAGATATCATGGTATCTGTACTAAGATAGATAAGCTTTAATAAAGAACAACCAAACTTAAAAACAGCCTCCCTTTTCACCTAATCCCCTAGTTTTTAAAACGTCAAACAATGTTGGGGGTGTTGAAGTATATTCGGGTGATTCAAATGACAGCAATGGATCTCTTTCCTAGAAAGCCAGTGGATCCATCTAACACCCAATGAAAATATCTTTGCAGGCTTCAAGGAACAGATCAGTGAAAAACAATGTATTATTCCTTTATTTTCAGCTATCCCCATTTTTTTGTTTGTAATGAACCGGGCAGATTACGACAATACTTGTGTGAATATCCATTGACCCCAAATACATTTTTTAACTGAATATTCAGTTGATCATCTGATCCCAGGCCATAGTCCCAGCGGTTCTGCAGACTGCATCTCCTCTGCTGCTGTGGGTTCTTACATAGCCCCCACTCTGACCAGCCACTCCAGTGTTTCTCTGCGTCCCCTTTCATAAAAGCCTCCTTGGCAGCAGCAGTTTTATCAGTACATCTGCCATGCCATATCCCATTTTTTCCCCCTGTCCATGAAAAGCAAACCAAAAATAACACTCTGTTGCCAAGCGGCTGTTAACTGTGATCAGGGAAGCAGAGCTCCTTGGGGTATGTACGCACAGCCCCATTTAACAAGGTGCTGGGACACGGGAGCTCCCCCAGACAATGGCAGCACTTTCTGGCCTGGAAGATCTCATCACAAGCTGTTTTCAGATGCAAAGGGCGTTCAGCTAAGGCCCCTTCTGGAACCTTTTTATGGTTATGCATTTTATTAGTAAACGCTCCTGTAATCTCTGTTGTCAATTACTTATGGGTGTAAATATGCTGAACTAGATACCAAACAAAACCATTTGCACCTAGGTGCCTGGTAAAGTACTAATACTTTACTAATAATACTAATATTCATCAGGAAAAGGTAAGAAAAGGATGTGACTGAAAGTTAATCCCAAAATATTTTGCCTGGTAGTCTACTTACTGTCCAAAGTAGGAGTTGTATCTCGCTCTCTAAAATAGTACAGGTCTTACTTCATTATTCATTAGTTGACACTGAAATTAAGTTTAGTTGATCTTTACAGGACTAGCACCTAAGGCTGGTCACATTCAGAAAACATTTGTTAGTTCAAAGGGTTGCTTTAAAAATAGGAACACACATTAGAACGAAAGTCCCATATCATTCCAGTTACTCCAATAAAGTAAACAATGACTCTAGGAAAAGTGTTTCAGTGAGGCTGGGGAGGGCAGGTGCTGGGCTGCGAGCCGCCTCTTCGGGAGCAGCAGGATGGAGCAGCACAAGGACGGCTCTGGACTTTTCCCAAAAGCCCTCTCGTGCCTCCATCCCGGTGCTCACGGAGGTGCAGGCGTTCCCCTGCCGTTCTCCGGGGCACACTGCTCTGTAGGGGAAACTTCTGATGCTCCTGCCGAGCCACAGGGGTGAGTGACAGCTCTAAGCTTCCCTGATGCGGCAGGCTATAAAATTTCTAATAGGTGTCACAGCTAAATGTCTCAATTTGACCCCAAAGGAAACATGTATAAATCATAGAACAAACCTCTATTTTGCTTGTAGTAACCCACTGACCTAATTCTCCTTTTTAAGATAGTTAGGCAGCTACAGTGTGCTTCTATTCACTTCTGTTACTTCTCAACAACTGTAACATATGTAAGAGATTGTTTATCCTTGGAAATTAAAGCAGTGGAACATAGTCTGTCTCATTCCTTTTTCTTTTTTAAAGTTCCTGGCCTTTTCATATGTACTGCATCAGAAACTTCATTTGTGTAGGCCTACAATGCACCCACTTGTATGTCCTCATCTCATCCAAACTAGTTATGCTCCTCTGGCTCAAACAGCCACAGTTTATTTCATGATATCATTTATTCTGAATCGGCTTCCTTCAGAACTAGGTTTATTTGCCAGATTTGCTCAGGGACAGTATTCTTCCTAAAAGGAATGGTAATTAGTAATAATAAAACCTGCAAGGTTGGGCTTACCGGTTGGTTAAGCAATATGGGAGTCACACTTTCAGAATTACAGAATGCAGATTTATGATATTAATGGTTTCCAGGCATTATACAAAGTACAAACCAATGTTTTCTAGCAACAGTGTGCCTTCACTTTGTTAGACTGTCCTCATCTGAGAAACTTTATAGTGCATCTTTTTAAATGAGAAGAACAGTGGACTTCTCTGTTCAGCTACCTGGAACTGAACTGCTGGATGCTGGAAGAACATAGGTCTGTGTCTCACCTCACTGAAGTATGTTGACACGCTAGATTTTGGAGTTTGAAGGCATTGTTTACAATATGGAGTACAAAAGTATGTAATATTATGTATAAAAAATTGCTTTTCCACATACATGTCATACACACATACTTTTACTGTAGATACAGACTTGAGTAAATACCTTCAAACCTGGATTTATGGTGGGTAGAAACACACTTTCTTCAACAGCCCAATTTTCAAGGATGCTGTGTTACTTGTAAGTGATCTGTAATTCCTTAGTTTAACTTTGACCACAGAAACTCAGCACCTTTGATAGTGAGGCTTCTGACTTGTGCACCTAAATCTGAATTTAGGCATGTAATTTTAAACATCCAGGTTTGAAAGATTTGAAAAATAAAAGTACCTTTGAAATTAACAGCCGAAAAGCTGATTTTAATTTAGAAAATGGTCATTATTTTCAACTCTTCAAAAGAATCTGGGTAACCATTTCGGGATATGACCAGCCTCTCTTTAAAAGTAACATGGAAAACAGCAGCATAAATACCTCCCAATGTACCAGTACCTGCCAAACCTTTTTCAGTTAAACTTGAATTTCTGGTGCACATGCAACACAACAATGAACACGCTAGCATTTAATTTAAAGAAAAAGGTGCAAAATGAAAGTGCCTTATCAATTCAACAAGAAAAGCTATACCAGTAACTACATTTTATATTAATTAAAACAATATATAAACAATATCTCTTTTGCTATATATAGTCTTCATGCCCATTTACCCTGTAATATATTATAATGCTATTGTTGCTATTGCTATGGACCCTTTTCATGCCATTCTGTCTACTGGCAAACTGGTAGGTGAAAAAAATTGTCCTTCATGAAACAATGAGCAAGTTGTGCAAACTGATGCTGAAATCTCTGCAATGCACACCAGTCGCTGATTACTAGGTGGACTCTCTGTTCTGATCAACAAATTGATTGTTCTGTCAAAAGTCTGGGCAGTGAACTACAAGAGAAAACAACCTTCTGACATTAGTACCCTCAGTCTGTGTAAACAGAGGTCAAGGATTGAGAAGCTGAGACAGAAAAAGGGTCCATATTTGTAGGCATAATGGAAATCATATGCATGAGAAAAACAAGTTCAACTTTGTTTCATTGTTTCCCATCCTTCGCCTGACCCCGACCACCAAGAGATGTGCAGTGTGTTGGCTCCCTAGGTCTGTGCAGGGCCATATAAAGTGTCTTGGTTTTCTTTCTTTTTTTTTCTTTTTTTTTTTTTTTTCTTTTCCTTTCTCTTGTTTTAATGTTTGTACTTCAGACATTCTAGAATTGCTTAGGTGATACGTTTACCCATCAATTTGCATCGCTGGCTCAAATTCTGAAGTGAACAACTCCTTGTAAAGTGGAGGAAAATGAAGTCGTACAATGTCTGGGTATATTGCTTTAAATGCCATAAGCTTTTCTGTATGTCGTCCACACAGTGCTCTTAAAGTAGACACTTTGCATATTAACTGTAAAGAAATGAAGAGAAGTCATACGGTCATATATGGAACCAGGCCTCCCAATCTTGCTCTTAGGATTAAAGCTCTCTCAAACGGTTTGCTTTCACTTTAGTTGTTTCCCTTAACAATGACATTTCAGATGCAGTTGTAGATGTTTGTTATGTTAGATTAAAAAAAAACAACACAGAAAGGCACTAAAAAGCTATTTAAGTAATGGGTTAATGTTATTTGTGAAATAATCTTTTCTCCAAGTTCCTAGGAAAATGTGTTGTTATGTTTCCTCACTTGCCTACCAAGCACTGGATTGATGCAGAACTATTTCATGGCTCGATCTTCGTTCATGCAACTTACTCCTTCTCTTGGAAGAAGGCAGTCCTGACTTTTAAATCCACTGTGAATATTATGGAGGGAACTGGCAATGCAACAGATTTTGTGTTTTTTTAAATTTATGCCAAATAAGGTGAAAAGGAACAGAGCAGAAAAATCTGTACTTCAAAAATATTACTAGGGTACTCCCTGAACTTACTGAATAAATTATTTTTATCAAAGCACATGGAAGACTCTTTCTTCTAACAAAAGTATCCAAAGTAGATGCTTGGGAAAAGACTTACATGAGTTAGGGTTTGAAATGAGGACAATCTGCCAAGCCTGGGTTGGACCATCCTGCCTCTATTGTAATTAATTCTGTGGTGTGAAACTAACCATAAGCTTTCTGGCTGTGTAGAGTTCTAAAAGGAACTAGTTCTGTAAGGAGCTTCCCAAGTTCTTCAGGGTTTTTTTTTCACGTCACACCACTTTTCCATTTTTGAAAAATTAAGCGAGATACTTTAGATTAGCTTAATAGTATGCAGTATCTCCTTTCCCTTCCCTAGGCATCAATATTTGGAAAAGCTGCTAAGAAAAAGCTTGTGTGGGGAACTTCTGATGAAAGACTGAAAAACAAGGTTAGTTTGCGTATTCTATGTTCTAACAACTTAACTGTCATGCAGGCTGAGATTTCATGAGGATTAAGGCATGCATGTAGTAGAACTGCAATAGTATTCTGGGTGGCAGAAATGTGCAGGAGAAATGGGATAAAAACCATCGCATTTCATGAAGTTCAACATTAAAATACTTCTTTTCAGAATACCATTAACAACCTTGTTCCCTAGTACATCATTATCTCACCTCTTCCAGTTTTTAGTAGATAGTTTCACCTAAGCACCTTGGTTTTGAACAAAGAATTCTGGGCTTGTAAATAACAAATTAACTGCTTAAAAGCTTTTACACCATCATTAGGATGCTGTTCATAAGAAAACGTACTTTCACAGGTACGTGACAAGGCACAGTATGAGTCTTACCTTCGTTAGAATTCCATCTTCTCGGTGGTTCTTCTGTAGGACATGCTGAAGTGCTAGCTGGATCTTCTGCTGGAGTTTCTCAATTTTCACTTTCTCCTGAAGCCATGAGCGATCTAAATAGAAACAGAGTTAACACCTCTAGTACTGCACACAGCAATCACAGTGCACCAGGAAGCACTAAGTCTGTCACAGATTATCTTTCTCGTTTGCAACTTCCACTTCTCATACACTCTTATATAGAAAATGACCTTCAAAATTAATAGGGTTTGGAGTATATTTATTATGTGCATTTAAAATTACATTTATAAAGCCCTTAATTAGAAGAATGCAGATTATCTGAGCAAGATTTATTTGCTAATGGAGTCTGTAAAATGCAGGGTTTTTACAAAATAAGCTAGCGACTTTTTAGTGGGAAACGAATAAATCATGTAATGACTGAGTACTTGGAGTGAATCTTCTCGCTAAGATCTACAGTGACATACAGAAAAATCAGAAGCAGATACTCGGCTATTAGAAAAAAAAAAGCAGCTCCTAAACTTCCTCGCAGACCAGTAGCATTGGCATGCGGTGTATAGAGGCAGTGGCTGCCTCCTGCCTGTCTTGCCTGCACTGACCCAGTGCTCTCACTCACGTGCATTTAAGCTTTTGCAAAGAAGCTGAGTCCTCAATGAGGTGAAAATTTGGAAAACAAAGGCTTAAATTAGGGTTTCCCACTTAACAAATTTATTCCTAAATTCATAGCTTTAATGCGTTTATTAAAATCAAAGTTTTGGTCAAGAAGGAGACACGTTTCACACTGTCCAATAGTCTAAACATTATCATTAAAAACACTTCAAAATAAAAGAAGCTCTGCCAAACCCTTATCTCTTACCTGCTGACATTAGAACAAACGCAGAAAACAAAGCTATCTCGTCTTCTGTCAAGTGCATAGAACATAAACTTTTTCCAAATTCAAACACAAAGCTAATGAAGTCTTCACAACCTGCCAAAAAGAAGGTACATCTCATGGCACATTGCTTAAAACTGCTTCAGAGCTACAGAATTTATTCTGATGGAGATGAAAAATGGGTGTACAATACTGCATAGGTGAATGGTCTTCTTAAGGACTGTGGAACGATGGCAGTGAGATCTCATTTATGCTTGAACTTATTTCCTGTTCCCACTTGTCCCCAACTCCCACCCCCTGGGAGGTGGCCATCTGAAGATTTTGCACATTGTATCTTTTCCATATTGGGCTCTTTTGGGGTAAATACGGATAAAATACAAGCCCATTTTCAAGCTCCTAATGGGTTTAGCTTTGTTTCTATTCTAAACAGAGCTTTCTCATGTCACTCTGGACTACAGGTTTGAAAGCTGAACTTTGAAAGTGCTGATTTTAAGACTCTTGAGCACACAGAAGAGGGAGGGGAGAGAGGTGTACAAGGTACATGCAGGAGCAAAGGGAGAAGCCAAGGTCTGAAAGCTCTTCATGCAGAAAAGGAACTCTGCCTCCTTTCATCCATTCTGTTGCTCACACAGGTGTCAGTCAGGTTACTCTGCTGTTACACATGCTGTTACGCAGCTGGGAGGAGTGGAGCCCTGCTCTGAAGGGGACTGCAACCTGATGGAAGAGGGTTCTCCTCTGCAGATCTCAGCCCCAACCCAGCCTCTGTTTCTGTATGTGCTTATGTTTCACTGGAACCCGCACCTCACACTCTGTTCTCCAAATCGATTGCACGCAGATCTCGCACCTTGAGGTGTTTTAGAAAAGCAGAGAATACTGCAGTAATTGTACAGCATTCTCCGCTGCTGCCTGTTGGTTTACATCTCAAAGGTATACACAGTGAGGGGCATCCTTTTAAAATCAGCAATAATATACAGAAAAGTTTCAAAATGATAAACTGTGGGTAAATAAAAAAGTAGATTTACAGTATTGTACCTGCAAATAACTGGACTTTGCATATTACAAAACACTACTAACATCTTCCAAGCAGTAACGTCAGTATATCCAAAATTAGCTTAAAATCTGCTGCCTTTTCCAACAGGATATAGAAAATGTTACACTAGATCTGAAATCTGGGCTTCTCTTCTTAACAAGTGTGTCCAGACTGCTCTACCCTGATCTAAGTGTTGAATTTCAACACCAACAGTCCTTTACTGTGTGGAGTTAAGCTGTTTTAACTCCTGAAATAAGCTTGGCCTCAAAACAGAGCCAGCGTGACTGCTTTCAAAATAAGCAGTTAAGCTTTGGAATTCTTTTATTTGAAAACTATAGCCTGAATTTCTCAAAGCAGCTGTCCCCTTGCTTTTCCACCTTATTATTTTTATTCTGGTTTTGGTTGGTTGGTTGGTTTGGCTTTTTTTTAAGATACAACACTTGACATTTCCTTACCTAAGGACTTGAACACCTCCGGGCTAGCGTACTTGCCATCAAAGTAGACTGTGTTGTTCTGGGAGTCAAAGGCACGGCACATTCTGATGAACACAACCTCTAAAGACCCTAAAACAGAAACAACGTATGTTTGACTGTTCGAGTAGAGACTTCGGCTGCAAAGAACAAGCGAGGATTAAAAAACTCCCTACACTTTGCATTGGGTATCACTGGAGTAGGGCAGTAGGTTTCTGTGGTGTAACAGAGCGGAGTTTGATTTGCTCGCAGAATTAAAAGAATTCCCACAAACCCCCTTTAGAAGTTTTTGCTAAAGCAAATTAGTTATTGCTAATAAACTCTAGTATTTTTTTATTAGAGGAATGAAGTCTCTGAAGTCAAAGCAGCTCATTTAAATTTATGTTCCTGAAGCTTTGACAAATTTGTCCAGTATTTGTAAACTGCATTAATTCTACAACACCTTGCATAGAACAATCTGGACCTTTACCTTGAAATATGTCATTCATTATTAGGGTAAGCCAAATAAAAAATCTGAATCCAACTTTTCCACCTTTATGCACTCACTGCTCCCTTTGTTCATATTGAAAAGGTCACCTGTAGACTTGAATTCATTCTGTCCCAAACTACGAAGGACAGTACTTCGTACAGACACAGACAACGCGTAAGGTTTTTCCCCATATTATTTTATATGCTCATTGTACCGCACATGTATATATGTGTATATAATCACTGTTTACAGGGAACAACTTCCTCAGTCAAAACTAATAGAAGCAGACCTTAAAACTGACCCACATACCTGCTTTTAAAAGTACAATTTGATCGTTTTGACACAGTTCCATAAAGCCATCAATGCGTTTGGCAAATTCCACTACATACTGTATAGCTTCTGTTATTTTGACTGCGCATAACTGCCACATTACCTCCCTTTGCTGTTTGAGAGAAAAAAAAATTGAAATATTACTAATCAAGGTTTGGAAAGCTCATTTTCATAAAGCAAAACTGAGCCAAAAAACGAAGCAGAGTCAATTCCGTCGAGTGCTCCTGACTCCAGTCTGCTGGTAAGACACGGGGAATTAACCTCAAAGCCAAAGCCCCGGGTGGACGAGTGACTGTGCAAACATGGAAGACTTCTCCAGTGATGTCAGAAGAGATCCACAGGGGAGGGGTTTTACTTCATAAGCCAAAAAGGTCAAACTATAAAGATTCCGGTGATTTCAGTGGGAAGTTTATTCACTGCATCAAAAGAAAGTGCCAATTGACACTACTAGTGTATAATCACATTTTTCCTATCAACTTCTGTATGTTACACTGAATGTAAATTACCTAACTTGCTCATCTTCATAAAGATACGTATGAAATATACATATATGAAGATCATCTTGTTAACAATATAAAGAAGGCGTGCAAGTAGTGATTTTTTCATATGTTGATAATAATTCAGAATGAAATAACGAGTGGAAAAATTATTTTCTTAGAGATTAAGTATTTTTTTTTTGTGGAAATAAAAAATACCTTCAAAGAACAGTGTACTTTAATAGTGCTTCCCAAGACAGTTTTCCAAAAATGGCTGGAAGGCATATTGGAAATACCAGCACGGATTAAATCTCAGTACCCGTGGTGCGTGGTGGCAGCAACGCGCTGCTGCTCTGCAGGTACAGCTGGGACCCTGGGGGACAAGTGTGGCAGGAGGCAGGGTTACAGCCAGGCAGAGGAGGCTGGAAATCCCACAGTTGTGTTTATAAGCTCAAAACAAACCACACCATGTAAAATTACAAAACTCAGTGGCTTCAGCTTTTTTTGGTGGCGTTGATCCGGGAGATTAAAAAATGCCGTTTAGGACTGAAAAAATGCCTCTGGTTTCTTATCCTTGTTTATCAATCACAGACAGACAGATTTCAGGAGTACTGCTTTGCCTTTTCCTGTACCTGTAAAAACCACAAATGCAAAGGATGTCCTAACCATCTTGCTGCTTTTGATTCTAGCCTATTATTTTTTGAAAACACACAAAAATACACATTCCTGATAGTAAACAGAAAGCAGTGAAAAAGTGAATTTTGCAGTGTGTTAAAGAAATACCATGCTTTAAAAAAGAGCATGCCATAGTTTGGCAAGCTTTCATACCTTGTTCTGATAGTTCTCGATTTCTTCCTGCAGAAAAGTCTGCCATGTGATCTGCTGTAGCTCCTCTCTCAAGTACTGGCAAGTCTCCATGTGTGACTTGGAAATATTCTGTGCAAGATGTTCTAAAAGAAAGACCAAAAAGTGACACGCATTAAAAATGCAAAGTTCCAGACATGAGAAAGCGAACATGTTCCAGTTGCAACTGGGAGGGCGGGGAGAGGGTTACTTCTTAGAAAAAAAAAACCGCTTTAATTTCAGATCTCCTTGGATCGTGCTTGGAAAAGAAGGGCATTGAACGCAACCCGCCAGGAGGCCGGAGGAAGGAAAGGCCCCGCCAGGGGGCGCCCCCCGCCCGGACCCGCGGGAGCGGCCGCAGGGCCCCGGGGGCGGCCGGGCCCGTCCGCAGGCAGCGGGGGGGGGGGCTTCTACCATCCAACGTACGGGGGGCACCTGGGAGCGTTCAACAGCACATTCCCTGCGTGGCCCTGCTGCCTCTCGGACGTGCACATGACTTATAATTTCCTTGCAACATTTTAAATACAAATAAACTATTTTCTGCTGCTATATGCGGTTAAAAGGCCCATAAGGCAGATTAGTATTTATCTATTATGTTATTATCTATTGTATCTATTATTTGTGCTACCTGAGCAATCAATAATATAGAATATAAGGTAGTGTACTCTTCGGTTGTCATCATAGCTTTTGTGTATTTCAGGGCAACGTTTGTTTGTTTTGACAAGCGTGTGCTTAAAACAATTGCTCTCATTTGCAGCAACTGACGGCATTCCACCTGTGCCCTTGCGGGATGCAGAAGGTGAAATATTCCTGTGTTATTCCCAAACCTCGGCCTCAGTTCTGGGCTGTATTTCAGCACACACCTAAATACTTTCATTGAACAGCCGCACCTTCCTAAATTGAAGCCTTAGTCTGGAAGACAAACATTCTTCAAACGTTGTTTGGCAGAGTCAGTGCTGGGCACCCAGATCACGCTCTCTGGCTTTCAATGTGAGCACCGTGTAAATACAGGGAACCAACACGACAAACTTATTTCAGGCCACTGTTCCAAACTCGACACCCGCCCTAGGAAGGAAAAGCCCTTTTTTTTTTTTTTCTGTGGGCTTAATGTAGATCTTTTAATAACTCCCACGAGAATATTAACAACCATTTGATTGAGATAAATCTGGTAGCACAGCCTTTATCCTGATTTTTTCTTCTCATTTTTGCTTATCTGTAATTGAAGTTATTTGAACTCAAGCCAGACACAATATTTTGGCTGTCACAACAAATCATATCACAGGGAACTGCATTCTGCAACATAAGGACATTAAAAAGTAATCCTTCTTGTCCCTTCCGCTCTGCAAAATTTCTCGAAAGGACTCAAACTAAAATGAATCAAGCAAAATTTCATATCGTGTACTTGCCTCTAATTAAAAAAGTTAGCAGAAAGAGAAAAATTTAACTTGGAATACCTGATTTTTCAAGCTATTTTTAGGTTTTCATAATGGAATAATTAGCAAAAGCGTTGCTTAAGCAAGCAAAATCCCTGTTTCAAACACCTGATGGCTTATATAAGTAATAGAATCTTAAAGCCACTTCTCTAATGTCCTGTTCCAGTCTGCTTATAACCAGTTCACAGAGCACGCTCCAGCTCCAGCTCCAGTCTCAGACATGACAAGTCATAGTTGTGGAATTCAGCCGTAGTGTAATCATTCAGGGAAGAGTTTAAAATAAGATGTGCTTATAACTGCAGTCATAAGGCTCCCAGAGAAATTATCAGAAGTTGCTATATTCAAAAATTTTCTGAAGTATCTGGGGCCAGATTCTCTTCAAACAGTGGCAAGGAGAGCTGCCCTCTGATTAAACTGGTGCTTTGGTTTCACGTTTCCCAGGTACAGGTAAAGAGAAGAAGAATATCAGCCTCATCACTTTTTGTTAGAAAATAAGAGCATTGAGGTAACGAAAAAGAAGTTCAAATGGTCAAACATAATCTGCAAATAAAGAAAAAGTTTGCTCAGCACTAAAAATTAGCTCATTTATCAGTATTCAAAGGGTTCTTAGAAGGACTGAAAACAAAAGGAACACTACTAGAGCAAATCAACCACAAGCTCCCAGGATTTTTAGTCCCGTTCCATAGGGTGTTCCCCACGCACCCCAAATTAGGGTGCTGTGCCCTTCACAGAAGAAAGCCCATACATGCTCCCAGCTGTACTGAAGCAGCATTCTCGCTATCACCTGGCTGAATGTGTCACTTTAATCCAAATGGTACTATATTAAGACAATTACAATGGAAGCTTTTCTCTCTCATTACCTAATTCTGCCATGGACACAGTTGGAGAGGTCTCCCCATTTGTAAAAGAACAATAAGGGAAGAAGCCCGATGCTGGTGTGTAGTCACATATTGGTTCTGGTTTGATTCCATTAATATCAAGACCCGACTGATCTGGAGAAGGCTGTATGTCTAAGTAGAAGCTGCTAACTGCAGAGTCTGCTTTGCTACCTTCAGGGGTATGCCCATCAATGTAATTACTGAGGTCATCGTGTAGCTCTGTTAACCCATTGGTGGTGATATTGTATGTTGGTGTTAGTGGTTCTGCCTCTCCTGGTTGCTGCTGATGGTCTCGCTGCTGCTGCTGCATTCGATGTTTCTGCACCTCCGCGTACAGGCTGTCCCTCTGCTTTTTTGACATTCGACCAAACTTTACAGCTGAAATACAGACACACAATGTATTACATTTCTACAAATCCACTACCGCATTTTTATTGTCTGGGGTTGTTAAATACTACAGGTAAGGACACAATACAGAAGGCAAATCAGCAGGATGGGCAGAGCTAAGAATCACTTGTCAGTCGCAGGTAACAGCTGCGGCATCTACTTTTTAAAAGACCATTTTAAGATGCTGCTTAAATGGACCATTAGAAGTCACTGCTTTAGCTTAATTCATTAACTTTCCACTTCTATACTGAAAAGATTTTCTCTTATATATCCACTGAAGTTGACAGATGCATCTCTTCAGCATTCAAATCTTACCTGGAAAAGCAGAAGCTAAACCAGAATATACTGGTCTGAGATGAAGTGTCCCATTCCATTCCCACCAGCTGTATATTTGTGCTACAGAGTGAACCCAGAGTATAGGGACAGACACCTGGGCTCTGTCTCAAAGAGTATCAAAAGCAGATGCTGTTGCTGTCGGGACCGAAGGACATGGGAAGAACCACAGAACCTGTTGTCAGTGCAGCTCACTCTGACAAGTAAAAACTGTTACCCAGTGAATTATTGTTAAAACTGTATGTATGTGTGTGCACGTACATGTATGACTTCACAAAATTTTTTCTACTTTGAGAAGTCTAACTATTAAGCAGAAGCAACTGGTTTGGCACATCCAGGGAATTCTTAAGAATGTGGTATGTGATTTCTGAGACCTGTATCAGCTGTAAAAGCCTCATCGTTGAGGAAGGTCACTACCACCTCGGCCCATTCTACATGAAAGCAAACGTGTCAAAAGGGACTAGTTGTTACATGATCAACTGTTTCAGGCTTTTAGTTTCATGCCCAATTAAAAAAAAAAACCAAAACACATTCAAGAAGTAAATGTAATTTGAAAACGATCTCCTTAATCAGGCCTCATATACATCGAATAATGCATATAGATTTGCAGAATATGCAGCGTTGCTGTCACTATTACAGGGGAAAAGACTGAGTCAGATCTCCACACTGGGTAAGCGATGGCAGCTTTGGTACATCTATGGGGGAGGTGTGCAAGGATCAGCTGCAAACCCAGCTCTGGGTTACATAAGCTGCCCTGTTACAGAGGTGGGTTTTCGTCATTACACCATGTGTAATTTTGAGATTAATATTAACAGCACTGTAACACATTTTCTTCAGAATTCTCTTTGAAAAACCACTGTGCTGTTTGCTCTTTGCATTTTTTCCGTTATTCATTATACACACATTTAAACTTCTCTCTTTATTGTGAAATATTTCTGATCTGTGCCAATACAGCCATCAGAGCGTTACTTCCAACTATAGCGTATCGCTTTAATTGCAATGAACACATAGAGAAAGTATTAACATTAGACTAAAAACTGCATCTTCCAAAAATGACCACAGGCAAAGTTCATAACTGGGACCTGTAATAGATGAGTAGGAAAAAACCCAAATCCAAGAACCTCACACATGCTCTGATGTATATATATATGAATATATAGCAACATAAAAAAACCACTGGGTGATCTCAACTATCAGCCCAATGTGCAATTAACTTTTAACTATGTTTTAGTTGAACACACAGTATACTAAACATTCTTTTACTTGTTGCAACTCAGCTATGTGTTTGCAGAGCTTACCATCTCGAGACATCCCCACAGCAAGGCATTTCTGTAATCGACAGTGTTGGCAGCGGTTTCTACTGGTTCGGTCAATCAAACAGTTCTTCTGACGAGGACAGGAGTAGGTAGCGTTGCTCTGCTGACTCCTCCTGAAAAAGCCCTGTAACAGAATTGCAAAATACAAGTCAAGAAGCAGTTTGCTGATGGCCCTAATGAAGACTCTAAAAGGCAGCGTTACCTAACAGAAAATGAACTTCAAGTGCACTACAGTCAACTAAAGGAAGTTAAGAGGGTTGTTTTCTTTTTCTTCCTCTCTCCTAGAAACAAACAAAAACCAGTAACTAGTAGGAAACAGTTCATTAAAAAGTGTTATGACACATAAAGGAATTACACATTTTTTCACTGATGTTACAGATCCCATATTACATATGGTGCACTAAGTCTTCCCAAATGAGATAAAACTAATTATAGACCTAGATTTCCTCTCTTTCCCGGGTCAGCATAGATCTCCAAAACAGGGAGGATTCAACAGCTGCTCTCCTGTTCTGCTCTTTGGAGATGACAGTAGCAGGTTCTGACCTTCAGCCTCACCAATGTAGATTTGTATTTAAAAATACAGAGCACGATGCTGAGCAGGTCCTTCTACAAAGCACAATTTCTAAAATGTTTTTTCTTAATTAGTTTGATGCTGACAATCAAGGTTTTGTTCAACTTGGCCCAGGATTTAGGTTTTTAAGGAGAGAAGAAGCTGAAACAGATATTACATATTATCTCTTTTCTGAGTCAACTGCAATGGGTAGACCCATCTCCGAAGGAAGTCAGGGCTGGAAGGTTACGCAGTCGTTACAGCTCAGTTCCCTCCCCCAGAAAGGTGCGTGTTATTAACCGCTGCCCCAGCTCTTAGCTTTGAAGCTCATTTCATCTTTTTGCCACAGACTGTCCAAACATAAGCTGGTGCATGTGTAATACCTACTTCACAAGGATTCTGAAAAGATGTAGTCACTCTAAAGAGGCATTTGAGATCAGTGAGCACAGTGTTTTAGTTTTATGTTGCCACATAATGGATTAATTAACACCACTGCAAAGAAAATACTTCCTCAGAAAGGCTGGGCACCTCTTAATTAAAGTTGGACTTTTACCAATTATTTTATTTATTTGAAGTCCACATGCTGGAGTCCCTCAGCACATGCACACTCTGTCCAGACACTTGATGGAATAAACAGGAAGGATTTCTGCATGACAAGTAAGAGATTTCCCAGAAAACTTCCTGCAGCCAGAAACGTGAGCAAACACTGAGATAAAGCCCCCGCTCCATCCTATGAGGATGACACTGGTCTGTCAACTGTGCTCCTTTTATTAAAGTTTTAATGGGGAAATACGGAGTATGAAAAAAATGAGGAAACTGAAGATGCCTGTCTTTAACCCTGTTTTCCTGTACACTGTTTCCCACCCATTTATTCTGGTCTTTGTATCTATATGATTGAACTTTCAACTGTTTTTTAGTGTTTGCCAATAGTGAAAAGATCGTCATTGAGACTGAAAGCATCGCACATACTGACCTCTGAGTGAGCGCATTTCACCCTAAAGAAAAGCTGAAATACCATGGAAATCTCTCCCATCACGACCCATCCCTCTGGAGACACCAGCTCAAGGCAAGCAGACAGCTGAACTTCCAGTTCCATAAGCGCCTTGGTGGCACCTCTCGTGCCAGGGCAGGCACACGTACGAGGGCAGTGCCACCCACTGGAAAGACGGGATTAGGGATCGACCTGACCTTACGTACTGATTGAGGGTCTGCATCTCTGCATTGTCAGTACCTTCAAATTTCAGTTCTCCAAAGGCTTTTAACATGTGAACTGTAGGAAATCTTCTGCAACCACTGAGATCCTGAAAGTCAGCTTCATCAACATGTAAAACAAACCTGGCCCAATAACCTCCAAGTTCTATACATTTTCCTTTAGCTGGGATGTATACTGAGCCTGCATTGCCAGTTTAGTGTATTTCTCTTTATTAAGTATATTCTTGTCAGGCTGAGGATTATTTTTAGTCTCATAATGGAGAAAATACTGGGCTGTTTGCTCTTCCAGCCTTTCCCTAGAGACACAGCTGCTCAATACATTTTAGTGTACAATATCTCAGCTAAGTCACAGCTCGAAGCTAAATTTTCAATAGAGCAAAACTGCCTGAAACCGGGGCCTTTAAAAGCACTTGCACTTTACAAACCAGAGATGTAGCAGAGCGCTTTTAGAAACAAACCCTACAATGGTATGTAGGCATGTTGAAAACATCGGCAGTAGCTAAAGCAAAAAAAAACCCCTTCGCCTCAGACTTCAGAAAAGAATCTAAACCTGTCCACATCAGAAATAGAGATCCCTGAGAGTTGGGACTGAATTGACAACGAAGTTAAACTGAGGGGTTTTTACTCTCAAAGTTCTTCTATATTCTTGTCAATTATTTGTGAATTTTCTAACCTTCTGGTGGTCCTTGGGCTCTCGTACCATTATAAGACGTGAGGAAGCCCCTATCACAGGAGCCTTCTGTAAGTAAATATAGTTTCTTCCTAGGTTGCTTTTTGCCCCTCCTTTACTAGAAGAAAAGGAGAGACACTATATTCTGTTGTTCTATTTCCTTGCTTTTGCCAGAGGCAGGGAGCTGGCTATAATTTTTCCAGCAGGAAGGAGGAGGTGGATGCATACGTGGTACACGTGTATACACACGAACATTATGCAAACCAGCCCAGGCCACATGCTCCTAATTGCATGTGTGTTCACTGCCATCATTTCACATTCAGATGGTTGCCTCATGGGCCTCAGGCAGAGCAGACCCCTCTCGATCAAACACACGAACGAAACTACTGCTGAGCTTCAAGACTGATGGTGTCACACCACTGTGACCGATGGCACGGCCTCAGCCAGGGTCTCAGGGAGGGGGCTCCTGGAGCCCAGGGAGCCCTGTCTTCCCCTGATTTTGGCGAGGCGTTGCTGAGCTTTACATGTCTCCCTTTTTATGTAGCTGTATTAACACAGTGCCAGGGAAAAGCAGAGCAGATTACAAGCCACAGTTTCATCTCTGCATTTCAGACTCCTATTTATATACAACACAATATAGGGGTTTTCATACGCTGCCAAGAAATCAAGTTTGGGGAAAAAAGAGCGAAAGAACTTTTCATCTGCAAGTCAGTTTGAATAACAACTTGTTAAAAAAGAACTTTGAAATGTAAATAGCAGTTTTCACAAAGTCTATTAATAGTTTCGATACCTTCACCGCTCGGTGTTACAGACGTCTGTGCCTGCGCGTGCTCCTTCGTGGGGAAAAGCCAGTGGTGCCCCCCCGGCCCCCCCGGCGCAGCACAGACTCCTCTCCACTGCGGCACAGCCTGAAATGCTGATCTCATGTTTGGTCTTTTGACAAATTTTCATTTAATGAATTGATTCCTACAGTTCATTAACATACCCACTTCCACTTCTGTATACACATATGTCTTAATTAGCTGCTCATTGGCTGTTTAATTACAAGAAAACAGCTGACAGCTGCCTTGCTGCATCCTAATGGCAGACGTTTTGGAATGACTGTATGCAAGCCTGTGACAACAAAGGTTTATTCATAATCCCGTGATTTATGGCTAATACTTAAAGACTTCCACGTATCATTAAGTTTTGCAATATTCTGAGCAATTAACAATTACTTGGGGGGTTCATTCTTTTACTGTTTTCTAAAGCAAATTATCGTGAATTTTCCTCAAAGATGCATCAGAAAAATACAGAAAAATATGAAAGACAGGTGAACATTCAAATTGGATTTTTAACCCTTTTATGATAATGACCACATATTTTAGCTGTAAAGGAAGGAGAGTGCTGCGGCAATACTGCTTAATAAACTTTGTTGATAAAATATTTGATAACAAAGTTATAGTGCCACTGAAAACAAAGACAGGAGCGAGATTGTTTTTATCAGGTTATACCAGGCTTCTGACTAGCGCTGTCTGGAACACGGCTCATCTCTTTTCTAACATGTTTTGCTGGAAATGGGCTGGGCAAAAAATTAACCACCAACAACTTCAAAAGCATGAATTGGAGGTAAATGTTTGCAACTCCAATATGACACTCCACCTTCAAAAGAGTAATGAAAAATTGGCTGGTAAAGAAAGTGAATGAATGAAACAAATGAACAAAAGTAATATGAGATGGAAAGTGACAACGCTCCAGGTATTGTTTCAAGAAGCAACAAACAGGGACATTCCTTACAGTTGTCATGAACAAAACCATCTTAGGTCATAAAAGACAGAAGAGATAAAAGTCAGTACCTATAGACCTTCGAAAAGCTGCGAAATGCCCAGAAATACCCTGCGTGGATGGGTTTATGGGACCAACCGGGAACAGTTAAAGGGAGGAATCACACTAATGCATCGGTGGGTGGGTCACCTGGGCATGAACTCACACTACTGACAGCAAAACAAGGAACTGCAGCTGCAAATTACAAGACATAGTTCATTAACAAAAAAATTCATTTCAAACTAAATGCTTTGCTATGTCCTCTTGAAGCATCCAGGTATTTTCTGACAACACTGAACTGGATTCAGCTTTCAGCTCTGAGAAAAGAATACGGATGTGAACAAACCAGTCCCTTTCTCAGCACAGTCCCGAACAGAGAGCAAAAGGTTGTGAATGGCTTCCCACAACTAACGGTGCAGCTGCTCCATACAGACACTCCTTTTTGCAGTAGTGCCACTACAACAGTAGCATTTCCAATCTTACACACGAGAATAAACTTTACTGAGTTGTGGCACAGTCTTTGTGTCGTTCTTCATCCATGCTTCTGAGTAAAAGTCTTATATGATTAATCTCATCTTCCCTTTACCCTCATTACATGTTGTATAATGCGTATCAGCAATGGTCAGACAGAAAAAAAGTCCTCTTTAATAAGCCACAGGAGTGCTAGATAGAACATAAACCGACCCTGGCTAAGAACTTTTTTTTTTTTACTAGGGGAAAAGGAGAAGGGGGGCTTAAATTTTATTTTTTAAAGGCAGATTCAAATTCAGCTAAATAGGTTATGGGTTAGGACTGGAAGTACTCACTGGCATTTGTGCAAAACACAGCCACTAACTTCATAAAACCAACCAGTAACATCACAGCAAGGTAGGAAATGAAAACCTCTCAGGAAATATGAACTGGTTTCATTGCAAATCTTCAATTCTAGTTATGTGAAACACAATATAACAACAAAAACTAGTCAGAAAACTTTCAATTATATGAAATGCAAGGGTCATGACAGAATCATTTTGATTTCAAAGTCATTTTGACAGGAGCTTGTCTGTGATTTCACACGTGACAGATTAAGACTGTAAAGCAGGTCTTTGCAAATAAAACTTCAGGTTTTAAGTAAGTTATACTTCTGGTGGTTATCAGTAACGCAGTAACTCGAAAGTTAACATTACTATTAAATAACATAAAAGTTCACATCAAATTGGAGCAAAGACCAGTAAGAGCTGAAAACATCTCACTTTGCTGCTGCCGGTAGCTCACTGGTGACAGGGCCGGGCTGCGAGGGCAGCAGCACAGCAGGACTCTCCTGAGGGGAAGGCCCTGCTCCCACAGGCTGATGCACACGCATGGGCTTCTGCAGGACCCCACTCACGTCTCTGGGACCGGCTGCTGGTGCAGGACATCGGCTCCAGGAATGGGTGCAGGACTGGGAACTAAGTCTTTATAGCAAAGTACTTTTTACAACGGAAGGTTTAGTATAACATGAAGAGCAATGGAAGCATGCTCAAACCTGCAGAGATCCTAGGCCCAGAAAAGCTGAGGAAAAAAACATACCAATACACACCTGGCTCATTTGGCAGAAGCCAGGCTATGCCAACTTTTTCCCCAGCCAAAATAGTTCTGTTGGGTGAGACTTTGTTGACATTACTGTGGAAGAGCATAGCACAAACAAAATCCATCTGCTACAGTAGGGCATTTTAAATGCCGTCTAGGCCATGATCATTTAAACTCCTGTGACTCGTGCCCACCAGCACTCCCCTCTCTCTCACTACCTTCAGGCCATCTGGGCTCTGGCAATAAAGGAGACTGAGCTTCAGAGTTATTTCCCTCCTGAAAGGAAGTAATTTGGTTAATTAAGTTGATATTCAATGGCTTTAAAATTCTGCTTGAAATTGTAAGACTAGAAAACTTTATTCTGCTACCCCAAGAGAAGGAGAAAATGCCCAGCTTCACTCAGCGGGGCACTGTCTTTCTTAGGTACACTCTGCTTTTGAGGCTCCAATAGGTTTCAGTGCCGAGCGTACTGCTTGCCTGCCTTATGCCCTTTCCCACCAGCTGACCATTCTGGTGGAATTCTCCAGAAGCAGATCAAGGATTGCACAGAGCTCTCTGAGAACTCTATTTATACAGAATTCGAAATAAACCCATTTGTTCTCAAATGTAAGGAACTGCACATGCATTCCTTGCTCTCAGGATAGCATCTCTTGTTCTGACTGCTGGAGGTGCACAAAGGAATTTTCTCCTAATAACTCACATTTGCCTTTTTTCCTGGGAAAGAATAGCCACTCTGATGGAGAAATGCTCAAAGGCTGTATCTCTCTTACCCCAGTGCTAAGTGCCTCCAGCTATGCACTAAGGTGACTGTGAGTGTGGTGTGCTCTGCTGCTTTTGGTGGGGTTTTTTCTCACACACAGGACTTAGGCGAAGGCAAGGCCAGAGATCTGCATGAAGATGAAGCAAAAGGTGTTAGAGCTGGCAACCTTCCTTTCCTTTGGCAGCCTGTTCCTGTTCCACAACAAGCCATGTTGAGAAAGGCCTGTTTTCTGCTTAGAAGAGCATTAACGTTATGCTGACCTCAGTCTGGGGACATGACGTTCATCATGAATCTGGAGGCAGTCTCACAGGTGTACTGGTCCCAGACCATCCTTTAACTAAGGATTAAAGAGGATTTGGACCTTGAACACAACTCGGTACTCTTTGACAAGACAGTCATACAGTGGAATTCTCACTGCAAACGTCTGCCGCTTCACACAACTGAAATTTGATAAATGCTGCTTAACCACAGAAAGCTGAAAAAAGTAACCATTTTATTATCAATGCCTTTCTTGCATTTTCCACAGCAACAGGGGTTATGAAGGCTGGAAGGTGCTGTCCCATATCATTCTAACATTCCCAGATAATTTTTTTTCCTTCCTTCTTACCTCTCTTCCATGAGACTGAGAGAATGTGTTAATGAAAACACAAAAATCTTCCTTGGAAAAACACAAAAGAAATCTCTATGATGTCAAAGCAAGGAAGTTACTTCTTGCAAATGGGTGATAGTATCAAGCATGTCAGGATAACAGACTAGAAACTGTCATGAATACACATTCTTCACATCTAAAGTGTAGATTAAGAATACAAAAGCTCTCATGATGGGACTGCAGCATGCACATACATGAAGAAAGCAACGTATTTCCATTCCCCAGTGAGAGCTGCAATTGTGTACTAGTGATAAAAAGGAGTGCTTAGTTTCACAGTGCCTAGTGTTAGCGCTGTGCGATTTAATTCTTGGTTGTTAGAGACAAACTAAAAAAAATATAAACCATTCTAGTGCAATCCCTTATCACTGGAGTTACTGAAGGCACAAATCCAGGAAAAAATCCAAAGCCTAAACCTTGGTGCAGTGCTCTCAGGAAGGCCCGAGTGTGCGTAACACCAGTAGTGTATGCTGTTTGTGCAACATCATGTTCCACAGCAAACTGAACAGATTTGTAACTGTAGCAGATTACAAAAGAAAAATGAGAAGTTGGAGAGATCTCACGTATTTCAACACAGCTCCTTAGTAATTTACAAAGCAAAAACAGAGAGAGATTTAAGAAAACCACGAAGTGTCTCTCAAGTGAATCCACAGAACAGAATCTGCGGTTTGCTAGAAGCAGATCATCTTTCTGTTCCTTTTCTGCTTATTCATGGACGGACAGTTTACAGCACACACAGCACAAACGCGTCATTTTTGAAGCTTGTCCTGAAATCTGTGTGTGTGTGTCACAAAAATGTCCTGTTTACAACCCTAGTAAAACCAGTACTTCAGAAAATCCAATTGACTTCATATTCTTTGAAATGCAACCCACCAATCCAACTATGGCAGAATGTTTGTTCTTTAAAAAAGGAAGGGAAATGATCACTATCAAAAGGCTAAATAGTGTTTTAAGACTTAATATTTTAGAAGCTTACCTTGCAGCCTTCACATGTAATGACACCATAATGGATTCCTGATGATTTGTCTCCACAGATCTTGCATGGAATAATTTCAATTTGAGCTGCAACAGAAGCACGCAACCAGTTAATTACATTTTCTTTTAAACACCTTATAAAAGCATTCCCTGATCAGCATTTGTGCAGTGAAAACTAATAACCTGCTAAGCATTATACTGCATTAACTATTCATTGCTGAACTGCAAGGGTCCCTTAGAGCTTTGGACTAAATTATGGCTGCTCGTTATATAATAGCTTTTGGGTTATTAAAATGGGTCATTTGAGAAGGTGTTTAAGAACCCACAAGAAGGCTAGAATCAGCATTTCAGAGCCAAAAAGAATAGGAGAGTTCACATTTTGGCCAAAGAGCTAAGACAACACTAGAAAGGTTTCTTCCAGTCTTATTCCTGTGAGATCATAAAAGGTAATTTTGAAGTTTGTCTGCCTGAAAATGAACACACCACCTTTTTCAGAGGGGTCACCATCCCCTGCATGTGACTGGCCAATCCAAAAGAGAAGTAACAAGATGAAGAGCAACTGAATTTTACGCAAGAAATCCAAAAGTCACACATCTGAATTGAAAATGAATTCTCAGTGCATATATGCGTATTAACTACCACAGAACAAATGAGGGAGGACAGCACAGCAGTATTCTGGTCAACTCACTAAACACAAAGGAATCGGCGCAGTCTGGAAAATGCCATAGAGATATGTGATACAAAAGTCCTGATTTTTTAAATTGAACCTCATACATATAAAACATACCTACTGAATTCAGTTTAGTGTGCGACAAAATAGTCTGCATGTATCTCTAAGTCACAGCAATTCCCCACCCGGATACATGGATTTAAGCAGGGACTCCTGCACGCTCAGGAATACCTCTCCGGCTGCGTTTGGAGTGCATGGCCACAGTTATTTCACTGGAAAGTCTTTCCAGATAGGACCGTGCTGAGGCAGTGGTTTACAGCATCAGGCCAGCCATCCATATTTCACGTATGCTTGCATGTGCTCACAGAAACAGACTGCACACATTTGGTAGATAACCAAAAAGCCCTGAGAAAGCCCTTTCTCTGCCACAATGCTGTTAGGTTCTCCCTGAACAGGCTTAGTCTGAACAGGAGCACAAACGCACCTCTTGCCGTGTCTTTAACTGTGATATGTTAGCAGTCAGAAGGGCTGTTAATGTCCCGTGAGGAACTGAAATCCATTCACGAGATGCCTGGTTGCTTGAGATCTTTTATTTTATCGAGTTTATGGCTATCCAGACAGTGACAACACATAAAATCACATCTAATACTGTCTTACAATGTATTGGCTTAACTTTAGTTGTACTCTTAACACTGTTTTCAAAAAGTCCTGTCCACTCTTACAAATGTTGCATTTTGCCAGCCGTTAAATCCCTAACTGACTGATTATCATTGAGCAATCTCCCAATGCTCCTGTGTGCCCTGTTCACTGCAGCCCAGCATCACAGCTCAGGATCAGGCCAAAACTGTCAGACAACTATGAACTAGGAGACCCGAAGACTTTTAGCACAGCACTGACTGTGCTGAAATACTCCTTCAAAATATTCTCCAGAAGACACCAAATGCAATGTTCAGAGCAGCTGAGTAGCACCCGAATAGTGCCCATGGCTCCCAGGAACACAAGAGCAGCTCAAAGGCTCTGCTGAGGAAAGCTGTGCCCAGCAGCTACGGCACGACATCGCTCCTCTCCTGACAGTTCCGTATCAGCAGCTTTCAAAATATTTTCATAGAGCAGGACACCACTTGCATCTGCTTCCATCATAAGGATCTTTGCATTCTTGATCTTTAATCCCCCACCTTCCCTGCAGCAACAACACGAGAGGCTGAAATTAAAAGGTCTGTTCAGGACATGTAAGAAAGGAAATACTTCTTCCCTGCAGTCCTACAAAATCTGTTTTTATTTCACTTTGCTCTCAGCTAACACATTAAACACAATGGAGCAGGAAGTGAACTAATAAAAGGAAAAAATAAAGTGTATGCTATTTTATTAATGTGTTACATTAATTATTACTAAAGCATCGTATGTTTATGAACAAAGCTAGGAGCAGAAAGGGTAGCACAACCCCACTTCACAGCAACAAACTGAACAACAGACTGACAGTGGCAGAAACTCAGAATTTGTATAACGTGCAGTTCAAATTCAGAGAGCAATCCTGTGGCAAATTCCTCAGTAGATCTACCGATTCCAAGTTGTGCCTTTTCAGTATCTCATTTGTTTTTTTACACTGCCCCAGTGAATCTGCAGCCTTCTCCAACTCCTTCGAAAGGGTAGTGACAAGGCTTATCTCAACAGCTAGATGCCAAGGTATTTTTTACATTTCACTTCTAGATACATAGTTACTGCCTTATTTTGAATAGGTATGATATAATGGGATCTTGTTTATCTGCGATCTCCAGCACGTTAGTTAAATCACCCATGAAGCCTGCCTATGCAATCCCTATTTCTTAAGCAACAGGACATTTGCAGCGTGTTTCTGAAGGAATGTAACATGCCTTCAAAGCAATGGTCTAAAGCTTGGTTACTAATAGTACTAAAAGATGCCATAATTAGTCCCAAATGCATTTTCCAGGGTGCTTTACTGTTAGAAGAGAATCTCCACAGATTCACAGGATCCAGCTGTGCCAGCATTTGCTGACCATTATGCATACGAGCAGCAGTACCAAATCAGGTATAATTTTAGAATTCCATATTTCCTCAAATTTAGTATATCTTCAAGGTACTTACTTTCAATTAAGCACACAGCATTTAAAACTTCAACTTATTGTTTCACTTCGAGATACAGGATGGCGAGATGAAACTCAGAAGCACAAATCGCTTGGGACTGCCACAACCAATTGTATTACAAATTAAAGCATGGAAAGACATCAGATCAATTACTGCTCCACGTGGTTGCCTTTGCAAATCAACTCATTGAAATGGAATCCTTGTCGCAAGTTCATACACTTTCCCTATAGCATGAAAGGACTTAGACACTTTAAACTTACTAAATGCAAATTGCCTGTGCCAAGATTATGCATTTTTCTTACGAGGGTGAAAATATTTTCCCCACTTTTAACTTTGACATGCAAATATGTACTTGCTAAAACCTTGTTCTTATGCAAACAAGGCAGGTGGGAAATATTTTTACATGTCAAGAATATGTTCCAACTTGGTTTCTCACATTCCCAGAGTTACTTAAAGCTTCCTACTGTGCTCACATTAATTGTACCTGTTCTGTGCTTACATATATTTATATGGTATATTTTCCAAGATTATATAAAATACTCTAATTCATGCTTTAGACTAGAATTAGCCTAAATTACAGTTTACAATTTCTGTCTCCTGGGGTGGTGCTCAGACTGATTCTGGTTCATGCATGAGCAAATCATTTCTTAAATATGAATTGCAGAAAAAAATAAACTCTTGTGGTTGCTTGGAAACCACTACAGATACCCAGGTGACAGATGTAGTTTGTATTCCCAGATTAAAGGCCTAAGAATTTTTCACACTCTGAAATAACAGTGCTCCAGAATACTACCAAGGATGTCTTGTGCCAAAGGCAGCAATGAATAGGAATAAAGGCCCAAACAAACCACAAATGCAGGCTCAAGCCCAGAGACCCACCACAAGCATCTAACAAGTTGCTACAGAAACAGCTCCTGAGACAGAAGTGACCATGAACGGCTGCCATCGTTAGGAACTGATGTCAAGCACAGGGCAAACTCGCCTCCATAGGAAAGGGCATCTGACAACCACTGGGATCTCTCAGGGTACGTGACTTTAACACGTAGCTATTCCTATCACTGCAGTGTCTGCTTATCTTCCTGCTGCTGTAACATCATATGACCTTCATTCTACAGCAGAAAAATTGAGTGTAGACTCTTTGACTTGCTCAAAATCAGAAAGAACAGGAACTTGAGCCCTAGTACTACAGGGGAAAAAAGCCTGTGTCTCCCCAGTTCTGCCACTTAAGCAGAAACACACTGAATCTCAGCACAGGGAAAGGTATTACCAGTCCACCCCAAAGAAAACATTTTTCAAAAGAAAAAATTATTTTCCAAAGCCAGAAGTTTTTTCCTCCCCGTTACTGTAACTGAATGAAATTTTTGTTCCTAGTGAATGAATTGTCCTGGGATAGAAAACGGGCTTTCCCCATTCCTCCTCCTGCTTTCATAATGTTGTTTTAAAACTGTACATTCACTCATATCACATTATTTTTGCCAATTCGCAACAGGTGTGAAATCTCAGATTTGGTATCCTGGGAAGGGCTCTTCAACTGAAGCAAAAATTGGTCCCCATTCCTGCCTTTTAGGTGAGAGTCACCTAGCTGAGCTGAGCTAGCTTGAAAATTGGGTAATTAGCTGAAGTTAATTGTCTTGTCTGCTTCTAGAGTGATGAGGAAGAGAGGGAGAAAGAGAGAGAAGAAGAAAGGGAGGGAGAAAGAGAAAGCAAGAAGAAGAAAGGGAGAAGGGGCGTGATGATTTATCTCATTCAATACAAGCGAGATGAACCCCAAGTGGAGATGCCTCCTCTCCACTCACCAGAGAAGGAATTTAATGATGCCTTAATCAAGCCTAACTTGTAGAAGGTGAAAGTCAGGTGAATCCTATCGCCTCTTACTATTTCTGAATTTTAAAATTAGCATTTTCTGGAAAGGAAACCCTGTGTAGGAAGTGCTGCTTTTCCTTCCCATGGTACACACGATCCAATTGCCTGTGTATGCTGGCACCATTGAGAAAAGAGTTCCCCATCACAGCACACACCCCCTTCAGCTCTTAAGGCAGCAATATCAAGAAATTGCAGCTACACATATCTTTTTTTGTTGTTGTTGTTCAGTAAAGATGGACTTAAGCAGATAATGGTTAGTCTACCAGACTGGACTCTATTTCTGAAAACCTCTACAGGTACTGAGCATCCTTCTCCAATCCACTGGATTTCTGGGGAGAGCATCCTAACCCAAACTGCAGCTGAGCCAAGGATGTTCCTCGAGGCCAGATGTGGGGTAGGAATGACAGCCAGGACTACAGCTGGGGTCTCCTGGGTCGCAGGGTACTGCTGAAGAAGTTATCCCTTCTTTGGCTGCAAGAAAGGTTTCAATTTTTTTCCCTGAATGTGGCTTGTCCTGTCCCCCACTTTACAGGGTATGTATAACTTTGCAGATAATTCAGAAGGGCTTTGAAATAAATATGATATGTATACAAATTGGGCTAACCTGCTTCTAAAGGGATGCAGTTTGTGCCAGACATCACTGCTAGCGCTGTTTGTAAGTATATTGATTAAATTAGGAGGCATACATATTCACTGACATATTCATACATATTCATTGACTCAAACAAGGGTACTGCATGTAATGTGGTATTTAAAGCAACATAATATCTGATCACAAACTGAATTAACAAGGAATGATTTTACTATATAATATTCTAATCTTCCTGCATTTTCAGCTTCATTACCTAAATAATTTGCTCTGTCATGTACCCTAAGTAATTTGAGCTGGCTGCAAATTACTTGCCTCTGAACACCTGCAGCTTACTAATGCTGCAATTCTACCAAACTGAAAGCCAGTGGCAGCACAGCTCTGCCCATTCCATTAATGTGCTGCGTTAAGTGACCATCTGTCCACCCATATATATTAAAATACTTAAACCCCATGTACTTCTAAGGATGATGGCTGGTTGGTAGATGGTCGGGGCATTTTTAGAACACATAGTAAGTGTTTTGATCAAGTGCTGATGGAAGTTACCTGCCCACTCCGTGTGTGAAAGATTTGTTTATTCTAGATACAATCCTCACCATAACAGCTTTCTGGCCGCAAGCAGGCCCGCTGGAGATCACAATGTTACAGATAGTAACAAGTAGCTCCCGAGAAGAACCAACAAAGTCTGGTATCCTAGAGATTTTGTCTCACAGTTGGATTTTCTGGGCTACAGTAAGGCCGGAATTTCAGCAGAAGCCTTCCCAGCACATGAGACCTTCCTTACGTCTTCCTTTAAAGATTCTCCTGTCTGTAGCTGAGCTCGGGCTGCGCAATGTCCCTCAGTGTGGTGTTAGTTGGGCATATTTCTGGGTATGTTTTTCAATTTTCACGAAACGTGAAAATTGGGACTGCAGATGTTCTCGAGACTTTGGGACTGCAGATGTTCTGGAGCTTGGCTGAAATGGTTCTAGAAATGAGGAGGACTGGGTTGATGGGCAGAAAACCAGACAAACACAAACAACCTCTCCAAGCCTTGTTTCCTTAGGAAATCACACTAGTAATAAAATAAAACAAATACTGAGGTTATGCTGGTATAAATCCTTTGAAGTCTGTGGGTGTGATGGGTGGAGTAGAAACGAACATGGCCACCAAAGTATTAATTAAAAGTAAAGTATGAGCAACACCTCAAACACACACAAGGCAGAAATGCTGCAATGCCAAGACGGGATCTGTGGGCCCGGGCACAGCTGGATCCTCTGAGCAGGTCACTGACACTGCGCAGCGCTCCGGAATGCTGAAAACATCCGCATCAAAGAGATGCACAATAAATAGCACAGAACAACCTGAGCACTTCTAGGGCTTGCAAGACTGACTTTTATGAATAAATCTAAATTCTTGCAACCTCTCTCACTGATTTTGACACATTGAAGGGAACAGTGCAGCAAGAGCTCATATTCTCAAGCCAGGATCACTGACATTTCTGTTCATTGTTTTACTTTAAGCCAAAAGATTTTACTTTTTAAAATTTATTTATTTATTTGATGAACTAAAGCTTTGCTATTACATGAAGCGCTGGCTTCCACAAGGACACTTGAACGCCTACTGAAAGGCGGCAATATTGAAAATGGGTTGGATTCTCCAATAGGCAAAACTATTTCTGTGTTGTGGTGAGGTCTCTTTGTACATTTTTGATGCTATATTCAAATAGAAAATTGCTGAAAAACCTTAATAGACCATCATAACATTCTTAATTCCTATTAAAAGAAAACCAAAAAGAAATCCCAACATAAAAAGAAAGACATCTGCTAGTGTTTAGGAGCACAAACAAGCTGAAAAATGATTTAAGGTGTTCAGAGGAACTCAGAGAGATGTTTGCCCCCTCTCAGTCACGTGTGCAACACCAAGTGATTTTTATTTTCCTTCTGTGTAACAGTTTTATATCCCTCCACTGTCTTGGCTTTATCCATTCAGAAATATTCTCATTACTTTTAGACCCAGCAACTTGATATCTCAACTTGTGTTATCACCAAGCAATTGAATTGCAGAACCACAGAATGATACGGGGTTAGAAGGAACCTCTGGAGATCATCTAGCCCAATCCCCCTGCCAAAGCAGGTCCACCCAGAGCAGGTTGCACAGGAACATGTCCAGGTGGGTTCTGAATGTCTACAGAGATGGAGACTCCACCACCTCCTTGGGCAGCCTGTTCCAGTGCTCTGACATCCTCAATGTGTGCTCGTTACCTCTTGTCCTGTCACCGGGCACCACTGAAAAAAGACTGGCCCCATTCTCCTGACACCCACCCTTTAAATATTTAAAGGCATAAATACTTTTGAGGAAACAAGGCCAACAAATTTAGTTTGCAGCTGAAAACTAGATTATTTGATTTCCCTTGTTGAAGGAATGACAGACAGGTAGGGACAACTGTAGCTTAGGACTCTGGTCACATTATAAAACCATACCACAGACCAAACTATAAAATCAAAACACCGAACTACAAGCCCAGGCTCGAAATAATCAGGACTCTATCACCCAGACGTGTTCAGTGGTCCAGGAGCACAGAAAAGTACTTCTTTGAAGGATCAATCTCTTGTTACTTGCCAGGGTACACAACTGACATCTTCCCAGTTTGTGAAGTCTAGGGAGTTCCAAAAGCTCCAGCTTTCTACTTCCATGAATTTAAATCAAACACAAATCATGGAAATGGCTGAAATATACACCGAGAGATATATACTGTGGCAAGACAGAGGATAACGATACTAACTCTTTTGAGGAGAAGATAAAAACAAAGAAAAAAAATGAAGCACCAATTCTGAATACAAATTCTATCTTTTTACAGTGGATAAGATTCACTCACTAGATGCAACACACAGGCACAGTAACAAGACACAGCAACCCAACTCAGTGGTAAAGAATAAGAACAGGGAAAGAATGAAGGGAAAACCATTGCTATGTAATGTCCTATGCATTTCAAAACCAAAGCATTTGTAGACTACCTTTTTCAATATGGCCAGTAAAGACTTCCAAATTTCATAAAACACCCATTTTGTCCTGTAATATTTTGGCTTGTCACTTTTTTGGTGGCTTGGGTGCTTATGAATAAACATAGAATCGTTTTGGTTGGAAGAGACCTTTTGTTGGAAGATCATCAAGTCCAACCATTAACCCAGCACTGCCAAGTTATCAGTAAACCATGTCCCCCAGCACCACATCTACCCATCTTTATAATATCTCCAGGGATGGTGATTCCACCACTTCCCTGGGCCGCCTGTTCCAATGCTTGATAACCTATTCAGTGAAAATATTTTTTCCTAATGTCCTCCTAAACCTCCCCCTGGCAAAACTTGAGGCCATTTCCCCTTGTCCTATCGCCTGTTACCTGGGAGGACAGACCAACCCCACCTCTCTACAATCTCCTTTCAGGTAGTTGCAGAGACATTTAATCATTTCTTCTCTTGATGAAAAGTAATAGTAGTTATACTGGCTGCGATGAACACAGTTTGGAGTATGAATAATTTGAAGACTAGGCTAAATGTAATTTTTGTTATATAAAGCAACTCAAAAACAGTTTTTCCACAAGAAAATAAAATACATTGACACTGCAATCATAGATTCTTTTTAATGAACTAGAGTTAATAAAGTTTTAGTCAAAGCCCTGAGCTGCAAGTCAAGAAATAGATACTACAATCCTCATTCTAGTGCTGATTTGCTGGGTGAATGGGGATGCTGGCTGGTCTCTCATTTTCTCTATCTACGTAATCAGGATAATCATTCTTTCTCTCCACCTCTATCTACAGGTATCTTAGGTGACTAGTACTTACTGCCAAATCTTGGGTCTTAGTCTTATGATCCAAGGAGCTACCGAGCAAACCTCCAGCCGAACACATGTTCAGTGTTTTGCGTTGCTTAAAGTTGCCACAAAATGATGTAATAGTATTGTTAGTTGCCTGAATTTTGTTAGTTTCCTCTTTTAACTTTTAAAAACAAAGCTCACAGCTTTGTAATTACACAGCTACAAAATACTGCTCTTGACAAAACTACACAAAACCCAAGTTTTAGAAGCAACACAGGTATGAGCTATTGCTGCAGGAACTGCCACCATGGACCATTTCTGCTCTGATTTGCTACTGCATTTATTCAGGAAGCAGCAAGGCAGTGCTTATGTCAATCCACACTGTCTGTTTTTACAGGATTCGAGAGTTCACTCAGGTTTTGACATCCCTAATTTCTTCCTACAGAAAACCACTAACCTTGGGCATTTGTGAAGAGAAACATCTGCAGCAGGGGCATGAATGCAGTTCTACTATAATACCATCTATATCACACCACTGTGCTGCTAGAACAAACCAATACATATTGTCTGTCAAATGAAAAAATTAAAAAAAATTAAAAAAAAAAGAAAAAAAGAAGTGAGGTGGTGGGCTGAGACGGACAAGCACTCTGAGGTAGGGAAAGAGCCCTTATACACTGAATCGCGCTGAGGTTTCTCATAGTCTTTCCAACTCTTACAAAAACAAAGTCTTGTTTTTCTCTTACATAAGGAAAAGCAAACCTACACCAGTTTCTCCCTCCTGGTGTCTGTATCTTATCTTTCACTTTATAGTATTAATGGAGAGGAAAACAGAAAGAGAAATTTGCAGGAGAACACAATTCAGAGCATATTTATTGCTGGAGCTAGCTGGACAATGCTAAGTGCGTTCTTCCCTCTCCCACCAAAAAGAAACTTCTACCAAAAACCTTAAATGGATTTGTACTTCTATCCAATTTCCCAGTTCTCTCAAAGAAACTCATAAAATCAGTCTTTTAATAAGGTAGCATCTCAGAGTGAAAATCTAAATTACCTCTGACATTTGCCCCATCAGATTAATGCACACATCCCCTCTTTTATATGAAATTTCCTATTCTCAAGCGTTGGACCTGACCTTCCGAAAGCTGGAATTTGTTAACTCCAACTCTGCTCTCCCACTTTCTTTTCCCTAATTAAGGGTACTGGCTTACAGGAACATCTCCACAGTTCTGTTTAGTTGCTTGAAGTACGAAAACAAAGAAGAACGTACAAACCACTTGTCTATTTTAAGCACCATTTCAGCAAGTCAACCAGAAGTATCACAGCATAACCTTTATTTGAATTATTTTTCATGGGCTTCAAACAGTCTTGAATGATCAACACTAGAAGGCAATCATTTTAGTCCTATGACAAAGCATATAGCTACTGTAAGCAGGATGAGAGTAACCGAGTTGCTACCTAAATTACATTAGCATTTATTAAGGAAGGATCTTTTTAAAAGTGGTAAAAGGGTACTTAGAGAGTCTTAGACTTCCTTTTATACAATATGAAACCTCAGTCATTTGATTTTGTTAAGCAGCTACATACATTTGTGCTATCCATTTGCAAAATTACATCTCAGTTCAATGGCCTCATTAGGCTATCTACTAGCACAAATCAAATGACACCTACAGTTACTAGATTAAGAAAAACCCACCTAGGAAATCTAATCACTTGCAGCACAGTGTCAAAATTATTAACAATTCCAACTAAACTCATTAACAAGGTGACAGGCTCCTGAATCGTTAAGGGGACATTAGGTCAGTGAGACTACAACACCAGCTAACTGTGGATAATGCTGCAATTTCATTCCTTCTACTCACATGCACGGAGCTTTCACATCAAGCATTAATAATTCCTGATACTACTACTTTGAAGGTTGTCTCCGATTAGCAACCCATCACCGCCACGTGTTCTCTATCACAAGGCACACACTTTCCTTTATGCTTACTATTCAACCAAGTCAAGTCCACTCTAATAGTTCCCTGGAGACAGCAACAGTCAGTTTGGAAAAAGGACTATGGAATGAACACCAAAAAGGTAACAAAGCAGGGGGGGACCCAATAAGGCAAGTGTCCCTTTAAACAAAAGTGTCTGCGAGGCCATTTTGCCAGGCTGCACAAATTTTATTAAGGCTTTTACATCCTGCAGGAACCACGGCTGGTGCAAACACCACTTCCTTACAAGAGAGCTGCGCTTTGATGAAAAACCACTCAAAATCTGAATTTATTTCCAGAAGAAAAAGTTGCAGGAAAAAAAAAGTGTTTCACCCAGACTAGAAACTCCATCATTCCGAAGTGACTATATCTGCATTTTTAAGATATTTCCTTTTCTTTTGGCTGTACACGAATTTGATGTCATTAAAAAAGGCTTCCTTTGATGCTGTATGCCAAGTAGAATCATTAGTTTCTCACAAAGGTGTGCTCTAAATTTTCATTTTCAGATGATTCATCTGAGAGATGAACAATAACAACCAAAACCAACTTCAGAACTCTAAACAGTAAAAAGCCTCAATCATTTATTAACTCCCTCCGACACCTCCTTTGCAAATTCCCACGGCAGCCAACACCGAGCATGAATTCTGAAACTCCTTCTGCAATACACGGCTGTTTGAAGGAAACCACAACCAGATTCCCTCAAGCCTCACAAAAGAGGTTCCTCTGAGCTCTGTATCCTGTATCTTTTTAGCTGTCACGGGGTCACTTTTTTTTAATCCAAGGATGCTTTCCCTTGCCAGTGTTTCAAGTGTGTAAGTGTTGTTTTGTCAGAGCTCCTCTTCACAAGTCCTCTTCAGAGATCATTAGAGGATTAATGGAACTGAGGGACACTCCAGAGGAAGCCACATCCTCAGCTAACATATCTCCAACTACTCCCCTAGGTTTGGGGGAGGGAGGGGAGGAGGGAGTGGCACAAAATAGATTAATTATATCTACATTTCCTCCATTTTAAAAAGACACTGAAGTCCAAAAGCAGTCAATGATTTACAGCTGATATCCATTTCCTGATACATATTAAGACACTTGGAAGTACAGACATTATCAAAAGCTTACAGCCTTTTTTGTGATACAGGGTCAAATCTGCTGAACAAATAACCATCCTTTCCTCTCCAAGATGCTTCTTTCAGCCCCCATCCCATCTCAGAGGGAACACTATTACTGTAGATGTGCAGTCAAGAGGAAGGTTACATCACTTCTACAACAACTGCCTAAAGGACAGCCTGGACAGTGAAAAACTGATGCAGAATATAATTTTGCTGTCGCTCTTCCCTAACGCCTAAACAACTTCTCTGCACATCAGAGACGACGGAAATTTTATAGGCTCTGGCTTACAACAAAGTAAAACCACCATCAGTCTATCAGTCTCAAAAACACTTCTGCCAGAGAGACAGTTTTTCTCCCCAACACGTTCTTCAAACCATGTATTACAGTGTTGTCGCCCACCAGCCATGCTCACGCCATCTTCTATGATCTGGCTCTGTTCACAGAATCACAGACTCACCTAGGTTGGAAGGGACCTTTTAAGATCATCTAGTCCAACCAATTAAAAAAAACAAACAACAAAACAAAACCCCACCCACACCACACAAAATACCACCCAGCACTAATCCATATCCCCGTTCATGTTCATGCTCTTCTTTATATGGTCATGATGCCTGTATACACTAGCCTCAGTATTTGAAAAGCATCTTCATTTTGTGACAAGGATCATGAAAGAAAAAAATGTGGCTGCCCACAAAAATGTTTCAGAAAATTACAAGCATGTGAAAAGAAAAGGTCTAGCAAAAGCTCTTCCTTTGCCACAATCAGATTAGGTGCTATGACTGTCATTAAAACCCTTTCTTTTGCCTAGTCATTTCATAGCATTTAATTTCCTGCCTCTCAGTGATTAAACCAACTGAAAGGTAGTAGATAAAGGAAGTTTGCTTGCTGTTGCAAACGGATATATTAATGCTTTATGCTTAAAAAGCTTTCAAAGTTTCTTCAGACGCCGATTAACAAACATTGTACATAAAACCCCATCTGAGGTCAGCCTGTGGCAGCAAATATGTGACTGAAACTTACTACAACAGCTCTATTGCAATGCTGTACGCACAGGGTACCTCCATTGCATACATTAAGGAAGCTTAAAGTTAAGCTTCACATATTTAAACACTAACAAAGTCTACTTAATGGCAGTCTTCAAAATGACAGTGGCCTCCTAATCTGCTGGAGATAAAGAAGTGCCAAGATTAATGATTACATAAGTGTGTTGCAGAGCCCAGAAACAATAATCAGCTCTTCTGTTGTTATTTGTGTACAAAGGCTATTAGAGTCATCTGACATTCCAAAATCCAATTTAAAGTTGTTAAACCCCTTTCACGTACTTATTTGAGGTCAGAAAACCGAGAGGTTCGAAAAGGGAAAGGAAGGGTTTGATTTCCTAATTCTTTCCCCCTTACTGATTTTGCTCTAAGCCAAATCTCTCTTTAAGAAATGTAAAAAATAAGCTTTTAAACAACGCCTGGAGTAACCAATATTGCTGTTGAAGGAATAATACCAATAAAACCCTAACATGCTTAGATAGCAAATTTTAAACTAATGACTAGAAGCAAACCAAGAAACAATTCTATAGGAAAATACGCCATAGAGTTGAGTGTGTCACTAACATCAGCTGCACAATCCTGACAATAGTGGCCATGTTGAGCAAATCCACAAATCCCACAGATGGGAAACCAAAGGTGCTCCGGCACCAAACCCCCATCTCAGTCCAGTAACAGACTGGGTGAGTGTTCATTTCTAGATCCATAAAGGCTCAGTACTGCGTGCCAGAGACCAGACAGCTCTTCGCAAAATAAAGCAAATGACAGGTCCGACTACAGCCTCTCCAAATATCATATGATCACCAATTTTTTCACAAAAATCCTTTAAAATTCAAAAAACCCCTCTCTGTTTCTGACAGAAGACTGAAAAGCAAGTTTAGAAACAAAACAAACAAATTGGTCTTCTCCTGGTTCCTACATTGCTCCTTCGCCTCCACAGATGTCACAGAGAATGGGACAGGAATGAAGATGGCCTCTCCATCTGCTCCATGAGCGGTGCTCCCCTGCTCCAGACTGCTGCAGAGCGGGACAGCTCTGGTGGCCAGAAGCTCTGTGGGCAGCCGTGTGCGCAGTGGGTAAATGGGCACGTCGCACATGGTGCTCACCTGCCAGGGGAGCCGTCAATTACAGCCCCATTTGTAGCACAAATTGCTGCAGCCCTGAATGCAGAATCCTCCGCTGGCTTCCAAAGTCACAGGGAGGGCAGCTGAGCAGGCCCCAGCTCTGGAATAGGAGGGGTGTGCGTGGCAGACGGACCTATGGACCCACTGCTGCCACCTGATCTTGTGGGCAATGAGTTGGGCCTTGGGCTGTGATGGCAGCTACAGCAGCCTTTCCCTTTCTGGGGAACGGACCAGTCTGGGAGCAACCATCCCCTGGAGACCACAGGCCCCACTCTCAGATGGGTGGTGACTTTCTCTCCTTGTATCAAGAGAGAGGCCAGCTGACAGCTGTGATTCAAGCTAACGATGGTAATCATGAGAATATGTATAAAGGAAGGGCAAGATGCTGACTGTCACACACCATCTTGCACAGTGGCAGATGCGCAGCACGCTTTCTCCATCCTTGTTGTGACATTGACTGTAAAACAGCCTCAGTTTCTTGTACAGCAGAACAGAACCATTATGGACTATGTGCAGGAGTTTTTCCTTTATGGCTGGCGAAGTGATTTTCTAGTGTTCCCTAAGGTAAAGTCAATTAAGTGATAACTGCATCTGTGCAGAGAGTATTCAAAATGCTAATACCCCCACCCAGATAAGTCTTCAACTTTGCCTGCTTATTTATCTCCAGCTCTTAGAAATTATTGCCATGAATGCTCCAGTGCCTTCACCCATTATCTTTGCAATCCTGCTTCTTCCTAACAAAAAGACAGAAGGCACAACGTGTACGAGCTGTACCACCGTGGCCACACTAGGGAGTAAAACGATACAAGTAAAGCAGCACATATCAAAGAAGCTCATCTATTGCAGTGGAGCTACTAGCATATTCTGCTCCTCTCAAAGTTCCTTCAGCTTTCCACCTAACCTACAGTGGTAAGAAAAACCTGCTATGCCATCAGAGGCTCACATACTCTAGAATAACAGCACTTTGCATTGTGAATTATCTAACATGATTTACCACTCGGGGAAAAGAAAAGCTACCGTGTTTGGTCTTGTGCCATTTGACCATCAGACTATAAAACTGTAATGTTTGTTATCTTTGCAATGGAGCTAACACAATGCTGGTTTCGGGCCCCTGGCTCTAAGATGGCTTCCTTACCTCAACATGGGATGACTAATGGTAGGTCTCTGGCCACCCATGTTCAATATGTTCCCATGCTTTTAAGTGAAATAAATCCCCACATTGAAGCTGAAAAGCCCTTTACTGAAAACAAAGTAACTTGATGATGTGCTGACGTACCATCAACATCTATACCAATGCCTTAATACTTTATTACTTTCATTTATAAAAATCACCAAATTGTAAAACAGCCACTAAAAAAATGCCAAGCAGAGAATACTGACATCTTTTTTCAAACAAGTCTGACAGTACTATAATGAGAAGACAATCCCATGTCCCACAGAACCAGCAGAATACATATGTTGGGTAGAATATGAGTACGAATGGGAGACTACAGAATGAAATGATTGAGTCAACTATTGCTAAACACGTTTGACAGATTAAAAGGAAAAACTGGACTTACTTCACATGGTTAACACTAGGTTCTAAAGGCCAAACCACCTCAAAAGGGAGAAGCTGAGAAGTAGTGAAGGCATTGGATTTGTGTTGCCTCAAATGAAGGAGGCTTGATAAAAGTTAGAAGAAAATAATAGAAATAGCACCTGTATTACTGCAATCATTTTATCCAAAGACAACCCAAACCATTTAATGAGCTAAGCTTCATCACTTTGTCAGGACAGGAAAATAACCTTGTAACCAGAACTGAATAAAGCCATACAGTAACTTCTGACAAACAATGAATGTAATCTCTCAACCCTTTCAAGATGGCCTCTACCCATCATTCTGGCTGTTTCTTTCTATGCTTGTCCTCTGCATGCATCAGAAAATAGACAAGAACAAATGCCAGACAACCCCAAATTTGTACAGTTTTAACACTGTCATATTTTAAAAGGCTCACACCAGTCAGGTACTACACCATCCATGATAAAGACCCAAAATGTTTAACCAGAACTCCCCCATTTCTACTCTCGGAAAAAAACTTGCAGCACAACTTTGATTATCCAAAGCTCCCAGGGGACAAATGGAAGTAGAGGTAAGTGGGGGAGCAGCCAGAGGTCTGTTGAGAATAATGGAAGTGAAAGGAGAGGAAATAAACTCCACAAAGAACTGTTGGCTCAGCTCAGCCCTGAAGTTTCCCTATTCCTGAATGGAGCATTCATTAAGTAAAATAAGCTTCTCTAAGCAAGCATTCCAAATGATTGTAAAAACCATCTGACAAAGTGAAGAATTATTTTTCGTTTTGGTATTTGACTCTCCAGAGAGAGAGAGCTGTTGTTCTTACTGTAGCCATTTATTAACCAGTGGTAGGGCAGTAACGACGCTCCTGGTAGCACCTCAATGGTTAACAAGCAGCCAGATTCTTTCCAAATCTGTGTTTCTCAGAGTATTGTTCAGAAAACAGTGCTACAAAAAGTTCCAAACTGAATAAAAAAATACAAACAGATCTATTACAAGCCTTAACATTGGGGCGGAACATCCACGTAGAAGAAATCTGTTTTGGGAGTTCCGGGTGCTTTATACAGAAAGTACAAGTTTTTATTTATACTACTGCAGCACAAGTTAATGCCAATTAAGTAGGAGAGTCACTTTGGATTTAGCACAGAACCTGGCCCAGGGCACTGGCACACAGAATAGAAATAAATACTAATCATGCTTGCTCACACTGAGAGGATTAGATAACTACAGACATAGGAAATTAAAACCACAACAAGATGACCCCACGCTCATGATTTCCCTGTTGTACCAGATCAGTCAATATGAATAATCGACAATGTAAATTGAAATCCTCAGATAAAAATAATGGTTTTACCGCTTTATTTCTCTTCACTTGCACATAAATTGAGTTGACTATCTCTGACAATGCCATAGTTTAATATTCTAAACACACTATCTTCTTTAACAATGCCTGGAATAAAAACAAGCTGCTGAGCCAGATCCTCAAGGGGTGAAAATCAACATTGCTACACTGCCTTCAGTGGAAGCACATTGATCTCCACCAGCTAAAGCTTTGGGCCCTAGTGGGCAATTAGGTTTCTATTATATGCTAATTTAAATAATGTACCACAGAATATTTGCTGTACAATAAAGCAAGCTTACATTCTTCTGTGGAGAAGGACGCATTTGCTGTGGTACGACGAGAGTTATGGATGCTGGTTTCAAACAGCACAATGAAGTTTCGGTATAAACTACTCCTCATAATAACATTTTTAAACCTGCAATTACTCATACTATACTACTCTAGGAAGCCTGTAATTATTTGGTAAGTTCTTACCAATGTCTAGTCTAGATCATAATTGCTAACACTGCCTCCTTCAAAGGAACTAGTGACTCTGTTAAAATCTGGTTTTTGTTAGGTTCCTACTACACAAAGTGGCTGTGCTGTGATGTTACAATCTGTATTCAGTGGAGGAAGAAAACCAAACTGATTTATGTCCCAATCTTGAGCCTTTGAGCAAGGCCTGAAAAAAAAAAACCCAATATAACAATCCCACACACGTTTCTTTTGAGCCTTCCGAGGTGGCCGGGTTGGAACCAGGACTGTGGCTGCAGCTGACACTGGCCAGAGTTTTTTCACAACAGAAGTTCACGGCACCAAAGACCATCTGCAACACCCTCTCACTCTCCCAGCGAGGCCTCACGCTCCAGCCAGAAGATGAAAAAGCAGAAAAATGAGGGAACAGGGTTCAGCCACAAAGAGAGCAAAAAAGACTTTCAGGGGCCATAGGACAGTTCAGGTGAAAAGAGATATTCTCATGTAAAAAATGCCATCAACAGTTGTTAAAAACATGTTTTGTTCTCTTCTGTAGCAACTTCTTAAGTAGAAGAACTTCTTTCAGTCTCCTTTTAAATGCCATTGGCACTCTTCTTCCTGCCTTACTCATCAACAACTAAGTTATTAGCATGCCAAAGCCCCTACTTAAAATTTTCTGGACTTCTGATGTAGTCAGGATGAGGGCATCATTCCACAGTGGCAGGTTCTCCTACGCTGCGGTCGTTCAAGTGAAGCAGCAGGAATCAATATACACTCTGTATCGAGAGCTAAAAGCACAGCTCGGCACAGCAAATTGGAAGCTCTCCGGATGCCGCTTTTGAGAGAGGCATCAGCAAAACAGGGGTTTCTTCCCACGCATATAACTCTCATGTGAATGTCATAGCAGAAAGCTCCTGGAGATAACACTCCAGCTAGAGACTAAAAAACAGGGACGCAATTCCAGTCTGTCTTGTTTTCGATGGAACCACTTGAGGCAAAGAGACAGAATAATGTGGACTCACGTAAGTCCAAGTGGTGCAAGGTGAGTTGTGGCATTAAGATGCAACATTTTAAATGGTATAATGTCCTTTACAAATGCACTTATTCTGGTAACAGCACTCTGCTTTGATTGCATTTGTAACCCCTCAGAAATTTCAAACTCAAATTACAATTCAGTTAAAGTTTCAAAAGCTTACATGGAGTCAACCATTTTTAACGGCAACAGCCACACAAGAAACACTTGCCATACAGGGAAGGTCTAAAATGTCCCCACCATAAGAACTCCCTGGTGCTCTGGATTTCTCAGCTGCCCAGTCACCGTGCTTTGGGTGGGCTCTACAGCCATGGGGAAAATTCAAAGCATCCAATCTCCGCTCAAAAAGAAAGGAGAAACTAGAACTGATTTTGGTGAAGGTTTTGATTTTGTTCACATGCCCAACAAGCAGAGGAGGGTACAGAACTCGACCCCAGTAACGCCACAAGCAGAAACCTCCAGGCAGAGGAGAGAGCTGGCTCCCCTCGCTCTCCGCCCTTCTCCGGGTGCCTGCACAGCTGCACCGCGAGAGCCAAAGGAGGGAACGACTCGGGTTGAAACTGTTCTTTGGGGGATTAACTTTACCCTGAATCTGTTTCCTGACTTAATTCCCCATGTGACCGCAGAGATGCTGCTTGTGCTCGCACAAGGGAGGGGTGCGTTTGTTTGGCAATGCCAGCTTATGGGAGGTTAAAATACAGAATTAAACTGTTAGTCTGCTAAATCGGTAAGAGGAGATCTGGGGTAGCAGGCAGAACGACAAGGAATTCAGGGTTGGTTTTCCAAGAAACAGAATAGTCTATGAGTAAGTCATTGGTTTCTATGTCCATTATTGCTGTGAAACTTGAAGCAAGTCACTTATTTGATGTGTCAATTCCTCAGCTGTGAAATGAGGACAACGCTTTCTTACATCACCCAAGTGTTGTAAGTTGAAAATTAATGACTGAGGTACTTGGACACTGAGGTGCTGAGGGCCCAGCCAGTCCGTCGCTACAAGAGCCGGGTGATTACCGACAGGGAGGGGCTAAGGAATCAACATATTATTTTTGGCGGACTATTTCCTTAGAGGATAAATGAGAGTAACTGCTACTTACTTGATTGCAGGGAATTGAAAGAGCCCTCTGTAGCTCCCTCGTGGGTGGACACCTGAACAATTAAAGAGCTATGACCTAATTTTAGTCAGAAACCTTATGTCACAAGGAATTTATAGGGAGGTGCCTTCTGTACGTGCAAAAGTAATTGCACTGTGGAAAGACTGTTGACCAATACATTAATTTAGCTATACAACATTTAGGAATAGACTGTATCCCATTCTCCTTCCATATATTCCCAATTCCAAAATTTATGACCATAAGGGATACAACTGCATGATACAAAACACCATAGGATTAGGACGGAGAGACATTCTGTGAACACACCGATTCTAGTATCAGAACGGTGGGGTCAGTTTAAGGAAAAGTTTACAGAATGAGTGTGGCAGGTAACGTTATAATTAAGTCTCGCCTTCTGTGTGATAGAAATGATGGAATATCCCCCAGAGGGTTTTGTACGATACCCATACACACCAACCATACTAAAAGGCACTTCTTTTTAAAGTGCCACTATTATGCATGTGAAGCCATCAAGCGATAGAAAACACATCCCAATTGAAAAAGAAGTTGTTCTAGCAGCTTGTTTTCCTCACAGTTAAAGCCTGTCCTTCCCATCTAGCCTGCATTTTCCTGCCTTCTTGCAGAGGAATTCAGGAAACATTTCTTCATCTCAGGCTAATGCAGGACTGCTACTACAGGATCAAGAAGATCCGACTCGGGGCCCCTGTGCTGTCACAAGGATTGTGTGTATGAGCCAGGGCAAGTCACATAATCACAGAATTCTGTGTCCATCTAACTTCTCTAAAACAGACAGGTCTCACTGAAAACACCAGGAGTTAAATGATGAAATAGCTCCATGGGCACATGCCTTTCTGCAATTCATTTTATACCTGTAGAACATGAGGATTGGAGGCTTCCCATCTGTGAGGATCCATTAAATACCATGTTGTGCTGGGATACATCAACAGGAATAGAAGCCACGTAAATACTTAAATAGGTAAATAGTGTTTCAAGTCTTACTGAGCTTATTATGTCTCAAGAGCTTATTATGTCCTTGCTGGATTAGAGAGCACATACTCAAAAACCAAACACAAACATATGGAAAATAAGAATCTGCCCAAGACAGCTTTAAAGTTGAAATACCAAACTCAGGATTTTAGCTCCTGCCTTACAATTCTGAGACATTGGGCTGACGATTCTAAAAGCCCCTGGAAAGGGCTAACACTGAAATTCCTTTCCCACAGTCCTCCGGGCCAGGGGATCAGCCCTAAATAATCATTTTTACAAAGTTGTACCAGTGCATTAAAAAAGAAAGTGTCAGTAGAAAGTGAAAATCCTGCATGCTCAGGATTTGGACTGAAGACCACCGAAATACAAGGCAGGTCGAAATCTCTGCAGTCAGTCTGGCAGTTTGCAATTAAATTGCTAGGAATGCATAAGCATTATTGGCCTTCCAAAGCAGATCCTTCCAGTTTTATGGGCAGAGAGTTAAGCACCCTGTAAATTGTACCCAAGACTCAAATCCTCAGTGTTGCATCTGCTTTTGTTCAACTTTTTATTTTCTGAAGTCTTGTGGTTAGGCAATGAAATGTGAATCTGTTGATGCCTGGCTATGACACAGGCTTCTTGTGTGGCCCAAGCCAAGTCTCTTAAGCTATACTTCAGTCCCCTACTTATGAAACAGGTAAAACACATCCCTTAGTGATGTTTTATGCATAAATTAACTTGTGGAAGCTGGTTTTTCAAAGAGTTCACTAATTAACATTATAGACAACCCTACAGATAAAGAGATTGTCAAAGGGCTCTGTCTGGCAGCCCTGGCCCAGGGAAAAAGCACATTCCAGAAGTGATGATAGAATCTGCATACGGTTCCAGAAAACCAAGTTTACTGAATTCCACAAAGGTATTTTTTTTAAGAATGTGTACTTCTTGGTAACATATACATAATGATTTCAGAGAATCTTCTACATTTAGTTTTATCCGGAATGAAATACCACCACGAGTTTTCAGCACAATTTATATGTGTCACCTCGACAACATTTTACTGGAAAAATTCTGAAACATTTAGTAAGTTTGGAACAGAGTCCAATGTTGGACACCTTGTGTCCAAGTTGCTGGAGAATGCAAAGGCAATTCTTCCAAAGTAATGTTGATTATCATATATTTTCAGATGTAAAATTAACAGGGTAGATAATTTGTTTCGCCTGTGTTTATACAAAGCCTAGTATCTGCCTTGCGCTTAGAATATGGAATAAAGTCTACAAATAACTTCATTTCCTAGTTTTCATACACCAGTACAGTATCTAAGAACAAAACCCAAGTACAAAACAAATTAAAACAGTCTTCATGCTAGGATGAAATCAGCTAGAAGAACAGAATATTAGTAATCCTTGTTCTGCCTATGCTGAGAAACGAGGCTAAAATGAGAAGAGATTAAACAGGAATCTTCGCTTTTTTCTTCTTTCCCTTTTCTTTAAATGGTATAGAATATAACTTGGCTACAGTCTTCACTATCACATAAATTACTTAATCTAGAAGTATCAAACTTCATAAAACTCATCTCATTATCAAACACACATCAATTCAAATAGTCAGTATTGAAAAACACAAAAAAGATAAAGTTTTTACTAAGTCTGCAATTACAGTTTTCAGGAGCCACTGAAAAATGACTGTTCAAGCAGGAGCTGAAATATGCTTTCAAATGACAGCTGAACTTCTGTCAGAAGTTACTGCCTAGCTCCCATACCAAATACTTCCAGTTTTCTTTGAAACACAGCAGCTTAGTGATTATAGGAACTAAGTAGTAATTTCTGCCTTTGATTTTAAGACCATATTCCAGTACTGGAAAATGGATTGTTGCTGCACACCACTGAATTCACTTGGTTCATTGCAAATGTAACAATATTACCATCTCACTATGAAGCAAATATCTTGGCAGAAATAGCAGCTCATTATAATCCTCAGAACACAGTAACAAACTACAATTTTTTAGTTTCTCAGCCAAAGCTCAGGTGAACTTCATCTCTGTTTGTCTTGTGTTTGCTCACAGGTGATGTAAGTAATCCATCAAAAGCTCTGTTGCAACATTAATGACACTCAAAACCAGCATGCACAAAAATTGTTATTAAGTTTATTTAAAAAAATAAATTGCCTATGATTTCATGACCAACTAATCAACACCAGTACTCTTCTAAAACATATGTTCAAGCGCAGGTTGTGCAGAGGGTTACATAAGGGAGGAGGGCCCGGCTGCTCCCTCACGCTTCCGCTGCACAACAGACAACAGGGACCTTCCCGCCTGCCGTCCTACGCTCCTCAGGCTGGGACTTGGCCACCACTCTGCTTCAGAGGAGCTCCAGCCTGCACACATTTCGGTCCCACCGAGTGGAGTTTTATCGCCGTCACACAGAAAAGAACGTAAGATGCTCCAGTGCAAATACAACTATTACGATACTACAACTTTCAAATATTTGGAATCGCTTTTTTATGTTGAGGTGGGAGATGTGCTCCTTGCCGTAAGAAACTAAACAAGCCACTGCTAAATTACACCATTCATTTTTGGAATATACGCTATTAAGGCACTAAAGTATTTTGCGAGTGATGGTGCAGCTCTGAACCCCCCCAGTAAGGCAACAATACAGTGAGCTTTACAATGGGGAATTTTTTGAGGAATATACTTTTACATTGCAAGTGGAAGCATCAGCACATAAACCAAATACCTATTCCAGGCAGAAACTACAGTCATAATCCAGAATAAGAGGGCAGACAGATCTCTTATGTGTGCAACTGCCTGAGTGAGAGAAGTTGGAAAACAAGCATTACCAAACTGGGCTGTAACTTTCATCTTTGCCCTTAAAATCTGAAGTCTTCCCAAAATTGAAAAGAAGAGTTTAATGGAGGCTATGCAAACAAAGGATTACTAGTCCCTTATCTGATGTCAGTGATCCTCCAAAATTAGGTGTTACCCAGGAAGAGCAGTGGGAAGGTACAGAGCTTGCCACTCCTAGGTGGTACCAGTCTTAAATACGTTCCCACGGTTCTTCACATTGCCAGTGAGGAAAAATAAACCAAGCAAGGCCAGCAGTGCTTCTCTGAGAAAGCTGGGAAAAAGCAGCTATGCCTCCTGCCATCTGGCACAGTGGGGAAATGACCCCCCCTTTCCCCAACATCCCCACCTAGCCCTAATACCCAAGCAAGCTGGGGTGGCCCTGCAATAGGAGGGAGCCAGGCTGGGAGGGGAAGGCTGACAGCAGCTCTCCCAAAGAGGTAGGAATGATCAAGGAATAAGCAATGACTCACACTATATGATTTACTGCTGGGCACTGTTCCCAAATGTGTTAATAAAGTTGCAGCCAAACAAATGCACATCCCTTAGGTCTTGTCTTTGTTCCAGCATGGCCAAGACAATTGAGTATTATTTTCAAGTAAAACAAGGATGAGATTCTAGACAATATTCCTACCACAATTAATATTTATGTTTCACCGTTCTACTTCACAGCATTGCCAACCCTTGAGTATTTAATAAAAAACAAGTACAAAACAAGAAAGAAGCAAGCATACATACAGACATAAAAAGTCTTAAGATATTTAACACATAAGTTTTAGCTGTTCTATTTGGCTTTTACTTTATCTTTGGTAATTTCAAGTGCAAAAGACGACAGAAGCACTCCCCAGACACTACATTCATCTGAAGTAAGATGCCAATAAAAAAAACAGTTAACTTTGTGTTAGGAAGCAAATGGCTTCAATAGTTCATGGCAAAGCTCTTCTTGGAGGTCTTCTGGAAACTGAGGAACAGAGTGAAGCGGAGAGAAGGCAAAGAACCGTTTGAATTGTAACATTTACTTGATTAGCAGTGAAGCTCTGGGGAAGTACTGATCAAGCTTAAAAAAACCCCTGTGACAGGTTTCTGTAAGCTGCCTGCTCTGGTTTCACATACCAGCTAGTGACAAAGAAACTTATTTCCATATAGTGCGATCACTCTGCAAGGAGATGCTCCTTGTAGCTTTAATTAGCATTGAAAAAGAAGATATATTCATGCTTTGACTTCCGATAGAGCTTTCAATCATAAGAGACATGACAGCTAAATATGAACTGCCTGGTGGCGTAGGCATTTCCCAGGGCAGCTCTGTGAGGGAGAGAAAGGATGAAGCTGCTGGAAGGGGAAGGATGTACAGAGAAACGGTGCAGGACACGCTTTCCCTGGAGTTACCCACAGGTGGTTTCTGAGTGTGGAGATTCCTTTGTTTCAGAAGCGAGATAAACCACGGATTAGGTGTACACAAACACAGTATGTGTCCAAGCTATATCCATGAGTAAAAATATCAGCAATATTTTTAAATGACAGCTGAGAATAAATTATATCCATCTGTTTCCAAAAGCCAGAATTGGGCAAAGGAAGAGGAGAGGGCAGAAGATGGAAACACACTACAACGTGCAAAATTCAAGAAAGCATTTCCCCATATAAATTATGGTTCTCATGGATGTGTGGAAAATACATGTTATCGTATGTCAGTAGTATGTCAAGAAACTGCAAGGAACCCACAAAACCTGAAAATAACATATTGCAAAACTGCTTAAGACATTCTTGATCAATCAATTTATCTAGTACATTTTCTTAGATGTAGTGATTTTATAGCCCACCAGCCACACATGGGAACTCCCCGACCTCAACATGCATTCACTCTGACAGGAAGAGGTAGGCAGTGAAGATAAAGGTACACCTTACTACACACAGTCCAGTTTATCCATGCTGTTTATCCATGGACCTCAAAAATCATCATCTGTATCACATTCTTTTTTAATTTCTATTTTTGTGCATGTTTTATAACATACACAACATGACTATCGTATTACTTGTATATAATTTATAAATAAATATACAAACATTGGGAGCACATGCTCAAATTTATTTATCTGTTTTTAATGTCGGGGTGTGTGATCAAAAAAGTTTGGAGACCACTGTTCTAAAGAACCCGATATGCAAAAAATAATGTCCACTGGCTCCTTGTGTTAACAAATATGCCAGCATTAGGTTCTCTTAGAGTTGGCAGTTTTGAAAACCAATAATATTAAAGGGACGGACAGAGACAGCTTGTTCACCACTGCCGCTATAGCAGAGCTGAGGAACCACAGTTTGGATGAGGTCTTCCTACACACAAAAATTACTATGTACAAATGCAGATAAAAAGATGGTGCCTGTTCCAAGGATCTTTAATATGTTCTTTCATGATTTCCTTGCTCCCTACTATTTAGTTTCAAAACTTGAAACTTGTTGACCAGTTCACTTCATTGTAATTCTGGTTTTGTATACCTCAGATGTGATTAGACGGTGACTGCTGTTTTGTAAAACAACTTGTTTAAGAGTAATTGCATACAGCTTTCTTGCTTCATGCTAGTTCATCTTAACACACTCAAATTTACTGGGCAAACTATGATCAAGGCAGAGGTTTCACCGACACCTTCCTAAAATCTACCCTGTGGTTGATTTACTATTAATCACGCTGGTGACAACAAGAGTTTGTATATGCTTAGGGAGCTCCTGATACAAAATCAAAGGTTTTAGATACTGCAGCAACTTGGCATGGTATTTCCACACTTGTTTCCTCCAACACCACAAAACTGAGAACAGCAGTTTCTCTCCAAGCAAAACACCAAGCAAGAACAAATTAAGTTTCCTGATCGTGCCAATGGGCATCTGCTGGTGTCCCCGGCGCAGACTGCCAAACGGTGGTAATAAACTCAGAAATGTTTTGGGGGTGGACGCGGGGAGCACGGCTTTAGAGACCAGATGTGAAAATTGGTAGATGGAAGGACAATTAAAGCCCAACTGGATGGTTTCTTCCAGTTGTCACAACCCTCTGGTGCGCTTGGAACTATTCCAGAAGGCTACTAAAGGAACAAAGATCTCTTGAAGAACTGAGTGTGCTGTGTTAGAAAGGTAAAGCACAGAGGTGTCCTAGAGAGTTCTATCTTTCATTCTTTCATGATGATCTGAAACAGCTGGCTATAAAGGGCCTAAAATGTCTAGTTGTGTTGTTACCCCTCACTACACTGATAAAGAGATTAAACAAGGCACTGGCAGTTTGCTTTCAAAAGAGAGTGAAAGAAGAACACAAGAAAGTGAATTAGAGATGAAGAACGTTAACATGAAGGAGAAGAAATGAAAGTAATGAAATGAAAGAAATGAGAAACTAGACAGCAAAGGAAAGAGGATCAGGCAATTACACAGCACTTCAGCGAGATGACAGTTCTGTGTGCAGCCTATGCGATCCCAGGGCGATGTGAATTCCAAGAAGGAAAATTCTTACATCTACCTAAAAGGAATAGCCAAAATGGAAGGATAAAGATGGAAATAGCAGAAGTACCATGCTCCAGTCCAAAAATACAGATGCTACTTATTTCCCAGTCTTTGGGAAACTGCAATCAGCAATATTTAAGTTTATTATTTTCTCAAACTCCTGAAAAGACAAAAAGGAAGCACATTAACAAAGTGTAACAAGCAGGCTCACAAAAAGTGCATTATAATCCACTGTGTTTTGGTTGTGTCTGGATTTTAATTTTGATGGTGGGTTAGCACTTTACTGTAAGCTTCATGCAATGTATATTGTAAGAAGTCAATGTAAGAAAGAGATGTTACAGCTTTAAGTTGTTTGAATGTAGCAAACCAACTATTCAATTGAACAGACATCAGAAGAAACTTATCTTGAAAATTTACCAATCTGACAAGAGTTAATGGATTTAGTATGAAAAAACAAGGGCTTTTTTTCTGCACAAAATAATAGGCTCACTGCAAAGCCAAAGACCTTAACATGATAAAAGCAAAAGCACTGAAGTGTATTAATGCCTGTTCAAAATGAATTGTTTTTGCAGTATAGCAACGCATTATCTAGCTTCTGTTCACACTTCTGATTTAAAAACCAACCACCAACTCAACAAACCACTCACTCTTCATAGCTTAAGAGGCCCAAAAGCCTTCTCACAAAATAATTCTGTTGTCACTTTTATATAGGGTTAGTTGATGCCTTTCCCCCTCCTTTATTGAATGAGATAAATGTAATTAATGACTTCAAAATGGAATTAGTTCAACAGCATTTGGCTGAAAGCATTGATTTATATGAATTCAGCTATAAATCATAACTCAAAGGCATACTGTAAAGAAATTTACTTCACTGAAAATTCAAATAGCAGCCTTCTATACAAAAGTGGTATTAAAGCTTAGACATTAGTATAGTCAACATAAATTTTAACAGGATTGGATAAACATATAAATTTTGGCTCAGTGAGTCTACTTTGGCTGTCAATACTCTGAACTAGATACAAGCTTTAACAAACCTTTAATTCAAAAGCCCATTATTGTACCAACTGAAATAAAACGACTCAAGTATCAAAGAGGAGTTCTTCCCCACTTTCACAATATTACTTCTGTAAGACACCAATTGATCTACAGCCCTTGAAAGACGACAAGTCGCTTCCTTCTCCTGGATAAAAGTCAGTGCAGTTTTTTCATCCATCACAGTGCAACAGCATCAAAATACACTTTCTGCATCAACTTAAAACAAGGAAAAAAACTCTACAAACCACAAAGCCATTACATGACACGTCAATTTACTTTGTCTGACAGATTCACTACAGGATAAAAAAAAAAGTTTTCATTAAAAAAACCTAAATGAAGATTTGTTTAAAGCAGCCAGAAATGAGGAAAAAGAGAAGTGAGAATTTATACAGATTTACCCATTGCTAACATTATTCTGAGGTGCTCTTCAGTTTCGTAAAGCAAGCACGGACAGCTTCCTGACTCCAGTAAGTGAAACATTACCTTCATCTAAACACCAAAGTGCAAAGCCCCCTTTCCCTGGCTGTGCAACGAGCTGTGCAATCAGGACGGTGGCCAGGAGCTGCTGTTGCGCAGCAGCGTGGAGGGAAGAAGGCAGCTCGCTGGGCCTTACACGGGGACAGGCAAACTCTGCTCCAGCGGCAGGGAAAGCCCCACCTCGGGCAGCAGCTGGGAACAGGCAGTTACTACGGGTCTGGCTTTTGACAGATTTAAGCCCTTTACCAGCTTAATATCAGATCATGTGGAAAGGACATGAAAGACCTAACTGTGGCTGTTCTAGGCTGTTCAGGAGTCTAAAGAGCACTCGGTGACAGGTCCTGTGCCTGCTGCTTTGGAGTGGATTCCAGCTCGCTTTGCTCCTTTAGCTCCTGCCACAAAGCCTCTTTCTGCTGGCTTTTGCGAAGGGCAGGGTGAAGTTCCACCAGCACATTCCCAGCGCACGGCTGCCTGGCACAGCCCCATCGGATGATGGCAGGACTTCTGTCCAGGGAATCAGACTGGATACTCACCTTGTAAAACGGAGATTATTTTTCTCATCTAGGACTATTTATGCAATGGCCTGGGATTTAATAAATTGTCAGGCTAACTGTTGGTTACTTAATAACTAAAAACATCCACTACATTTAGGAGCGTCTGATAAATTGCACAACCAAATTAATTTACCTTTTCTGACATTGAAACCAGTTATTGTTAATAAACAATGACTTAAAATATTTAGGTGGGTTCTTTAATTCAACTCAACAATATACTTGGAACTACTGTGATGGAATTAGCAGATAGGTAGACAAATACATGCTTATTTTCATTCCATCAGCTCTACAGGTATTTTCTCTTTAATAATACAGCCCTTCAGTCTCTTCTTGTGTTCTGTTCTCTGAAAAAAACACCATAGTATTTATACCCAACATTTTTGGGGGATGGAAATGCTTTTTATTCTTCCAGGCTATGCTAAATCCTCTTTGATTAGGTTGTTCAAATACCTGATTTGATCGGGAAAAGAATAACATTTCAAGTAGTAGCAAGAAGCACAGCTTCCCAGAGAGACCCCACTTCCTTACTGGTTCACATTAAAGGAGGGAAGAGTTCTGCAACGTCGCCAGGTTATCAGAAGGTCTTGCACCAAAGCAGCTCAGCCTGTCTGCCTGACGGCCACTTGCCATGAATCAAGCAAAAGGGCAACTTCTTTCTTTAAATAGTCTTTGGGACAGCAAACAAGTTTTGAGAAGAAGTGTAAAAGCCTAACAGAGAGTAGGTTTGGGATAATTTCTCCCATTCTACAAACATGATTTACGAGCATTCAAACTGCTTGGGACGCAACATTGTTTTCAGAAGGAAAAAAATGAGTAGGTACTTAAAACTAAATGAATCTCGAGACTGCTTTCTACTGACATTGTTTACTGTGGGTTTAATTATTTACGGGAAGAAACCATCCCATTGTATATCTGCCTGAATTTTTGAAAAACAAGTAAAGGGAATAAAAATTAAAATCTTGTTGTAAAGCACTGGATTAGCAGCAAGCAATCTGGGTTTTGTCTCCTTGGATAAATCTCTTAGATAGCAGGATCAAAGTAGTCCTTTGTGAAACAGACACTTCACTGAGATGTTTGGAGACTTGGAACATTTTCCAAAGCGATGACAATTTTGGTATCCAGCTTAATACAACTTTGAAAGCATTTTCTGAAAACTGGAATTAATTATCATTAAATTTAATTCTTCTCCCACATTATATTTGGTGATTACATTTGAAGTCATGCTATGTAATTTCCATTATTAAGGTGCTTTTACACTATAACTAGATAAGAGGCCTCAAAAACTGTAAAACTTCCACTGATGGAAATATGCTTGGCTAACAAAAACTCACTTGAATTTAGAAACAATGCCTTAGCCCATGTACAGCAGTGCTTCTCACGAGATATGTAGCTTTATGCCAGCTTCGGACATTAACCTCAGGCTCCAAGGAGACAAGTTCGACATCTATGCATAGTGTCCATTCATTCACATGGAGAGATCCCACCCACTGCTAATGCAAAATTTGAATTTAGCGTAGTTACCAAATTGCTAATAATGCAGCAACAACCCAAGAAAAGAAGTTAAGCTACACAACCCCACATTATTTTTGTTGGCACATCCCTAAGAAATTTTTCAATTCAATTCAATGAGGGGAGAAAAAAAAGAAAAAGAGTATTGAAGGATGTCATTTTGGGATTTTGATTTTACGAGTTGCTGGCAACTCTCCCTATGCACGTGTGTACACACACTGTCTGAAACAACAAACTATTAACTTAACAGTTCAGGTATTTTAAAGGTAGGAAAAAGTGTCTCTAACGAGTTAGCTGTGGATTTGGGTTTGTTTTTTTTTTAATTCAAAAGTAAACTGTTGCAAAAGTTCCTCCAATGTAGCATATAAAATGAATTCATTTGATTAGTCTTTCTAAAACGTAAAGCTCTTGTCTCTTCCAAACACACTCTATGCCAGCTAGCAGGCCAGAACTTGACACACTCGAGTGAAGAAACCTCCACCTTCTTTTAACTGCACAGTACAAACACGTCTGCTGTTAATTCCTCATAGCAAGGTGTACACACAGCCATCACATTTACTTGAGAGAAATGGTCACTATTTACAGCCATTTATTATAATTTCCTGAGCAAAGGCTTGATTTCAGAGCGTTGAGGATCCTCACCTCCCCAATGCCCTTGTTGCAGAAGTGAGCAGTGCTATTAGAAGGGCTTGGGCATGTTGCAAGATCCAGGTAAAGCCACTTAGTGGGTAAAGCTCTTCAAGTACAGCTCATTTCTCCCCACCAACAGGGTGAAGCAACAGTTACAGAATCAGGCCTCCTTAAAAATAGCTATGTTATATTTTTCTCTAAACAGAAAAATATGAACCCATTTTCCCTGTAAAGTCTTCTTCAAAACATCAAGAATTAATGTTTCTGAAGCTCGTGGCAATAGTTCCTTCTTCCTCCTTGGCCACAGGGACTGTCCTGGGATGGAACGCTTTCCCAGGTAACGTTATTGCAATGGGGTAGCAGCAAAGGATTTGATACAAGTTTTATACATATTTCCAGATGAATAATTCATTCATATATCATTTATATATCATCATGTTCACCTTGATCTCTACATACACAACTACTGCATCTCTTTTCAGTAACATTATAGAAGACCCTAACTTTTCCAAAGAGATAATTACAGACTACTTGCTGACAATTATTTCTAAGGCTCAAAGCAAACACAACAAACAATGGCACAAATCAGTGATCCATGTCATATCTCAAGCAACAACTTAATTATTAGAACAAAGGTATTTAATGTACAGTATTAACAAAAGGAACACTGTAACAACACTTAACCTAACACTGTTTTAAAAATATAATAAAATAATCTAGGGAACTATCAGAACATCAACCTGAAGGTAGTACAGCCAGTGATATCAAAGGTGTTTACAGCTGTTTCACTGGGAAAAGAAAGGGGTAAGCACAAGCCTGAGCCTTCACAGTTCCCCTGTCCTGGTCTTCTGAAGAGCTTTCTGTATTTCCACCCAATGCAAATGCTGTCTCTCCTGAAGTGCCCAAATGGTTATTTTTCAAGCCTTCATGTCTTTACACAATTCCCAGTAGTTCTTCTTAGTCTCTTACATTCTGACTTCTGTTTACTGATGCACTTCTTCTCTAAGTGTAGAAGCACATCAATTAATTATGCAGTAGTATGCCTAATCAGGTTTCCCCTGGGTTTTTAACAGAAACCCTTTGTATTTCTTAATGATTCCATGAGATTGTAACTATTTTTAGTTCTGCAATAAAAGAAGTAAGAGTCTGCTGACAATACTATCTCTACAAAAGGTGGAACTGGTGTTAAAAACGTTGATCCAAGAACACTCGAACTTTGGAGAATTCAGATTTAGTCTGGATTTTATGATTAACATTTTTATATAACACGTAAGCAGTCAGCACTTATAGACAAGAAATACAAATGAAGAAGAAAGACTGGAATTGAAGAACTGATGTGACCTACTTTACATTTTAATATTAAAACAGATGCATTCAAATTAATAGCAAAGTCTCTACTGCCTTCAACACAACACTACCACCAATTGGTCAACAGCAGCCCAACAATTTTCTGTGATCAATTTCTCATGCTCTGCCTTGTTCTAAAAGAGGATGAGCTCTCTCGATACCCAAGGTAACTGTTCTCTAGTTCTAAGGCAGACATCCACAAAATTTCTCATTAATTTAAGGGAGAATTCAGGATTAAAACAAAACAAAACGTACAACAAACTACTAAAAGCCCAAATCAGCAAAAATACTCCCAGCTTCCACGCTACAAAAGCTCAGAAAAAGCAGTAAAAAAATAAAATAAAATCAGTTTGGTGGACTTTCGCTGTGCTGGAGCTGGTCACACCTTTTGTCCAATTGTGTCTTGTATTAGGTGGGGTCATAACTAAAAATATAAGTAGACAGCTGTCTTCCTATAAAAGTGTTATTCTCACAGAATCATAGTAGAGTTGATGTCGGAAGGCACCTCTGGAGATTGCTTGGTGCAGCCCCTGCTCAAAGCAGAGTCAACTACAGCTCAGGATTGTGTCTAGTCTCCAAGCATGGAGACTCCACAGCTTCTTTGGGCAAGAGGATACAGTATCTGACCACAGGCATAATAATATATATAAAAAATAAACATAAAGTAGACATTTAGCTTTCATTTATGCATTTTATGTACCTTTTGTCCATCTTCCCCCACCCAGTGAAACGGCAGGGTTGCAAACATATTCCCTATCTGTCACACGTGTTTATACACTTGAGTCACAACGCACACAAAAACAGCAGCGCTGACATCACGTAAGCTCAGACGCTCTTACCTAGTGTACCGGCAAGACTGGACTCTGAGACACTGTTTTTAATTCTTAATCTTACCTATTTCCCAAATCAGAAATGAATATGTGCCAGAAATAATTTCCACATTATGAAAGCAGCCTGCTCTAGCATTCCACGGGGACCTGTCTGCAAGGCTGAACTGTATCTCTATACAGTTCCTTTTGTCCTGTATTTGTTCTTTGATGTACAAATATGCCACAGACTAAGCGGTGATCTCTTTGATGTTGAACTTTTATACTTTATTGCAACTAGCGTGCTTACAAGAGGAGCTGCCAGTCATTTTTCCCTTCTAAACATTCAAATTTCATGAGGCATTCGCTTTATGAGTCAGATTTCTTAGTAACTCGTTTTCAGAATTTCCACAAGAACTGTGCTACTCTTCTGGAATGATAACTTGATTAAAAACCAAGATCCGATCAGGTTTTTCAAGCATTACAAATTAATACAAGCATTAGCTAATATATTTGAATGCATTTAACATAAGGTATAATTACCTAGTCAAGCATGCATTTCCTCAGTTTCTTTTAGATAATTCGGGCTGGTGCTTGGACTGCAGCAGTGACCAAGAGCAGCTGCACCGGGAACCAGCTAAAGGCAAGGCAAGCACATAGTGGTACCTTTCTGGCTCCTCTGCCAGCCTCCACCAGTTTACACATCAGGGGCTTCCCAGAGCCAGAGGTAGTCTCTGCAGTAGTTTTTCACAATGCAGAGTGTATAAATAAAATTTTAGACTGACAATACCAAGGCAGCTTAAATTACAAAGTTAGTTACTTCTGTGACAAAACACTAATCAATGTTGACAGGAATAACATGTTATAAAGTGCAAATTTACCACCAGTACATGCTAGAGCTGCCAGCGTGAGACACAAACCAGTTTCCATTCTGAAGCACTTATGTGAGGGCTTTTAAATCAATCTGAGAGCAGAAATCCTTTGGAGTGAGATTTTACCATTCAAAAGGTCTCTGCTTTAGAGCGACCTTTACATTTGGCTATTTTTCCCTTCTGTAATTATAAACACTGTGGTTGAGAGGGAAAACATCAGAAGAAAATTAAAATATTTTGGACCAGGGACAGCAAGGAGGGAAAGTTTCCCTATACTGAGCTCTAGGTTTCCACAAACACAATCAGTACTGCTACTGATACCCCTCTCCAAGCCAGCTAATTTAAAGATACATGGTCAGGGTACCAGCCAGAGAATTGCATTACTATGAACATTTTCTTTTCAAGTTAAAATTTGAAAGTGAGGAAACCGTATTATATATCTTAGCCATTTTGAGTGAGAGAGAAAAAAGAATCTAAAATGAAAGAAATGTTACATATACTGATTCCCCTTTTCCAAAAATATCAAGCAGCTTGGTAGCGAAAAGTCCATGTTAAGAGCTAGATGTATTCAAAGGAGGGAGTACCAGTGCTAGCCACACCACGCAGCCAGGTGCTGCACTCCACCTTTCCAGCTGGGAACTGCTAAATTATTCCCAGAGACACCAGCAGATTTTTAAAAAATCTGTTTAAATAGAGCCAGTCATAGCAATACTGGAAACATCACATTTTCAGGGCCTTTTCAAGTCTGGGCAAAAGTTAGTATTTGGGTGAGCACTGAGAACTATCATGTGCAGTAAGATAACCCACTGAGAAAAACGCTAGGGTGCTCGTGTTACCGAGAGGTTTCACATAGAGTTTCCATCGAAGCATCCGCTGAAGGAGGCAGGAGAGAGAATTTTGATCTTCCCTGAAGAGAACAATTGGAGAATCAATTCCTCTACGTATCACCCTGCGCTGGCCCCACTCCAGCCCCCCCCTGCCCTCGGCCAGCCCAGTGCCTTCCACACTGATGGCTGCCACTGCTCCTCCTGCTATCACCAGGGAGCATCTGGGGAGGGAGGAATGCCCTGGGCCTGTTTTCCTCAGCCATTTAGAAGGCGCCTACGTATATGAGGTTTCCTAAATGAAACATCTCTGGCTCTTTAATTAACCTGTCTGGTTTTTTTATTATCTGTTGATACAAGAATCTATCCAGCAGTTATAAACATCTTTATGTACTCATATTTTAAGCAAATACTTCTTTTAATTCAGTAACGCACCCACAGTACGAGACAAACTCTACCCAAAGCTTAACACAATACACCTCCCTCAGTCTAACAATTGCAGGGAGTGTCCCTTTGAAGGAAAACAACGCTGAGCGTAAGCTCAGCTACTCCAGACGATCACTAACGACCTGCCTCTCTCTGTGAGGCAGAGCGTGACACTGCAGCAAGAGCTGCAAACACACCTCCAAAAGCCTTCGGTGCCCCAGCCTGATGTGTGAGGCCTGGTACCAAATCGTAGTTTCACTTACATTTATATTCGCCAACATCAATTACTAATCTCACAGCCAGCGTGCACACATTTCTACAGAAAACTGGAAGGAAGGAGTTGAAGAAGGGGAAAAAAACAGTGGCAATCTACAACAAGCAGTTTTCCGCAGTACAGAAAATGGGTTTATTAATTCCCAAATTGAGCTTCAAGCAATCGCTATAAGTTTACAAAAAGTGTGTTTTCCTGCAATAATTACTCTGCCAAACCAAACACAGACAAAGATGAGCTAATTAATTTAGCTGAATGGAAAAGTGCACCCATTATGAGTAACATCACAGTTGATACACAAAGAGAGCAGCCACTGCTGCTCCCGTCAAGCAGTAGAGCAATTTATACCATTCAAATGCAAGCCAGAATTGAAGCATGCAAATGTCAATGTGGAGAAAGGAAGTTCCAAATATTCTGATGACCAGGGATCACTTTTTACTGGCTTTCTACACTATACCTAAGGGCTTCAGGCAAAGCATACCTGGGGCTTAGAGAGAATTTAACCTTCTTTTGGGGTGAGAAGATGATAGATGACACTTCCAGTCACGTCCCATTAGGCACAGGGCCAAGTAGAGGAGGCTGGACAAGAGAGCGCTTCTCTCCTCAGAATTAAGAGTCAGGCAAACATCAGCTCGTGTAAGTGCTAGGAACACCAAACCCATGGCACAGCAGCAACTCCTAAGGCCCCTGGCAGCTTCACAAGAGGTGTGAATTAAGTTCACATGCAATGAGAACTTGATTTCTAATTGGATGGTGTAAATTGTACGAGGCCCTAAACAGAAAATAATTCTTGGATGAATGCAGAAAACAGCTGAACCAATCCTGACTTTTCTGGTGTTTTGGAGAAAGAGGTAGAAATTCAGTACCACAAACACATGGCTGAGCACAGCCTCATCCTCTCTCAAAGTGCACTGGAGACTGAAATCCTGAGGCCCTGCATACAATCATTACAACTGTTCCAATTAATCTATTCTGAAATTAATATCTAAAACAAAGACAATTATGTCAAAAAAACCCAACAAAACAAAACAAAAAAAAGAGTCAGCTGAAGCTAACACTGCTTTCAACTGCATTTCACACGCACACCACCCAGCCATTTAAGATTATTTAACTAAAGCAGTTCAAACTACCACCCTAAATCACTCATCTGACTTTAAACAAGCAGAACACATCAGCTCTCAGTGCCCATGGGAGGCGGAAGCAGAAACCATGGCCATATTGCACCCCTCCCCAGGTTTCTATTTCATGCAGCTAAAAAAATAACAGCAAGAACAACTAGGGCCTCAGGACTTCAAGATACTAAACAAACAGCACATCACAGAAGATGGCGTGTGCAAATGGTGACAGGACGTTTTCCTTATTTCTGGCTGACAGCACAGAAAGTATTCCCAACATCCCATGTGGGAGCAGAGGTGGCAGGAGGCTTGAAGCACAGGCTTCTGGGCTGGATGCCTGCAGTACCTCCAAGGAGCACCACCTAGAGCCATGGAACAGCAATCCCGGCACACAGGAACACAGCCCATGGTGCCCTGTCAACCAGACACAACTCCAGTTGTGGCCACTTCAGTTTGAAAGTGGCCTTTGACACACTCTGCATCTGTCTGGGTAAAAATTTAATATTTAATATCACTTTTCCACCCCCTATTTGAGAATGATCAATTTCTTCTAAAGTGCATAAATAAAGAGTCATGCAGTTGGTTTTATGAAGCACCTTGTCTCAGGATTCAATGGCAATAAATAGCACAGTATTTCAAAGAACACAAACATTACACAATAATTACATGGCTGATACCCTGTAAGTATGCTGACTATTCTATTTGCATTGTTCAGAAGTGAAGAGGTTAGACTTATTTACATCCAAGTAGCTTTAATTAAGCTTTGAGATAAATGCTCTTAAAATGAAAGCTGAGATGATTATACCTCTCTCGACATTGATTTTAGCCTAGATGGCTATGTCTGTAGCATGACAAAAGGCCCAAAGGCTGGAATCACACAAACAGAAGAGCCACAAGGTATGGGTCTTGCACTACTCTCCACCACATAGAAAAGAAAACCAAAAATGCAGTGAAATTGTGGCCTTACTGGAGTCAACTGCTTAAGTGGAGTGGAGTCAGGCTGTACATTAAAGGGGGGGGAACAGTGGGTGCTGCCGACCACTGCAAGTTCACACCAAGACAAACTGCACTCAGGTGCATTCACTAACAGCAGTGATTAAACTGTGAGGGCCAGCAGGCCATCCTCCCCCAGCAGTGCTAGGGAACCCCCTGACATTTTTGGTGGGACTCTTGCACTTGTGTGATCTTTAAATGTCAAAGATTCAAATCAGGCTGCAAGAGAGCCACGAGGAGCATCTGCCGTCTCGGATACTGCAACTGCGCGGCTCGTAACAGCTTCAGAGCAGACAGCACACACGCACAAGGCAAGTGGCGGTAGGATAGAAGAGGGATGCCCTAGCATTCACAACACTGGACTCAGACTTTCCTGGATATCCATTTGCTCCCGCCAGCACGAAGGCTTCACCTTCTCCAACACCAAAAAGGACAAGGGAAGCAAACGATAATTTAATTACATTTTTCCACAAAACCATGAATCTGCGTGCAAACCTGTGCAGGCAGACAATCTCAGTGTGGAGTGCTGGCTGGGGAAGGGGCTCTCTCCAGTGCACAGACTTTTCCAAATCTGTCAGCAAGCTCCCTACTGCAGCTAAGCCTCCCCCTGAAGAGGGGAACAGCACAGCACCCCGTGAGTCACTGCCGCCCTGAGTCACTCCCTGGTGTTCTCGACATAAGGTGCAGGCAACTGGAAAGAAGCCTGAAACTGCACCGAGCTTGCCAACCTACATTTTGCAGAACTTCTTAGCCTAAATGCCTCTAGCAAGAAAAGTGAAAAAAAAACCAAAAAAAAACAACTGGGCAAACTAAAGACTTTGTTAACCACAGGCAAGGCTCCCTTTAAAACAGTATGGAGCACAAGAAGAAAGTTCATCTGCCAGATCCCTTAACAAGGCCTTCTGCTTCAACTTTTCAGTCTGTGGAGCTTTTTTATCCAACAAGCAGAAAGGTCTGTACTGCATGGAGTCACCTTTTTCTTGTAGCTATTCTTTGAGGACAGAATCCTCCCCTCCCCTGTTAATGTTCATTGCAAAAAAGAGAAAAAACATCTTCAAAAAGAAATAAGAGGTTTATAAGACAGCTTCTGCACCATTAGTTATGTGCATATCCCTTAGATATCAGTCCTTAAGGAAATGACAAATCACAAAAGGAGAGAACTACTGTTTGCTTGATCTCAGGAGTGACCAGCTGTAATTGCAAATCACAGCTCACAGCTAAATACAAGAAAGGTAAATATTTAGCTTTTTCTCTCATTGCAAATAAAAACAGAATAACATTCTACAATGTATCAAATCTGTTTGTAATAACAAATTCTTGTCACATGCAGTTATTTCACACACTACAAAAAAACTTATCTCATGGGAATGCAACGAAAAAGAAAGAACGTACTGCTTCTCAACTTCCTCTAGATAGAGAACTGCAAAGTCAGACAAAGTTGCACATATCTACTCAGGAGAGACACAAAGATGTGACAGTTTTGATTTAGTACGTGTAGTTTAGAAACAAATATACCCACTTAGAATTCTGTTGTATAGTGAAGATGAAATACTAATAACCTTGCCAGTAATTAGTACACAATAGCGATCATTTCTATACTGTAATGTAAGCAGGAGAAGCAAGAAAGATGATTTAAAATCCCTTAAGGTTAAAATTGAGTGCTACATCACCCTAGAAAAGGAAAAAAAAAAACAAAAAACAAAACAAAACATGCAGGGTGCTCTATAATGGGGAATGAGTAAAGAAATTAGTCTTTTTCATATGCGCTGGGGAAGTACTTGATACAAAGAGGACTCAGTTCTTGACTGAGGTCTCTGGACACTACTCCCCAAACTAATAAATGCCAATACAAACATTCACCTCCACTCTGCAGAGCCAAGCTGTGAAGCTGCAGACCATTACCCTGCACCACATGCTGAACCAGCTGCCATGCCCTGCCCTGGGTCCCCCATATCAGCTCACTGGGTAAAACGTGACCACATTTCATACTTGTGCAGAGCCCACACCCCAAACACCACCAATGCTTAATGACCCACCTCTACAGCCTCATCTCTTCAGGGACTGATTGTTGGGGTTTTTTTTAATTTAAAAAGGGTACAGAAGTCCTTGTGTGGTGTCCACAGACCACTTCAGTTTTGCCCAAATTATTCAGTTATCCTAGAACAATTATTTTTATGATTTATTATATAAATTATGATATAATTATTTTTACGATTATATTGCCGGTGTAGTTGGAACAAGCTCCCCATTTTAGCTGTACATAAGCTTAAGGAGTTTGATCTAGCAAGATGTTCAGCACCCACAGTTTTTGCTGACTTAAACAGGACATACAGATTCTTCACACTTGAAAGGAGTGTCCCCAACTGAGACTTGTACAGAGCATGCAACTGCCTTTGATTATTACAGAGCGACACATAAAGACATATTTCCTCTTCTTTTACTTGAAAGTCTTGAGACTCTTTCAAAGGGCTTGAAAACTACATTTCAGCAATAAGCCTAAACCAAATCTTATCCTGCAAATGTGATGCAACAAGTGTCTTAGATACAAATAAGTCATTCAGATCAGTCGGATGAAATTAAATCAGCAACAACCAGCCTCTCAGCTAGCAATTCCAAAGGCCAGATTCTGTTAATATTTAGTCAACAGAAGTTCTGTACCAGGGTATTTGCTAAATTGGATTTAACTTTCAATAGTACCACAGTGAAGGGAAATTTAAACATGCTTCAATTTGTAAAGCAACGTTTTTTAAACCAATGGCAAGATACTTTTCCATACGCAGTTGTTTACTGGTGAAAAAAACAGAGTAATTACCACCGTACTGGCAGGTTGGTGCCAAGATACATGACAAAAAAACACGTCAAAGGGTCAGGCTTGACAGGCTCAAAAAGCTCACCCACAGAAACAGCAGCGCATAAATCCCCGGCCGGCCCCCGAGCGAGCTGGCTCTGCCGAGCGCGGAGCACGGAGGTCGCTGTAAGTAAAACACGCTCCCTTCAGTGCTACAGCCAGGCTGCAAGGGAAACCCTGCTTATCTGCCCAACCGCAGGCAGGGTCCTCAGAAAAAGTACACAAAGATTCAAAAAAACGTGCACTAATAAGGAAACCAACAGAGTCTATTTCTTTAAACAGGTATTTTTAAATGATTGAGTTTTCATTCAGAGACGGCCGTCAGTCAGAAGACTAGCGATACTTCCACCAATCCAAGCACAACCCCCCCCAAAACCAAACATTTTTCCTTACAAGTAATAACTGATTCTACACATCTGCTCTACTCTCCACAAAACAGCAACAGATTCAACTTTGTTGATTTCCACACAGAAAAAAATCAGAATTAGCAGCTCAAATTCTACCTTAACAATAAATGCACCAGAGTAGAAAAAGCTTAAAAAATTCACATCTACTTTCCCACCAATCTCTCTTTAGAAATGTCCATATAGTAAAACTATTGCTAGGTTCATTTTCATTATAAACTCATGAGCAGACTGAAACCTTCTGTCTGGGTCTGATAATAGTACAGGACAAATACTTCAGCTCTCACCAACACAAGGTCTGACACACCTCTGTCTCTCGAGTACCAAGAAATGGTAAAACATCACACTTTTGATTCTAGCTCCCCCTGCCTTGGGCTCACCTCCATTTATCTACTGGCACGACATCTGGATCCACGTTTCTGTTCCAGCACACAATATTTGCACACCAACTCAGCACTTAGTACCATTCTCCTTGAAGTCAACCTTGAAGCTTCTGCCACTGAAGACTCTCACAGGAATAAGGCCTATACCAATGAATATGCTGGAGAAATTATCTGATTTCTTTACTTTTACTGGTAAGCACTCTCCCTTAAAGCTATCAGTCGGTTAGCTGGCCTGCATACATTACAAACTAAGAATGCATGGCTGCCTGAATCCTCTACACAGACTCACAACAGTTGATAAATGATATTTAAAGGCCCATCAATCCACAAAATACGTAGTCATTATGAACTCTGATGCTTCACCACTACTTACTTTCTGAGAATAAGAAAAAAAAACCTCTTTCCTCTCTGCTTGAAACCAGAAAGTTACATTTTTTATCACGCAATGTCTCAAGGACATGTCCAGCCTCTTCATTGGACTAGTCTGTTTTCCGCACGGCTGTGGATGTGCTGACAGCTGGCCAAAATCCTTATTCATTCAAACCTGAACATAGTCTGGAAGTCTGAGGACTTTTCAAAACAAAAGAAAGAACATTTGCCAGAACAAAATTTCGCATGAAAAATAGAAGGACTTGCAAATTACTATCAATATAGGTCACCTGAACAGCAACAGAAAAGAAATTAATACTATTCTTTTTCATTTAAAAAAATTTTCCAACATCCCATATTCTCCTGCAGGCCATAATTTTCTGCACTTTTAACTGCAAAACTGTAAAAGACCAGAAGCATCAAAAGATGCCATTACAGCACCGAAAATAAATAAAATATTCAATTCACCTACATGTTTTGGTTTTCCCTTGTACCTTTGAGCTTATGTAAAACGGCATTCCCTCTGTTACTGGTCTACTTCTCTCAAATCACAATATTGGATTGCAGATCTATTATTTCATGGCAGACAGAGGTCACTTTAAGACAAACACCACCGCATTTCCTCCAGCTGAACCCTGTCCAGCAAATTAGATAAACCAAGAAAGTTTTTCAATGCACTAGAATACTAAATAGTATGAAACATGAGTGAAATGTACCATAGAAATATCCTGTAAAAAGTACAAAGTTACAAGTATTTTCATAATAAAGCCACTAGGAATTAGAGTTTAAAACCCCAAAGCTAGGCTCTGCCAAGATTTCACATCAGTGTTGAAACTGCTTTAAATGAAATTCCCAAGAGAGGAAAAAAAAAAAAAAAGAAAATTTCAAAGTTGACTTGCTGAAAATCACCTGCCTGCTTTTTTACAACATACCTTAAGTCTCTCTGCAGAAGCACACAAGGCAAATATCTCCTCCAATTTTTTTTTAATTTGTGTGCTTTCCTTCTTTTCTAAATTTTTTTACTTGATTTCATGGTTCTAACAGGCTTGTAATCGATATGGAGAAGAAGTCCTATCAGAATACGTAGAATTCTAAGGGACTGCTAAAATATCCATGTAGTTCACACTTTAAAAAATTTCCTTTTTTTACAGATGCAACTATTTGAATCAACCCAATTACATTTTCTTGCCAAATACATTCAGCATGGCTAATGATTAATGAATATAGCGCTTTTCTTTTTATCCACATGGGCTTTTCTCCAAGAAGAAAAGGAAGCCTAGTAATTGACAATTACTATGCCTCAAACACTATGCTGCTATTGGTGCCCATTACCTACTGCTCCTGCAAAGTGAGGAAAAAAAAAAAAGGAAGCTGAAGAGAAACTTTATCTACAAAATCCATGAAAATACTCTGAAGGGTACAGATTCAGTATTTTAGTAGGGGCATTAAATTCAAATGACAATAGCGATACTCTTCACTATGAAAGAACATCACATTTAAATAAGATAGGTTACTGGGTTTTGATTTTCTAAAAACAACCCAATAAGAACAACAACTGTGATTTTAAAAATGCTACAATGCAAAGTTCTGCTGTGAACCTCACTTTATTAGGAATCAGGGCGGTCTAAAAATATACCTCTAGACTTTTGATTTCTCATCAAAAACTTTATTTGACTCTCCTCAGTCTGGCATTGCCCTTCATTAAGGACTTAGATCAACCAGCAGAGAAAACTTAATGTTTGAAAAAAAGAAATAAATCACTACGTAGATCTAACTTTTCCTTTTAATCCAAAGCCTTTAAAAACAAGCAGCTATCTCTGAAGATGCCATTTTAGCCCCATCAGCTACCTACAGGATGCTGCCGCGTTTCTTTCCCCTTTGCTAGATTTTACCGTACGTGTTTTCTACAAGGGTTTGTAGAAACATCAGACAACTCGTCTCCGCTTTATGCAACTCCAACCGCGCTAATCATAACCTCTCTCTCCGAAAAGCCGTGCTGGCAGATAAGCTCTCTCTTATCCTCTAACTTGTGTGCAACGGTGTAAAGAGCAGCGGCTCCGCCGGGTTACCGCTCCGCTCCCCGCCCGCACCGACACACGGCGGCGGTGGCGGCAGTCCCGGGCGCTGCCCGGCGCTCCCGCGAAGGACTGATGCACCCCGTCGCTCCCACAGCTCCCCAAAACCTGCCCCTGCTACAGGGGCCGCCCGGCTGGGTCCCGGCACCGGCAGCGCCGCCTCCGGCCCGCGCTCCCCGCGGGCAGAGCGAGGGCTCCCCGCACCAGCGGGACGCCGGGCGGTGGCACCGGCGGCCGGAGAGGGAAGGCCGCGGAGCACCGTCGCTCCGGCCGACCCCTCCGCTCCCGGGCCGGGTGTCCCCCATTCCCTTCCCCGCGGCGCGGCGGCTCCCGGGGCTGCGCCTACCTTTCATCGCGGCGAGCACAAAACACATCATTTGTCAGGGGCGAAGCGGCGGGGAGCGGAGCGCGGCGGGCAGGGAGGCGGGGAGGGGAGGTGGGCCGGGCCGGGCCCTCGGCGTGAACCACCACCACCGCCGCCGCCTCAGCAGCAGCCGCCGCCGCCGCCTGCCAGCGGAGAGCCGCGCCGCGCCGCCATCCCCCGGCCCATATGAGGCTCCATGTGACCCGCTGACATCAGGCCAGCCCCGGCCCCCCGCCTTGTTTACACCGCCGGCTCCCTCCCCTCCCCTGCCGCCGCCGAGGGGCGGCGCGGCCGGACGGTCACGGGGCGCGCCCGGCCCGGCAGCACCGCCCCCGCCACCGCCCTCCCGCCCCGGGGCCTGTGGCTCCGCCGGAGCCCGCTGCTGGCGGGGGGACGGCCGCGGCCCCGACCCCGGCAGGTGCGGCGGGCCCCGGCGGGGGGTTCCGGGCACTCGGGAGCGCGCAGGGAGCCGGGCTCGGCAGGGTTTGGCGGCGGTGCCGGGGCTGGCAGCCGCTCGCCTTAACCGAACGGGCGATAGCGATCACCGCTTCTGAAACAGCCCACAGCAGCGCCAGCTCGCTTCCCCGCTCCCCCCGGCCGCTGCTCAACTTCACCGGTGTTTTTTTTTTTTTTCTCTCCCCGTGAAGGATTTTAAGTGTTGTTTTAAGTAAAAAATAACCGTATTGAAGCTACATCTTGGCGTAACACGACTATACACCTAACAGTCGTTGACTTGATGATCAAGCAGAACAGCATTTACATTTTAAATCTGTCTGGTGATGGGTTTATATTCTCCTGGGATTTACTTGGATCATTTGAAGCATTATAGCACTGCTGGAGTCACCCTCATACGCTCTATAGCATCAGCTGTCACTGCACTGTCAGTTCGCGAGATGAAGTTTTGCATCACTGATACACGTTCAGCCACGCTGCAAGAGGGAGAGCGCAAGACTGAACACAAAAAAAAAATCCAACTTATGAAATAACACACCCACACACTGGTGAAAACTGCATTAACAAAACCAGCATTCTTCCCAATTCCTACCTTAGCGCCTAGAAGAGAGTGTCACAAAACATAAAGCTGCAGAAAAGCATGATGCATTACAAGCTATTTAATAAGGGACAAAATATAACATTTCATAATAAATTAAATCAGAGGTATAAGCATTTAATGAAAATAAGACAGGGGAAAAAGATAAACTGAAGCCAGAGGAAGCATCTTAACATTTGAAGCACAGCCCTATATTTAGAAAGAGCCTTTATGAGATGAGGACACTGAAACAATCTGTTATTAAATGGCCCCTGATGGCTAATTCTTACCTATTTCTTTAATGAGTTCCTAATACAGTATCATGTTATTTAAACATGATTAGAAGCCATCCAGGTGTACTTACCATTTATCAGTCTAGTCATTCAAGTCCTATTAATGCAAAATATTGTTTTAAATCTTCCTTATCTAAAAAATTCCAAGCGCTAATCTGGTGCAGCAGTGTAAATTTAGCAGACATCTCTGGCACAAAGTTTTTAAGCTGGGTTTGTCACCCTTCCTTACATTAAGCCATTCCTACCAATAGAACTTCATATATAGCGAGATACTGCTCAGAAAAGTTACAGTGGCAGATCTGGTCCCAGATGGTGCCAGGACAGATGGATTTGTGTTCATGGAGTTTTATCTGCAGCACATGTTTTAAAGTTGCGACGCACAGAAACCTTACTGTACATCCTGGCCTGAATCAAATACCACTAACAGTGCTGCTCAGAGCTCTTCAGAACCTGGAAAACCCTGCTTTTACTCGTGGGCCAGCTGCTGCTGCTGCCACAGGATTAGATGCAGTCAGAAAAGTTGCAGCACACACAGGAGAAAAGAATGATGTCTTAATATATTGTAATGTGGAGTTAGATCATTGTAAACATTTCACTCTGACACAGCAAGTAATGTCAGACCTATGGCTTGAAAAATGTCACAGTCCATTAGCGCTAGTTGTCTTGTCAGACATTTAACCTTAAGGTACAGAGCATTACGTTATTACTGATCTGTATTTGTTTCCAGTCCAACTGAAATGCAACTGGTAATCTGGAATGACATCTGATGTGCTAAACGGCTTCAATAATAAGCAGGCAACACAGATTCTGCATTCTTACAAATGCCTTACAACAGTTGCCCCATAAAATTATAGAAGACTGGTCATCAGACATTTTAAAGTGAGAAGAGTGTACTTAAAATAGTCTATTATTTGTTACCAATATCCCATCTAAAGCCATCTGCTAACTGACTTTTGGATGTATAAACACATCCATTCGCACTTTAGTTTTCTGTCTTGGCTTGACCTCATTACGAAAAATCAATTCAAAATCCCCTTCCTCCCCATTTACCAAACTATCACAATACTGACAACCTCGCCCGAGTTCAGACACCATCTCAATGCCAACGCAAAGACAATGTGCCAGTCTCACAATACGTAGCTCAGTATTACAGTTCAGCGTAGGCACAATTGCTCTCACCGGTTTGTACAGGAGAGTTTCATTTGACTTACATGAAGGCTTCCTATTTTCAGAAGCTTGTAGTCCATTGTGCTTGTCACTTAAGCATTTGATAAATACCTGTAAAACACCACAAGACTCCATACTCTTCATAGGAGTAAGAAACTACACCTCAGGTTACACGCAATTCTTCCCTCGATTTCTACACCCGAAAACTTCCAGAAGGTGTCAAATCTATGTATTAATGGTTCAGACTAATGAGCGGCTTGCAAAACAGACCCTGACCACGGTGTGTGTTCATCCTTTGTGCCACTTTTTCCTCAGAAAAACCCAGCAGTTGGTCCCGGTGGGACGGCCGGGCCTGCTCCTCAACACCCGAGCCCCCCTTGCAGGGACCCCGCGTGTCTCCCATTTACCTACGTGCTTTCTGACGCGGGTGGTTCCACAACCGCACTGCAGCTTGCCCAGCGGCTCCAGAATGCGGCCATTTGGGCAAAATGGCAATTTTCATTTCCGACTGGGCGCTGCCCGGGCCCGGCACGGGCCTGGTCTGAGGGGCGAGGCGCCCGGCCCCGGCCCGGTCCCGGCGGCGCGCTCCTCCTTGCGGCAGAGCCCCGGCGGGACAGCCAGCGCTGCCGGGGGGCCGGGAGGAGCCGAGATGCCTCCTGTCCTTCCGCCACAGATAAAAAAAAGGGCAGTTGCGCTCCCGCCTTGCTTTGATGTGCTAGTCCCGAGGCCCGCCACAGCCGAGGGGAGCCGCATCCACTGGGGGTCTGCTGCAGGGTGAGCTCAAGTTCTAACCACACTCACACATCCAGGAACTTTAAATGGTAGATCGCTGGTTTTACAGACGTTAACTTATTGTGTAACCTTATCAGGTATCGTTGTGTGTTGTGCTGATATAAAAGGTGTTCAATTTGTTAGCCTAACCACAAGCCTCCGCAACGATTGGAGGGAAACAACTGTTTCTAGCAACCTTTTCAACCTCCGCTGGGCAAAAAAGAAAGTGTTAAATTGCTAAGAGAGAAAGGGAAAACACCTATGATGGCTAGCAATTGCGCTAGCAATCGGGGAACCAGCATTAATAATTGAGTATTCTAAGCACAGGACAGAAAATAATGAAAAGCTCTCCTCCTCCAACTCTTCTTAAACCTACTGAGCAAAGTAATATATTCAGCTTCAAAGATGAACCAATAACTACTCCCAGCCACTTGTTAAAAGACAGAAGTAGTTTAACCAAACAGAAGTAGTTTAAACGCAAGCAATTAAAGAAGGATGTTTATGTTGCCCTAACTTGGAGCAGGAGCAGAGAGCCTTTCTGCAGACTGTTGGGTCATGTTTTGCATTCTTGCCTAAGAGAAGCTGCACGGTTAGGCTTAATTCAGGAAGAATTCTGAGACCTACTTAACACTAAAATTTAAGATTTGAATAATAAATACAGGATGTAACTACCACCGTCCTTCCCTATACAGCAGGGACGAAAAAATGCTCTTAAAAGAAGAAAATGTGTCATGTAATAACCCCTCTCTGAAGAAGGTGTAACCACAACAGGGTTGTTATGAAGCTCAAGTTGTCAAACCACTACCAGGTAGGGCATTTATCCACTGCTCTGTTGCTGTCACATACACAACTGAATGCAAATCCTCTTGCAGGGAAATGACTGCATGCTGCATTCTCCCATGGAGACAGAAACTTTACTTACTGGAAAAGAAACGCAATATAAGAACATTTCAATAAATCATCCAGGGCCTCCATATTTTCAGTTTTAGCAGAGACAGCTTCTTCACTTTGTTGAAATGACCCAGAGCTAAGTTTTTCACATATGTTTTTGCTTAAAAAAAGGGCTTAGACTGTCAGTATAAATTAACATAATCATGCATATTTTTAATTTTTTTTCTGAAGTTTCCATATGCTTTTAATGAAAGCAGTTCTTTAAAATGTTTAGGAAATTTTGTATAGATTCAAATAGATATCAGTAACATTTATAAAGGCTCAAGTATTTTTCAGTACTTCAAACGCCCATAGAAAATTCATTTCTTATCAACATTCAAGTAGTTCCTGTGAGGAGTTAAGGTGTCACCAGAGAAGGTGACAGAAGCTACTTGGTAAAGGGGAAAACAAAGCCTTCCTCCAATTACAACCCAATCACATGTCCTAACGTCAGGGGGAAGTGCTCAGCTCCCAGCTCACATTAGGGCTCCAGCTCTACACACAACACCAGTCTAAAACACCCAACAAGTTCCAAGCATCAGAAAGCCACTCTGTTGCCCTTTTGGCATCTTACACAACAATAATCATAGGTGAAGCCATGCAGGTGCAGCAATCACAACAGCCTTGTTTACCAAGTATGTCCAAAACAAAGTGCAGGAAGACTGTAGCTCTAAAAAAAAAATCTTTAAAATACAAATCACAATTCTGTCCACCCTATTGGCAATCACTTTTTAAGGGGTTTCTAATTGATATACGTGTTCTTTAACACATTTCCCCCTCTAGATTTAGTGGTATTTTAATCTTCATTTATTTCTAGCCCTCCAAATAGCACACTGTCGAAGATGAATCTAACGAAGGTTGTCCTCATTAAGTTGCCTCTTTTTCATCTATTTAAAACTGCTACTATGCTGACCCTGCAATCATACCATTTTGCTTCAGACAAAATACCTTCCTAAATTCTTGCTGAGGAGGTGTGCTTTTGTGCGGTGTGGGCCTGCAGTTATATATCTTAATCAAACCATTTTATAAACTACTCCACAACTTCCAATTAAGTACGTTGCTATCCGCAACTGGTCAAGTTTCTGCGCTTTGCCAAACAGCTGCTACAGTTCTGCACCTGGTGAAATGAAGCACGAGTTGACAAAATGTTTTGGGGTTCATCTGGATGAAAGGTAAGTCTCGAGTCATCATCAGATAGGTATCCTGTTGGCAGTAAAAGATTTTAAAGATCTAGTCAACTGGACTGTTATCCAGTTTCCTCTAACCTTGAAATTATATAATACTCGATGCTTTTCAAAGTGTAAGGTAACAGCAGCATACTTTGAAATTAGAGTGATTAGAAAGATGATATTATGGCCAATTAATCACCTGCCACCAACTGCAAGTGGGTCCATGAAAAGATTACAAGGTTATCAAGAAATAGATCAAACTGGACTTAGTAGCATCCCTCTTTTCTCTACACCTAAAACGAAGTGCCTGGTATTGGATTACTGATGACGCTGCCACTGCTGAGTCCTTGTTTGATCTCAGAAAAATTCTATACAGTTTTTAAGCTGTCTTAGATCACATTATCAAATCTTTCTACAATGCCCTAACATTAATGCTGCCAAAAAGCAGAATTGTTTGAAAGCTGTTCGAGCTCTCTCTTTCATGCATAATCTTACTTGGCTATTTTTTGCCAGCATTGCTTACCAAAATCTGCAGCTGTGTATTGTTCACTGAACAATCCCTTTTGGTGAGGAAAAATCAATAGATAGTGTAAACCTTACTGTTGAGATGATTGTCAGTAGCACAAAACCAGCAAGATACTGATTATTCTCAAAGAAGCAATTGTTAAGACCTCTGTTTAATGATCATTACCACATGGTCATTTTTTGGCATACCTTCCTAAATTCTTGCTGAGGAGGTGTGCTTTTGTGCAGTGTGGGCCTGCACAAAAGACTCCCCAAAGAACTGCCTTTCCCTGTAAACCTACTCAAAGAGAATCCTAGTGGTTGCAGTGAAACATCTTCAACTTATTTTGGAACCTTCAGAAGTCCTTTTGCTCCTTTATCAGCTTGATGTTTGGGCTTCAGTAGAACAGGAACAGCCTGTGTGAAGTTGCTCAGTTAACAACTGAACATCCTGCTAGTGACAAACAAACCTGGATGCAGAGATGCTCGTTGTCAACTGCACAGGTGCTGGTGCCTTTTGGAGCCTGCTGAGCATAGACAAAACCTTGTAAGCACTTTGGTCCCTTTCTGAAAAATAACTTAGTAGAATTGGAAAAGTTATTACTGTTTTAAAAATCCATTGGCCTGTATTTTTTTAGGGATTTTATGAGCAACAAATGAGTTTCACAAAATATTGGGTCCAGTTCCCAAAATGTAGTGCATACAGTCAATTAATTTGCGGAAGAATTGCAATGCTCACAGGGATGCCCTGTTTTCATGCATTCCCATAGGAAAAAAAAAAAAAAAGAGAATAAGAATGCTGCAAGCCTCTTTCCTTCCCCCAGCAAATTTATGACTGACCTGACCAACAACTCCAAGTCTTCAGCCAGTTATGTATCAGGGATAATTAACTGTGTTTTTTCCTGAGACACGTTGATCAAATGATAGCGCTCTGTTTCTCTAATCCTTGGGTCTCCCTTTCTACCCTCTTTTGAATCACCCAGGATGGCTAAGGCAGGAGAAAGGCCAGTAGCGATGAGCAATGCATGAGACAAAGTGAGAAAGATTTCTTTCTCAGAATCTCCCTCAAATGTGTCCCAGATGCATAGTGGTTTTCTGGCCTTTTCCTGAGGAATGGTTCAACAGTCAAGATGATATGGACATATCCTAGTGGATTCTCCGCCACTCTGTGTGCCTAGGGCATTAATAGCACTTTAACCTCTTATATTTTCTCTCTGCTTATGGCACATGCTCTAATCTGTTGACAAACAATGTCTCAACTATGCTTAAGAATAACCAGAGGAATGTAATAGTCTGCAGACAGACAAAAAAAATTGTCCCTTCTGCCTCTAAACTCTCCCTGCCAGAGAACAACCCAAGCAGTCTCACGTATAGAGCTAAGCGGGAAGGATGAGGATGCTTCATGTATTGAATTTGCCCTGTGCCCACTTCCAGATTGAGCAAATTTAACCTGAGCGAAACTGTTAAGTATGCCAACATTTAAACTGTTTCAGGTCATGCTTGGTGTCAAAACTCTTTTTTATGCTACACAAGACCAGCAAGCAAATTTCCCTTATTTTCAAGAATGTGATTAAGAATGTGAACTTTAGTGGGACAAATAAGCTGTGCTGGGCATTCAGAGAACTAATATGGAAATTATTTTTCCTTCATGGGAAACAGAAGCATTTGTCCAGTCAAGCAAACCAAGCAATGATCCTGCATTGTGAAATACTCTTTTTATAACTATTGACATTCCAGTCAGTGGTGCCACATGTCAATAGTGGTTTTATTGCTCACAGTTAAAGTACAGCTTTCAGGACAGGATTCATCTAAGTTGACATTGTCTGATCAGCAGCATATTTCCTGCTCCTGTGAGCATATACATTATTTATACACCTTTGCACTGGCAAGTATTTGTGCTTTATGAGAAAGATTTTAAGATCTGGCATGTTTTCTATTTCTCAACAAGAAATACAAGCTTAGAATCACACATGGTTTCTAAGACAATTAAAGTTCCATGTTAGGCCTCTTTCCAGAATTAGTCTTCAAGTCGCAGCTCACTTGGACTTCTAAGCCTGTCTGCCTCCCTCTTTTCCAGCACAGTACTTAACAGACAGCATATCACATTTTCTTCAGTTCCTCCTCAGCTTAATACTGAGCTCCAGAACAGAAATGTTGCCAAGTCGAACATACCCTCTGATCACATACTAGTAGATTGCTGTTAATTTCTCCCATTTCTCACTTCTTGGTATTCTGACAGTACCTGGCAGACTGTTTTTTACAGATCAAATGCTATTGTTCTAATGAAACTAAGAGTCACTCCAGCAGCCTTCACTCCAGATGTCCTCCCCCACGGCACCATTACATTCTTAAAATTATTCAAGAAAACTCATTACTTCCGATACTGCTAGTGAAAAATAAATGGCAGCTGATTATGGCTTTTAAGGCTTGAACTTTAAGGATAACATAAACTTTAATGATCTATTTTCAGAAGTCAATACAACCTCAACTACTGTATTTCAAACAAAAAAACCACTGCATACCTACTTAGAGTGGTAAATAAATATGATACAGTTCTTGGGCATGAAATCCATACACATAATTCCTTTGCATAATTCTGATTATCAGACATGATAAAGCGGCACTGTTGAAGGATATTAGACTTTAGTAGAAGCAAAATAAGATGATTCACTAACAAAGGAAGATAATTATTTGAGAGCATTGTTTTACTAATAATCATCCAGTTCAGAGAAGAACACCTGCACAGTACCGTCTTTTACTTTAGAAGTGGGGAGAGCAGTATTCTAAGCTGATGAATTTGATTACAAAGCAGAGCATATAGGGCAGACCACCTATGGAGAATCATCTATTGCTTCATATAAAACCTGGTTCTATAACCTGCATTTGTATTAATTTAGCTCAAGACAGCATTTTTTCATCCTATTTAGAAAGCAAAACAGGTAAAGGATTTAGAAACCTTCTCATTTTCTATCTTAGTAAATTAATCTGAACTACTACCACTTGCTTGATAAGAATAATTTGAAACTCATAATCTATAACTCATTAGCATACACCCATCCCACAGAAAAGAATCCGCCAAGCATTTTTCACATAGGCACATCATTTCTGATTATTTCAATTCAATTTTAAAGAATCTTTGACAGGGCTACTGAAAGGCTTGTCAAAGAACAGGGAAACATTATGACATTCTTTCCCCATATCCCTTTCCAGAGCATGAAATATGAGGGACATTTCTAATAGAATCAAGGCTAATTTAAGACATCGTTAATCTTTACTTTAAGGCTGCTATAGCTGGGGAGGTTACCTCTAGCACACAGCAGCTGTTCTCCAGTGCACATCTGCAGTCAGGTTCCAACACATACCCCAGTTATTAAAACACAAACTTCTTGACTCCAAAGCAAATACATTGCAAGCTTGTACTTTACCAGCTACAACAAACATAGACGCTTGAATTTCAATACAAGTTGTTGGGTTTTTTTCCAAATGTCCAATAATTTAAAAAGGTATCTGCTGCTTTTAATCATTCTATTCACTTTTAGCTGAAGGACAATGACTATACATATTTTCTTTTACTGACTGGATACTGCTTCCCCAAAATAGTATTTTTTCTACTTTAATAGAGTCATTTATCTGCTCTCGTGTGTGAACAACTGAAATTGGTTTGTATTTTCAGTTAAAGTGCATCATCAGAGCTGTTACACATATCTGTTCAACAAGCCTATTACAATTACACAATCCACCCAAAGCTGCATGATGGCTTCAGGTAAGGTACACCGCACACAGCAGGCCAAACCTTGCCTCCTGCACACCTCTGAGCAGTCCTGCTGAAACCAGGAGGGTCACTCACACTTTTGGGGCAAACAGCACTGCTTCAGTGTTTAAAAGAACCAGCTGTTCTGCAACACCCAGGACAGATGAGTGAAAGTCAAGTCAAGTGAAACTGAGGCATGCATGAGCTGGGCTATGAAACAATGAAAAAAATCTCATGTCAAAGAATAAAAAATTGAGAAAATAATTAGTAAAAGAAATATGAGGTATATGAATAAAAAGTGAAAGACTAAAAAGGCTGTACAAGATAAGTTTGTCTATGTCATCACCAGAGTTACAGCAGCAAGAACCTCTACAACTCACTGATCAAAGACAGTGACAGACTGCCCACTGCTGAGGGAAAGCCAGGTGAGGGATGGAAACGAGCTCTCATGCAGATGATTAAGTGGCTGCAATGTGCCGAATGAAGAGATGACACTGTTTTTTAACAAATCTGAGACAAATGGAAGCTGGATCACTTCTAAGAGAAGAACTGAAGGAAACTTCAAAAGGAGGTGAAGAAGAACTGAAGTTCAGAGATATTGATAAGATCTCCACCAAAATTCTGAGGGAGAAAGCTTCTGAAGCACTGCTAAAGATAGTTAATACAATACAAAATGAACAGAACTTGCTATCAAATAGGAGAAGAACCAATGTGAAATTGCTAAGGTAGGGCAGCCTACCTCAATGTAAAAAATGGAGAGGAGTCACACTGCTTTTACCCAGAAAATCATGGTTAGTTTTTCTTTACAACCTTCTGCTTAATAATTTTGAAAAATCATACAGAAGAGATATACAGTAAAAATCAAAGGGTATTCTGATAGAAACAATCACTTAAAGATTACATTTTTCTGTAGCATGTTTCCAAACAATATAAACCACCAGACAACTCCTTCTGAGCCTCAGTTTTGAGACAATGAGAAAATACACCATTGGCTGTGATAGCTTCTTGCCTCTCCTTAGTATCTATACATCTGCTGGACTTCCATCCAGTACTGAAGTGAGAAGGAGACAAGTAGCAAATAGGAGCTGGTGCTAACAAAACCTCAAAAGCTCTGCACTTGAAATCAAGTGTACTACAGGAATGCTCACCAATGCACAGGACAGAAGAGACATTTCCTAAAACTGGAAAGTATATGCAGTTGGCCTCAGAGTTAGGAATGTACCAGTGCCTGTGGTAAAGATAGTCTGCTAACATTCTGCCGTATGCAATAGATCCAACAGCAAGAGCCCCAAAAGCCTGCTGTTAGGGCCAGCCTATTAAGTGACAGTAACAGTATTTGATTGGGGAACTGGGCATTTTTCCACAGTACAAGGAGGTAATAACCGAGGTAATTCTGGGTCCTCCATGTCTTTGCATTCCTACACAGCTGGGGTCTTGAAGTCACCTGGGAAAAGGAGAGAAACTACACGTATGAACTAGCCTCCAGAAACTCCCAAAGATTTCTGAGGAGAATGGTTAAGAGAAGAGAGGAGTAGCTGCTCCCAGGGATTGGGTGCCTTGTGTTCCTCAGGGGCAGCAAGCCACTTTGTTTAGAAGGCATGATCTCCTGAAACAGCCTCCGAGGGGAACCCCCAGAACCCTCCCACCCACAGCAAACTTTTGGATGGGCACCGACCTGTTACAGGGAAGATCCACCATCCCAAAGCCCTGGACATTTCACGTCTTTCTACCTCATCTCACCTACTCTTTTGTTTCATCTCTGTAGATGCCAGCCTTGCCATACAGCATTCAAAGCCAGACAAAATCATTTATTCTATGTTAGACTTCTTTTCCATTTAAGACTGGTATTATGCAAAGACCAACATTCATAGTTTCATAAGGGGAAATGAGTGCATTATTTTTGCCTTCATAAACTCTAGCCCTTCCCTCTTTAGTTGTCTAGTGATCTCAAACTGAAAACATGCCAAGACATTGCAATATAAATGCTTCATTGGTTTTGTCAACCAAATAAGAAAACAAATGTTTTCAAGCAATCATTCTGTTTAAATGAATTAAAAAGCCTGAAAAACATTTAACTATATTAAGAAGGAAGAATTACACTGATTTTTTTTTTATGATCAAATTGAAAGGAATAATTTATAAAGCTTATAAAAAAATACCCAGATTCCCTAACATAAGAACTAAATCTCAAATCTGGCCCCCAAAATCCATGCAGGATTACCGGTCTACCTGAATGAAAGAGGCAGCAGTTGGGGTTCACACTGGGATTTCAGCTGGCACAGTAATGGTAGGCAGGTCTGACATTTTCCTAAGTGAAAAAGATACTACCTTTGTCAGGAGAAAATTTGAACATGTTTTGTACTGCTATACCAAATCCTCAGGTCTGATATAACAAATACTTCATGAACATCAACGACCATACAGCAAGGGTAAAACTCACTATGTTTGTAGAGGTCTTATGACAGGTGAAACCTTTCAGGGTGTTTGATTCTCCTTTCAAGGCCCAAATACAAGTTTTCACTACTTGCAGCACCGATTGAAGTTATTTCACACCCAGCTTCCATTTTCTCATGAAAATAGAAGGGCAACCTAAGGAAGCACCACCTTGGCATTAGTTGGGCCTACCAATACCACGGTAATGTCTCAGTTTGTAATTATCTTGTTTACCATGCTAATGAGTAGGATACAATCATCCAAAATCGTGAGATAACGTCTTGCCACGTTTCATGTGCTTGCTGCTGGAGATGTGAGAGATTACTGATATGATCCAAAATCCAGCAAAGACAAAAACAAAAGACGTGAGCATGAGCAGCTGAATGCCTGTATGCTTCTCGCTCTGCTAAGTCATCTCACGAGAGAAAGACCTAATCATTTTCCAAACTTATGAAAATAACGAAATAAATAGGAAAGGACTGGCAAAGACAACACGATACCACTGCTAGCATAGAGAGGGTTTACAGACCTGGGATGATGTGCTGCAGGATATGAGACTGTGCTGTCTGCACCGTACTCCTACTTGTGCATGTCAGCTCCATTCCTCCAAGAGCTCTATTCGTAGCCATGGGGCTTGCAGGTAAGCGATGTTCAAGATCGCTACACAAAAGGCAGAAGCCCAAATGCGGGACAGGATTGTCACTGACAATGCCTTATTTCTTCTGGTCTCCCACTGCGTTACCATTCCTAAACTGGGATTACTGGACTAGGGGAGCTTTCCTCCATATCTGTGAAATCAATCCCAGTGCTGTCTGTCTAATGGTTCCTGTTTAGGTTTGACAGACAGGAACGGCAGTTTCCCTGAATCACTGCGGTGCACACATCTTCCCCTCTCTAATTCTGGTAACAAATGTGGTGCTGTCTCAAAAAAAGGGGAAGCTTTTCAAAATTAAAATAGGCAACGCAGAAAAAAAACAAAAGCTTCGCATCACATTATTCCAGGAATTTTAGAAAACACTAGTGTTTTTAACAGTAAATATTTCCTGATCCTTTCTCCTAGTTTCCAGTCTGTGTGGCTAAATATGGGCCCTCATTTGCTGTCTCGGTTAGCATATTTTGTTCAAATAGAAGTATGATAGAATAGTTTGAGGACTAAGACTAAGATCAGAAACTCAGCAACGGAGCTTATATCGTGTTTCATGAGGTGTCAGATGGCCTGTAATGGAACGTTTAGAGAAGAATTCAAATAGACCTGCGGTTGTAAGAGTTATTCAACAGTGAGTGAATGAGAGCACTCCTTTATAAAATGAAGGACTACAGAATGCTTTTATTGAACCATAGCTTTTTTGAAAAGCATTTACTATGGAAACCAAGTTCTGTAAAAAGATCCAGAATACAAGGGAAACCACAGGTATGGTGTCTGAACCAGCTTTCTGACCAAGGAAACAAGAATTTTAAAGCCTGGTGGTAGGGGGTGATTGGATAGGAAGATAAAAATCCCTGTTCAACAAAAGCAATGTCTGGTACCCTATCTTGAAGACTGCAGTTTTTGGTGATAAAGAGCAAGCTGTTACACTCCTCCTCTATATGCATTTCCCTGGTTTGAGAATATTTCATTAAAGTGGATTTTTTAAAAGACATAGCCATTTAGAGTGGTTTTTCACTCATCATAGGCAATTGCAAGCTCTATTGATCATTTCCTTAGCTGACCTCCATATAGAGAAGTGCTGGAAACAACATTATAGAGACTAAAAAAAAAAAAAAAAAAAAAATTAGGTCTGCCTAGGAATGTCTGGACCAGCCACTGGGCAAAGAAAATAGAAACTCTACTGTGAAACAGTACAGACCTGGTGCAAGCTTGAAAAATGATCACAAAGCAAGAAGCCTTTGACCTCTGAGAAACCCAAACTTAGAGATTAAACTCCCCTGTTCTATATAATCTTTCAAATCCTGGTGCATCAGAATATGGATATATAGGCTCTCACTAAGCATTTTGCTCCTCAGCTAACAATGCTGCTTATATCTCTGAAATGTGTTTCCGTGCGCACACCTGGAAAGCGTTATTTTCCTTTATTCTGGGTATCTACAAAACCAGCTTAATGCAAAAGGTTCAATAGCTACAAGGTTACAAGGGTCCACTACCCCTAAGTACACTGTTAAAAAAAAGCTTTTTGAGAAGGAGGAAGACAGGAAAAAAAGACAAGCCCACTGAAGAAAAATAAACCATTGGGTTTGTTCACCAGAACTAGATGGAAAGCAGAAGAAAATCTATGCTGCTTTGCAACTTCTTGTCAATGGGGTGAATTGAAAATGTGCTGAGCTACACATTTCAATATTATAAGCCCACACCCAAAGGATGCACAGGGAGTGTAGAACAGAACTACATGTTCCTTCTTCAAATTGCACCTATTATCTAATATACCAGTAGAAACATTTCCCATACTAATAATATGCATACGCCTCAAAAGCTGATTATTTGGCAACATTGATGTATACTTCATTAAAGTATTAACTGGCATATCACCCTACTAGCTTATTGCAGTGATTTAGGGAAAAAACCCCAGAGCTATCTTTTGTCCACATTGTAAGCATAGCATAGAAGAAGCACGGACCGGCATTTTCTTGATGAATTTACGCAGCTTTGGAACCACAGACTGTTTACATGGATGACACGGACTGAAGTGTTTGTCCTGCACTATAATACTGTTAAGTGAAGACAGCTGGATTCTGTTCCACCAACGACATCAATCAATAGAGCTGCCAACTAAATTCAAATGAAGAAACCAGTTATCATTGAAAACTGCAAAAGTCAAAGAAAAGGCAGAACTGGATGTAACTAGATCACAGATCAGGTTTAGAAAGTTAAAATGACTTTCAAATTCAATCAATCAAATGTGGAAACTAGGAAAACAAAAATGTAGCACTTTGAGTTGTCAGAATAGTTGCTCCTTCAGTAACATTAGTAATTCTTTCCCACCTCCACTAGGCCAGGTGAAAGCAAATGGTACTTCTGGATGGCTGTTTTGTACCCGGTGTTACTGCGAAGCAAGCCTGCACGCGGTCCATGTAGTTCACAAACCACTTCCTCTTGCGTATGATTTGCAGAAGACTTCATGGTGCACTCAGAAGCGGTTATTTCAGATTATATCTAACACAAGCTGCAGCACAGGCCTAAAAATTTGGGTAGTCAGTTCTTCACCTGGATATTCTGGAGAAGGGCTCCCAAATTCATTTGGCAAGCAATACTATTAATTACATGCTGGATTTACTACCCTAATGAAGAACTGCCCAAAACACTTAGGGGCAAACTGTTTTGAAAAGAGCCATACTGTGGGAGCATGTAAAGGATTATGTTAAAAATATTCCATTTAGCTTGCAGCTTAAGCAGGGTGTGAACCAAAACACAAAATATTTCCACACACAAAAAAGCTAGTAGGGACCTTCATATATTTATCTCCTGTGGCTTCTCTTTGGGTCAGAAATGACCACAGTGCCAAAAGCATAGCACATCAATGATTACCAAGTCCTATTTATAATTCCCATATGCCAAACAACTGTGACAGAAGGCTCAGCATAAACTCTGGCCTTTTCCTTTTATAAGTAATAGTTGGCTGAAATGATTCCACAAATAGTAGTAGCGCACATCTGCAGCAACATAGAAAAATAGGTAAATCTACATTATTGGCAGGTTTTTAAAATACCTATAGGCAAGTTTGTAGTTTGTCTATGGCTACATTAATGCAGCTGGTGTGATCCAATCTGTGCATATTTACTGGGTATAATGTTACTATATTTACATTACTAGTGTATCCAAATATATTTTTGGGAGGGTAAAAAACTGAGGGAGTGGTAACTGACTCAGGATCCCACATATTAGATTTCCATTTGGAATAGGTTTCCCAAGGTATCTAATTTCACTTGCAGCACTGTATGTCTGGGATTTCTCAATGTTTAATTGATGGAAAATATTATGTCTGTGTTTTAATCCAATTCCTAAAAGGCATTCCCTTTATATGGTTATAAGTACTTTAGTTGGGTATTCCAGCAGACTTTTTGGTATTGCCATACCAAAGAAATCATGCTAGACTTTCCATAATGGGAATAAATTCTTGTGGCTGCTTGGTCTTGGCTTTTTTAACTATCGACAATATGTCCAACAATATACTCTTAGGAGTCACAAAATATTTGGAACATCAAATATTTGAAATTAATTTCCTAAACGTCTGTATGGATCAAAAGAAATCCTTGAATTAAGACTGAGTCCTGCAGGAATAAGGGGAAAAGAAAAACAATTGCTAACTTTGACATGATAAGAATGAATGAGAAATATCTAAAAAGAAGTCTCATTTGTTAACACTGAGTCCATGTGTTGGGTAGGTGTATCAGGAAGAAGCATTTTGCTAGGAGAAGAAATAGCAGAAGATATTTTTAATTTAAGTTTACAAGGATAGTATTCACTTCTGATTTATCTCCATTATAATTGCACTTTACAGTAGGAGCTACTTTGCCTCTGAACTATCAGATTAGAATCTGATTCTGCAGGTGTATGATTAGAAACGCAGGGACAGGCACCTGCTTTGTTATCATCTTCTTTCCAAGTTAAGACCAAAAGCATGAACAGAAGGGAGATAAATTACTATGCAGAACTAGAATACAGCTGTCATTCCTCTGCTCTAAAAAATAGATCACTTTGTCTGGATCTGGATCACAAGAAGGACGACTGAGAAAAATTGGTGATGAATTTAAAGAAAGTAGAAAAACAATAACCAATAAAAGATGTGACCAGAAAAAGAAATGGATAGATTCATGTCACCAATTTCATTTGCAATTACAAATTCATCTCTTTAGGCTCCAGCCTATTGACAGGGCCAGTGTAAAGTTCAGGAGGAGCTAAGAAGTTCAGATCCTCAGCAAGATATTCAGCAGCTCAGTGATCCATCCAGGCCTGCTGGTCTGACCAAGGCCAGTCCATGCTAAACCAGATGAAAGCACACTTCAGTTACAGTGTTCCAATTGCTGTTCAATTCCTGAATGGAAAGGAGCAGCTTACTCAAAAATTACAGGTCCAAGCCCCAAACATTGCATAAGTGAAAAAAAACCCCAACATACATGATTCCTGAAAACAAAGTTACCGATTCTAGTTTTATATTCACATTGCTCAAGGAACACACAATTTTAAAGCTGAGATTGTTACAAACTTGTGCCTTATGTTAAAATAAATATAATTTATATACACTGCTTGTAAGCCAACAATTTAGATATGCTTATTTGTAAGCTAAGTACAGTAGTAGTCACATGAAGACAAGGGTAGAAGATTCTACCATTACTGTGAACAGCTGTTATTAACTGTGCATAATGGCAGAACAGATTCTCCCTATTTTCAGTACTTACCACACTGAAAGCTCTGAAGAACTACTGCTCAGGGAAATTCAGTATTCATTAACAAACTGAGAGTCCAAAAATCCGTACTCCAGAAAGGAAGAACTACATGAAACTGCCGACTCCCGCTGACAGTACAGTATAGACAAAATTCAATTAAACCCATGTAAACAAGGTTGCAAACACAAGAACAAAAACGATGATGCTCTGCCATAGAAAGAACAGCTCCTTTGGGAAAAGATTACATCAATATACTTAACCTTTACATTCCAGAGAACTGCCAAATCACCTCACTTTGGCAAGGACGCTCGTGTAAACAATCATCAATTAAATTAAAAATCTGGGAAAGAAATCTAGTTGAATCCCTTCTGGGAATGAGTTACGGATATAAATCAAACACCAATGGAAGGGAACATCATAACAATTCCTATAAATTCCAAGTTTATAATTCTTCAAACACCTCCACCCAATTAAGTCCATGCAGACCTTAAAAGCCAGTATCATATATGAATATTCAGGGAAGCTCTAAACATGATTATACATACCTCTAGCCCACTTATGAGCAAGATTTCAGCTGGAACACCAAGAAAACAGTCAAAGATGCTGTGACACTGAGAGTTTGAGGAGCCTACGATTGCCGCACGAGGAAGGTTACTTGTCCATTTGAGCGACAAAGCAGGTCAGGCACATCGAGGTGCACTTGCACCCCAGTAACCACATCCAGCAAGGGTCAGCAAACCATAAGTGAAAACGGTAACTTTTCAAACCCTTTGACTGTCCCAAAGCACACGTAATTACATCTGAATACAATTACACTTGCTCTGCTACCCCAAACTAGCCATACAGCTATTTTTGCACAGCACTGAATGTTGCCATATAGATTCTTATAGCTTTATTTTAAAAAGTGGGTAATTGAAACCTACTGAGTAGTTACAGCTGACTGGGAGACTGGCACATCGGAAGACAGCATTTTGCTCTGGCCCATCTACACTTCTATGTTTTGCTCATCAAAACTTTACTTAGTTCTATGGCAGTTGATGGAAGTCTTTCCAGAGATTTAAGTATGCCGCAAATGGAAAAATATCCCTGACCTTAGTCATTCACCAAGAAAACTAAGAAGCAATATGGTAGGGAGAACAAGACTATGACAAGGTTATTCCTGCATGAAACTGGGTAAGTTCTACATTTTAGTCTTTCCAATCTTTACATTTACATCTTTCTAAATATAATTCTTTTATAGAACCAGTCATTATGATCTGAAGGTTTTATGAAAAAGTCTCCTGTCAGCCATGGTACATGCAGCAGTAAAGCTGGCAGAAAGCATCTTTTGGGCATACTGTAGCAAGAATGAAAGCAAACCCTTCCAGCTGCTATGGTATTGTTGCAATCGGTCTGATGGACAATATTATTTCAGGCTGCATGTCAGTTTTCTGGAAGCATTGGCCTTGTAAGGGTACATCACCGAAACTTCTGCTTTGTCCCCTGTGCACTGTTAAACTGCAGGAGATCATGGTTTCTTCATAGCAGAAGGGCAGCAGCCATTCTCTCCTCTGTGCTCTGGCAGCAGCCTTGGGAGTGTGCCCAGGCAATGTGGAGAAGCTCTGGCAATTTAAGAAACCTCTATTTCTACTGGGAATGAACTCCAGGCACCCATTGATTTCCAAGTGCTTCTTGTTTCCCAAGTAGTATGGGCCTGGATAACAGGCTCCACAGGAGACCAGGTGTACCGTAAGGAGGCCTTTAATAGCTGATCATCACTCCACACTGCATTTTGATTTTTACAGACTAGTTATGCTGCAACATTTAATCTGGCAGTGCTGAATCCTGGTGGAGATTTGCCAGAGTTGAAACACAGGTTCTAAAAGTCTTCTTAAAATATATCGGCAAAGGGCCTGGGAGGGAAGGGGGTCAGATCTCAAAAGCAGGATACAGGGGAGTTCTTGAACAACACATCTCATTTTGGCTTCCCTGTCTTCCCGGGTCAAGGTCCAACAGATCACAAGTCAGGAGAGCATCATGAAACAGGCGTGCTTTTCCAAGATCCTTAGTGAGATAAAATTAACTCCCATTCTAATTCCATCCCTTGCCTAGGGCAAAAGGATGCTATGCAAGAAAAAAGGCTTCTAGTTTTGGATGAACAAGGGCCACGAGCATGGTAGAGGTGCAGCCTTTGACAGGTTCCCTGTGTTTTGAGGGTTTGGATGTGGCAGCATTTCTCCATGTTTCCCTGGACTATTATAGAAAAGATAGCACTTTGTGTTAAGTTTTCCCCTCCAAACCTGCTTTGAATGGAACGTACAGAGCCGTGTTTCCTCATTGGTCTGTCACACGTGGCGAGCACTTGGCACTCACAACCAGCCCATTTACTCAAGAAAAATAGACACCCGCCTATGAAAATACAGCCCATGGCAGGTTTCTTCAATTATCGTGTCTCAGCCTCTCACTACAAACCCTTAAGAAATCACACTTTATTCTGGCACCATTGCTTTGATACCTACATTTTACAGCTAGTGGACATGAGACAACTGGAATTTAGATATGCCCTTGCCCAAGTCAGGGGAAAGTGTATGGCCAAATATGTTCTCATTAGCTTTCTGGCAGAGATACTGGAACTATTGCTGGCCTGTACGTGCCTGCATTAGCAAGTGTTGTGCATAATGTTCCTACCACATCTCTAGCTGGAAGCTGTTCTGGCTATGACTTCTGCCATTTTGAGTATTAAATATGCCTTTGAAAGATTAAGGTGGAAATTTTCAAAAGAGTCTAAAGAAGACAGGCGTTCAGATCATAATGGAAATCAATGGAGTTTAGCTTCTGAAGTTCTACCTTAATTAATTTGGGTTCCATTTCAAACAGGACATTATAAAAAGTCATGTTCAGAATACCAGAAACCACATTATTAGCTTAAATTTTGCAATTTCTAAGTGATTGATACTTTAATTAACAAGACAGAAACCTTTCTGTGTGTCAGCCAGGTTAACAAAGCACAGGATAGAAAGAACGTGTTGCTTGGCTCTCCGTTCATCTGCAATAGTTCCTGTCACTGAGTCATTTGCCTCTACTGCTATGACTTCACACAACACCATCTCATACAGACCTACCTTAAAAAAATACAGATGCACTAGTTCTCTGAAACTGCAGATAGGGAGAGGCTGTCGGGCAAAGGAAATACTTATTTGTATTATATCTTGGTATTTTTCAGTTGGATAGCAGTGTTACTTACCTTTTTTGTGTGTGTACTGGCCATTAAACTTAATTGTGACAGATTCATATTACTAAGGTACAGAGTAAAATTTGGCTAGAAAATACAGCTCTTCAATACAGATGGCAAGACTGTCAGTGGTAGGTAACATCATATAAATTGATACATCAAGAATCACTCCTGTCTTGACCTCCAAAGGTTAGATTTGGTACAGTTTTGTTAGGGAAGGAAGGGATAAGTCTTGCAGAGAGATAATAAAACCAGGCACAGCAAAGCAGTGATTATTCTGCCTGCAGAATCAGCCTTCTCTGAGAAGATGCGTAAGAGCACGTAAGAAAGTAAATATGTTTAAGATGGGTTTGGGAGAGAGGGAGGATCCTCTTCTGCTTTAATCTCTTTCCGCTGAGGAAACCTCTCTTCCCTTTGTAGCCATCTTCCTTTTGCCACTTAACAAGTAGAAAAACTGATTGGGGAAGAACAGTAACAAGAGAAGAGTAGGTGAGGGTGGTATTTAGAGAAACCACAAGTTCTCATGCTCATTATCTCCTCACCAAATGAAGTCTTCTTACCCACCTGTGCATTGTTCTCATCCAGCTGCCCTACTTCTGTTTATTATGTAGCATTCATTAACTGGTTCTAGGGATAGCAATTGAGAGTGAGTAATTATCTCCCTAGCAGAAAGAATAAGGGTCAGATTCTTAAAGGTGACTGCTGAAGGTTTAAAAAATAGAAATGAAAAAACAATCAGACCTATTTTGCCAATTGGTGCTGCATAAAGAAAACCTGGATTTAAAGAAAAAGATATACTTTATTTATACTCCAAAAATTTTGCATTGCCAAAGCAGATTTTGAAGGGACACTCACAGTTTCAGAGACTCTATGCTGTCAGCTCTCCCTTGCAGATGGATAAATACAGTATGGCCACTCTGTGTTTATTATTCAGACAGTCCATTCAGTTACCAGTGGTAAATTACAGTCCTCAGGTCTGCTTCACTAAAAGTTTAGCACATGTTATCACACATCCAGGTCATGGGATTTAAAGTAGCAGTAAAGATATGGTAGCAGAGTATTTATCAGTGATGGAAGTGCATAGGTAAGGCCACTGGAGGGTTATTCATCTGTTTGCTGGAACATACTAAGCTTATGCTGTTGTGAGGTTGTGTTGAGTATTTTCCTCATTAGTAATTACAGAATGCCACAGGTGCAGTGGTGAATCACCGCAGCTTACCACCAAGGAAAGTGGTGGGCCAAGGGTAAGCAAAGATGGAACAGTTTAAGAAAAAGGACACGTATTCACTAATATATAAAAATTCAGGTGGTAACTTTCATGAAATGATAAGCAATCCCAATTCAGAAGGTCTTCAAGAACTTGACAAATATCTCCTTGGGTAGCAGTGAATGTTTCAGATACTTGATATTTATTTTATTATAAAGCACGGTCTGACCTTCCCTCGAGAGTGCTTTCTAAATGCCAGAGTGCTTCTTTTGGCACTGGCAAGGCCAGGCCTTCTGCATGGAAAATATTTTTCTTAATAATAATTATAAATACTACTATGTTCTTCTATATAAAGAATAACATAAAAGGCTTTCAAGTGAGGAAGAAAGGGAAGAGAGACTTTCCAGGCTAATTTTTATGTCTCAGGAAGCAGCTATTACTAAGGGCGAGCCTGGATTTCATGAGAGGAGGACAGACAGAGGGGAAGGGATGACATTTAATATCTGATTAAGTTCTATAGCAAGAGAGAGAGAAATGAACTCGCATAGCGTGAGCAATGCAGTAGAAAAATGTTTTCTGATTGGAAATTATTATCATTAACACACAAAAATGTTAAGCAGCAGCATCAATCAACATTACTCATTCCCACTTCAAGCAGTCTGAATTAAAGCTGTACCTAAAAGCAGTACATTTGTTAGAGTCTGGATACCTACACAACACAACCTTGCTAATAGAGAGCAAAGCAGTTGCATTGAGGTGTCAGCAGGAGCTACTTTGTCCCACAGAAACGTCAATTAACTGAGAGTGCCAAAAGTTTCCCTATTTACAGGTGTTATGTTGAAAAATAAGGAGCATACTCAGGAAACAATTGGAACATCAGCTCTCTGGAGGGAATGCACAGCACAGGGGGCTATCACAGAACCAGGAGGTAGGGAAAGTTCTGCTCTGAACACAGGGTGCTGGCAGAAACTGGGGTATCACCCGGACCACTAAACAGCACTAGACCAGTAACTTCAAGACAGAGAAAAGCTGCTTCCAACTGCAACTGATGGAGTTTGCTTGCCCTTGTCGGCTTCATGGAGTAGGAGGAGAAGCTCCTGTGCCACGTGGCTGTGGGACAGCAAGTGCCAGAGCAGTGGATGCACATTAGCTCTGAGGCCACGCGTCGATATTTACTCTCAGAGCTGCAGCACGCAGCAGTAATTCAACCCTCAATTTCTGCTAGTAGGAAATTTTTTGAGATAGTTTAAGTATCACTTAAGTATTTGTATCACTTGAGTTTCTGTATGTCTTTGTTCTCCTTTCTATAGATGAGAGTGCTTCTCTGCCTTGTTCAGATTTTGAGATATTAAAACCTGTGAAGTACTTGACTCTGATGGTAATAAGGGCAAACTCTAGATATGTTTACACAGATGGGCAGATTCTGCTCAAAATTTGGCATTTGTAATTTTTCAAACTTGTGTTTTTATAGGATTTGTTTCTTATGCTGAGAAATGTGAGTGAAAGGTCACGTTTGGAAAACCCCATCTTCAGTTACCCCAGCTTAGCTACAGGTAACAACAGCTAAGCTGATGTCAAGACCGATCAAGTTACTATAAAATATCTTTTAATTTATACTTAATTTGACTACTTTTTTCCCCCCCCAGTAGTCAGTACTGGGTCCTTTAAATTAATCCTTTCAACTGTCAATGTGAAGTATGACTTGGAAAGTCAATTTAAACAGTAAATGGGACCTACATTAACAACTTCACGACGAGTACTCATCCAAGCTACGGTTCCTGTATGGGTAGCCCACCAAACCAGTCTTGAAACGGACTAAACACCATCTGCTGATCAGAAATGAAATAAAATGCTAATGAAAATTTCAGAACACTGAAAAGCCTTGGCAACAATTTTAATTATTAGTGCCCCAGAGATTTGCGGTATGTCTTGTTTAGTTTTCCATTTGCCTATAAGTGCAATTTATTTTTATTTTTTTTAAGATTTAATTTGAAAATTACAATCTTGGAATCAGCAATCATCCAGGAAAATTGAAAAGCACAAAAGTCAGACCTAGGCTCTTGCCCCTGTGTAATGCTTCTTCTTTTTCACCCCTTTACTGGGGGTAGAACACTTTTCTAGCAATCCTTTAGCTGATGGATGAAAACAGTTGCATGTTGTGCCAGAACAGCTAAGTAATTATTAGAAGCAGATATGGTAATGTTCCTCCTCGGAGCAAAACCAGGTTTTATGTAGCATGGGTTTCATTACAGTGTTTTTCAAGAAAAAAAAATAAAATCTGTCTAGGCTCATTATGGAAATGATACTTGTTTCCAGCTAGCAGACTACAGATTTGCACTGTCATTCAGAAAGACTTTTAGAGATCAGAGCTGACAGATCCAAGTTTAGAGTAGTGTTTTATAATGCTTATTAGTAAGCAAACCAGATTGCATTTAGTAAGCAAAACTGTGATTCTTTCCCCCAGAAATAAATACATTTGCAGCAGGTAATTGTTAATCTCATTCAAGTTCTTTTGGAATCACTAATACTTTACAACTAAAAAAACCCCAAATCGCCCAAGTGTCACTCTGCCTGCTGGCTAGGGACAGTGGTAAGCCATAGGACAGTGAAAACATGACAAAAAAGAGCACTAATAGTAAAAGTAACATAAATATACACTTCACAGAAACTTGGGTTTGTGTCAATACCAAAGCACAGTTGGGAACTGATTCACAATCATTGCCAGTGGCCTACAAAGGAATTTTTTGTGGCCAGCATTTTTAATTAAAATCCTTTTAATTATAACAATAAGATTTTGCAACACAGCTGTTTACCTAAATGCTTTAAACTTTATTTACTACCTCTCCCTTCAACTGCCAAATTATACTGAAATAAGAAGGAACCCCGGATATTTTTTTTCCCCGAGGATTACACTGTAGCTGGCTAAAAGAGAGTCAGATGCGCTGCAATAAGGAGTTAAAAACCTTCATAACATAATGGTTAAAATTCTATTAGATGAAAACTCTTACTATTTCTGGTGCACTTGAGTCAAGAAAGGATGGGCCGCCTGTGCAGGGGACAATAGGAGTATTCTCTGGCTTACAGCCAGCTCATAATTCATAGAGTAGCATTATCAGCCAAAGTTAATTTTTTTTTTTTTTTTGATTAATCATCTGCCAGAGCTTGAGAGTTTGTGGCTAATTGTTCCATTCTTGACTGCAGAATGAAGTAGAGAACAATGTGCAGTCCTAAGCCAGGGAGGGAAAACATAAAGCAGACCCATGAGCACATAATGAATAGTTCAGGTTAGTTAGGTTCTGTTCATAAAGATGTGGTGAAAATCCACTGCTCCAAGGAACAGCAGGCATAAGTGACAGATGTTAAAATCCTACACCATGTGTTCACAGGTGACTGGACTCATGTTGGACAGCTTGGTTTATGGAATAATAGGTTTGAGCAAGGAAGAAAGGAGAACAGGATCACATTAGAAGGTTAACTCAGATTTAAGAAGTAACTGACTGAGACAGCAGGTGTCCAAGGAATGATGAATGGCCAGCAATATAAAACAGACACCTTTCATTATAGGTGGATGAAAAATACTGTTTAAAAGGATATTACAGAGCAGTTCTTGTGGCTACATCTCTATGCTAGCAACGTAAATTAAAGGTCTGTTGGTACTGGCTTGTGTAGGGTAAAGACTGAAAAACAAAACTCTCGGTTGCACCAACCATCATTGTTAGTGCCTTCCCAGCCAAATCATCACACTTCCAGTGAGAGGGTTTTTAAATTTTTTAAAACTATAAACAAAAATGGAATATAACATTAAAAATGTTAATGTAAAGAAGCAAAACCACAGACTACCCCATTTACACATGAACCACAATAGGGTCATTGTCCACGACTCCTCACTCACTTTAATAACAACATGTCTACAAAAGAACATGGAAAACCAAGATGAAAGCTAGATAAATAGAATATATTGAAATTCTGAGAAAAACCCAATGCATTCTCTGCTTGGGCTTCCCATTTCCCTTGTGAATGAAAACTTGGAGGAAAAAGAAACACTTAGCAGCGTCAACAAATAGAGCTATTAAAATAATGACAGAAAAGGACAGCAATGTTTAGATTAAAGCTTCAAAAGAAATACCAAAGTTACAATGACCTAAACGTAAATAACCAATGCTTAATACTATTAGATACTTCTGGGGTGAAGAAACGGAGTTGATGACTGTAGAGAATGAACTAGCACTGACACAGAACAAAAACAGTGACCCGGAGGAAAACATGTTCTCCTAGTCTGAAGTCCCATTTCTATGTAACACTATAAAAAAAGAAAGGTAGGAACATGCTTGTTTAGCTCACCATCAACACACACATGGGTGAAGGCACTTGAGATCACTGAGCTGTTCAAAGTACCAAAGAGACAAGGAACTACTGATACACGTATGCAGAGCCTGGCAGCAAATGACAATCCATATATTCAAATATGAAAGAAAATGCTATCTTGTAGGAGCTAATTATCGCAGGTGTTTTTTTTTTTTAGAGTTACTCAGGGAAGTAACACTTTGTCAGCATTGTAACAAATCACACCAAGTTAGTATTTACTAGGGCTAATTTCAAGTGAGTAAGCAAAGGCACTGAAAACGCTACTGCAGAACATAAAACTGCCAAAAAATATTCTGAATCACAGACTACATGCGCATAGATAGCGACAAGAAAAAGGTCACGCCTGTACACCTGCAAAAGAATTGGGTTCTGTGTGGAAAACTTTTCTTTATAGAACACCTCCTTGTTGTATTCTTTTCTTCATGGATCTCCATTGCTATAAGCAAGGGAAGCAACATATGTCATAATGAGTAATGTAGCTTTTAAGCCTGAAATCCATACACAAATAATGCAGAAGAGCATTAAAAGCTGCATTTCAGCAATCATTTTCACGATGTGCGGGGGACACAACATCCTCTCTCCCATCTCCCCCAATAAATGTTTTCTCTGTACATGGTAATATTACCAGTATTGAATTCCAGCGCCTCCTTACATACTGGAGTGAACTCCAGGTTCTTATACCACATACGCTATACAATAGAAAGAAAAAACAGAAGATCAACTTGACTTTCCTTTACAAACTGAAGAACAATAGAAAGAGCATTCTCCAATCATCAGTTAATTCTGAACAGATGCAATACTAAACGATTAATATGAGTAACCTTCAGCAGTTATTACGCAGTGTAATGAAGGAATATTTCATACTTATATGAAATATTCATATTCATAATTATAGAAAACTATGTCCTTTCACAAACGTATTCACTTAACAATGTGTCTGGGCATATGGGTGGCTTCTGGAGATGCAAAGGAGCCAGCTGTCCCCATGATGTGACTGAAAAGGGCAGCAGTCATGGGCACTGCTTGAGACAGAACATAGAAGCCAGAGGAAAGTAAGGAGACTTGCCACAGGCAGTTTAGCAGAGTTGGAGCTGCAAACACTGCTTTGCTAGGAAATTTCTAGTCCCATTTAGAAACTGCTCTTGCAGCTGTTTAGCATGTCTTCAACTGCATTTTATTTTGGTTCAAGAGTGAGCTACTGAAGCAGCTCTCCCCCATCTCTTCACTATGTTTTGGTTTGCATCACAGAGTGGCCTCAGAGCGCATGGATGGGATTCCTTTCTGATGAAACTAAACTGAAAGATGCACTCCCAGACAATATGTAATTCACTCCAGCTGCAATAGGCTTCATGAGACCAGACTAGACCTAATCTAAAGTCAACAAACAGACCAACCCTGAAAGGTATAGCATGGCTGTCAGATCCTCTGTGTCAAGTGCTCTGCCCTATAGATCCACATCCCTTTCACCTGTACAACTTGGTAAAGTAGACATGCCTTTAGCATTCCAGACTAGTCTTTATGATCTATCCCAAGTTCAGCTAAGAATAAATTATAAATATGTACTGAGAAGTTGGCACAGAGTATCTCAGTGTTAACAGAAACAGATATTGATACATCTCCAATAGATCTTCTGGCTTGTAAGTGAGGCTGAATTTGTAATTTCCTTCTGTTACACTGTTAATGTAAGAGAGAACATAGAAAGAAAACCTATCCTGGGGAAAAAACTGAAAACTATTCTGCTGCTATGTGATGAAAACTCACAGTACAAATAGACAGTATAAGCAACACAAAATTTATGACATCATGGCCCAGCACCACTTATATAGTTTTCACCCCTCCTTTACAATTAAACAACAGCTTCATACCAAGACCTCTGTATTCTGCTATGTGGTACAATACCTATGACAGTTACACACAAAGGTCAACACTCAAAAACAATATTGGCAATTGTAGCAAAATTATAGCCAGTCTCACATATCCACTGTGTCTAGTGGGAAGATGAAATGAAAAATGGCTGTTATGCAAATGTCTATAAACATTCACTGCCTCTTTCAGATAACCAAATACCCATTTCAGTCACCTAAATCTGAAAGTGATAAATTTACTATCTGCTTTGTGTTTGTGTGTAACAATAAATAACCAGCATGTGCCCCGAGGGCTAGGACTTCTCGAATCATTAAACTTGTCACCAGGTGGATGCCTGTCATTAACTATAGTTTGAGCTGCTAGGAGATATGCATAAGGACAGAATTTAGACTGTTATGTGTAAGTGATGCTCATGATAGAATCAAGTTCTGCAATTTGACCTGTGAAGGGAAAAACCAGTCTTATACAGACATCCCAGCAACCAGGGAGGGTTGACCAGGAAAGTGGGTTTTCTCATAGCACCCTGGGAGACTCCACACAGGGCCAAGTGCGGACAAATACCCCTCAGAAAGAGTTTGAAAGATCAGCAGGTGCTACCCATGCTCTGCAAGGAAATTAAGAGCATCCATATTACGTTGAGTCAAGTGCCACAACTTTTTCCTACAATGAGAAATTGTCTTCAGTTTTGCTGCACAGAAGAGACAACCACGGAACAGAGTCAAAAAGATACTGAAAGACACTTCCTGTGTGATGTGAAAACTGGATTTAAATCCCATCCATTAGGGTTCAAAACAAACCAAACCACTTAGCTAATTCTACTGTGAAACCTAAAATTCATTGTAGAGAAATGTTTTAAAGACATTTCTACAGTCACAGGAAGAGGAACTACAGTTGAAATGTGATGTGAAATATGTGTACATTTTCCCTATAGAGATAATAAATAAATAGTTATTTTCTTCATTATTATTTGCATCATGTGTTAAGGTAATATATGCAACTGCACTCATACCTGCAAAGTACTCCTGAAAACTTTTGCATATGAATAATAAGCCATCTCTAAGTAGAGTCATAGTCAATTAAACCATATGATCAACATCCATTTATACTATACAACATAGTACAGCATGATAGAAGCAAAATGGATTTTGCTGCCTTTTAATCTATATGTACTGGAAACATCAAGACCAGTAGGGCAATAGCATTGTGGTTTTTTAAAGCGTAAGAATAACAGAGGCGGGAGTGCTGAAATGGCTTTTCTTATAAAAGTATTTCCTATCTTAGTCAGTTAAGATAAAATTCTATTTACTATGACCTTTGCATTGTCTTTGTTCTATTTGCATCACATAATTCCTTAATCTTTTCTCTATCAGCCTGATGCCCACCTCACCTGTCAGTAGAGCAGTGACAGACTGATGTGAGCCCAGTTTCCATATAACAAGGATCCCTCACTGATAAATGACAGCTCGTTCAACATGCCCTACCTGACCCACTCAGGACTTTTTTGCTGTAAGCTTACCTAGTAGCTTCTGCTCTCTCTTCCAGGAGCCAGTCTGCTTTGAAAGCAATTTTTCAGCCCGTTAAAACATGACCCATGAACCTCCAGTTACAGTTCCCAAATGGTTAGGCAGTGCCGGAACCCTTGCTATATAGATAAGATCTATCAGCTCCAGTAGCACAGGGTATGTACAGTCGTGTGGAGCCATTTCTTCCAGCTTCCCTGCTTTTTAAAGCAATTTCTGCAATGCATGAGCTGAGTGACAAAGTTGAATGTGGAAAGACACTTCAGGCTCCACCATCAGCCCTGATATTTATAGTCAGCCCTTAGTAAGCACAAATGACTCTGACTTCGACACTGACGCCACCTCTTTACGAGCTTAAATGTTTGAAGATACTCAGACTAAGGACTTTCTATTATATTAGTACAAGTCTCAAACATACGCCTAAATTGCCACCACCTGCTAATTGACAAGAGCCTAATTTCTCCTCCTCCATGTGCGAGACTTCAGACCTTTTCACGTCTCAACAGTGACAATCTGACAGTTTTAAGCTGACATCATAAAACACTGACACAGTGAATGTGCCAATTTCAAGATGACTGCTATGAAAACATAAACTGTTTGACATTTAATAGGCTTGTGTTTTCATAGAAATACAATGTGTTATAGCTGGTTTGTTTCCAAGAAAACACATGGTTAGAAATGAAATGGAAGTACTTTTCTTAACTCTAAGCACATAAATAAATAATCATCTGTGAAAAAAGCTAAAAATCAAGAGGTTTAGGATTCATATTTATATTAAATACACAATGAAGGGTTGTCAAATACAACATCTAGTAGACTTATTTCTACCTCTTTTAAATTTTGGAATAAAGATGGGTTTGGAAATTCATTTAAAAGCACCAAAGGACACAAGTGCTGCATTTTATAACACCAAGTATAGTAGTAACACACATGGACAGGGTGGTTTGGCAGAACTGTATTACCCTATTGGCAAATAGCCTGATAACATCCCAGTTTCTTTCCTTACTGAAGTTAATACCTGCATAATAGAGTGAAAAACAATTCAATGCAGTGTGCTGTACCACCCTGGGCATAAAGGAGAAGCCATACCACTTTGCAATGAACAGGATCTTCTGGCCCTAAAACCAAGGTGTTTCTACCAAACCCAAGTTTTTCTACCAATTCCACAAGGTACATAACTTTCCTTTCTTCTTTATGTCACTGAACCTGTCTTTGATCATCTCTTTTCTCTGATGGGAAAGGTCTCATGAGTAAAATCAAGGCTGCGACAATTAAAGAAGTGAAGGCTTCACATAGCAAAGAAAAAAGATGTTTTAATGAATATGGTATGTCCAGAGTATGGATGGCATCAGGTTTAAATCAGTAGTTGCTGTTACATACAGATTTCTACAGGATGTACCCTAGAATTGCTTTTTTGAAACAGGCTCAGTGCTTTTGCTCTAATCTTGTAATCGGGGCATGCTTAGCTTGATGCATGTAGGTAGTGGTGTGATGAGTTATGATCTCACTGGAAGGAAACAGAAGTTTAAGAGCTTTAATGGATCAAATACAAAATTTACCATTGCTTAGTTCCTGTTGCCACTCCTTTATACACAATTTGACCACCTACTTCAGCTGTAGCTTCTGCTTCTCTTCTCACCTAATAGGTGCAAATATACTGAATCAGCACACAACTTCTAGCTAAAGAGTAACTACATCCTTTCCTCTTTTTGTTTCTCCTTTCCTTTTCCTTCTGGAATAACAACAATCATAATAGAAATATAACCTCAAAACTATTTGGAAGCACATGTGTAGAAAACACAAAAAAACCATCAAAGGGGTTGCCCAATTAACTGTGTTCAGTGATCACAAACCGGAAAACAATAGAAGCTAACAGCAGAAAAGACTAACTTGAAAACTAAAACTACTTAAATAGTCAATTAAAAACTTTTTCTGGATTTATTATACAGCAATGAACTAACCTAATAAAGGGAATGGTTATTTTTGGCTATGTCACTCAGAACTAGCTTACTGAATTTTTTTTTTTTTTTTTGCTTTGGGCAAATTATATTTGCACTTTGGTAATTTATCTATTTATTTATCTATTTAGAAACAGAGCCATGTTTTAATGACAAGTGACTACAAGAAAGATTTTGCATGGGGATCAGCAAAAGGACAGGAAAGGGAAGAGTACTGCAGGTACTACAAACTTTTGTAGTGGATAGAAGTCTCTCAACAGTTGCCCTAATGCCACCAGTGGGAGGGGTCCATGTCAAACTAATACTTACTTATTCAATTTATAACTGCTGAATAGACCTGTTGGTTGTCAAAAAGAGCGCTATCAAGTTGGAGCTGGAGTGAAGCACCATGGAGGCTTGCTATGCCAGAGCCATTGAGTCATTTTATATATGCAAACCAAATCTGACACAAAAGAACACCTATAATTTACTGGACAACATATACTCACCCGCAACACATTTGAAATAGATATGTAGACAGTCTTTTGTTGCTTATTCAGAACATAAAATAAAATGTCAATCACATTTATATGCTTAGCTTTGTGATTTCAAGACCAGGAACTCAATACCTTGATTCAAGAAAATAAGTAGCTACATATAAGCCTTCTTGGTTTTGCACTGATCAGAACACAAGCCCTCTTATTATGCTGAACACCAGCTCTAACCCCAGAGTGAGGAAAGCAGTCTCTGTGCAGAAGAAGTGACAGGCTCCTACCTGGAGTGACTACCACACAACCTCCTGGCCAATGTCGGTGAAAAGCTGCAAATTAACATGCAGTAAGGGGCATTTTCTTGGCAAACTGGGATTGCCAGGTATAAGTTTCTCAGAGAATATTAGTAAGTTTGCAAACTATTTGTTCCCTAGTCCAGGTTCCCTGTGAGAAGTAGCTGGGAATTTTTTGTTGACGATATTGTTTGCTTGTCAAAGATACATATTCCAGAGGAATATACATCACTGCTTCATCAAGGACAGGATTTCATACTAAAATCTACTCTCACAACAGCTGGTAGTAAAGACATGTTAACAGCACGTGGGAATTTAAGGTTGAAGTACCTGAACTACCTTGTTTCTAGGCCAGCTCTTCAAGTCACGTTACTATCATCCCACGTGAAGGACTACTCACCCTGTACTGAGTTAACAAAGGGTGTTCTTACCTTCCTCCTGAAAACTGCAGAAAAAAACCTGAGACTATTTCAGTGAAGTACTTTTTGAAATACCAAAAGATCTGTTTAACAAGAAAATTATTTTCAGCGAGTCTTTAGTACCCTTATGTCCTTAATGGCATGTAAAATCATCTTTTAGAATGATCCCATTACTTCCACTTTTACTTCAAAGACCATAACTCCAGAGTAAGCCAGCAATATAGGGAGGGAAAAGGAAAAACGGGTCAGAGTGAAAGAAACGTTAAGAGTTTAAACAGGAAACCTGCCTTATCTGTAAAAGCTGTCTTTGCAGCCAGCAAGTATCACACCTACATATCAGTTAGGTAACAGTAACAAAGATAAGGAAACAGTTCTTCAGACAAACATTGGTGGGAAGGATGGTTATCAACTGATGACTATATCTAAAAGGAAATCACTAAATGGCTTTGGTCATATACTGGCTTTCTGAAACCAGAGGTTTCCCTACTCATGTTGCATAGAGATTAAGTAAAGCCTAATTTGAATTTCCAGAAAACTGCAAGAATACCACCACTGCTGTGAACTGTTTTTTTTGAAGTTGGTGGTAAACACCTCAAAAAAAAAAAAAAAAAGAGGAAATTGCTTTGAGGGTGTGCCTAGTCTTTTGTTCAGCAAGTCACACTGCTACAGCTCGCAACTGATGGTTTATGGTAACCTTAAACAAGAACCTACCATACACACAGGGGAAGATAAGCCAGATAGCAAAAAAGTCTCACAACAATCTTAGTTTCTGCAGCAAAGTCATCATCCTCTTTGTGAAGGCTTCCTGTTTAATTTACTGCTTATATTTTTTTACAATAACTCATTGAAGATTCAGTTCTATTTCGATTCAAATCAAGGGTTTTACCATTAATGGCAGTAAGGTTAAGACAAGAAGCTTCCTGAAGTCCCAGCTTCAATCCCCTAAAACAGTAACTTCTGTTTAGGTGAGATCTATTCCTTGGAATTCAAAACCAGACAATACAGTAGTTTGGGTTAAAGCTGGGGTTAAAGACCAAATCTAAGTTCTACAACTCTAGTGCCTTATAATAGCAAGAGATAAAATAGCAAAGGATATTCACACTGCAATTCCAAGGCATTCAGATTGGAGGATATAATTTTGGTACTTACTAATACTGACTCTTTCCTTCTCTGTCTGTCTGTCTCTCTGTATAAAACATGTTTAGAAAAAAGTTATTTCAGTGTTGTGATGCTTATTTTAAGGTGTTAATAAACACATCTCTATATGCCAAATCATGCATATGTTTTTATAGTGCACATACAGGTGATTGAAAGGAAATCATTACAGCATAACAGGAAAATTGTGTTCTTTTGTCACATCATGAAAGCACTATATTTCTTCTCCTGTTTTAAATTGAAACACAACTATTAAAATACAACAGGAAATTAAGCTACTCCCTTGTACTAAAATAACACCAGGCCCCATGTTTTCTGAGTCTTTCATTTGAATGAAGAATTTTGCATAAGCAATTCATATGTGAGTGTAGTTTAGGTAAGTAGATGACCATCTTCCCACTCCTCATCCAAATTACAAACACAAACGCAGATGGCATTTATGTACTCAGAAACTCAAACCAAAATACCTCTCACTACCTTTTGATCCACATAAAACCCAAGAATCACCTGTACTCCTACTTAACTGTAACTCTTGTTTTAACTATAACTTCTATCTGCCAAAATTTCTGCAAAGCTGTCTGCATTGTTCTCTCTGCCTGCTCCCCCCTCCATTAACCAGTATACACAAAGATACAGCATTTTGTCGATATATCTCAAAACTATTCAGCTGTTATGAAGAAAGAAAAATAAAGTGGAATTTTAAAAATTCTGCATCCCAAATTCCATGGGTACTGTGTTTAATTTTGGGCTAATCTGTTTCTGTTCCTACTTTTCAACCACAAGTTCTTCAGACTGACACACACTGCCCTTTCAAGCCTTTTGTTCTTTCTAAGGTGAGCATTAATTACTGTACTCCATCATGTTAGGACTCCATCATGTCCCACTAACTCCACCATGTTAGTGGGAGAAAAGCTCTGACCAGCAAAACTGTTTTTAAAACCAGAGCTTTACAAATATCATCATCATTTGGTCATAAAATTATGAACAAGCTATTTGGTATGAGTTAGAGTGACTGCCTGACCTGCCATAAGGAGCTGCCTTCTATCTTGTCATGTGTTCCCGGCTGGGGTCAACATTTAAATAATTCCAGGTTGATGTTCTCAGAAAATGGCTTAAAAACTTCCAATATTTTTACAGTCTTAATAAGGTTAGCCATCAACATACATTAAAAAGTCCTTTTCAGGTTCAATAGTTGTTTCAGAATGGCAACTGCACAAGCCTCACAATGCACTGTCAAATAAATGAGTCTATTAGGAATGATGGAATCAGTCCTTGGTTTCAAAATTCAGATAATAAAAATGTGCTTTTTTTGGTTCAGATACCAACCTTGCAGAAGCCCATATGACTTAGTCTGCTTTAGAATAATTAGAATTCAGCCCTACTACAACAAAACTGCAGTACTGTTATAAGAAACAATGTAATGAAGTAAAATGAATGTGAGCAGAAAGCTCTAAGGACAGATTCTTCTCAGTGTGTGAAAAAAGGGAGCAGTGATATGTCCATGGAAATAAAACATCTAATTCAGGAAATCACTAATGTTTTATCTTTGAAGAAATGCGCAACCAGGCCTAAAGATCAGATTTTAATACTAATTTAAATTCTAATTTAATCCCAAAACTTTGCTGTACTTGGTAGCAATCCATTCACAGAGACAAAGACTCAGATGACTTCAAATCAAAGTGACAGTCTTGCACAAGTCAAGTACAATTACCTCTTAGGAAACTACTGCAGAAGATGTAGTCAAAAGGCTCCAAGTGTATTGGTTTTCCTCTGTAGGTATAGTCAAGCTGTCGACAGTTAGAGCTGTCGAGACTCAGACTATTCAGAGTCAAAATATGCAACCCACACACTAAAGGAGAAAGTCCTGAGCAGTAACACTTTGTTTTCATGTTGTTTGCATTGAAAAACACCCAGAATGCAAAGGCAGATTTGGACAAGTCTCATCTGTCAGTTTTCTGTTGGCCAAGCCACTTAAAAACTGAAAAAAAATAAAATTAACTTAATGACTTTGCCAAGAGTAACTTCTACTGCTCTCAGCATTGGATTAAAGATTTAGAGTGGAGAGTATTAAATATTTTGAAGCTTACATTCAGCTTCAGTTCTCCTGAATTGTTCTCCTCTGTAAGCAACCACCATATGAAATTGTGGGTGGTTTATCAAACTGCAAACATTAACTTTGTATAACAGCTGTGAGAGTTATACACATATGTACTCTCAAAGACAAGAGACTTGATAAACAACAACGACAAAAGACCATAAGTTTTAAGGGCTGATCAAAGCATGTTTCAGCCAAAGGGAATCCTGAAAGCAGCTACAGATACAGATACAAAGCAGATACAGAAAGATTCAGATCAGTCCTACACTTTCTCTGTTGGAGTATTTTGCACATGGAATGTTCATGACTTTATAGTCATATATATCAGACAAATGGCCTTAGACTACTAGATAGAAAAGAAAAGAGTTAAAAAGGTGTAAGAACAACTTTCTAGGGAAGTGGAAGACAAGACCTGGTATAAGATAACACTGCAGATGTTCCCAATGTATTTACTACCTCCATCCACAGTTTAAATTTGAATCCTATCTACAATCTCTTGATATCCATCAACCACACTGACAGGATTTAGCTGTCTAATATCAAAAAACCCCTAATGCTCTCCCAACACCTCATCATTCCTTGAAACACGGGGCTCCAAATCATTTTTCAATCATGAAAGAGAAGGTCCCTGCCCATTTTATATGCTTCCACAAGACAGACCAGAAAAAGAAATGAAGTATGAGCAAAACTGGGATTTATTAATTTGTAACCTGTATTAACATTAATTAGAGGCATGGAAAGGGTCTGGACTTACCCCCAGATAAAGACTTGCAAAATTTAAGACAGCTTCCTTTCTTCTGTCTTGTCTAATTCAGTTTGCTAGGTAATTGGAATTTAGAAGTATCTGAATTATAATCCAACATACACATACACAATATAAGGAGGACATGGACCTGATGGAGCAGGTCCAGAGGAGGGCCACAAAAATGATCAGGGAGTTGGAGCACCTCTGCTCCGAGGACAGGCTGAGGGAGCTGGGGTTGTTCAGCCTGGAGAAGAGGAGGCTCCGGGGAG